>OU342734.1:276070088-276670088 GCA_910589765.1 Avena atlantica | reverse complement strand
TGATGACTTTCATGATATTAGCACTAAGTATGATCTTGATTCTCAAAGTATTGCCAATTTATTTAAGGCCTTTGCCTATTATATAGAAATTACCAAAAAGAAGTGGAACACGTACCATGCACCTTATAAAGATGTTGTTAATCATGTTCCTACTAGAAACACTGAAGTTTGTACTATTGATCGCATTTTTCCTAAACCTTATATTGAGAAAATACCTTTCCCTGCCAAGGTAAAGGAACATTCTATTATAGATAATGTGGTTAGCAAAAGTATAAAGAAAACTGTGGAACCTGATGAACAAATAAATATTGAACCAGTAGTAGCCATTGTGAAAGACCTTGTCACTAAAAATGTAGAAGATGGGCATATTATCTTTGGTGAAGATGCTTCTAATATTGTCTCTCATCCTAGTAAAGCTAGGAAAGCTAGTGTCCCTGTGATTTCTGTTAGAATTGGTGATCATTGCTATTATGGTTTATGTGATATTGGTGTTAGTTCTAGTGCTATTCCTTATGAGCTTTACAGAGAAATTATGCATGAAATTGGTCCTTGTGAACTTTAGGACATTGACGTGGTTATTCACCTTGCTAATAAGGAAAACCATTTTCCCTATTGCTATTGTAAGAGATGTGGAAGTTCTTTATGGTAAGATAAAATATCCTGCTAATTTTCTAGTGCTTGGTTCAGCATCTAGTAAAACTTGTCCTATCATTTTTGGTAGACCCTTTTTGAACACTTATGGAGCTATTATAGATTGTAAGAAGGAGAAAGTTTTAACTAATTTTGACGGAGAATATTATGAGTTTAACTTTTCCAAATTTGCTAAAGCTCCTTATGAAAATAATTTGCCTAATGAGGATTTTAGGGTTGGACAACTTGCTTCTGTTGGTCCAGTTTATGACCTTAGACCTCTTTTTGATGATTGTAAGTATGCTCATTCTGATGATAAAGTTGTTTTTTTGTGATAGTTATATTGTCAACTTTATTCAAAGTGCTACTGAAAGTTATAATGAGAGACGGAAACATGGTTTTATGCATATCAATAATATTAAGTTTCCCCGCTTTTTGTTGAAAGCTTTGAAGTTGCACTTGTTTTGTCTTCCTATGCTAGTAGCCTTTTGTTTCAATAATTTGTTTTCTTACGAAACTGTAACACCCTCAGAATCGGACCTATGCAAGTTTTAGCGAAATCCGCCAAACCCGCATAGAAACGATTCAAAGGTGCCCACCAGGCACTTTCGTGCAGGTGGAAAACGAAGTAATAACATTACACAACAGTCCTCGATGGGACCCACAGAACAGATATATACAACAGCGACTCAAAGAGTCAAGAATTCAGATATAATGCACAAAGATCCAAATCACCTTGAAAATGATACAGCGTCCGACTACGGACAAGATGCAAATGGGGCTAAGAGCCCTGAAGAATAACCAATGGCATCCATAACCCTGCCCAGGCCAAGCCGGAAGGGTAACCCTGCTAACGACGTCGATCTCAAAACCTGCTTAAACAAAAGGGGTGCCGACAAAGGGCAAAGGAAAAAGAAGGAGCGTCAGTACTGAGGCTGGTACACGGCGAGACTAGAATTCGGCGGTCCTCGCCTACATAGGTATGGTGGACTGAAGCGGCAGTGGCAACATGCACTATACAACCTATAGAGACTCGAAACAACTGGCGGCAATCAGAGAGGGGTAAGAAAAACCTATTCGGATCCAACCTGATACTAACACCAATCAAACCCATCCTGGTGTTCCCCCTCGAGACCAAACGAGGAAGTCAACCGAGGAACTCACACAGTTGGCAGTTTTACTTATTCAGTTATGGTTGCGGCACTTTACTAGTCAGGTTTAGATAATCATCCTGATAAAGTAAGCAGTGGGCACTTTTAGTTAATCATTCCGTTATAGTGGCATCACTTACTAGTCAGATACAATTAGCATGAGATAATCCAAAACCCAGCAGTTGTTGGTACTTTTATTCAGCCATTCCGTTGTAGTTGCCATACTTACTAGGCAGGTACAATGGTCGCAAGCGACACTCCAAACAAGCAATTGTGGGCAGTATTAATTAGCCATTCCATTATAGTGAGCTGATTACTAGTCATTATAAAGTCAAATTTATAGCAATAAACTTTTGTTATGCTTGTCTATGGTCGAGATACTGTGCTCCAAGTCGTCCATAACCGCGGACACGGCTTTCAGAAAGTTTTACCCGGCCGGGGTGCACCAATAGCAACACACACTCGATCAACTTCGGAAAAACCAAATCAAAACCCAACGAGGCCTTCACGACAAAGCAATCACAGGATTCCGAAATATTTTAGGGGGCCACCCCTTAAAGTAGAACCCGCAACGAAGCCGGCCGGCTCCGAGACGGACTTAAGGTTGTGGGGACGGCTGTGAACGACTGGGAACCCGAAAGTGTGGCTGGGCTTGTCGACACCACGGAATCGTGCCACGATCCTAAACAGTACAGTATGCTTTCTGTCGCACAATTTAAATACATAAGTAGCATGGCATAAGTACGGGATCGTAAATAAAACCTCAAACTAGTTTGTGGCCCCAAGAAATAAGACTGAATCAAGCTCTGGCTCAGGGGGGTCCCATATACCTCCCGGATGTGGATAGCGCGATACATCAAGGAACAGGTATCAAGTACTCGGGGTCCTACGGGACACAAGTGGGCGTTCGGAAACCAAATATTATCTATCACCCACCGATGCCTCTGCTTATTTCAATTTTAGTTGTTAAACAGGATTTAAAGTGAGCGATAAGTAAAACTATGATCATCTCCAACATCAACATGCGGCAATACATCAACAACTGTGGCACTTGACAACACGCAACAGCACTTAAGCAAGCGACTACGACGCGCAAGTCCAACTATCTACCAAACAACAGGTAACAGGATGTGTCCAAGGCAATATAAGGCTGCAAGGGATATCACAGGTACGGAAACTAAAGCATCGCAACACAGATAACAATAGATCAACAGGAGGGAATAAAGACTATAAAAGTAAGATAGGTAGAAAGGGGGAGATGCTCGCCTGAAAACATTGCCGAAGGTTCAACCGAAGATCGGGTCGACACTCGCATCAACTCAACGGCCTTATCCGCGAAGAAGCAAAACACTAGAATAAACACCGGATGCAATATTTAATACTACGGCAGAAGATCGGGCATGATGCGTGCATGATGTATGGCATGGTAATATGCGGTGCAATTAGGCCATATTAAGCGGAACCGGGGTCCCGACATTTAATTAAACGGTTCAAGTTATTTAGCTACCCCGCAATTTAAATGTTGTATTACAAGGCAGAATATATCACCGGTTCGCTACACAAATTTTAAATGAGGCCAATATGAGACTAGATTTGCCCGCATATGGGCCCCATATTTAATTATGAGGTAAATCGGCATAAGGCCCCCAAACCACATGATTAAGCATGCAAGAACATTTAATATGCGACAAGTTGTATATATTATAAAATAGGGTTCCGGGAAGGGGTTCACACATTAGGGTTCGACGATCTTGGTTTCCGGGGTTCGGGGTCGGACTCGGGGTTCAGGGTTCGACGGGATCGGTCTCGGGGTTGGACACAAGGTGAAGGGCTTGGCGTTCCGGGAAGAAGGGCTTGGTTCGGTGTCGAGGCGCATCGGTCTCGCCCTGGTCGTTGTCGTTCTTGTCGTCGCGAAGAACTTGTCGGTACCGCGTACCGGTCGGTCTTGGCGTTCCTTTCGGTTCGGGTCTTGGCGTCCGAGGCAGTACTTGGCGTCCGTGAAGGGGAACTTGAGGGTCCAGCGTCTCGGTGTCCTCGGATCCGAGCGGAGGAACTTGTCGGGCCGGGTCCGGCCTTCGGGTCTTGGTCGGGTCGCCGGTAGTTCTTGGTGTCCAGGGATGCTTCGGGTTCGGGGGTTCGCCGCGCCGTGAGGTAGATCTTGTCGGTTCGGCGTCATCGCCCCTAGTTTCCACGACGAAGTACTCGGGGTTCCACTCGATTGTCGGTGGCCTTCGAGTGGCTCCATGTACAACCTTCGATATCCTTGGCATCGGGCCGGTCTTGTTAGCGAGGCGATCTCAACACATCTTGTTACCGAAACGGGTCGACATCGGGTCCTTGATGGTTGGCTACGGGCGGCACAGGTGGCGGGGCAGAGGCGCTCGGGCGACTCCAAGGTCGAGCTGCGGCCGGGCCGACGACGAGGAGGCGCCGAAGGGCGCGCTGGCGGCGGGGACGAGCGGCGTCCGGCGCGGACAGAGGGGCGGCTCGGGGTGACCTCGCAGAGGCGAGCCGGGCGGCCGACGAGGAAGGCGACGGGGAAGGCCGGCAGAGGGCGAGGCCGAGCGCGCGGCCGCGGCGACGGCAGAGCGATGCTGAACGAGGCGGAGGGGACGGGGCGAGCGACGGGCTCCTGCGGGGACGCCGGCGGCGGTCGAGCCCGGCTCGAGAGGAGCACGGCGGGCGAGCTTGGGCGGGCCGCGGAGCAGCGGGTCGGGGAGGCGGTTGCAGAGCGGGGAAGGCGGGAGCGCGAGAGGCGGCCTCGCACGGGGACGCACCGGCGCCGGGCGACGGCGGTGAGGCAGGCCCACGGGGAGGTTGGGCGCGGGTGGAGGTCGGGGCCGACGCAGCTCCGGCAAGGGGAAGCGCCAGGCGGCGACGGCGGGAACGGCGGCGGCGACGGGGAGCGGGAGAGGCAGACGGGGGCGGAGGGTGTGCCGCGGCCGGAGGCGGCGAGGACCGGGGAGGCTCGGGGACGCGCGGCGGGGATGCGCGGCCGGGAGAGAAGGTGGGGAAGGAGGCGGCGAGAGGGGGCACTGCAGAGGGAAGAGAGACGAGCGGGGGCGGCGCCGGAGGGAGGCGAGGCGGCACTGGCGGCGGCGCCGGAGAGGAGAGGGAGGAGAGGAAGGACGCGGGGTCGGGAGGAGGAAGAAGGAAGGGGTGAGGACGCGGGCGGAGGGGAGAGAGAGAGAGGGGCCGGGGGACGGTGGGACCCACGCGGGTTGGTGGGGATGCGGTGTGGGGAGGGGTGTGTGGCTGGCGCGTGTGTGCGTGAGTGCTGCAGGGTGTGTGCTGGGTGTTGAGAGGAGGTGGCTGTGTGAGGGAGTGGGGGTGGTTAGTCTAGGTGGCAGCGTGTGAGTGGGTGGGGCTTTGGGGAGAGGTGAGGTGTCACGAGGGGATTGGGTGGGGTGAGGTGGCTGGTTGGTTGGGTAGATAGGGATGGGTAGCTTTAGGATTTTAGGTGGGCCGTTTGTATTTTCTGGGGTGGTCGTTCGGGTCAATCGGCCCGTTCGACTGCCCCACTTAAAAATAATTAAATGATTTATTCGTTTTAAATACTCCGTTTGTAAACCGACAGCAGACAACAAAATAATCCGGAGACCCGGGGTTTGCATTTTGAAAACAAGACGGGCGTTTTAGAAAATAAAGACAGGTCTTTCTGCAAATAGTTTTATGGAAGCAAGTGCAAGATGATGACGATGCTCAAATGCAATGCGGCATGATGACATGAGCATGCGGTCACGATGATGCAATGCACAAAAACAACGCGATTTTCTAGTAGTGGTTTTGCGGGATGCCACAGAAACTCCCTTGCATAGGAAGTGGGTTAGACTCAAATGTGTTGGATATTTGCTTCTTGATGCTCTCTTTCACTTCAAATCCATATCTCCTAGGTGAGCATCATTGATATTATTATGCCCATCTTAATGGCTATAAAGAAAGAGCTTTTGGGAGACAACCCATTTTATTTTGCTTTCGGTTTTTGTTTCTTTGAGTCTTGGAAGTTATTACCTCTATAATAACCGATCCTTATCCTTTTTGTTTGGTTTTTGTGTCAAGATCAACCTCTTTTGAGAAGTAGAGGAGTTGTGAAAAGTTGTTGTCCTGGGACAGATTTTTGTGCCGCGCTATAAAAATTCGTGAAAGACCCCAGTACTTCAGATGGAGTTGTAATTTTCTGTGCTTGTGCCCCAAGTTGTTATCCAACTTTCGTTAGTTTTGCACTTTTTGATGTGATCAGTAGAAGATTTTAGAAAAAAAAATCAATCTTTACCTCCCGGTCTGTTTTGATAGATTTCTGCCATCATTTGCATTTGCCTCTTAAATCGATTTCCTTTCAGATTCTTTCGGGCTTTTGAAAGGAGTTGTTACCGTAGATTATGGTTTGTTAGATTTCAGTTGAAATTTGAACCCAAAGGTTTATTGTTTTTGCATACACTAATGTTGCTAATGAAGTTTGTGTGAGGCTTTGTATGAAAGGAACTTTCAAGTGTTGGAGAGAAGGAATCTGCAGAGTCCGTTTCCAAATAGGTAAAAGTGCTGGAAATCAAAGGTTCGCGGAAAAATTTTATTTTCATATTTTTGCTGTTTTTATTCCATATGGAAGGTTACGTGATGAAAAAGAGGAGGAAACGGATCCCGGGTGGGCCACACCTCCCAGTGGTGCGGGCCCTCCCTGGCCGCGCCACCAGGGTGTGATCACCCCGGAGCCCGTCTCCATCCTGTTTTCGCCCTGTACCTTCCTTATGTCGTAAAACTGCGTAATATATAACCCCCGGATCCCTTGAGGTTCGTATGTCGTGTTTTTGTTTCGATCTGTTTCTGTCAGGCAGATTCTCAGTTTTGGAGCCACAATGTCTTCTCCTGGATCACCCAAGGTGGATTCCTCCGCGGACATCATCAACCCGTACATGTATGAGTTGAAGATTCACACCAAGGAGTTGTTACTCAAGGATGGGAAGGTATATATAAAATAAGTTCAAGGCCCTAGAGGAGAAGGCAGTCTAGAAGATAGGATGGAAGCATTGGAGCAGGAAGTTTTTAGGTACAAGAAGATGGCGGAACGCGAAGTGGACGTCATCCATAAGATAAGTTCAGAACTCTTTGTGGAGCATAATAAGGAGATTTCCAAGCTTCAAGATGATATCCTCTCGCTCCATCTAACCACCAACCAATTACAAGCACATCTCTACGACATGCAAAATCAAAACTATGAGTATGAGGCTAGGTTTAAACGAATAAGCTCTGATGCTAGTTTCAGGACTGTGGAAACCAAGACATCCTTTGTGGATGGGGAGCCTTTACCTTGGAAGTCTGACCATGACAAGGGAACACCACCACCACCGAAGGAGTAATTCGTCATCAGGTTTGGCATCCCCTTGGTTTGTTCCAAGCTTGGGGGAGTGCCGCGGTATCACATCATTATCTTTCATATTTTCACCTTTTTAGTAGAGTGAAATCTTGAATAGAGAAGTTATCATATAGGATGGTTTGCATTGTGGAAGTATCTCTCCTTTATTTGGTAATCTATGTATCCCTTGGTGTGAGTGCCTTTATGGAATATTAATGAAAAGTTTCATCTTTTAGGTTTTGCACTTCTTATTTTAGTTTGCAATCTCTATTATATGATTGATCTTGTTGATTAGTATTGGTATCACTTTGGTAGCATCAATTAAATCTAAATTGGTTTTGGCAAACCGATCTCCGGTCAATAGCAACACTTTTTGAGGTTTGAAAGGAAAAGAGAAAAGCACTTACATGTATTTAATATCATTTTACTTCTTTCTTGATTGGCTCATAAGCTTAGTATTATTTAGTAAAGATCTTTTGTGTTTTCAAGGAAGATTGCATGTTTGCCTTTATCACTTGTATGTTTGCTTGTTTCCTTCAACTCTTTTGCTTGCTACCCAGCCTTGCTAGCCAAAAACATGTACTGAGAGGGAATACATCTCGTGCATCCAATCCTTTAAACCAAAACCTAAGCCATTTGAGTCCACCATATCTACCTATTAGCATTATTTCTATTCCAAGTAAATTCTCAAGATTCATCTATCTTTCAAATTAAAAATTCTTTTTTATGTGAAAACTGGTTAGTGAAGCTCTCATGAACTTGATGGCACACCTTATTTTCTTTCCCTTAATAAACTTGAACCATTGTGTCATCTATGTTGTATATTCTTGCACCTATAAGTTGGGAATTAGCAGAACCGTGCTGTCACGGGGAACGCTTTCAACACCTATAAATATCTACCCAATTGATATCATACTCTTTTGTTTATGGATGTTGTCGGTGTGAAATAAAAGGGGAGCTTGTAAGTCCATGGAGTTATGTATATGTGTTAGAGAAATGCCTGGGTCGCTAGCCTAAGCCATGCCTAATCATGGCTGAAACTTGCAGCATAACCATAGTGGACAATCTATCAAGCATTCTTCTTATAAAAAAAGAGAGACAGAAAAAGAGGAAATAAGAGAAAAAAAGCACCATTTTCCCATGGTAAATAAGAATATTACTGAGATGCTCACTGTCTGTTGCCTTGTCATTTTGATATGGGATAGCTCCTGTATCATGGGGCAAGGGGTACCCCGTTGGCGGTTCTCTATGATACACATGTACTTACTATGAAAAGAACTTGCTTGTGACTAAAGTTGAGTAGCATGAGGAATGACCCTCGTACTCAAGGGACATGAGATTGCCAACTTATGATTTATCAAGAATATACTCCATATTTGTTTCACTTTAACCTTAATCACCTTAAGATGCTTATGATAGGGGCAATGAGAGCTCAAAGCTAGTAAGTACCATAATATTTTGGAAGCTCTTTATGAAACTTGAAAGCCCTGCTTCCCTCTACGAAGGGCCTACCTTTTACTTTTAAGTTGAGTTAGTAAACCTATTCCCTTATATCTCCAACAAGCATTTGAGTTGTTATGATTCAATCATTCATATGATGATTTATTCAATCTTGTTTCCTATCTTCCTTGTTTTGCATAAAAATCTTATCTGAATGTTTACTACTTTGAAAGCTATCTTTGTAAAAAGCCCATTGTGTTTGAACAAAAAGATTCCCGCTTTATAAACTTCATTATAAAAGCTTTGCTTAAAACCAAGTATGATTTGTCAACTGTTCTCTAACCAAGATCAAAGTTTGCCATTGTCAATTATGATTGTCTTTACGCATTCTTATTGTGATTTCCCATACTCGTTGCAAGTTAAGTTATATAATAGTGAGTTGCTTTCTATTATGATCTGTGTATTGATAAATGTGATGCTTCTTGTCCGTATTCTTTTTATCGACACTTCATTCCATAAAACTGTGGTCATGTTTACTAAGCTCAGTTTTCGCTTGGGGACAAGCGAGGTCTAAGCTTGGGGGGAGTTGATACGTCCATTTTGTATCACTATTTTATATCATAATTTACTATTTTTCATTGATATATTTTATATTAAGAGGTCATACTTATGTTATTTCATCTATTTTGCATGTTGGATGACTTTTGGAGGATGAACTGCCATAGTCAAGATTCTGAATGAAAAAGCCGTGTCCAGATGCAATATTCGTGAAGATCAGAAAATTCCAAAAATATATGGAAGTCCCTATTTTTCCAGAAGACGAAGGAAGCCAGAAGGGCAAGTGGAGATGGGCCACTGGGGGCCCACACCACCCCCTGGCGCGCCCCCTGTGGGCCGCGCCACCAGGTGGTGCGGCCACCCTGGCCCACCTATGGCATCACCCTTTCGCCTATATCATCCCCCCAAAACCCTAAGACTCGGGGAGCGACCACAGAAAGAATCCGCCGCCTCTACGGGGTGGAAAACTACAAAGAGAGAAAGAGCTCTCCGGCAGGCAGAATTCTGCTGGGGAAATTCCTTCCTGGAGAGGGAAGATCGTCGCCATTAACACTGTCATCAGGCTAGACTTTATAGGGATCATCATCATCCTCACCATCATCTCCACCAGTACCATCACCACCAGTCCATCCCGCTGTAACAATTTGGTTGAATCTTGCATAGTTCTTAGGGGAAACTTTTCCGGTGTTGATTACTTTTGTAGTTGATGCTTTTGAGTGGAACCATTGAATTATTGTTCATGTTCAGATTTTTACTTATCATTATAACATCTGATCTTGATCCATATGATGTCTCGTGAGTAGTTCGTTTAGTTCTTGAGGACATGGGAGAAGTCATGTTGTTAGTAGTGGAATTGTGTTGAAGTAATATTCATTGGTTTGATATTTAAGTTGTGGTGTTATTCTTCTAGTGGTGTGATGTGAACGTCGACTACATGATACTTCACCATTTTTGGGCCTAGGGAAATGCATTATGTATTTGTCTACTAATTGTGGGGTTGCCGGAGTGACAGAAACCTGAACCCCCGTTAGGAAACCTTTGCACAAGAGAGTGTAGGATCTTAGAGTTAAGGCTGTGGTAAGATTTATATCTTAATTACTTTCTTGTAGTTGCAGATTATTGCAAGGGGTATAATCACAAGTATGTATTAGTCCAAGTAAGGTCGGTACATTAGCATAGGTTCACCCATACAACACTTATCCAACCAAAGAAGATTAAATCAACTATATGAAGCGAAAGCACTTGACAGTATTCCCATGTGTCCTCGAGAACGTTTGGTCCTCATAAGTAATACAACCGGCTTGTCCTTTGCTAAAGAAAGGACCGGTCCACTTGCTGCAATTATTAGTCTTTTATTTACTCGCACTTTATTTCTTTGCATTATTAAAAAACCCTAAAAATCCATTTGCTAAGTATTTACAGAGAATTCCTGATCCAAATCACTAGTCAACACCTTCCGCTCCTTGTTGTGATCGACACTCCTATTTATCAAAAGTACTACGATACACCCCATATAATTGTGGGTCATCAATACCCTGACGCCAAACCCATCAAATAGTCCTTACGACGGTTTGGTGATGAAAAACGCAAAACAATAGCCAAGGAATTTGCCCGACTAGAACTAGCCGGATTCATAACAGAGGTCATCCATACAGATTGGATGGCAAATCCTGTACTTGTCCCTAAACAAGACACTATTGAATTAAGGATGTGTGTTGATTATACCGCTTTGAACAAAGCTTGTCCAAAAGATCCGTTCCCTTTGCCAAGAATCGATCAAGTTATTGACTCAACGGCAGGGTCGGAATTACTCTGTTTTCTCAACGCATATTCCGGATATCACCAAATACCGATAAAAGAATCGGATCAAATAAAGACGTCTGTTGTCACTCCTTTCAAAACCTTCTTCTACAAAACTATGCTCTTTGGCTTAAAGAACGCAAGAGCAACATACTTGCGTACTATGCAACGTTTTCTTAATGATCAAATCAGACGCAAAGTCCATGTATACGTAAATGACATAGCAGTTATGTCCAAAAAGAAGGAAACTTTAATTTCCGACTTTGAGGAAACATTTGCTAGCCTACAAAAATTCAATATGATGCTAAATCCAAAGAAGTGTTGTCACATCCCAAGATTTTAGAAATTTGGGACTAGAAAAAATTTGTTTTGACATGTCATTCATAAGCATTGCATTGCATCCATGCAAAAATTGCAAGACTTGGATTTGAAAAACCCTAACTCTAAATGGTTTGCAAATATTCCTATGAGGATTAAACAAGGGTTTATAAATCCAACATTATTGAACTAAATAAAACGGTACAATAATGATTCTAAAATGATCCCTTGGTTTTTAGACAAATTTAGAGACAAATTTCAGCTCATTTGGAGTTATAGAGAAAAAGTTATAAAAGAAATACAAAATAAAGAAAAGAAAGGAAAAAAACTAACTAAACCCTACGTAGCCGAGCCACTCCCCGTCCCAGTCCAACTAACCCCCGCACTCTATCCTCCACCCTCGCCGCGCTCACGAGCGATGTGTAACAGCCTAGCTACCCCTCCCTATCTACCGCGCGCCCCTTCCCGCTAGCAGCGCACAGCTGCGGGCCAGCCCGCCAGAGGCCCGTCGTAAGCACCACGCCAGCCCGCATCCCTATCTTTGCCGCTGACGCGTGGAGCCCACACCGCTTCCTTCTTCCTCGCGACGAACTCCGTGTTTGTTACGACCCCAACGAACTGCCCGAGTATTCTGCTCGGATTCGTCACGAATCTTTGGCCCCCTCTCCACGAAAGCCCGCAGATAAAATTCCCCGAGCCCCCTCTCTGAAATCCCCCCTGGAAACCCTAAAGAATACCGCCAGGCTTCCGCGAAATCTCTCGCCAAAGATCCCGCCGCCACCGAGCTTCGGAGCTCGTGGTGGAGCATGCTCAGGTCGCCCCTTGCCCTCCTTTCCCCTCTGAAATTGTTCCCCGTGCATCGTCGCTACTCCCTAACCCTTCTTCCCTTCCGCAGGAGCACTACAGAGCTCGCACGCACTCGCCGGAGCTCCACTGTCTCCGCTGACCTCCGTCCACTCGCAGTCGTCGCTACAGGAAGAAAATGAAGACGTAGACTACACCGTCCGACTCCCCGTCCTCTCCTCCGTCCTGTGGTGTTATTCCCCGTCTCCGACGAGCAGTAGACGACCCTCCACCATCGACGTCTGAGCCGCCACCGCCGCTACCATCGTCCTCGTTGCCACCAGTTCGCCTGTGTCGCCTAGAGCCATCCAACGTGACACGAGCGATCTAGATCGCGTCGAGCCACGCCAAGCCAAAGCTCAGCAGAAGCCGAAGCCCAAGCCAAGTCTCCATCTGAGCTGCGCGTTCTCTGCCGTTGGATCCAGATCTAGCGATCCAAGCCGATCCACTTGATTGAACAGGTACCAACCAGTAATAATACGCCACGTGTCCAACCTTATATGTTAATTCGAAAACTCAATTGTTAATAGATAGAATTTTGGGCAATCTTGCAAAATTCATAGAAAAATAACTACATGTCCAAAAATTATAAATAATATATGTTTGGATTCATAAAATTTAGTAGAATATTAATATCAGGTTGGATCTAACTTTTACAGTACGTGTTTACTATCATACTTTAATTAGTTCTAATAGATTTTTAGGTTAATAAATTCATAGTAAAAGATCTACTGGTCCAAAAATCACAAATCATATACCGATGGATTCACAATTGTGTGTATATCATCAATACGCAATTTTTTCAGACCTTTACTGTAAGGTTTTGCAGTGATTAAATAAATGGTTTAATTGCCTTTCTAGAGTAATAAAATCATAAGAAAATATTTACCACTCAGAAAATTGCAAATGAGGTGTCCCTGGAATCACAATACCGTGTAGATTACAGATCTGATTTTAGCTTGATTTTTAGAAAACAGAAACTATTTAAATGATTTAAAATCCATTAAACACTATTTAAATCATAAGAAAAGATATATAACTCCGATTAGGGTGAATCCAACGCCTATTGGTTCATATTAATGCCCTCTATCCAGTACACTTTAGATGAAAATTTAATTCGACAATGATGACAGAAGTTACAACAGATCTGTTAAAACAACAATAATGACAAGTAATTATTAATAACAAATACCCCATTTCATTAATCGATCTCTTGCATGCATCATGTGTTCTAATATTGTTTAGAGAACTAAATACAACCATTGTGACATATTAAATCATCATGCATGCATTTCTTCATCATTGTTTTGTTGTGTTGTGCATAATTGCATTGTTTTGAATGGTGTGTTTGTTGTGCATTTGTTTTGATTGATAGATTGCGAGGAGTACAACGCTTGTGATTGTGACGAGTGCAATCTTCTCTATTGTGAGGATTATCTAAACGACTATGTCTACAACAAAGGAAAGTAGAGCTATCATAAATGTCCTACTATTTTTTCTATGCATGTAGTATGATTTTCAGTAGTGCTGCATGTGTAGGTGTTTTTACTACTGTGCTATGCTATGACACCCAGGCATGATTGCCATATCTCCATGACTTGATTCCTTTGAGCCATCATATTGTAGTTTCTTAGCCATGCTTATTAGATACGCAAAAGGGAATTCATGATTGATTATGTTGAGGAAAGTTATGTTTTATTATAATGAAAGCAACTGGAATTTAATGAATCTGCTGGGTGTGATGGATTGATGTTTTTGGATGGTTTATTGCGGAAAGCACACCTAGGCTTCAGAGATTGGACATGTTTCTTGTGTAGTAGCTTCCAGTACAGCCGCATGTCATTATTTGTTTTAACTAAGTAGGTTGTGGAAACCTGACCCAACATGACTAGAAGATGTAGGGGATGTAGGTTGATATGGGTCCGTCCTGAGGGCTCAGGGTTCTGCTTCTAAAAGGTTTCGTCTTGTTTTTCTCCCTACCGTGGCACAAAATGAGTGTAATGGTAAGAGCGGGTTGACTGGGTCGTGCGGGTAAAGTGTACAACCCCTGTAGGGTGTCTAAACTAAGTACTTAGCCGTGTCCCCGGTTATGGAGAACTATGAGCAACTGGGCCTGGAACTGTTTGGAAGATCTCACTCATCTCAATTTCTTAATTACTAAAACTTGATGGGTGAACATGGGTTTAGGAGCATACCAAATATGAACTGTCTTGTTTCTACATGGATTTATACTGGTATGTCCTTAGAAGATTGTTTTGAAAAAATAAAACTAATATAAAAGTAGGGAAAAGTTATATTGCTTTAGCAAATGAGCCTGAACTCCACCTAGCCAAATATGCATGTAGTTGCTAGATCCTTTGTACTCATTAGTTCTACTTGCCAATACATTCAAAGTATTGACCATTCATGGCTACAACCTTTCATGTTGCAGGTTATATCGTTTCTAAGTGATCGTTATAGGTCGCGAGACTCCACTCAACGATTGTTCGCCTGTGGCACATTTGAAGAATGGAGATCTACCTTGTTTTTGTTTCTGCTGTGTACTTGGGTGATATAATGTAAATTCTAGATCATATTCATTGTATTTATGATGCACAGTTATATTTGCTACCATTTTGTACTGTGGGTGCCAGTGAACTGATCCAGGGATTGACACTATACACATGAACTCAGCCTTATCAGGCGAGGGTGTTACAAGTGTTTCTTTGGAATTCCAGCCAGAAAATTGTTAGGTTTCATCGTGTCTGAAAGAGGCATAGAGGTGAACCGGGAAAAAATAAGGCTATACTAAGCATTACCAGGCCGACTCGCCTGAAGGATGTGCATCGTCTCACTGTTTGCATCGCAGCAGTGAGTTGGTTCATCAGCCGGGTCGGAGAAAGAGCCGCACCTTTATACAAACTCTTAAAGAAAACCGACAAATTTGTCTGGACCCACGAAGCAGATGCTGCCCTACAAAGTTTGAAAGAACTACTTCCAAACCCACCAGTTCTCGCAGTGTCAGAACCTCAGGAGCCTATGTTACTTTACATTGCAGCGACTAACAAAGTCATAAGTGTAGTAACAGTAGTGGAGTGCGAGGACGAAGGCCATGAGCACAAGGTGTAGCGTCCAACTTATTACCCGAGTGAGGTTCTGACAGAGTCGAAACAACGGTATCCACACCATCAAAAGCTAGCCTATGGAGTGTTCTTTGCATCCAGAAAGCTACAACACTACTTTCAAGAGCACAAGAACACAATGGTGAGTACTGCTCCCCTGCGAGATATAATAAACAATCGCGATGCCACAAGACGTATCGCAAAGTGGGGGATTGAGCTTGCAGCTTTCGACATTGAGTACAAACCATGTACAATAATCAAGTCTGAAATACTTGCCAATTTCATCGTTGATTGGACTGAGATGGCAGAAAATACAAGTCCTCCAGACTAGGAATTTTGGACCTTCACTTTGACGGATCAAAAGCACCAGAAGGCTCGGGGGCTGGCGTGGTGCTCAAGTCACCCCAAGGAGATAAGCTGTTCTATGTGTTACAAATACACTTCACGACAACCAATAATATTTCTGAGTATGAAGCATTGTTACATGGAATACGCATGGCCAAAAACATTGGCATAACAAGACTCATATGTTACGGAGACTCGGATTTAGTTGCTCAGCAAGTATCCAATATCTGCAATGCAAATAAGCACATGGCAGCTTACAAAGCTGTTGTGGATGAATTATCTAAATCGTTCGAGGATTTTGAAGTACAACACATCCCTCGAGCAGAAAATGAGGAAGTAGACGCTTTATCAAGAATATGCTCTGCGCGGAAACAAGTCCCGGATGGCACTTTTTAGAGCATTTAAGGGTCCCCTCCATCATTGGAGTTGATGAGGACTATTCGACGAAATCCGACTCACCTTTAATAGAACTTCTGGCTATAATTCCCAGCTGGACAACACCCTATCTGGATTTCCTGATAGATGGAAAATTACCCGAAGACGAAGTCCTGAGCCGGCAGATCGTCCGACGAGCAAAAGCCTACACAATAATAAATGGTGAGCTCTACAAGCAGACTGTTTCTAGGGTTTTTAGAGATGTATTTCTCTGGAAGAAGGAGTGGAAATCTTGCGAGAAATCCACGAAGGAGAGTGTGGTCACCACGCTGCAGCCAAATATTTAGTGGCAAAATCTTTTAGACATGTATTATTTTAGCTTACAGCTAAGGCAGATGCCAATAAACTGGTCAAATCGTGCAAAGGCTGCTAGAAGTACGCCCGTCAGGCACATGTTCCGGCTGATCAGCTGCGAACGATCCCTATTACATGGCCATTTGCGGTCTAGGGGCTTGATATGGTAGGGCCATTTCGCACGGCAAAATGTGGATTTACTCACCTACTAGTTGTAGGGATACGGGTAGGCTACACTAGCGCAAATCAAAAAAATTCTACCGCGTAAACCAGGAATACTGTTGTCATAGATCTCGGGATTACCACTAGACGCGCAGTTGTGGAACTTGATGAAGCGCGTCGAGGCAGTGTAGAAGTTCTACGTATCCTCCTTGTCCTTGTCCCACGAGCATCTCCCCTTGCGCGGCTCGTCCAAGTGCCACAGATGCAGCACCTTCGAGGTTTTCACACGTGCAGGTGGAAGCGTCAGACGCCGGACTGCTAGGTTCACGCGTGCAACACAGGCGTGAGGAGTGGCGACTGAGTGGAATGCTCAACACTGGTCAGCTCACCCCACCCTCTCTTATATAGGCGTCCCTAGTGGGCTTCTACATTAGCAGCCCATTAGTAGCCTAAACCTGGTTTAATTCGGATCTAATCCTCATTAGGCTTCCAACCCCTTAAGTGTGTGACCCTGTAGGTTTATATACGTATAGACATGACACGAATACACTTATTTTGTCAATAGTTGGTAGCGGCCTCTAGCAATATGTGCCAACTCCTAAACACATATAAAGATCATTCGGACGAACCATGACAAGGTTAAGTACATGTCTTTCCCTTTGCCTCATGATATTTGGTCTAGCTCCAAGCTGATCTCCCTTTCTCGATACTGTGATTCAGAATCCTTTTACTATGTTAACTCTTAACCATATGTAGCACGACCATGCATTTCTGGATCCGATTACTCGAGGGCCCCAGAGATATCTCTCTCAAGTAGAGAGGGGCAAGTCCCATCTTGATTGACCAATGCCTTGCAGCATGCTTCAGGACAAACTCAAAGGCTACCTTTATAAATACCCAGTTACGAAGCAACGTCTGATAGCCCCAAAGTAGGTCGATCCACATCTCAAGTGCATGCGACAATCTGAGGTCTAAGGACAAAATATACACGATGTGTAGAGAGAGCTGCAAGTCTAATTGCCAGTCTCAAGTTGGGCCAGTCCAACCCCATGTTCATAACATGTGTCCACATCATTAGTTTTATATATCCATGTCTATGACTTGCGAAACATGGTCATCAACCAATCGATGTGCTAGTCTAATATTCACGTGTGTCCTCACATGAACTCCGACTAGGGACAACTATTAGATAACCATACAAGTATAGAGTTTCACAAACAATTCACATAATTGCCAATCAATACAAGTTGCCTGATATGGATATTCAAGGAACATTACAATAACTCATGGATAAATAAGAAATATAATCATCTCTATGATTGCCTCTAGGGCATATTTTCTTCACTAGTGATAGTGGATAAATTTACAAAATGGATTGAGGATAAACCCGTAACAAGTTGTGATGGAGCCATATCAGAAAGATCGTCAAGGACGTAATCATTTGATTCGGATATCCGCACATATAATCACTAACAACGGGAACAACTTTTCCATGGGGGAACTTACCGAATTCTGCGAGGAACAAGGGATCCGACTCGACATTGCATCAGTCGCACATCCACAAGCTAATGGATAAGTCAAAGAACTAACGGTCTTATTTTACAAGGACTCCTACCTCATCTCGAGGCACCACTTCGTCGTGTCGCGAGGGCTTGGGCGGAAAAATTACCATCTGTGATATGGAGCTTAAGTACAACTCCTAACAGATCAACCGAATATACTCCTTTCTTCTTGGTCTATGGTGCAGAAGCAATTCTTACTAGTGATCTAATTCATCAGTCTCCTCGAGTCAAAGCGTATATCAAAGAAGATGCAGAAGTTTCTTGACAGGATGATCTCGATATAATCGAAGAAGTTCGCGTCGTTGCTGAGCAGAGATCTATAGCCTATTAGCAAAAGTTACGCAAGTATCATAGTCAGAGAGTGTAGAACCATTCTTTCAGTAAGGGCGATTTGGTTTTCCGACTTGTGCAAAAAGAAAGCACAAAATTTCCTCGATTTGGGAAGGACCTTTTATGATAAGCAGAGTTCTGCATAATGGGTCGTATTATTTAACTGATATGAGACCAGTCAAGGAAAGACCGGATACTCGAAAGAGAAAGAGAGATGGCGGTAGTACAAACCCGGATGAGATAGACCGTCCATGGAATATTGCACAGCTACGTCTCTTCTATTCTTAGTTATATTTCCTTGAAATCATATATGTACATGTTCAAAGTGAAATAAAGTATTGGTTCCCTCATATGTTATTGTTGAGAAGTTTTTTACCATCTTATTTCCAAAAGAGCATGTCATTTTCAAAAATCCCAGAATGCTTGAAAGTACTTTATGCTCATGTTCATTCTGGTTATGATTTTTGAATATCTAAAAAATGTTACCTTAGGGTAAAAAATCAATTTATTGTTTATGCTTGGGTTTTTTATCTGATTGCTCAAACGCGGGTATCATCCGAGTAATGAATTGGTGTTACTGGAAGCCAACTTTGTTTCCGAGTTTAAGCTGGTTTAGCAATTGAGCTCCGTTACTCGGCAAAGTTTTCGTGCTAAAGGTTGGCTGGCTCATGAAAGGGACGAGGCAGAAATCCAGATAAAACGATAAGTGTAAACATAAAAAAGTGCTTAAGAAATTTTCAGGCACAAACATAAAAAATATATACAAACAAGTGCCATGATGTTAGCGCTATATCAACGTGAAAGAGTTTTGTCGGCAAACCCCAAGAGCAAAGTGTGATGCAGCATAGCAGCAAGTTTTCTCTCAGTAAGAAACCGAGGTTATCGAACCAGTAGGAGGAAGGAAACGACTCAAAGGTGTTGCAAGCAACTTGGAGACCTGCACAACACAAATTCAAGACTTTGCCCCAACGAACAGTGAGGTTGTCAATCTCACCGGTTTGTTGTAACAAAGGATTAACTGTATGGTGTGGAAGGTAATAGTGGTTTGCAGAAAGTAAACAGTAACAATGGAAGATGTATCAACGGTAAAGATTGGACCGGGGTCCATAGTTCACTAGAGGTGTTCTCCTTAGATAAATAAACATGGCATGCTGGGTAAACAAATTACATCAGGGCAATTGACAGGACTAAGCAAGGCATAACAATGCAATACTAGACATCAAGATCCTATGATATTCGATTGGGCAATACAACAAGATACATATACCACCATCCAATTGCATCTATGACCAGAAGTCCACCTTTTGGTTATCATCCGAACCCCCTCCAGTATTAAGTTGCAAGCAACGAACAACTGCTTTAAGCAAAGTGTGTAAGGTAAACAATCCACTTGTTCCATAAACAAGAGACCGTTGTTTTCTCCCTAGTAGCAACATCACATCTAAAACCTTAGAGATTTCTGTCACTTCCCTTAGATTAAATAGAGGCATGAACCCACTATCGAGCATAAATACCCCCTCTTGGAGTCACTAGCAACTACTTGGCCAAGATATCTACTAACAACGGAGAGCATGCAAGATCACAAACAACATAGACATGATAGAATCAATAATACAAAACCATTAAATCAATCTGACATAGTAATCTCAATATCCATCGGATCCCCGCAAACACAACATGCATGATTACAAATAGATAAGATCTTGATCATGAACGAAGCTCACAAGATCTAGACATGAAAGCACAAAGGAGGAGATACAACCATCTAGCTACTACATGGACTGTAGTCCAAGGTGGAACTACTCACGCTTTATACCGGAGGCTGGTGATGACCCACAAGTAGAGGGGGTGTATCATAGTACTTTCGATAAATAGGAGTGTCGATCCCAACAAGGAGCAGAAGGTGCTAATGTAAGGTTCCCAACCTTTAATAAGGTAGATATCCCTGTGTTTACAATTCTAGTCTTTGGATCAATAGCTAGCATCCACAGTTAAGATGTAATATCAAGAAACAAAGGTCATAATACAACTTTATAACCAGGAATAAACTAATTTTTTACATCTTACATTGCTCATTTGGCTATTTCATTACAATGCAGCAGAATATAACAATAGCATGGGGTCCTTCATCTTCAAAGTGCCATAGGCAACATGTTGGTTGTAGACTTGTAATCCTAATCAACACATCTCACTAAGATCATACAAACCTGCAACATAATAAGTTACAGCCACAAGGGTCAATACATTTGAATTGTATTGGCAAGTGATACTATGGTAGTATAGTGGAGCCTATCATCTATATGCATTTGGCTAAGTGGATCTTAGGCTTGCTTTGCTCAAAATAGATTTTCCTTATCATTTGAAAACACTAAGTTTTTGCTTGACAAAATCACCAAAGGCATCTCCCAATAGAAATTGGTGATCCTTCAACCCTTGTTCAACCACAAAATTTTAACTTAGAAATTGGGATGAGGAGATTCTTGATATCTTCCATGTCTTGATGCTCAAATTGTCCTTTACCAGGGACATGGCTAAGTACTTAGTTTTTTCACTCTGCAGAGGTGGTGCACTTTCCCCACAAGACTTGGTTTCACCAAGACAAGATCTTTCAGAAGCCTTCCCTTAGACCAGAATGGACGCGTTCCAACCTATCATTCCCCTACCACCAACTGTCCATTTGGCTAAGTTATTTCAACCTATATGATCCAGGCAGAGCCCATAATGCCAAGTGGCTGCACTTGAAGCTTCTCAACATTTGACATCTTAAATCTCTTTGTTCCTGGGTGGCCATCCACAAG
Source organism: Avena atlantica (assembly GCA_910589765.1). NCBI lineage: Eukaryota > Viridiplantae > Streptophyta > Magnoliopsida > Poales > Poaceae > Avena > Avena atlantica. The sequence continues at coordinate 276,648,971 of OU342734.1, read as the reverse complement.
TGAGATACACAAGGTAAACCATAGAAATGGGCCTTCTGAACCACTCAACACAAACCATTCCTTCCATTCCACCCAGGTGATTCATTCACTTAGTTGTTTTATTAAACAAAACACAAGTCCTTGACTTAGAAATATTCCATAGTATTAATATATATTCCACCCTTTTTTTCTACTAGCTAAGCTAAGCATGATTGTAGTAGGAATCTTAACTTAGGAAATTTATACTAAGGTTTCATCTACTAGGATTTCCCATGGCATAGTTTATACTTAGCAAAATTCCATGCAAGTCCTACTTAGAAATATCACTAATGCATAGTGAAAATAATGGGACAAAAGTATGAAGCATCACTTGACTTTTTTGTAGATAATATAAGTTCACTCCTTGATATTGCAATATTCACACTCTTCAAATTCCACTATAATTCAATCAAGCAAGGCACAATTTCAATCTACCATTCAAGCAAACATCACATAAAATAATAGAAACAAAACAATGCATGCAAGCATGCTAAAGATTGTTTTATTTGGAAAAGTGGTTTGTAATAGGTTATAATCATTCTAAAACACCTATTGGTCACTTTATAAAAGTGGCAAAATCATTTGCAAAAATATTTTACTTATAAACCATTTTTAAACCAATTTATTATTTTATGTGGTTGAAAATGCCTTTATCAAAGTAACAATCTTTATAGGGTTCACCAAATACATTTTTCAATCATAAAACTTGGTGCTTGGGGTCAGAGAGTTTAAATCAAAACATTTCCCAAAGATTTTCCTTCAAAAAGTATTTTTAATAAATAATCATTACTTTTATTTGACTAGAATTGCTTTAAATCAAAGATTTACTCCTTAGCTTTACCAAATACATTTTCAAATCCATGAGTTGGTTCCTAAGGTCAGTAGGTTCAAAACAAACCATTTGCCAAAGGTTTTATCTCAAAAATCATTTTAGAACAATTTTTATATTCCAAATATGCCTACACAAGTTTCTGCAAAAACATTCAATTTAACAGAAACATTTTACTAAACAAAGTGCATGGTCAGAAAGTATTTGTTTTTCTGAATCCATTGATATAAAATTTGCAAAATTTGGACGTGTGGTTTGAAAGTTATGAATTTTACAAAATTGAATCCATAATAGAAATGTTTCTGTTTTTAAAACAAAGTCTGAGCCACGTGGAGCAATTTCATTGGGCGGTACCGCTTCGGTTGGATCGATCTTTCTGGGCCGTCAGATCTAAATAACTACGCACGGCACAGATTAAAGGATACCCCTTCGATTAAGTTTCTATCGCAACCATCTGATCAAGATCCTACGGTCCTCAACGCTTTGACCAATAACGAGGTCTCGACGTCTCTTGTTGGCGTAACTCTTCTGTCGGGATTGGGCGGTCTTGAGATGCTCACGAATCTTGTGAACCTTCTCTTCTACTTCCCGGAGGATGTCGGGTCCGAAGATCTGACTCTCTCCTACTTCTGACCAGTTCAAAGGGGTGCGACACTTTCTTCCGTACATGAATTCAAATGGGGCCATTTGCAAACTGGCTTGGTAACTATTGTTGTAGGAAAATTCTGCAAACGGCAGACAGTCTTCCCACTTGGATCCATATTCTAGCACACATGCTCTAAGCATATCTTCGAGTATTTGATTTACTCGCTCCGTTTGTCCATCGGTCTGAGGGTGATACGCGGTACTGAAATCTAGGCAGGTTCCTAAACCTTCTTGGACTTTCTTCCAGAATCTCGAGGTAAACTGAGTTCCTCGATCCGATACTATGTTCTTGGGGACTCCGTGCAAACTGACGATTCTAGCGATGTATAACTCCGCTAGCTTCGAACTCTGGTAGGTGGTTTTGACGGGCAAGAAATGGGCGACTTTGGACAATCTGTCCACTATGACCCAAATAGAATCATTTCCCCTACTAGAAGTAGGTAGTCCAGTGATAAAGTCCATTCCTACAGAATCCCATTTCCATTCCGGAATTTGCAAAGGTTGCAACAATCCAGCAAGTCTTTGATGTCCTGCCTTGACTCGCTGACATATATCACACTTGGCGATATAGCTTCCGATTTCTCTCTTCATCTTATGCCACCAAAATTGCTCTTTCAAATCTTGATACATCTTAGTTCCTCCGGGATGGATAGAATAAAGAGTATCATGAGCCTCCTTCAAGATAAGTTCTTTCAACTCTGAATCTGTTGGTACACAAAGGCGTCCTTTGTACCACAGAACTCCTTCTTCGTCCTCGGTGAATCCGGGTACTTTGCCCATACCGATACGACGCTTGATTCCGTCGATACTGGCATTTCCCTTCTACGCCTCTTTAATCTGACTGATCGTAGTGGGCTGAAGTTCTATGCTAGCCAAAAATCCTTCACTTACTAATTCCATTCGAAAATCTTCCATCTCCTTGTGCAAACTTGGTTGCTCCTTCAAAATCATGGAGTTCAAGCGGCACGGCAATCTGCTAAGGGCATCGGCTACCACGTTGGCTTTACCATGGTGATAGTGAATGTCCAGGTCGTAATCTTTGATTAGCTCAATCCATCCTCTCTGCCTCATATTCAACTCCTTCTGAGTGAATATATACTTTAGGCTCTTGTGATCCGAATAAATCTCACAATGGTTTCCCATTAGGTAATGTCTCCATGTCTTCAGGGCTAGAACTACGGCTGCTAGTTCGAGGTCATGGGTTGGATAGTTTTGCTCATGTTGCTTCAATTGTCGAGATAGATAAGATATAACTTTGCCTTCTTGCGTTAGCACACATCCGAGACCAATCTTGGATGCGTCACAATACACATTGAAGGGCTTCGTGATATCTCACATGATTAAGATTGGGGCTGAAATCAATCTCCTCTTGAGTTCTTGAAAACTCGCTTCACATTGGTCTGTCCATTCAAACTTCTTGTCCTTCTTCAGCAATTGGGTCATGGGTCGGGCGATACTCGAGAATCCTTCTACGAATTTGCGGTAATATCCCGCCAATCCGAAAAAAGCACGAACTTGGGTTTGAGTGGTTGGGGCTTGCGAATCTTCTACATCTTTCACCTTGGCAGGGTCAACGGCAATTCCTCCGGCTGATACAATGTGACCGAGGAATCCTACCTCCTGTAACCAGAATTCACATTTGCTAAACTTTGCATACAGCTGATGCTCTCTAAGGGTTCCAAGAATGGTCCTTAGGTGTAGCTCATGTTCTTCTTCTGATTTGGAATAAATCAGAATGTCATCGATGAAAACAACGACAAACTTATCCAGGAAGTCCATAAAAATCTTATTCATGAGGTTCATGAAATAAGCGGGGGCATTGGTTAATCCAAAAGACATGACTGTATACTCGTACAATCCATATCTGGTGGTAAAGGCAGTCTTTGGAATATCCTCTGCACGAATTTTGAGTTGATGATAGCCAGTTCTAAGATCAATCTTAGAAAACACCTGGGCACCGGTCAACTGATCAAACAAATCTTCTATCTTGGGCAAGGGGTACTTGTTCTTGATGGTGACATCATTCAACTTCCGATAATCCGTACACAAATGGTTACCTCCATCTTTATTGTACACAAATAAGACAGGTGATCTCCATGGTGACGCACTTGGTTGAATCAATCCAATTTCTAGCATGGAATCCAGTTGCTTCTTCAGTTCTGCTAGTTCCGACGGGTTCATACTATAGGGTCTCTGGGCTATGGGTCCTGTTCCGGGGATTAGTTCGATGATAAACTCGATATCCCGATCTGGGGGCATACCGAGCAAAACATCGGGAAATACATCGGGGTATTCACATACTATCCGGACTTGGTCAATGGTAGGTTGGTCTAGACTCTTGTTACACTTGAATTGGCGAGGTAAGGTTTCAGAGATATGCTCGACTGTTATTCCGGCGGTACTGGTCATGGTGATGGCTTTCTTAGCACAGTCAATCAATCCCTTATGTTTGGACATCCAATCCATTCCTAGTACTACTTCCAAACCTTTAGTTCCGAGTACTATTATATTAGCATAAAAATCTATGCCATGGATTCGGATAGGGACGGCTTTGCAAATATGCCTAGGCTTGGTGGTTGATCCGGGAATTTGCACAATCATAACATGCTTCAGTTTGGTTGGTTGAATTTTACTAGTTCCGGCAAATTCTTCGGTGACAAATGAATGCGAGGCACCAGAGTCAAACAACACTCTTGCAAGTACTGAATTAACAGAAAACATACCCAGCACGACATCTGGCGCTTCCTGAGCTTCTTCGGCATGCATGAGAAAAAGACGTCCGTTGCGGTTGAGTGAATTTCCTAGGACAAATCTTCTCCCTGGCTGGACACGACGCTGCTGCTGAGCTGGGGCATTGGCATTAGGGGCTGTAGCGTTCTTCTTGTTGGGGCACTCGTTGGAATAGTGGCCTTTATTCCCACAGTCATAACAGGTCACTTGTGACTTGTCCTTGGCTGCGACAGGCACAGCATTGCTTCCAGTCCTCGGGGCAGTGTTGGTATTGGCGGTAGCATTGTTGATGTTTAACTTGGGTGGGGCACGGGTGAAATTACTAGAGTTGCCGAGGTTGTTGTGATTTCCTCCGGGTCTAGGGTTTCCACGGTTGGGGTTGGTCGGACGGGTCATAGGGGGTCTGTTGGTTCTTGGGGCAAATCCTGGAGATGGGTTGGGGCGATACTTTGGGGTCTGATGGGTTCCTGGTTGATGCATCATGCGACGCTTGCGGTTCTCATTGGCTTGATTGATCTTTCCTTCCATCTGGATGGCAGAGTCGACAAGGGCTTCAATATCAGCAAAGGGGATGTTGACTAACACCGTCTGCATCTCGTCATGCAGACCATTCAGGAATCTTTCTTTCTTCTTGGCTTCGGTGTCTATCTCGTCCGGGGCATACCTAGCTAATGACAAAAATTTGTCACGGTATTCCACTACAGTCATCCTTCCTTGCTTCAGCTCTCTGAACTCGTCTCTCATTCTCTTGATCAAACCTGGTGGCACATGGGTTCTGCTAAACTTGACCTTGAATTCCTCCCAGGTCATCATCTGGCCTCCGGTCATTGCACGAACACTGTTCCACCATGCCCTGGCATCTCCGGCTAGATAATGGGTGGCGAACAGGACTTTCTCGTTGGCTTCCACTCCGACGACTTCTAGGTTATTTTCCATGGTTTGCAGCCAATCATCGGCATCTAGGGGTTCTTCTGACTTGGTAAAAACGGGTGGGTTGGTATTCTGGAAATTCTTGAGCTTAGATCCATGGTGGTCCTGATTTCCGCGGCCTTGGTTGTTGTGGGCTAGCTGGGCTATCTGTTGCAGAGTGGCTAGGTTGGCTTCACGTTCCGCTCTTTCAGCTTCGCGGTCAGAAGTCAACATTTGCAGGATCTGCAACATCGGGTCCGGAGCTGAACCACTTCCTCCACGTGGCATCTGAAGATTGATATAGATCATGAGAAAAGAGGGAAATTTCTAAGGTTTTGGGTCTTTGAAAAGTTTTTAAGGTTTGACTCAGATTTTTCTAGCAACTTGCTTTTTCATTCATTCATTCATATCACCCAATACAACACACACCACAACAAAGAAAAAAAGATGGTTTTAAGAACCATTCTGAGAACTACGATACAGGGGGACCAACTACTACTCACTACGCTAGTGCTCAGTGCTACTACTCCTCGGAGTCTGTGGCTTCATCATCTTCATCATCATCGATGAAGGTGAAATCATCCTCATCGGTGAAGAAGTCCATGGCCTGATCCTCCAGAAAATCATCGTCATCGCTGAGATAGGAGTAAGGGTCTCCACGAAGATCATCTCCGGCATTCTCCCTTTCCTCCAACTGCATGTCTCTCTCGTGGATGGTCTCCTCCAGAGATGAGATGCGGTGGCGAAGTCGGGAAATACTGCGCTCCTTTTTGTCGAGCTGACGGCAGCGAGACTTGCGAGCCTTTGCTAGCATGGCGATGGTCTGATCCTTCGTCTTGATGATGGCAGACTTGTGGTTGCAATAGTCATGGCAGTTGTCCAACTCCTGCTGACGATCATACATCATGAAGCTAAGGTGGTCCAATTGAGTCTTCAGCTCGGGGTGGTATGGGGCTTCCAGTGGTTGTCCATTTGCATCATGCCTTGGGCAAAACTCAAAGCGAGTACCCTTGATCTGATTGATGCTCTGCCCACACAGACGGGAAAGAGCTTCCTGCATTGCTCTGGCAAGTCCATCGAGCCAGTTGTTTTCCCTCAAGGTAAACTGAATTCCCTTCGCAGTGGGAGGTTCAATCTTTCCTCGGAGACTTGCAACATTTATCCACTGCAGATATTCTCCTCCTTGATCATTGAGCTAAGCTCCAAAGAACTCGGGGTGCGGACGCTCCAGAAGTTCCGAAAGCTGATCCAGATCCCTCTCAAAGATAAGGTCTCCCCCATTCCTAAGTTGGTAAAACTTGCTGTACTTCATGTCCATCTATAAAAATAGAGGATGAGTAGATTAGCAGAGTGATCAAGTGTGTCAAAATTTTATGTATTTTGCAAGAGTTTTTGAGGAACATGAATTTTTATGAAAGAATCAAAGAGATAAGAATGAGAATAAGTTTTTGTAAATATTTGTTTTCTTTGGTTTTGAAACTAAGTTTTTGATTCAAACGTCCAGTCTAACTAGGGTCTCCTATGGTCAGGATGGCTTTGATACCAACTTGTCAACACCCGTATTTTTCAATCCTAGATGCCTGTTATGCCATACATCGCAATTCCAGGATTACCATTTTTGCGAGACATAACAGAATTGGATACCATAGTACATCATCCATTACAAACGATACATAAGTTCTTACACAAATAGGGATCCCATGATCCAGTTCTTAATACACATCAAGCAGCGGAATACGTAATAATAGCGGTAGCGTAGGCGAAGCTCCATCTTCGGGGTCACAGGCAATGCTGACGATGGGAGATGATCCTAGTTGTCGTAACCTTCCTGGGGTCCATCTTCCAGGTACTCCTCTTCATAGTCTGGCCATGGGAATAGCCAGGGACAAAGCCATGAGTACTCTTTAAGTACTCTCAAACTAATATTAATAGGAAAAGGGGGTTTTTGGATAATAGGACACTAGGCTCTAGGGTTGCTTTGCAAAAGCCAGATTTATCTCTACTAAATTCTAAAGCTAGTCACAATTTTATAACTCCTAAGCGGGAACTTGTATTTCATATCACAACTCTGTTGTGGTCAAGTCAAAGTCTTAGTTTATTTGATAGCTTATTTTGAAAAGTCTGACGGGGGAACAGTATGGTCACTCCAACTGTCCATAACCGCGGACGCGGCTATTCGAATAGTTTGACACTCTGCAGAGATTGTACACTTTCACCACAACATTCGATACATCCGTCAGGAACAAATCCTGAATTCACCATACTCAGTATGCGGATAATCAATCCTAACCTTTCGATTACACGCCCTAGTATAAGCACCTCTCCTATGAGTTTGGCCTCCCAACCATGACCAACTATCATCTTGGGTACCGCACAGGTGGACAATCTTCACAAGGTAGCCTCAGCTCAGACCTTGGCCGTGAGGGAACTAATACTAAGGTACATAAGTTTCCAGTCAAGCCCTACCCAATATTTGGGTATTGTGGTTGTACGATAAAATTGGAATGGTATCGCATCCAGATAACCATCAGTTTTATAAAGGGCTAAGGCTCATGCCTCAACATTTTTATCACCAAAATTCTCAAGTGTTTGGAAACACATGTCCAAAACATTTCAATAGAATGATCCATCATTCCAAGGTTTTCATAACCATTTTTCCACCAAGTATTCCCATCTAAAAGTTGATCAAGTTTTATGCTTAGCACTAGCATCTACAGGTGGGGGTAGTACTAATGAGGGGTGGTAACTAGTGGAGTTTCAACTAAGTACAACCTCATGTCTCAGGCTGATGTCAAGGTTTCTAACTTAGGCCAAATTTTATGCTCTTTATGCAACCTTCAGCATCTTTCCAATATCTACCAGTCACTTAAGTAAACTCTAAGTAAGCTTTGATAAAGAAATAGAGTAAGAAGCTTGCACATAAAACTAGGATTGGTTTATCAAGTGGGTATGATCACATATGCTTAAGGCATATAGTAGTCATATAACAAGTATGGGTTTGTTGCATCAGTAGGGTATCTTGCAAGGGTTAGCTTGCATAGGTATAGTATCAACTTGCATCAATATCAGTATAAGCTTGCTCAAGTAGAGTGTCTTGCAAGTTTTAGCTTGCCTTGTGCAGAGCAGTGGTTGAAGTTCTCTTCGGCTTCTTCTTCGTAGTATCCTCCTTCCTCCTCGTATCCTTGGTCGGTACTAGCGTCTATGAATAAATACGAGGTACACAATCACCAAACAATACTTAAGTACTTGCAATCATCACACACAAGGGTCCTATGGATGATTTAGCATCATCCCTAACATTACAAGGTTAAGGCTTGGTTTAAATCTTTTTATTTTTAGAAAAGTGATTTCTACTCATTGAAAAACTACTTAAGATTTTATATTCTCCAAACCAAACATGGGATCATGTTGACACATGTCATCACCACATATTTTAGTCCATGGGAATGTGATTTAAAGTGGTGTCACAATTTAATAAGGTTTTTCTCTTTTATTTTAATTAATTAAAGTGGCTAGAAATGCCTATGTGGCATTCTTTTATTACTTGGTCATTATTTCTATAAGTAAACCTATATATTTTTATATATTCTGAAAAGGTATGGTTAAATGTGATTTTTGAGAGTTGGAATCAACTCAAAAGCTATTATGGTTTAAATTTGAAAAATGTTTGAATGCAGAAAAGCTTCTGCCTTGTTATTTTTACCATGGGTGATCTATAGATCCAAATGACTTGAATCCAACGGGCTTAGATTCAACATTCACAGACCTTTCCAACAAAATTGGTTTCATTCAATTTGGTGCACTGAATCGATCTGGGTTGATTTTTGAAGTTGGGTACAGAAGTGTGTTTGAATTGAAATAGAAGAAGGTTTAATTTGAATAACTGGGCTGCGCTGGAAAAGTTACTGGGCCGGCCTGCTAAGCGCAGTGCTCCCGCGGGCTGCTTAAGTGGGTGTCCCCACTCGTCAGTGACACGGGGCTGGGCGAAGCGATATGGGGCGACGTGGATCGTTCGATCTAGTTCTAATCTAACGGCTGGGAGCCATCGTCGATGCGAGACAACTCCGGCGAGAACGAAACCTAGCGCGGCCAGTGAGGGTTGCTGGGGGCTCACCGGGGTGCTGGCGAGGGTCAGCGAGGCGGGCGAACGACGAAGTCGACGACGGCGAACTCAGGGGTGGTCGCGGCAGCTCCTGGGGCGGCTCCAATCGCTGGCTCCCTTCTTCTCCGGCAACGGCAGGCTCCGGTGAAATTCCGGCGAGGTGGTGCTCGCCTTGCTCTGAGAATGGTGTGGCACGATCAGTGAGGAGAGGGGAGTGAGATGGTGTGAAGAAATCATGCGGGGGTGGCCTCTATTTATAGTCGAGCGAGGGGACCATTGGGGTGCACGCTGAGCTCGTCGGGGGCGAGGTTACAGGCGGCTAAAGGCATGGGCAAGGGTAGGGGACGGTGCGGTGTCTCCTGGCGATGCTCAACGACATGGTCTCGAGGCATGGGGCGGTGTGGTTTGGTCTGGAACGGGCGGTGCTCTGCGCGGCAGAGGCGGCGTCTTCGACGGCGGGCGGTGGCTGTGCGGCACGGGGCGGCAAACAAGGATGTCTCGCGGTCTCCTGGGTCGGTGGGGATTGTGTATGCACGCGGCGAGGGAGGCGCGCGGTCTGTGGGTGATGGTCGAGGGTGGCGCTCTGGCGCACGCTCGGCATGGTCTGGGCGCGGCTTGTGCGCGTGGTCCAGGGCTTGGCAACGCTCGCAGCTGGGACAGTGAGTGGCGGTGGACGGTGGGCTGCCTCCCAGACATGCTGGCTAGGCTTGCTGCTGCTCCTAGCTTGCTGTCGACTATGGGGTGACAAGAGGGTGCTCGGCTATTCACCATTGATGACAATGGAAAGCTCACAGTGGTGCTAGTGCCTGGCTAATCTTCCTAGATGATCTACTGAGTTGTGTGTGAGCTAAATGGGGAACCAGTTAGGCAAGAATCACTGCTCACAATAGTGTTTGATGTTTGTTTGATTTGTGTCTGCAACCTGTTCGATGAAATGGCCGCATGAAATCAAGTTTTGAATTTTGAAATGATTTTTGGTGGGTTTGCTAGATTGGTGCTGGTGAGTCTGTAGATGCTTGGGTTTTGAAAGTTGAGCTTGTTTGAGTAGTTTTTGAAAAAGTGGGATCTTCCCATATGATAAAGATTCAATTTTGAATTGTCATTTAAACTATGCATTTGAAAGTTTCTGGATGATCACAAAGTGGGCCTTGATACCTTGTTATGAGTACATTCAAGGGGTGCAAAGATCCAGAAAAGTTTCTGTTAGGTTCTGAAAGTTTGAGACAGCCAAAGTAGGCATGGGAGTTAAATTGGCCAAAATGACCATTCATTTCATATATGTGTTTTGATTTACTTGTCTTTAGGGAAGGTGTGGGAAATGTTTTAGATGATGTTTATTTCACCTAAAAAACATTTTACAAGCAATGAAACAAACAAACAAGGTGGTTTTATAGGATTTCAAAATCCATGCATACACATATGCATGCATTCATGATTTCATTTAGAAAAGTTTTTGTTAACTCTAATTTTGATGATTAGAATTTGATGATCCAAGATTAGTATTTTTGGGATGTTACAGAAGCTCGACGTAGTCTTATCCTGGACAGGGGCGCACGAGGACGACCGAAATTTCTCACCAGAGTTCTGCCTGGCGTCGGGCACGCACTGGCGTTGTAGTTGGCGAGGCTACAGTCTACGGAAAGGCAAAACAGGGGGTCTGTTAGATGCGCGCGAGAGAGGGGAGCGTAGGAGTATCATCCTGAGAGGAAGGGGAGGTCGGTGTTACCGGGAAGACGTCAACGGAGTTGGAGACAGACGGCAGCGCTACTAGTTGTCGCCGTTGCCGATGCTGGGGGTCAAGCGCGAGCAAGTCGAGGGTGCAGAGAGAAGAGCCAGGGACTGGGGGTCACGCTCGTGTGCTCGAGGAGGCGAGGGGTGGCGGGGTTTGGCCGGAATTGGAGGTGGAGCTCGCCGGAGACAGTGGCGGTCTAAGAGGAAATCAGGGCAGCCTGGGGGCTCCGGTGGGGCGAAGACTGGGGGAAAGGAGGAGGGGAGTGTGGCGATTAATACTGCGTGGTCACGACGAGGAATTAACGCGACATTAAGGGAGATTTTAAGCCGAGAAATCAGTGCAACAACGGCAGCGAGGTTGGGGGAAGAGGTCGTCATGGGGTTGAAGATGCTGACGGGGCAGGTGGGGTTTGGTGGCAGAGAGAGAGGAAGAGGGGGAGTGGGTTCAAGCCGTCATAGACTCAGCGGGTTCGTTTGCGAGTAAAAGAAAACGTTTCGGGGGAGGGGGTGAGTGTGGGCTACTGGGCCTGGACTGGGCTGGGTCCTTTTATTATTATTTTTTCATGTTCCTGTTTCTTTTTCTTTTTCCCATTTGATTTTCTGTTTTGATTTTGATTAATCCATTCAAGCATTCATTTGAATTCAAATTTCTCTCAAACTTTGTGTGTAATCAAATACTGTTTAATAACACCTTCTGAAGTCAAATTTAGAATAAATATTTTATTGTTTTTAGGGTCTTTTAATTATTTAAAATAGGCCTTTGCATTTATTCAAATAAGATTTAAATAATGTTTTTCAAACTTCATTTGAATTCTAAATTTTTCCAAATCTTTTCAGTAGGTTTTATTTGTATATTTGGGTGTCACATAATTCACCTTGAATTATTTGGAAAGTTTTTAATAAGATTTATTTATCATTTTAATTTGGGTACTTGTCTTTATTCTCATGAAATTAAATATAGTTTTAATTCCATAAATTTTATTTGGAAGTTTTCTTTGATATTATTTAAGTTAATTAAATAAATTTTATTCCCACTTGGGTAAATTCCAAATTCTATTTTCCCAAAATTTAATTAATCATTTCTTAATAAAAGTTGAATTTGGTTAATGCCCTCTTAATTAATTTGAAAATTCCTTATCCATTAATTTATTTGAATTTGGATTATATTTATTCCATTTGCTTATGGATTAGGTCAAGAGTTAATTTGGCCTTTAAATATTCCTCATTTAATATTTCTTTCTTTATCTTATAAAATCCATATCTTTTTATTTATAGATCCAAACTTGGTGATTCCAATTTGTAAAATCTTATTTAATATTTTTTTAACCTTTTAAATATTTTTAGGATTATTTGCTCACCATATGGCATGGATTTTATATAAGTGCTTTATTAGCTTTGGAAATTCAATTTCCTTATCTTATTATATTCATAAGATTTTATCTATGGCTCCAAATTAAGTAAAATCAATATCTATGGTTTTATAATATTTCCATTTGTCATTATTGATCATTTTGAAATGTTTGTATGACCAATTTTTATATGGATCAAATCCATAGGCTTGGAGATAACTTGGAAAAGTTTTCCTTCCATTAGGGTTTTAGAGTTTTGGTTTATTTTCCAAGTGTTTAAATATCGAGATGCATTTATGAAGAAATGCATTTCACTTGATTGGAATTTAGTGGGATTCAAACATTAACCAAAATTTGTTCAAGTTGGGATTTTTAAGTTTCCATTTAGAACAAAAGTTTCTTTTCACCCTAATTTTTCAACAATTATTTATTTTGTTTATTTATTTTTCACATTACAAGATTTGGAAAATCTTGGGATGTGACAGGCTACCACCCTTAAAATAAATCTCGCCCCGAGATTTGAGGAAGATAGGGGTTACAAGTTGGCTCAAAGCATCTAGGGTACTACCACCCTTAAAAATTTTCCAACTAGATTACATCTTGGCTTTCTTGGGATTTTGATGAAACTTCTCTAGGCAAACATCTGCATTGTGTCCTTTGTTTCCACACTTGAAACATGTGACAAGGCTGAGATCCTACATAGGCTTGTTTATCTTGTGCTTCATCTTTTCTGGACAATTGCTTGCATAATGTCCTGGTTCTTTGCATTTGAAACACATCACTTGGCTGATATCCTTATTTTCCTTTGGTATCATTGCCTTTTGTTTGTTTCTTTGGTTCTTCTTCTTTTCTGGGCAATCACTGGCATAGTGTCCCATTTCTTTGCAAGTGTAACATTGCTCTTGGGTAATATCCTTCTTGCTAGGGTTGGGGCATTTCTTTTTCTTTTTGGGTCTCTCCAAAGCTAGGAGTTCTTCTAGCTCATGCTCTTCATACTTCACCACAAAGGTGGGAAATCTTTCTCTCTTCTTGGGGCATTTACTAGAGATATGACCTTCTTCTTCACAAGAGTAGCAACATTTAGTGGACACTTTGGATTTGGCCTTATGATGCATGGTTTTGACTTTGCCTTCATCCTTCTTGGTAGAAGTTGTTCCTTCATGAGTGTTTACAAACTGTTGATGCACTCCACCTTGTTTTCTTTGTTGAACTATGGAATAGATGGGGCATTGGATAGGGACATGATTATTTCCTTCACATAGGAAACAAGTAGCTTGGGTTGTGGGGCATTGATTAGCTGGATGTTTCTCTTCACAATTGGGGCATTGATCTTCATGCTCTTTGGAAGTGTGATCCTTGTCTCAACAAATAGTGCAAGCTTGGGTTCCTTCTAGAATATCATCCTTGAGATCCTTGTTGTCACAAACTCCTTGGGAAGAGTTGTTTCCCATGTTGATCATTTGATCTGTCACCTTATGCAACAATTGTGTTTGGGTTTCCAAAAACCTTTGCATGGTTGGATCTAACTCACTTGTGTTGGCTAAAAATTGAGCTGTCACTTGGTTCAGCTGGGTTTGGGTTACTATGAGTTATCTCATGTTGGTCTCTTGGTTGTTGTTGTTGTCACCATCCTTGATGTTGGAGTTTCTTGGAGTAGTCATCTGTTTGGGTTGGATTGGAATTATAATAGGCAAAATATTTCCAAGGAAGAATTCTAATCACACACATCACAAATCACACAAGCAATGTGCAAGCAATCACAAACAAACATTCCACTCAAAACAACAAGTTTAAGCACATTTTAGGCAACAAAATATTTTTGTTACACCACATAAGTTGGTGTGTTTGATCTATACTTAATATGGTGGTCCATCTATATGGTTCACTTGAGATCATTCTATCCTTCTTGGTGGATTCTTCTTGAATGAGATCATGGTTTCCTTGGGAAAATTCTTGGTCACAAAACTTTAAAGTGATGATGGTTCCTTCTAAGTTGTATTGCCTTAGTATTCAAGTCTTGAGTAATATTTCTTGTCTCACTTGTAGTCTTTAGTGATATCCAAGTTGAAGTCCTTGTTGAGACTAAGGTTGAAGTCACTTGAGTTGATGAAATCCTTGGTGAAAATATAGTTGAAGTCTTTGGTCATGGAGAAGGCTTTATCCATCAAGTTGAAATAGAAGAGATGTGGAGTTAAAACCAAAAGGTCGAGGAAAGAGTTTACAAGATTGTTTGTAAATAAGTTTTGGAACAAATATAACTCCTATTTTTCTAAGGGGTTTTGTCCAATCCTAGGGCTACAATCCTACAGGCAACACAATGCTCTGATACCATCTGTAAGGTTCCCAACCTTTAATAAGGTAGAGATCCCTGTGTTTACAATGCTAGTCCCTGGATCAATAGCTAGCATCCACAGTTAAGATGTAATATCAAGAAACAAAGGTCATAATACAACTTTATAACCAGGAATAAAATAATTTATTACATCTTACATAGCTCATTTGGCTATTTCATTACAATGCAGCAGAATATAACAATAGCATGGGGTCCTTCATCTTCAAAGTGCCACAGGCAACATGTTGGTTGTAGACTTGTAATCCTAATCAACACATCTCACTAAGATCATACAAACCTGCAACATAATAAGTTACAACCACAAGGGTCAATACATTTGAATTGTATTGGCAAGTGATACTATGGTAGTATAGTGGAGTCTATCATCTATATGCATTTGTCTAAGTGGAGCTTAGGCTTGCTTTGCTCAAAATAGATTTTCCTTATCATTTGAAAACACTAAGTTTTTGCTTGACAAAATCACCCAAGGCAACTCCCAATAGAAATTGGTGATCCTTCAACCCTTGTTCAACCACAAAATTTTAACTTAGAAATTGGGATGAGGAGATTCTTGATAGCTTCCATGTCTTGATGCTCAAATTGTCCTTTACCAGGGACATGGCTAAGTACTTAGATTTTTCACTCTGCAGAGGTGGTGCACTTTCCCCACAAGACTTGGTTTCACCAAGACAAGATCTTTCAGAAGCCTTCCCTTAGGCCAGAATGGACGCGTTCCAACCTATCATTCCCCTACCACCAACTGTCCATTTGGCTAAGTTATTGCAACCTATATGATCCATGCAGAGCCCATAATGCCAAGTGGCTGCACTTGAAGCTTCTCAACATTTGACATCTTAAATCTCTTTGTTCCTGGGTGGCCATCCACAAGTGAGATACACAAGGTAAACCATAGAAATGGGCCCTGTGAACCACTCAACACAAACCATTCCTTCCATTCCACCCAGGTGATTCATTCACTTAGTTTTTTTATTAAACAAAACACAAGTCCTTGACTTAGAAATATTCCATAGTATGAATATATATTCCACCCTTGTCTTCTACTAGCTAAGCTAAGCATGATAGTAGTATGAATCTTAACTTAGGAAATTTCTACTAAGGTTTCATCTACTAGGATTTCCCATGGCATAGTTTATACTTAGCAAAATTCCATGCAAGTCCTACTTAGAAATATCACTAATGCATAGTGAAAATAATGGGACAAAAGTATGAAGCATCACTTGCCTTTTTGGTAGAGAATATAAGTTCACTCCTTGATCTTGCAATATTCACACTCTTCAAATTCCACTACAATTCAATCAAGCAAGGCACAATTTCAATCTACTAGTCAAGCAAACATCGCATAAAATAATAGAAACAAAACAATGCATGCAAGCATGCTAAAGATTGTTTTATTTGGAAAAGTGGTTTCTAATAGGTTATAATAATTATAAAACACCTATTGGTCACTTTATAAAAGTGGCAAAATCATTTGCAAAAATATTTTACTTATAAACCATTTTTAAACCAATTTATTATTTTATGTGGTTGAAAATGCCTTTATCAAAGTAACGATATTTATAGGGTTCACCAAATACATTTTTAAATCATAAAACTTGGTGCTTGGGGTCAGAGAGTTTAAATCAAAACATTTCCCAAAGATTTTCCTTCAAAAAGTATTTTTAAATAATCATTACTTTTATTTGACTAGAATTGCTTTAAATCAAAGATTTACTCCTTAGCTTTACCAAATACATTTTCAAATCCATGAGTTGGTTTCTAAGGTCAGTAGGTTCAAAACAAACCATTTGCCAAAGGTTTTATCTCAAAAATCATTTTAGAACAATTTTTATATTCCAAATATGCCTACACAAGTTTCTGCAAAAACATTAAATTTAACAGAAACATTTTACTAAACAAAGTGCATGGTCAGAAATTATTTGTTTTGATGAATCCATTGATATAAAATTTTCAAAATTTGGACATGTGGTTTGAAAGTTATGAATTTTACAAAATTGAATCCCTAATAGAAATGTTTCTGTTTTTAAAACAAAGTCTGAGCCACGTGGAGCAATTTCATTGGGCGGTACCGCTTCGGTTGGATCGACCTTTCTGGGCCGTCAGATCTAAATGACTACGCACGGCACAGATTAAAGGATACCCCTTAGATTAAGTCTCTATCGCAACCATCTGATCAAGATCCTACGGTCCTCAACGCTTTGACCAATAACCAGCGGTGCTAGCGGTGAGGTTGCCGGTGATTCAGAAGGCGAGGGAGAGAGAGAGAGAGAGAGAGAGATGGCTCACAGCGATCGCAACATCATGGGGAAGCTCGACGTAGTCTTATCCTGGACAGGGGCGCACGAGGACGACCAAAATTTCTCGCCGGAGTTCTGCCTGGCGTTGGGCACGCACTGGCGTTGTAGTTGGCGAGGCTATAGTCCACGGAAAGGCAAAACAGGGGGTCTGTTAGATGCGCGCGAGAGAGGGGAGCGTAGGAGTATCATCCTGAGAGGAAGGGGAGGTTGGTGTTACCGGGAAGACGTCGACGGAGTTGGAGACAGACGGCGGCGCTACTGGTTGTCGTCGTTGTCGACGCTGGGGGTCAAGCGCGGGCAAGTCGAGGGTGCAGAGAGAAGCGCCAGGGACTGGGGGTCACGCTCGTGTGCTCAAGGAGGCGAGGGGCGGCGGGGTTTGGCCAGAATTGGAGGTGGAGCTCGCCAGAGACAGTGGTGGTCTAAGAGGAAATCAGGGCAGCCTGGGGGCTCCGGTGGGGCGACGACTGGGGGAAAGGAGGAGGGGAGTGTGGCAATTAATACTGCGTGGTCACGGCGAGGAATTAACGCGACAATAAGGGAGATTTTAAGCCAATAAATCAGTGCAGCAACGGCAGCGAGGTTGGGGGAAGAGGTCGTCGCGGGGTTGAAGATGCTGACGGGGCAGGTGGGGTCTGGTGGCAGAGAGAGAGGAAGAGGGGGAGTGGGTCCAAGCCGTCATAGACTCAGCGGGTTCGTTTGCGGGTAAAAGAAAAATTTTCGGGGGAGGGGGTGAGTGTGGGCTGCTGGGCCTGGACTGGGCTGGGTCCTTTTATTATTTTTTCCTGTTCCTGTTTCTTTTTCTTTTTCCCATTTGATTTTCTGTTTTGATTTTGATTAATCCATTCAAGCATTCATTTAAATTCAAATTTTCTCAAACTTTGTGTGTAATCAAATACTGTTTAATAACACCTTCTGAAGTCAAATTTAGAATAAATATTTTATTCTTTTTAGGGTCTATTAATTATTTAAAATAGGCCTTTTCATTTATTCAAATAAGATTTAAATAATGTTTTTCAAACTTCATTTGAATTCTAAATCTTTCCAAATCTTTTCAGTAGGTTTTATTTGTTTATTTGGGTGTCACATAATTCACCTTGAATTATTTGGAAAGTTTTTAATAGGATTTATTTATCATTTTAATTTGGGTACTTGTCTTTATTCTCATGAAATTAAATATAGTTTTAATTCCATAAATTTTATTTGGAAGTTTTCTTTGATCTTATTTAAGTTAATTAAATAAATTTTATTCCCACTTGGGTAAATTCCAAATTCTATTTTCCCAAAATTTAATTAATCATTTCTTAATGGTGATTTTATCTTTATTCAAAATAAAAGTATAATTTGGTTAATGCCCTCTTAATTAATTTGAAAATTCCTTATCCATGAATTTATTTGAATTTGGATTATATTTATTCCATTTGCTTATGGATTAGGTCAAGAGTTAATTTGGCCTTTAAATATTCCACATTTAATATTTCTTTCTTTATCTTATAAAATCCATATCTTTTTATTTATAGATCCAAACTTGGTGATTCCAATTTGTAAAATATTATTTAATATTTGTTTAACATTTTAAATATTTTTAGGATTATTTTCTCACCATATGGCATGGATTTTATATAAGTACTTTATTAGTTTTGGAAATTCAATTTCCTTATCTTATTATATTCATAAGATTTTATCTATGGCTCCAAATTAAGTAAAATCAATTTCTATGGTTTTATAATATTTCCATTTGTCATTCTTGATCATTTTGAAATGTTTGTATGAACAATTTTTATATGGATCAAATCCATAGGCTTGGAGATAACTTGGAAATGTTTTCCTTCCATTAGGGTTTTAGAGTTTTGGTTTATTTTCCAAGTGTTTAAATATCCAGATGCATTTATGAAGAAATGCATTTCACTTGATTGGAATTTAGTGGGATTCAAACATTAACCAAAATTTGTTCAAGTTGGGATTTTTAAGTTTCCATTTAGAACAAAAGTTTCTTTTCACCCTAATTTTTCAACAATTATTTATTTTGTTTATTTATTTTTCAAATTACAAGATTTGGAAAATCTTGGGATGTGACAGCTAAACAGTGGTATGGAGCGGGAAATACCTGTGAATACTTAGCAAATGGATTTTTAGTGGTTTTCTGACAAGGAAAAAAAACAAAGAGCAAGTAACAGAAGTAACGAACAAACGGAGCAAGTGTCCCAATCCTTTATTAGCAAAGGACAAGCCAGTGGAAATACTTATAAGGACCAAACATTCTCGAGGACACATGTGAATTCTATCAAGTGCTTTCGCTTCAAATAGCTGAGTACTCTTCTCTGGTGTTCGTAAGTGTTGTGTTGGGTGAACCTGTGATAACATACCGCCCTTCCTAGGACTAATACATACTTGTGATTAAACCCCTGCAAACATCCGTAACTAGAGGAAAGTAATTAAGATATAAATCTAACCACAACCTTAAACTCTGAGATCCTGCGCTCCCTTGTGCAAAGGTGTCCTAACGGGGTTCAGGTTTCTGTAACTCCGGCAACCCTGCGATTGGTATCCAAATACACAATGCATTCCCCTAGGCCCATAAATGGTGAAGTATCATGTAGTCGACGTTCACATGCCACCACTAAAAGAATAGAACCACAACTTAAATACTAAACCATTGAATAATAACTCATCACAGATTCACTACTAACAACATGACTTCTCCCATATCCTCAAGAACTAAACGAACTACTCACAAGACATCATATGTATCAAGATCAAAGATGATATGATAATGGATAACAATCTGAACATAAACAATAATCCAATGGTTCCACCCACAAGCATCAACTACAATAGTAATCAACACCGGGAAAGTTTCCCCTATGAACTAAAGCAATATCCAACACAATTGTTACATCAGGACGGAGTGTTGGTGATGGTGCTGGTGGAGATGATGGTGTGGATGATGATGATGACCCAATGAAGCCTAGCTTGATGACGGTGTTGATGTCGATGGTCTCCCCTCTCCGGGAAGGAATTCCCCCGACAGAAATCTGTCCGCCGGAGATATCTTTCTCTCTCGGTTTTATCCGCCCCTAGAGGCAGCGGAAATCTATTTGTGGTTGCTCCTCGAGCCTTAGGGTTTCTAAGGGAAGATATAGGCGAAGGGGCGGAGTTGGAGGCCGGGCAGGTGGGCCACACCTGCCCTAGGCGCCGGGTCAGGTGGGCCCATGCCTAGGGGGTGTGGGCCCCCTGAGGCCCATCTCCGTCCCTCCTTCTCGATTCCTTCGTCTTTTGGTAAAATAATATGTTTCCATATTTTTCTTGTATTTTTCTGATCTTCACGAAATTTGCACCGAAATGCCTTCGTTTCCATCAGAATCCAGACTCCGACAGTCCATCCTCCTGGAATCATCCAACACGCATAAACAGATGAAAAGCCATAAGTAATACCTCATAATAAGACAAATATCAATGAATAGAGGTAAATTATGATATACAATGGTGATGCAAATTGCGCGTAACAACTCCCCCAATCTTAGACTTCGCTTGTCCCCAAGCGAATACTGAGCTCAGTAAACATGTCCACAGGTTTATGGAGTGAAGTGTCGATAAAAGAATACAGACAAGAAGCATCACACTTACCATTGCATAACTCAAAGAAGAAAGTAACTCACCATTATATAACTTATCTTGCAACCAAGTACGGCAGTCACAATAGAGATGCATAAAGATAAATCATAATTGGAATTGGCAAACTTGTTCTTGGTCAGAGAACACCTGGTAAACAGTTTCACAAGAAGCTTTTTGTAGAAGTTTCAAAACAGGAACACTCTTTGCTCAAAAAGGTTTTTCACAAGTGAAGGCTTTCAAAGTAATACTCAATAGATAAGAGTTTTGTGCAAACAAGGAAGATAAAGAACATGATTGAATAAATCACCATATGAATGCTTGAAACACAACAACTCAAAAGCTTGCTGGAGATAGAGAGGAAGTAGGTTTACTGACTCAACTGGTAACTAGGAGAAAGGTCCCCCTTTAGAGGGTAGCAGGTATTACAAGTCATAAAGAGCTTCCAAAACATTATGGTACTTACTATCTTTGAGCCCCCATTGCCCCTATCATAAGCATCTTGAGATGATTAAGGTTAAAGTGAACAAAGATGGAGTATATGCTTGATGAAATATAAGTTGGTAATCTCATGTCCCTTGAATATGAGGTCCACTCCTCAAGCATACTCAACTTTGGGTCCAGGTAAGTTCTTGTCATTGTAATATTGCATATCATTGAGAACCGCCAACGGGGTACCCCTTGCTGTCAACACCCGGATTTTTAATCCCATATGCCTATTATGCCATACATCGCAATCCCAGGATTACCATTTTTGCGAGACATAACAGAATTGGATACCATAGTACATCATCCAGGTACTCTTCTTCATAGTCTGGCCATGGGAATAGCCAGGGACAAAGCCATGAGTACTCTTTAAGTACTCGCAAACTAATACTAACAAGCAAAAGGGGTTTTTGGTAATAGGACACTAGGCTCTAGGGTTGTTTTGCAAGAAGCCAGATTTATCTCTACTAAGTTCAGAAGCAAGAGAAACTAGTCACAATTTTATAACTCCTAAGTGGGAACTTGTATTTCATGTCACAACTCTGTTGTGGTCAAGTCAAAGTCTCAATTCATTTCAAAAGTCTTTTTGAAAAGGTCTGACGGGGGAACAATATGGCCACTCCAACTGTCCATAACCGCGGACGCGACTATTCGAATAGTTTGACACTCTGCAGAGATTGTACACTTTCACCACAACATTCGATACATCCGTCAGGAACAAATCCTGAATTCACCATACTCAGTATGCGGATAATCCATCCTAACCTTTAAATTACACGCCCTAGTATAAGCACCTCTCCTGTGAGTTTGGACTCCCAACCATGACCAACTGTCATCTTGGGTACTGCACAGGTGGACAATCTTCACAAGGTAGCCTCAGCTCATACCTTGGCCGTGAGGGAACTAATACTAAGGTATATAAGTTTCCAGTCAAGCCCTACCCAATATTCGGGTATTGTGGTTGTACGATAAAATTGGAATGGTATCGCATCCAGACAACCATAAGTTTTATAAAGGGCTAAGGCTCATGCCTCAATATTTTCATCACCATAAATCATCTGGTGTTCGGAAACACATGTCCAAAACATTTCAATTGAATGATCAATCATTCCAAGGTTTTCATAATCATTTTTCCACCAAGTATTCCCATCTAAAGTTGATCAAGTTTTATGCTTAGCACTAGAATCTACAAGTGGGGGTAAGTAATAATGAGGGGTGGTAAACTAGTATAGTTTCAACTAAGTTCAATCTTATGCTTTGGGATGATATCAAGATTATCTAGCTTAGGCCAAATTTTATGCTCTTTATGCAACCTTCAAATATCTTTCTAGTATCTACAGTTCACTTAAGTAAACTCTAAGTAATAGCTTTGATAAAGAAATAAAATAGAAAGCTTGTAAATAAAACTAGGATTGGGTATCATCAAATATGTCTAACCAAGCATGCTTAGTGCATTGCATAGGTTATCTAACTTTCATAATTGCAAGTATTAGCTTGCACATTCACTAGTAGCATCAGGCTTGCATCAGTGTCAATATAAGCTTGCCTTGAGCATAGCAGTGGTTGAAGTTCTCCTCGGCTTCTTCTTCGTAGTATCCTCCTTCTTCCTCGTATCCTTGGTCGGTACTAGCGTCTATAAATAAATACGAGGTACACAATCACCAAACAATTCTTAACTACTTGCAATCATCACACAAAAGGGTCCTATAGATGATCTAGCATCATCACTAACATTACAAGATTAAAGCTTGGTTTAATTACTTTTATTTTTAGAAAAGTAATTTCTACTCATGGAAAAACTACTTAAGATTTAATATTCTTTAAACCAAACATGGGATCATGTTGACACATGTCATCACCACATATTGTAGTCCATGGGAATATGATTTAAAGTGGTGTCACAATTTAATAAGGTTTTACCCTTTTATTTTAATTAACTAAAGTGGCTAGAAATGCCTACGTGGCAATCTTTTATTACTTGAACATTATTTCTGTAAGTAAACCTATATATTTTTATATATTCTGAAAGGTATGGTTGAATGTGATTTCTGAGAGTTGGAACCAACTCAAAAGCTATTATGGTTTTAATTTGAAAAATGTTTGAATGCAGAAAAGCTTCTGCCTTGTTATTTTTACCAAGGATGATCTACAGACCCAAATGATTTGAATCCAACAGGCTTGGATCCAGCATTCCCAGACCTTTCTAACAAAATTGGTTTCATTCAATTTGGTTCACTGAATCGACCTGGGTTGATTTTTGAAACTAGGTACAGAAGTGTGTTTGAAATAAAATGGAAAAGGTTAAATTCAAACAACTGGGCTGCGCGGGAAGTGATACTGGGCCGGCCTGCTAAGCACAACGCTTACGCGGGCTGGTTAAGTTGTTGTCCCCATGCATCAGTGAGACGAGGGGGTGCGAAGCGGTATGGGGCGATGTGGTGATCTAGTTCTAATCCAACGGCTGAGAGTCATCGTCGACGTTGGGCAACGCCGGCGAGACAGAAACCTAACGCGGCCAGTGGGGATCGTTGGGGGCTCACCGGGGTTCAGGCGAGGGTCGGCGAGGTGGGCGAACGACGAAGTCGACGACGGCGAACCTCCTGGTACCGGAAGCTTCTCCTGGGGCGGCTCCAATTGCTGGCTTCCTTCTTCTCTAGAGGCGGCGGGCTCCGGTGAAATTCCGGCGAAGTGCTGCTCGCCTTACTCCGTGAACGGGGTGGGACGATCAGTGAAGAGAGGGGAGTGAGATGGTGTGCTCAATTCGGCTGGGGGTGGCCTCTATTTATATTCTCAATGACGAGACCGAACGACATGGGAAGGCGACGGTGGCGACATGGCTACGGGCTGCTAGAGGCATGGCTGGTGGTGGCGATCGCTTGGTGGTCTCCTGGTGATGCTCTACGGCTTTAATGCATGTGTAGGGGCGGTGCGGTTTGGTCTGGAACGTGCGATGCTCTAAGCGGCAGAGGCGGCGTCTTCGACGGCGAGCAGTGGCTACGGGACACGGGCGGTGAAATGGGCATGTATGGCTTGTTCCTGGGATGGTGGGGAGCATGTTGGCGGGCGGCGAGGGCTCGAGGTGGTCGGGTTGCGTGGGAACGGTGCGTGCTCTGCAGCGCACGTCGGCATGGTCGACAGCGACACGGGCGCGGCATTCCTGGCGGTTCTGGGCATTATCTGCGATGTAGGGCTGGTCGAGAGGGGGCGGTGAGGCATGGGTGATCTCCCAGACAAGGTTGGCATGACTAGTTTCTTTCCTAGCTTGCTGTCTACACTGGGGTGGCAAGGGTGCACTCGCTGTTCACCATTGATGACATTGGCAAGCTCACAGTGGTGCTAGTGATTAGTTAAGTACGTTAGATGATCTACTAAGGCTATTGTGTGCTAGAGAGCGAACCAGTTAGGCTCAAAACACTGCACACTATAGTGTTTTGATTTTGTTAGATTTGAATCTGCATGGTGTTTGATGAAATGGCCGCATGAATTCAAGTTTTGAATTTTTAAAAGATTTTTGGTGGGTGTGCTAGGTTTGTGCTGGTGAGTCTGCAGATGCTGGGGTTTTGAAAGTTGAGCTTGTTTGAGTGTTTTTTGAAAAAGTGGGATCTTCCCATATGATAAAGATTCAATTTTGAATTGTCATTTAAACTATGCATTTGAAAGTTTCTGGATGATCACAAAGTGGTCCTTGATACTTTGTTATGAGTACAATCAAGGGGTGCAAAGATACAGAAAAGTTTCTGTTAAGTTCTGAAAGTTTGAGACAGCCAAAGTAGGCATGGGAGTTAAATTTGTCAAAATGACCATTCCCTTATTTTATTTGTTTTGATTTATTTGTCTTTGGGAAAAGTTTGGGAAATGTTTAGATGATGTTTATTTCACCTAGGCATCCATTTACAAGCAAAGAAACACATAAACAAGGCAATTCAAAAGAATCCAAAATGGAATGCATACACACATGCATGCTTTCATATTTTTATTTAGAAAAGTTTTTGTTAACCCTAATTTTGAAGATTAGAGTTTGATGATTCTAGTTTAATAATTTTGGGATGTTACAAACCTTCCCCCCTTAAACAAAATCTCGTCCCGAGATTTGAAAAAGGACGAAAAAGATTACCTAGGATTTGAAGAGATCGGGAAACTCCGTCCTGATGTGATCTTCGTGCTCCCAGGTAGCTTCCTCTTCTGTGTGGTTGCTCCACTGAATCTTGAGAAACTTGATGCTTCGGGTTCGGGTAGTTCTGAAAGCTTCTTCCAAAATACAGATGGGTACTTCAGGATTGGTCAGGTCATCGTTGATCTCTATGGTCCGGTGATCGATGTTCTTAAACACTTCGGTCTTCTCTGGGACTTCGAGACACTTGCAAAGTAACGAGATATGGAACACGTTGTGCACGGATGACATCTCTTTGGGTAGTTCCAATTGATACGACACTTCTCCTCGACGGTTCAAAATCTTGAAGGGTCCGATATATCTGGGGGCTAACTTTCCTTTGAGTTGGAAACGCTGCATTCCCTTCAATGGCGATACTTTCAGATAAACAAAATCTCCTATGTTGAAGGCGAGGTCTCGACGTCTCTTATCAGCGCAACTCTTCTGTCTGGACTGGGCTGTCTTGAGGTGATCACGAATCTTGTGAACCTTCTCTTCTTCTTCTCGTACGATGTCGGGTCCGAAAATCTGACTCTCCTACTTCCGACCAGTTCAAAGGGGTGCGACACTTCCTTCCGTACATGAATTCAAAGGGGGCCATTTTCAAACTAGCTTGATAGTTGTTGTTGTATGAAAATTCTGCAAACGGCAGACAATCTTCCCACTTGGATCCATATTCTAGCACACATGCTCTCAGCATATCTTCGAGTATTTGATTTACTTGCTCCGTTTGTCCATCGGTCTGAGGGTGATACGCGGTGCTGAAATCTAGGCGGGTTCCTAAACATTCTTGGACTTTCTTCCAGAATCTTGAGGTAAACTGAGTTCCTCAATCCGATACGATGTTCTTGGGGACTCCATGCAAACTAACGATGCTAGCGATGTATAACTCTGCTATCTTCGAACTCTGATATGTGGTCTTGACGGGCAAGAAATGGGCGATTTTGGACAATCGGTCCACTATGACCCAGATAGAGTCATTTCCCCTACTAGAAGTAGGCAATCCGGTGATAAAGTCCATTCCGACAGAATCCCATTTCCATTCTGGAATCTGCAAGGGTTGCAACAATCCAGCGGGTCTTTGATCTCCCGCCTTGACTCGCTGACATATGTCACACTTGGCGATATAACTTCCGATTTCTCTCTTCATCTTATGCCACCAAAATTGCTCTTTCAAATCTTGATACATCTTAGTTCCTCCGAGATGGATAGAATAAAGAGTATCACGAGCCTCCTTCAAAATAACTTCTTTCAACTCCGAATCTGGTGGTACACAAAGGCGTCCTTTGTACCACAGAACTCCTTCTTCATCTTTGGTGAATCTGGGTACTTTATCGGTACCAATACGACGCTTGATTCCGTCGATACTAGCATTTCCTTTCTGCGCCTCTTTGATCTGACTGATCAAAGTGGGTTGAAGTTCTATGCTAGCCAAAAATCCTTCATTCACTAATTCCATTCGAAAATCTTCCATCTCTTTGTGAAAGCTTGGTTGATCCTTCAAGATCATGGAGTTCAAGCGGCACGGCAATCCGCTAAGGGCATCTGCTACCACATTGGCTTTACCAAGGTGATAGTGAATTTCCATGTCGTAATCCTTGATTATCTCAATCCATCTTCTCTGTCTCATATTCAGCTCCTTCTGAGTGAATATATACTTCAGGCTCTTGTGATCCGAATAAATCTCACAACGGTTTCCCATCAGGTAGTGCCTCCATGTCTTCAGGGCTAGAACTACGGCTGCGAGTCGAGGTCATGGGTTGGGTAATTTTGCTCATGTTTCTTCAGTTGTCGAGATAGATAAGATATAACTTTGCCTTCTTGCATTAGCACACATCCGAGACCAATCGTGGATGCGTCACAATACACATCGAAAGGCTTAGTGATATCCGGCATGATCAAGATTGGGGCTGAAATCAATCTCCTCTTGAGTTCTTGAAAACTCGCTTCACATTTTTCAGTCCATTCATACTTCTTGTCCTTCTTCAGCAATTGGGTCATAGGTCTGGCGATACTCGAGAATCCTTCTACGAATTTGCGGTAATATCCCGCCAATCCGAGAAATGCGCGAACTTGGGTTTG
The DNA here is from genome assembly GCA_910589765.1 of Avena atlantica. NCBI lineage: Eukaryota > Viridiplantae > Streptophyta > Magnoliopsida > Poales > Poaceae > Avena > Avena atlantica. Next base: position 276,621,684 of record OU342734.1, on the reverse strand, counting down.
AGTGGTTGGGGCTTGCCAATCTTCTACATCTTTCACTTTGGCAGGGTCAATGGAAATTCCTCCGTCTGATACAATGTGACCGAGGAATCCTACCTCCTGTAACCAGAATTCACATTTGCTAAACTTTGCATACAGCTGATGCTCTCTAAGGGTTCCAAGAACGGTCCTTAGGTGTAGCTCTGATACTATCTGTAGAGGGAGTGTCCCATCCTTTATACAACATAAGGTGGTGTCCCCTGTGTTTACAATGCTAGTCCCTGGATCAATAGCTAGCATCCACAGTTAAGATGTAATATCAAGAAACAAAGGTCATAATATAGCTTTATAACCAGGAATAACATAATTTTATTACATCATATATAGTTCATCTGGCTATTACATTACATTGCAGCGGAATAACTATAAGCATGGGTCCTTCATCTTCAAAGTGCCACAGGCAGATGTTGGTTGTAGACTTTGTAATCCTAATCAATCAATCTTCACTAAAATTCAATCAAACCTGCAACATACAAGTTACAGCCACAAAGGGTCAATACATTTGAATTGTATTGGCAAGTGATACTATGGTATTATGGTGGAGTCTATCATCTATATGCATTTGGCTAAGTGGAGTTGAGGCTTGCATTGCTCAAAATAGATTTTTCCCTAACATTTGAAAATACTAAGTTTTTGCTTGGCAAAATCATTTTTCCTCAATCAAAGATTGAAGATCCTTTCCAAGGCATCCACCAATCAAAGATTGAAGATTTCAAACAACCCTTGTTTAATCCACAAGTTTTAACTTTAGAAATTTGAATGATGAGATTCTTGATTGCTTCCATGTCTTGATGCTCAAATTGTCCTTTACCAGGGAAATGGCTAAGTACTTAGATTTTACACTCTGCAGAGGTGGTGCACTTTCCCCACAAGACTTGGTTTCCCAAGACAAGATCTTTCAGAAGCTTTCCCATAGACCAAAATGGACGCGTTCCAACCTATCAAACACTACCACCCACTGTCCATATGGCTAAGTTCTTGCAACCTATATGATCATGGCAGAGCCCATATTGCCAAGTGGTTGCACTTGAAGCTTCTCAACATTTGACATCTCAAATCCCTTTGTTTCCTGGGTGGCCATCCACAAGCGAGATACACAATACAAGTCCATGGCATTGTGAACCACTCAACCAATCTCCACCAAGCAAGCCCATTCCACCCAGGGGATTCATTAACTTAGTTGTTTTATTAAACAAAAACATAAGTCCTCAGACTTAGAGATTTTTCCATAGTGTGAATATATTTTCCACCCATGTTTTCTATTAGCTAGGCTAAGCTTGATAGTAATAGAAATCTTAGCTTAGGAAAATCCTACTAAGGATTCATCTACTAGGTTTTACTATAGCAAGGTCTATACTTAGCAAAATCCATGCAAGTTTACTTAGCAAAATCACTAATGCATAGAAAAAGTAATAGGACAAAAAGTATGAAGCATCACTTGCCTTTTTTGGTAGGGAATGGTGGTTCCCTCCTTGATCTTGCTAGTCTCACACCTTGCTAAATTCACTACAAGTCAATCAAGCAAGACACAAAATCAACTAACATTCCAAACCAAGGTTAAACAAACAATTTTCACATTTCACAAAGCAAATGGAATCTAAGTCATGCAAAGGATGGTTCTATTGCAAGGTTGGTCTCTACTAGGTTTATAAACTTTGTAAGGTTCCAAATTGGTCATTTACCAAAATGGCAAAGTCATTTGCAAATGGGTTTTATCTCAAGACCATTTTAAAATCCCTTCATCATTTTATGTGGTGAAAATTATTTTTATCAAAGCAAAACTTTATGTTTTTCACCAAGTGAGTTGCTCTTGGCAAAGCTTGGTGTTTTGGGTCAGTAAGTTTGGTCCAAAACATTTTCCAAAAGTTTTCCTTGCAAAAATATTTCCATAATAAAATCAATAATTTTATTTGGCTAGAAAATGGCTAAGTTAAATAATTCAACCTAAATTTTACCAAAGTCATTTTTAACACCAAGGGTTGGTTCCTAGGGTCAGTAAGGTCACAACAAACCATTTTGCGAAGGTTTTAACCCTAAAATCAATTTTAAACAATTTTTCTAATCTAAACAAGCTCACAAATGTTTCTGCAAATTCAAACAAGCTAACAGATACTATTTGTCAAACTAAGGCCATGGTTGGCTAGGGCTTGTTCTCCTGAATTCATTGATATAAAATTTGTAAAATTTGGACGTGTGGTTTGAAAGATATAGGGTTTTCAAAATGGCATTTCAATCTGATTTCAAATCCTATTTTAACTCTCCTGGTGCCACGCGTCCTATTTTCATTCGCCAGTACCACTTCGCTCGGATTGACTATTCTAGCGCGTTGGATCAAGTCCGATCGTGCGACCCTGAACGCATACCCCTTCGCGTTAAGTGATTCTGTCGTACCCCTATGATCTGCATCTAACGGCTGGAGATGGCCTGACCTAACTCTAGCGGCGCTTAGCGGCAGCGCGCGGCGGCGACGCTCTGCTAGCGGCGGAGCTGGCGTTGCAGGAAGAGAGGGAGAGGCTGGCAAGGCTTACCAGACTCGCAGGGACTTGCTGATGCTCGAGGTGAGGTCGGCTACTCGAGGGGCGCAAGGGGTTGCTGCTAATTGCTCGTCGGAGAAGCTGCGGGCGACGGTGCTCTCAGGTTGTCGTCGCTGGCGACGTTTAGGACCATGCTAAGAAAAGTTAGGGGCTGCGTTAGCTGCGCATGCGGTCGGTGGTCATGTATGCATCATCGAGAGGAAAGGGGGTGGTCAGATATTACCTGGAGGACTCGCCGGAAAAGTAGCAGACGACGGCGGCGTATAAGTGGAGTTGTTGCCGACGTTCTGGAGCGCCCGCAGGTGAATGGTTGGTATGGACGGATGCGTCTGGACGCGTGGAGTATGTGTGCTAGGTCGACGAGGCAAGGGGCGGCGTGTGGAAGCCGGAATCGGCCGGGGAAGTTGTCGGGGACAGGGGTGTTGTCGCAAGCAATTTGCGCAGCCTGGGGGCTCCGGTGAGGTGTGGTCTGCGGGAGAAGGAAGAGGAGACGAGGGGGATTAAGACAGCAGGGTCCAGGGGGAGAATTAACCACGCATTTAAACGAATTCATCCGAATTTATTTGGCCAGAAACGGCGAGGCGAGAAAAGGGTAGGAACAGGTCCGCGGCGGGTGAGGAAGAAGGGACGTGGCGGTGGGGTCCCCTGTCAGCGAGGGGAAAGAAGTAAGGGAGGGGTCCACCGGTCATTCCCTCTGCGGGTTATTTGCTGAGTGCGAACCGTTTTATTGTGGGGTGATGAAACTGGGCTGTTGCTGGGCCTATTGGGCTGCCTGGGTTGGGTCGGCCATGTCTTATTTTTTTCTTTTTTCTTAATCCTTTTCTATTTCTATTTTCTGAATTCTGTTTTGAAATTCCCAAACATTCAAACCTCAATCAAACAATTCAAACAACACCAAACTTTGTAATATTGAATTTAGTTCTGTTCAGTAACATGGACAAAAGCCCAAAATAAAATAAAATAAAATAATAATTTTATTGATCCATTCTTTAATTAAATAAAATGGACCTTTATTTATTTAACATGATTTGATTTATTCAATAAAATCCTCATTTGAATTCCAAACACTTTCAAATCCAAATCAGTAGGTTTTATTTGAAATTATAAGATACTTGAAATACTTGGTTAAATAACATGGGCCTTAGTTATTAAATCAAATAGAGTTTGATTTTATTAATAAAATCTTTATTTGAAACCTAAATATTTTCAAAACCAAATCAGTAGGTTTTATTTGGGGAAATATAGAATACTTGGAAATTTGTTTTAAAACAAAATAACATTTTATTTTAGAGTCCATTATTAATTATATTTAACAGATTTTCCTTATTAATAGGATTTGTTTTATTGAGATATTTATTTTGAAATCTAAAATAAGGTCAAAACACTTTAATAGGTTTTATTTGTGAATATCAAATATTGGGAAAAACTTATTTAAATTAAATTAATAAGTTTTGATGTTTTATTCAAAATGGCAAAACCCTTTTATTTAAATAAAATTTGGATATTAATTCCCTATTATTTTATTTAAATAAACCTTTACCATTTTTTATTCAAAACAAAATGTTTTGATTTCCAAAGTTTGGTCAAGGTTTAATTTGGCTTTATAAAATAATCCTTATTTATGAATCCACCTTTTCTTTTGAAAACCAAATCTCTTTATTTAAAGATTCAAAATAGTAATTCCAAAACATTTTATTTTCTTTTATTAAATGTTTATCTTTATGAATCCCTTTAGGATTTTATTTAATTCAAATGGGTTTGAAGTTCCAATTGAATTCAAAAAGTTTCTTCTGGCTCTGAAAATCAAACAAAGTTTTATTTTATTAATTTATTTTCACATTACAAGATTCGGAAAATCTTGGGATGTGACAGGCTACCACCCTTAAAATAAATCTCGTCCCGAGATTTGGGGAGGCTGGGGTTACAAGCAAGTTCAAAACAACTAGGGTACTACCACCCTTAAAAATTTTCAAACAAAAATTACATATTGGCCTTCTTGGGATCCTGGGGAAATTCTTCCTTAAGCAAACTTTTGCATTGTGTTCTTGGTTTCCATTCTTGACTCATGGGCCAAGGTTGAGATCCTTCATAGACTGATTTTACTTGTTCTTCATCTTTTCTGGACAATTGCTTGCATAGTGGCCTAGTTCCTTGCATTTGAAACACATCACTTGGCTGATGTCTTTCTTTTCCTTTGGTATCATTGCCTTTTGTTTGTTTCTTTGGTTCTTTTTCTTTTCTAGGAATTCACTGGCATAGTATCCCATCTCTTTGCAATTGTAACACTGCAACTGGCTTATGTCCTTCTTATTCTTTTTGGGTCTCTCCAAAGCTAAGGGTTCTTCCAGTTCATATTCTTCATAGGTGGGAGATCTTTCTCTCTTCTTGGGGTATTGATCTTCATGTTCCTTGGGTGCATGATCCTTGTCTTCACAAATATTGCAAGCTTGGGTTCCTCCTAAGATAACATCCTTGTCATCATTGTTGTCATTAGTTCCTTGGAAAAAGTTTTCTCTCATGTTGATCATTTGAGTAACTAATCCTTGCAACAATTGGGATTGAAGTTTCAAAATCCTTTGTATGGCTGGGTCTACTCCATTGTTGTTGGCTAAAAGCTGAGTTGTCTTGGCTCAACTGGTTTTGGGTTGCTATAATGTCTCTCATGTTGTCCTTTTGGTTGTTGCTGTTGTCATCCACCTTGATGTTGGAGTTTCTTGGAGTAGTCATCTGTTTGGGTTGCATTGGGATTAGAATAGGCAAGATATTTCTAAGGGAATAATTCTAATCACACACATCACAATTCACTCAAGCAATGAGCAAGAAATCACAAACAAACATTCCACTCAAACAACATGTTCAAGCTTATCTTTAGGCAACAAAATATTTTTGTTACACCACATAAGTTGGTGTGTTTGACTTTAACTATAAATGGTGGTCCATCTATATGGTTTACTTGTGATCTTTCCTTCCTTCTTGATTCTTCTTGCATGAGATCTTGGTTTCCTTGAGAAAAGCTCTTGGTCACAATACTTCAAAGTTGTTGATGGCTCCTTCTTATTTTGCATTCCCTCAGTCTCTAAATCTTGAGTAGGATTTCCTTGTTTCACTTGTGGTCCTTAGTAGTTTCCAAGTTGGAAGTCCTTGGTGAACATGCTGAAGATGGTGAAGTCATTAGAGTTGAAAATGTTGAAGTCATTAGAGTTGAAAATGTTGAAGTCATTAGAGTTGAAGATGTTGAAGTCATTAGAGTTGAAGAAGTTGAAGAAGTCCTTTGCACATGGTGAAGTCTTTGGTCTTGGGGTAGGTTTTTCCATCAAATTGAAAATAGAAGAGAAGTATAGTTGAAACAAAAATGGTTGAGGAAAGAGTTTACAAGATTTTGTAAATAAGTTTTTGGAACAAATACAACTCCTATTTTTCTAAGGGTTTTTGTCCAATCCTAGGTTTACAAATCCTACAGGCAACACAATGCTCTGATACCATCTGTAGAGGGAGTGTCCCATCCTTTATACAACATAAGGTGGTGTCCCCTGTGTTTACAATGCTAGTCCCTGGATCAATAGCTAGCATCCACAGTTAAGATGTAATATCAAGAAACAAAGGTCATAATATAGCTTTATAACCAGGAATAACATAATTTTATTACATCATATATAGTTCATCTGGCTATTACATTACATTGCAGCGGAATAACTATAAGCATGGGTCCTTCATCTTCAAAGTGCCACAGGCAGATGTTGGTTGTAGACTTTGTAATCCTAATCAATCAATCTTCACTAAAATTCAATCAAACCTGCAACATACAAGTTACAGCCACAAAGGGTCAATACATTTGAATTGTATTGGCAAGTGATACTATGGTATTATGGTGGAGTCTATCATCTATATGCATTTGGCTAAGTGGAGTTGAGGCTTGCATTGCTCAAAATAGATTTTTCCCTAACATTTGAAAATACTAAGTTTTTGCTTGGCAAAATCATTTTTCCTCAATCAAAGATTGAAGATCCTTTCCAAGGCATCTACCAATCAAAGATTGAAGATTTCAAACAACCCTTGTTTAATCCACAAGTTTTAACTTTAATAATTTGAATGATGAGATTCTTGATTGCTTCCATGTCTTGATGCTCAAATTGTCCTTTACCAGGGAAATGGCTAAGTACTTAGATTTTACACTCTGCAGAGGTGGTGCACTTTCCCCACAAGACTTGGTTTCCCAAGACAAGATCTTTCAGAAGCTTTCCCTTAGACCAAAATGGACGCGTTCCAACCTATCAAACACTACCACCCACTGTCCATATGGCTAAGTTCTTGCAACCTATATGATCATGGCAGAGCCCATATTGCCAAGTGGTTGCACTTGAAGCTTCTCAACATTTGACATCTCAAATCCCTTTGTTTCCTGGGTGGCCATCCACAAGGGAGATACACAATACAAGTCCATGGCATTGTGAACCACTCAACCAATCTCCACCAAGCAAGCCCATTCCACCCAGGGGATTCATTAACTTAGTTGTTTTATTAAACAAAAACATAAGTCCTCAGACTTAGAGATTTTTCCATAGTGTGAATATATTTTCCACCCATGTTTTCTATTAGCCAGGCTAAGCTTGATAGTAATAGAAATCTTAGCTTAGGAAAATCCTACTAAGGATTCATCTACTAGGTTTTACTATAGCAAGGTCTATACTTAGCAAAATCCATGCAAGTTTACTTAGCAAAATCACTAATGCATAGAAAAAGTAATAGGACAAAAAGTATGAAGCATCACTTGCCTTTTTGGTAGGAAATGGTGGTTCCCTCCTTGATCTTGCTAGTCTCACACCTTGCTAAATTCACTACAAGTCAATCAAGCAAGACACAAAATCAACTAACATTCCAAACCAAGGTTAAACAAACAATTTTCACATTTCACAAAGCAAATGGAATCTAAGTCATGCAAAGGATGGTTCTATTGCAAGGTTGGTCTCTACTAGGTTTATAAACTTTGTAAGGTTCCAAATTGGTCATTTACCAAAATGGCAAAGTCATTTGCAAATGGGTTTTATCTCAAGACCATTTTTAAAATCCCTTCATCATTTTATGTGGTGAAAATTATTTTTATCAAAGCAAAACTTTATGTTTTTCACCAAGTGAGTTGCTCTTGGCAAAGCTTGGTGTTTTGGGTCAGTAAGTTTGGTCCAAAACATTTTCCAAAAGTTTTCCTTGCAAAAATATTTCCATAATAAAATCAATAATTTTATTTGGCTAGAAAATGGCTAAGTTAAATAATTCAACCTAAATTTTACCAAAGTCATTTTTAACACCAAGGGTTGGTTCCTAGGGTCAGTAAGGTCACAACAAACCATTTTGCGAAGGTTTTAACCCTAAAATCAATTTTAAACAATTTTTCTAATCTAAACAAGCTCACAAATGTTTCTGCAAATTCAAACAAGCTAACAGATACTATTTGTCAAACTAAGGCCATGGTTGGCTAGGGCTTGTTCTCCTGAATTCATTGATATAAAATTTGTAAAATTTGGACGTGTGGTTTGAAAGATATAGGGTTTTCAAAATGGCATTTCAATCTGATTTCAAATCCTATTTTAACTCTCCTGGTGCCACGCGTCCTATTTTCATTCGCCAGTACCGCTTCGCTCGGATTGACTATTCTGGCGCGTTGGATCAAGTACGATCGTGCGACCCTGAACGCATACCCCTTCGCGTTAAGTGATTCTGTCGTACCCCTACGATCTGCATCTAACGGCTGGAGATGGCCTGACCTAACTCTGGCGGCGCTTAGCGGCAGCGCGCGGCGGCGACGCTCTGCTAGCGGCGGAGCTGGCGTTGCAGGAAGCGAGGGAGAGGCTGGCAAGGCTTACCAGACTCGTAGGGACTTGATGATGCTCGAGGTGAGGTCGGCTACTCGAGGGGCGCAAGGGGTTGCTGCTAATTGCTCGTCGGAGAAGATGCGGGCGACGGTGCTCTCAGGTTGTCGTCGCTGGCAACGTTTAGGACCATGCTAAGAAAAGTTAGGGGCTGCGTTAGCTGCGCATGCGGTCGGTGGTCATGTATGCATCATCGAGAGGAAAGGGGGTGGTCAGATATTACCTGGAGGACTCGCCGGAAAAGTAGCAGAGGACGGCGGCGTATAGGTGGAGTTGTTGCCGACGTTCTGGAGCGCCCGCAGGTGAATGGTTGGTATGGACGGATGCGTCTGGACGCGTGGAGTATGTGTGCTAGGTCGACGAGGCAAGGGGCGGCGTGTGGCAGCCGGAATCGGCCGGGGAAGTTGTCGGGGACAGGGGTGTTGTCGCAAGCAATTTGCGCAGCCTGGGGGCTCCGGTGAGGTGTGGTCTGCGGGAGAAGGAAGAGGAGACCAGGGGGATTAAGACAGCAGGGTCCAGGGGGATAATTAACCACGCATTTAAACGAATTCATCCGAATTTATTTGGCCAGAAACGGCGAGGCGAGAAAAGGGGAGGAACAGGTCCGCGGCGGGTGAGGAAGAAGGGACGTGGCGGTGGGGTCCCCTGTCAGCGAGGTGAAAGAAGTAAGGGAGGGGTCCACCGGTCATTCCCTCTGCGGGTTATTTGCTGAGTGCGAACCGTTTTCTTGTGGGGTGATGAAACTGGGCTGTTGCTGGGCCTATTGGGCTGCCTGGGTTGGGTCGGCCATGTCTTATTTTTTTCTTTTTTCTTAATCCTTTTCTATTTCTATTTTCTGAATTCTGTTTTGAAATTCCCAAACATTCAAACCTCAATCAAACAATTCAAACAACACCAAACTTTGTAATATTGAATTTAGTTCTGTTCAGTAACATGGACAAAAGCCCAAAATAAAATAAAATATAATAATAATTTTATTGATCCATTCTTTAATTAAATAAAATGGACCTTTATTTATTTAACATGATTTGATTTATTCAATAAAATCCTCATTTGAATTCCAAACACTTTCAAATCCAAATCAGTAGGTTTTATTTGAAATTATAAGATACTTGAAATACTTGTTTAAATAACATGGGCCTTAGTTATTAAATCAAATAGAGTTTGATTTTATTAATAAAATCTTTATTTGAAACCTAAATATTTTCAAAACCAAATCAGTAGGTTTTATTTGGGGAAATATAGAATACTTGGAAATTTGTTTTAAAACAAAATAAAATTTTATTTTTGAGTCCATTATTAATTATATTTAACAGATTTTCCTTATTAATAGGATTTGTTTTATTGAGATATTTATTTTGAAATCTAAAATAAGGTCAAAACACTTTAATAGGTTTTATTTGTGAATATCAAATATTGGGAAAAACTTATTTAAATTAAATTAATAAGTTTTGATGTTTTATTCAAAATGGCAAAACCCTTTTATTTAAATAAAATTTGGATATTAATTCCCTATTATTTTATTTAAATAAACCTTTACCATTTTTTATTCAAAACAAAATGTTTTGATTTCCAAAGTTTGGTCAAGGTTTAATTTGGCTTTATAAAATAATCCTTATTTATGAATCCACCTTTTCTTTTGAAAACCAAATCTCTTTATTTAAAGATTCAAAATAGTAATTCCAAAACATTTTAATTTCTTTTATTAAATGTTTATCTTTATGAATCCCTTTAGGATTTTATTTAATTCAAATGGGTTTGAAGTTCCAATTGAATTCAAAAAGTTTCTTCTGGCTCTGAAAATCAAACAAAGTTTTATTTTATTAATTTATTTTCACATTACAAGATTCGGAAAATCTTGGGATGTGACAGGCTACCACCCTTAAAATAAATCTCGTCCCGAGATTTGGGGAGGCTGGGGTTACAAGCAAGTTCAAAACAACTAGGGTACTACCACCCTTAAAAATTTTCAAACAAAAATTACATATTGGCCTTCTTGGGATCCTGGGGAAATTCTTCCTTAAGCAAACTTTTGCATTGTGTTCTTGGTTTCCATTCTTGACTCATGGGCCAAGGTTGAGATCCTTCATAGACTGATTTTACTTGTTCTTCATCTTTTCTGGACAATTGCTTGCATAGTGGCCTAGTTCCTTGCATTTGAAACACATCACTTGGCTGATGTCTTTCTTTTCCTTTGGTATCATTGCCTTTTGTTTGTTTCTTTGGTTCTTTTTCTTTTCTAGGAATTCACTGGCATAGTATCCCATCTCTTTGCAATTGTAACACTGCAACTGGCTTATGTCCTTCTTATTCTTTTTGGGTCTCTCCAAAGCTAAGGGTTCTTCCAGTTCATATTCTTCATAGGTGGGAGATCTTTCTCTCTTCTTGGGGTATTGATCTTCATGTTCCTTGGGTGCATGATCCTTGTCTTCACAAATATTGCAAGCTTGGGTTCCTCCTAAGATAACATCCTTGTCATCCTTGTTGTCATTAGTTCCTTGGAAAAAGTTTTCTCTCATGTTGATCATTTGAGTAACTAATCCTTGCAACAATTGGGATTGAAGTTTCAAAATCCTTTGTATGGCTGGGTCTACTCCATTGTTGTTGGCTAAAAGCTGAGTTGTCTTGGCTCAACTGGTTTTGGGTTGCTATAATGTCTCTCATGTTGTCCTTTTGGTTGTTGCTGTTGTCATCCACCTTGATGTTGGAGTTTCTTGGAGTAGTCATCTGTTTGGGTTGAATTGGGATTAGAATAGGCAAGATATTTCTAAGGGAATAATTCTAATCACACACATCACAATTCACTCAAGCAATGAGCAAGCAATCACAAACAAACATTCCACTCAAACAACATGTTCAAGCTTATCTTTAGGCAACAAAATATTTTTGTTACACCACATAAGTTGGTGTGTTTGACTTTAACTATAAATGGTGGTCCATCTATATGGTTTACTTGTGATCTTTCCTTCCTTCTTGATTCTTCTTGCATGAGATCTTGGTTTCCTTGAGAAAAGCTCTTGGTCACAATACTTCAAAGTTGTTGATGGCTCCTTCTTATTTTGCATTCCCTCAGTCTCTAAATCTTGAGTAGGATTTCCTTGTTTCACTTGTGGTCCTTAGTAGTTTCCAAGTTGGAAGTCCTTGGTGAACATGCTGAAGATGGTGAAGTCATTAGAGTTGAAAATGTTGAAGTCATTAGAGTTGAAAATGTTGAAGTCATTAGAGTTGAAGATGTTGAAGTCATTAGAGTTGAAGAAGTTGAAGAAGTCCTTTGCACATGGTGAAGTCTTTGGTCTTGGGGTAGGTTTTTCCATCAAATTGAAAATAGAAGAGAAGTATAGTTGAAACAAAAATGGTTGAGGAAAGAGTTTACAAGATTTTGTAAATAAGTTTTTGGAACAAATACAACTCCTATTTTTCTAAGGGTTTTTGTCCAATCCTAGGTTTACAAATCCTACAGGCAACACAATGCTCTGATACCATCTGTAGAGGGAGTGTCCCATCCTTTATACAACATAAGGTGGTGTCCCCTGTGTTTACAATGCTAGTCCCTGGATCAATAGCTAGCATCCACAGTTAAGATGTAATATCAAGAAACAAAGGTCATAATATAGCTTTATAACCAGGAATAACATAATTTTATTACATCATATATAGTTCATCTGGCTATTACATTACATTGCAGCGGAATAACTATAAGCATGGGTCCTTCATCTTCAAAGTGCCACAGGCAGATGTTGGTTGTAGACTTTGTAATCCTAATCAATCAATCTTCACTAAAATTCAATCAAACCTGCAACATACAAGTTACAGCCACAAAGGGTCAATACATTTGAATTGTATTGGCAAGTGATACTATGGTATTATGGTGGAGTCTATCATATATATGCATTTGGCTAAGTGGAGTTGAGGCTTGCATTGCTCAAAATAGATTTTTCCCTAACATTTGAAAATACTAAGTTTTTGCTTGGCAAAATCATTTTTCCTCAATCAAAGATTGAAGATCCTTTCCAAGGCATCTACCAATCAAAGATTGAAGATTTCAAACAACCCTTGTTTAATCCACAAGTTTTAACTTTAATAATTTGAATGATGAGATTCTTGATTGCTTCCATGTCTTGATGCTCAAATTGTCCTTTACCAGGGAAATGGCTAAGTACTTAGATTTTACACTCTGCAGAGGTGGTGCACTTTCCCCACAAGACTTGGTTTCCCAAGACAAGATCTTTCAGAAGCTTTCCCTTAGACCAAAATGGACGCGTTCCAACCTATCAAACACTACCACCCACTGTCCATATGGCTAAGTTCTTGCAACCTATATGATCATGGCAGAGCCCATATTGCCAAGTGGTTGCACTTGAAGCTTCTCAACATTTGACATCTCAAATCCCTTTGTTTCCTGGGTGGCCATCCACAAGGGAGATACACAATACAAGTCCATGGCATTGTGAACCACTCAACCAATCTCCACCAAGCAAGCCCATTCCACCCAGGGGATTCATTAACTTAGTTGTTTTATTAAACAAAAACATAAGTCCTCAGACTTAGAGATTTTTCCATAGTGTGAATATATTTTCCACCCATGTTTTCTATTAGCCAGGCTAAGCTTGATAGTAATAGAAATCTTAGCTTAGGAAAATCCTACTAAGGATTCATCTACTAGGTTTTACTATAGCAAGGTCTATACTTAGCAAAATCCATGCAAGTTTACTTAGCAAAATCACTAATGCATAGAAAAAGTAATAGGACAAAAAGTATGAAGCATCACTTGCCTTTTTGGTAGGGAATGGTGGTTCCCTCCTTGATCTTGCTAGTCTCACACCTTGCTAAATTCACTACAAGTCAATCAAGCAAGACACAAAATCAACTAACATTCCAAACCAAGGTTAAACAAACAATTTTCACATTTCACAAAGCAAATGGAATCTAAGTCATGCAAAGGATGGTTCTATTGCAAGGTTGGTCTCTACTAGGTTTATAAACTTTGTAAGGTTCCAAATTGGTCATTTACCAAAATGGCAAAGTCATTTGCAAATGGGTTTTATCTCAAGACCATTTTAAAATCCCTTCATCATTTTATGTGGTGAAAATTATTTTTATCAAAGCAAAACTTTATGTTTTTCACCAAGTGAGTTGCTCTTGGCAAAGCTTGGTGTTTTGGGTCAGTAAGTTTGGTCCAAAACATTTTCCAAAAGTTTTCCTTGCAAAAATATTTCCATAATAAAATCAATAATTTTATTTGGCTAGAAAATGGCTAAGTTAAATAATTCAACCTAAATTTTACCAAAGTCATTTTTAACACTAAGGGTTGGTTCCTAGGGTCAGTAAGGTCACAACAAACCATTTTGCGAAGGTTTTAACCCTAAAATCAATTTTAAACAATTTTTCTAATCTAAACAAGCTCACAAATGTTTCTGCAAATTCAAACAAGCTAACAGATACTATTTGTCAAACTAAGGCCATGGTTGGCTAGGGCTTGTTCTCCTGAATTCATTGATATAAAATTTGTAAAATTTGGACGTGTGGTTTGAAAGATATAGGGTTTTCAAAATGGCATTTCAATCTGATTTCAAATCCTATTTTAACTCTCCTGGTGCCACGCGTCCTATTTTCATTCGCCAGTACCGCTTCGCTCGGATTGACTATTCTGGCGCGTTGGATCAAGTCCGATCGTGCGACCCTGAACGCATACCCCTTCGCGTTAAGTGATTCTGTCGTACCCCTACGATCTGCATCTAACGGCTGGAGATGGCCTGACCTAACTCTGGCGGCGCTTAGCGGCAGCGCGCGGCGGCGACGCTCTGCTAGCGGCGGAGCTGGCGTTGCAGGAAGCGAGGGAGAGGCTGGCAAGGCTTACCAGACTCGTAGGGACTTGATGATGCTCGAGGTGAGGTCGGCTACTCGAGGGGCGCAAGGGGTTGCTGCTAATTGCTCGTCGGAGAAGATGCGGGCGACGGTGCTCTCAGGTTGTCGTCGCTGGCAACGTTTAGGACCATGCTAAGAAAAGTTAGGGGCTGCGTTAGCTGCGCATGCGGTCGGTGGTCATGTATGCATCATCGAGAGGAAAGGGGGTGGTCAGATATTACCTGGAGGACTCGCCGGAAAAGTAGCAGAGGACGGCGGCGTATAGGTGGAGTTGTTGCCGACGTTCTGGAGCGCCCGCAGGTGAATGGTTGGTATGGACGGATGCGTCTGGACGCGTGGAGTATGTGTGCTAGGTCGACGAGGCAAGGGGCGGCGTGTGGCAGCCGGAATCGGCCGGGGAAGTTGTCGGGGACAGGGGTGTTGTCGCAAGCAATTTGCGCAGCCTGGGGGCTCCGGTGAGGTGTGGTCTGCGGGAGAAGGAAGAGGAGACCAGGGGGATTAAGACAGCAGGGTCCAGGGGGATAATTAACCACGCATTTAAACGAATTCATCCGAATTTATTTGGCCAGAAACGGCGAGGCGAGAAAAGGGGAGGAACAGGTCCGCGGCGGGTGAGGAAGAAGGGACGTGGCGGTGGGGTCCCCTGTCAGCGAGGTGAAAGAAGTAAGGGAGGGGTCCACCGGTCATTCCCTCTGCGGGTTATTTGCTGAGTGCGAACCGTTTTCTTGTGGGGTGATGAAACTGGGCTGTTGCTGGGCCTATTGGGCTGCCTGGGTTGGGTCGGCCATGTCTTATTTTTTTCTGTTTTCTTAATCCTTTTCTATTTCTATTTTCTGAATTCTGTTTTGAAATTCCCAAACATTCAAACCTCAATCAAACAATTCAAACAACACCAAACTTTGTAATATTGAATTTAGTTCTGTTCAGTAACATGGACAAAAGCCCAAAATAAAATAAAATACAATAATAATTTTATTGATCCATTCTTTAATTAAATAAAATGGACCTTTATTTATTTAACATGATTTGATTTATTCAATAAAATCCTCATTTGAATTCCAAACACTTTCAAATCCAAATCAGTAGGTTTTATTTGAAATTATAAGATACTTGAAATACTTGTTTAAATAACATGGGCCTTAGTTATTAAATCAAATAGAGTTTGATTTTATTAATAAAATCTTTATTTGAAACCTAAATATTTTCAAAACCAAATCAGTAGGTTTTATTTGGGGAAATATAGAATACTTGGAAATTTGTTTTAAAACAAAATAAAATTTTATTTTTGAGTCCATTATTAATTATATTTAACAGATTTTCCTTATTAATAGGATTTGTTTTATTGAGATATTTATTTTGAAATCTAAAATAAGGTCAAAACACTTTAATAGGTTTTATTTGTGAATATCAAATATTGGGAAAAACTTATTTAAATTAAATTAATAAGTTTTGATGTTTTATTCAAAATGGCAAAACCCTTTTATTTAAATAAAATTTGGATATTAATTCCCTATTATTTTATTTAAATAAACCTTTACCATTTTTTATTCAAAACAAAATGTTTTGATTTCCAAAGTTTGGTCAAGGTTTAATTTGGCTTTATAAAATAATCCTTATTTATGAATCCACCTTTTCTTTTGAAAACCAAATCTCTTTATTTAAAGATTCAAAATAGTAATTCCAAAACATTTTAATTTCTTTTATTAAATGTTTATCTTTATGAATCCCTTTAGGATTTTATTTAATTCAAATGGGTTTGAAGTTCCAATTGAATTCAAAAAGTTTCTTCTGGCTCTGAAAATCAAACAAAGTTTTATTTTATTAATTTATTTTCACATTACAAGATTCGGAAAATCTTGGGATGTGACAGGCTACCACCCTTAAAATAAATCTCGTCCCGAGATTTGGGGAGGCTGGGGTTACAAGCAAGTTCAAAACAACTAGGGTACTACCACCCTTAAAAATTTTCAAACAAAAATTACATATTGGCCTTCTTGGGATCCTGGGGAAATTCTTCCTTAAGCAAACTTTTGCATTGTGTTCTTGGTTTCCATTCTTGACTCATGGGCCAAGGTTGAGATCCTTCATAGACTGATTTTACTTGTTCTTCATCTTTTCTGGACAATTGCTTGCATAGTGGCCTAGTTCCTTGCATTTGAAACACATCACTTGGCTGATGTCTTTCTTTTCCTTTGGTATCATTGCCTTTTGTTTGTTTCTTTGGTTCTTTTTCTTTTCTAGGAATTCACTGGCATAGTATCCCATCTCTTTGCAATTGTAACACTGCAACTGGCTTATGTCCTTCTTATTCTTTTTGGGTCTCTCCAAAGCTAAGGGTTCTTCCAGTTCATATTCTTCATAGGTGGGAGATCTTTCTCTCTTCTTGGGGTATTGATCTTCATGTTCCTTGGGTGCATGATCCTTGTCTTCACAAATATTGCAAGCTTGGGTTCCTCCTAAGATAACATCCTTGTCATCCTTGTTGTCATTAGTTCCTTGGAAAAAGTTTTCTCTCATGTTGATCATTTGAGTAACTAATCCTTGCAACAATTGGGATTGAAGTTTCAAAATCCTTTGTATGGCTGGGTCTACTCCATTGTTGTTGGCTAAAAGCTGAGTTGTCTTGGCTCAACTGGTTTTGGGTTGCTATAATGTCTCTCATGTTGTCCTTTTGGTTGTTGCTGTTGTCATCCACCTTGATGTTGGAGTTTCTTGGAGTAGTCATCTGTTTGGGTTGAATTGGGATTAGAATAGGCAAGATATTTCTAAGGGAATAATTCTAATCACACACATCACAATTCACTCAAGCAATGAGCAAGCAATCACAAACAAACATTCCACTCAAACAACATGTTCAAGCTTATCTTTAGGCAACAAAATATTTTTGTTACACCACATAAGTTGGTGTGTTTGACTTTAACTATAAATGGTGGTCCATCTATATGGTTTACTTGTGATCTTTCCTTCCTTCTTGATTCTTCTTGCATGAGATCTTGGTTTCCTTGAGAAAAGCTCTTGGTCACAATACTTCAAAGTTGTTGATGGCTCCTTCTTATTTTGCATTCCCTCAGTCTCTAAATCTTGAGTAGGATTTCCTTGTTTCACTTGTGGTCCTTAGTAGTTTCCAAGTTGGAAGTCCTTGGTGAACATGCTGAAGATGGTGAAGTCATTAGAGTTGAAAATGTTGAAGTCATTAGAGTTGAAAATGTTGAAGTCATTAGAGTTGAAGATGTTGAAGTCATTAGAGTTGAAGAAGTTGAAGAAGTCCTTTGCACATGGTGAAGTCTTTGGTCTTGGGGTAGGTTTTTCCATCAAATTGAAAATAGAAGAGAAGTATAGTTGAAACAAAAATGGTTGAGGAAAGAGTTTACAAGATTTTGTAAATAAGTTTTTGGAACAAATACAACTCCTATTTTTCTAAGGGTTTTTGTCCAATCCTAGGTTTACAAATCCTACAGGCAACACAATGCTCTGATACCATCTGTAGAGGGAGTGTCCCATCCTTTATACAACATAAGGTGGTGTCCCCTGTGTTTACAATGCTAGTCCCTGGATCAATAGCTAGCATCCACAGTTAAGATGTAATATCAAGAAACAAAGGTCATAATATAGCTTTATAACCAGGAATAACATAATTTTATTACATCATATATAGTTCATCTGGCTATTACATTACATTGCAGCGGAATAACTATAAGCATGGGTCCTTCATCTTCAAAGTGCCACAGGCAGATGTTGGTTGTAGACTTTGTAATCCTAATCAATCAATCTTCACTAAAATTCAATCAAACCTGCAACATACAAGTTACAGCCACAAAGGGTCAATACATTTGAATTGTATTGGCAAGTGATACTATGGTATTATGGTGGAGTCTATCATCTATATGCATTTGGCTAAGTGGAGTTGAGGCTTGCATTGCTCAAAATAGATTTTTCCCTAACATTTGAAAATACTAAGTTTTTGCTTGGCAAAATTATTTTTCCTCAATCAAAGATTGAAGATCCTTTCCAAGGCATCTACCAATCAAAGATTGAAGATTTCAAACAACCCTTCTTTAATCCACAAGTTTTAACTTTAGAAATTTGAATGATGAGATTCTTGATTGCTTCCATGTCTTGATGCTCAAATTGTCCTTTACCAGGGACATGGCTAAGTACTTAGATTTTACACTCTGTAGAGGTGGTGCACTTTCCCCACAAGACTTGGTTTCCCAAGACAAGATCTTTCAGAAGCTTTCCCTTAGACCAAAATGGACGCGTTCCAACCTATCAAACACTACCACCCACTGTCCATATGGCTAAGTTCTTGCAACCTATATGATCATGGCAGAGCCCATATTGCCAAGTGGTTGCACTTGAAGCTTCTCAACATTTGACATCTCAAATCCCTTTGTTTCCTGGGTGGACATCCACAAGTGAGATACACAATCCAAGTCCATGGCATTGTGAACCACTCAACCAATCTCCACCAAGCAAGCCCATTCCACCCAGGGGATTCATTAACTTAGTTGTTTTATTAAACAAAAACATAAGTCCTCAGACTTAGAGATTTTTCCATAGTGTGAATATATTTTCCACCCATGTTTTCTATTAGCTAGGCTAAGCTTGATTGTAATAGAAATCTTAGCTCAGGAAAATCCTACTAAGGATTCATCTACTAGGTTTTACTATAGCAAGGTCTATACTTAGCAAAATCCATGCAAGTTTACTTAGCAAAATCACTAATGCATAGAAAAATTAATAGGACAAAAAGTATGAAGCATCACTTGCCTTTTTGGTAGGGAATGGTGGTTCCCTCCTTGATCTTGCTAGTCTCACACCTTGCTAAATTCACTACAAGTCAATCAAGCAAGACACAAAATCAACTAACATTCCAAACCAAGGTTAAACAAACAATTTTCACATTTCACA
This sequence comes from Avena atlantica, assembly GCA_910589765.1. Taxonomy (NCBI): domain Eukaryota; kingdom Viridiplantae; phylum Streptophyta; class Magnoliopsida; order Poales; family Poaceae; genus Avena; species Avena atlantica. The sequence continues at coordinate 276,602,474 of OU342734.1, read as the reverse complement.
AAGCAAATGGAATCTAAGTCATGCAAAGGATGGTTCTATTGCAAGGTTGGTCTCTACTAGGTTTATAAACTTTGTAAGGTTCCAAATTGGTCATTTACCAAAATGGCAAAGTCATTTGCAAATGGGTTTTATCTCAAGACCATTTTAAAATCCCGTCATCATTTTATGTGGTGAAAATTATTTTTATCAAAGCAAAACTTTATGTTTTTCACCAAGTGAGTTGCTCTTGGCAAAGCTTGGTGTTTTGGGTCAGTAAGTTTGGTCCAAAACATTTTCCCAAAGTTTTCCTTGCAAAAATATTTCCATAATAAAATCAATAATTTTATTTGGCTAGAAAATGGCTAAGTTAAATAATTCAACCTAAATTTTACCAAAGTCATTTTTAACACCAAGGGTTGGTTCCTAGGGTCAGTAAGGTCACAACAAAACATTTTGCAAAGGTTTTAACCCTAAATCAATTTTAAACAATTTTTCTAATCTAAACAAGCTCACAAATGTTTCTGCAAATTCAAACAAGCTAACAGATACTATTTGTCAAACTAAGGCCATGGTTGGCTAGGGCTTGTTCTCCTGAATTCATTGATATAAAATTTGTAAAATTTGGACGTGTGGTTTGAAAGTTATAGGGTTTTCAAAATGGCATTTCAATCTGATTTCAAATCCTATTTTAACTCTCCTGGTGCCACGCGTCCTATTTTCATTCGCCAGTACCGCTTCGCTCGGATTGACTATTCTGGCGCGTTGGATCAAGTCCGATCGTGCGACCCTGAATGCATACCCCTTCGCGTTAAGTGATACCGTCGTACCCCTACGATCTGCATCTAACGGCTGGAGATGGCCTGACCTAACTCTGGCGGCGCTTAGCGGCAGCGCGCGGCGGCGACGCTCTGCTAGCGGCGGAGCTGGCGTTGCAGGAAGCGAGGGAGAGGCTGGCAAGGCTTACCAGACTCGCAGGGACTTGCTGATGCTCGAGGTGAGGTCGGCTACTCGAGGGGCGCAAGGGGTTGCCGCTAATTGCTCGTCGGAGAAGCTGCGGGCGACGGTGCTCTCAGGTTGTCGTCGCTGGCGACGTTTAGGACCATGCTAAGAAAAGTTAGGGGCTGCGTTAGCTGCGCATGCGGTCGGTGGTCATGTATGCATCATCGAGAGGAAAGGGGGTGGTCAGATATTACCTGGAGGACTCGCCGAAAAAGTAGCAGATGACGGCGGCGTATAGGTGGAGTTGTTGCCGACGTTCTGGAGCGCCCGCAGGTGAATGGTTGGTATGGACGGATGCGTCTGGACGCGTGGAGTATGTGTGCTAGGTCGACAAGGCAAGGGGCGGCGTGTGGCAGCCGGAATCGGCCGGGGAAGTTGTCGGGGACAGGGGTGTTGTCGCAAGCAATTTGCGCAGCCTGGGGGCTCCGGTGAGGTGTGGTCTGCGGGAGAAGGAAGAGGAGACCAGGGGGATTAAGACAGCAGGGTCCAGGGGGAGAATTAACCATGCATTTAAACGAATTCATCCGAATTTATTTGGCCAGAAACGGCGAGGCGAGAAAAGGGGAGGAACAGGTCCGCGGCGGGTGAGGAAGAAGGGACGTGGCGGTGGGGTCCCCTGTCAGCGAGGTGAAAGAAGTAAGGGAGGAGTCCACCGGTCATTCCCTCTGCGGGTTATTTGCTGAGTGCGAACCGTTTTCTTGTGGGGTGATGAAACTGGGCTGTTGCTGGGCCTATTGGGCTGCCTGGGTTGGGTCGGTCATGTCTTATTTTTTTCTGTTTTCTTAATCCTTTTCTATTTCTATTTTCTGAATTCTGTTTTGAAATTCCCAAACATTCAAACCTCAATCAAAAAATTCAAACAACACCAAACTTTGTAATATTGAATTTAGTTCTGTTCAATAACATGGACAAAAGCCCAAAATAAAATAAAATAATAATTTTATGGATCCATTCTTTAATTAAATAAAATGGACCTTTATTTATTTAACATGATTTGATTTATTCAATAAAATCCTCATTTGAATTCCAAACACTTTCAAATCCAAATCAGTTGGTTTTATTTGAAATTATAAGATACTTGAAATACTTGTTTAAAAAACATGGGCCTTAGTTATTAAATCAAATAGAGTTTGATTTTATTAATAAAATCTTTATTTGAAACCTAAATATTTTCAAAACCAAATCAGTAGGTTTTATTTGGGGAAATATAGAATACTTGGAAATTTGTTTTAAAACAAAATAACATTTTATTTTAGAGTCCATTATTAATTATATTTAACAGATTTTCCTTATTAATAGGATTTGTTTTATTGAGATATTTATTTTGAAATCTAAAATAAGGTCAAAACATTTTAATAGGTTTTATTTGTGAATATCATATTGGGAAAAAAATATTTAAATTAAATTAATAAGTTTTGATGTTTTATTCAAAATGGCAAAACCCTTTTATTTAACTAAAATTTGGATATTAATTCCCTATTATTTTATTTAAATAAACCTTTACCATTTTTATTCAAAACAAAATGTTTTGATTTCCAAAGTTTGGTCAAGGTTTAATTTGGCTTTATAAAATAATGCTTATTTATGAATCCACCTTTTCTTTTGAAAACCAAATCTCTTTATTTAAAGATTCAAAATAGTAATTCCAAAACATTTTAATTTCTTTTATTAAATGTTTATCTTTATGAATCCCTTTAGGATTTTATTTAATTCAAATGGGTTTGAAGTTCCAATTGAATTCAAAAAGTTTCTTCTGGCTCTGAAAATCAAACAAAGTTTTATTTTATTAATTTATTTTCACATTACAAGATTCGGAAAATCTTGGGATGTGACACGCACTTGGTTGAATCAATCCAATTTCTAACATGGAATCCAGTTGCTTCTTCAGTTCTGCTAACTCCGACGGGTTCATACTATATGGTCTCTGAGCTATGGGTCCGGTTCCGGGAATTAGTTTGATGATAAACTCGATATCCCGATCTGGGGGCATACCGGGCAAAACATCCGGGAATACATCGGGGTATTCATAGACTATCCGGACTTGGTCAATGGTAGGTTGGGCTATACTCTTGTTGCATTTGAATTGGCGAGGTAAGTTTTCAGATATATGCTCGACTGATATTCCGGCTGTACTGGTCTTGGTTATGGCTTTCTTGGCACAGTCAATCAATCCTTTATGTTTGGACATCCAATCCATTCCTAGTACTACTTCCAAACCTTTAGTTCCGAGTACTATCAGATTAGCATAAACATCTATGCCATGGATTCGGATAGGGACGGCTTTGCAAATTCTTCGGTGACAAATGAATGCGATGCACTAGAATCAAACAACACTCTTGCAAGTACTGCATTAATAGAAAACATACCCAACACGACGTCTGGCGCTTCCTGAGCTTCTTCAGCATGCATGAGAAAACGACGGCCATTGCGGTTGAGCGAATTCCCTAGGGCAAATCTCCTTCCTGTCTGAACACGACGCTGCTGCTGATCTGGGGCATTGGTATTGGGTGCTGCGGCATTCTTCTTGTTGGGGCACTCATTGGAATAGTGGCCTTTATTTTCACAGTCATAACAAGTCACCTGCGACTTGTCCTTAGCTTCTATAGGCACAACATTGCTTCCAGTTCTCAGGGCAGTATTGGTGTTGGACTTGGGTGGGGCATAGTTGAAATTGCTAGAGTTGCCGGGGTTGTTGTGATTTCCTTCGGGTCTAGGGTTTCCACGGTTGGGATAGGTCGGACGGTTCATCGAGGGTCTGTTGGTTCTTGGGGCAAATCCTGGAGATGGGTTAGGGCGATACTTTGGGGTCGGATGGGTTCCTGGCTGATGCATCATGCGACGCTTGCGGTTCTCATTGGCTTGGTTGATCTTCCCTTCCATCTGGATGGCTGAGTCGACAAGGGCTTCAATATCCGCAAAGGGGATATTGACTAACACTGTCTGCATCTCATCATGCAGACCATTCAGGAATCTTTCTTTCTTCTTGGCTTCGGTGTCGATCTCATCCGGGGCATACCTAGCTAATGACAAAAATTTGTCACGGTATTCCACTATAGTCATCCTTCCTTGATTCAGTTCTCTGAACTCGTATCTCATCCTCTTGATTAAACCAGGTGGCACATGGGTTCTGCTGAACTTGACTTTGAATTCCTCCCAGGTCATCATCTGTCCTCCGGTCATTGCGCGAACACTGTTCCACCATGCTCTTGCATCTCCGGCTAGATAATGGGTGGCGAACAGGACTTTCTCGTTGGCTTCCACTCCGGCGACTTCTAGGTTATTTTCCATGGTTTGCAGCCAATCGTTGGGGTCTAGGGTTTCTTCTGACTTAGTGAAAACAGGTGGTTGGTATTTTGGACGTTCTTGAGCTTAGATCCATGGTTGTCCTGATTTCCGTGGCCTTGGTTGTTGTGGGCAAGCTGAGCTATCTGTTACAGGGTGGCTAGGTTGGCTTGACGTTCTGCTCTTTCAGCTTCACGGTCAGAAGTCAACATTTGCAGGATCTGCAACATCGGGTTCGGGGATGGACCACTTCCTCCGCGTGGCATCTGAAGATTGAGATAGATCGTGAGAAAAGAGGGAAATTTCTAAGGTTTTGGGGCTTTGAAAAGTTTTTAAAGTTTGACTCAGATTTTCTAGTAAATTGCTTTTCATTCATTCATTCATTCATTCATAGCACACGATACAACACACACCACAACAAAGAAAAACAGATGGTTTTAAGAACCATTCTGGAAACTACGATACATTGGGACTGAATACTACTCACTACGCTAGTGCTGAAGTGCTACTACTCCTCGGAGTCGGTGCAGTCGTCATCCTCATCATCCTCGTCGTCATCGATGAAGGCGTAATCGTCCTCATCGGTGAAGAAATCCATAGCCTGATCCTCCAAAAAAACATGATCATCGCTGAGATAGGAGTAGGGGTCTCCACGAAGATCCTCTCCGGCATTCTCCCTTTCCTCCAACTGCATATCTCTCTTGTGGATGGTATCCTCCAAAGATGAGATACGGTGGCGAAGACAGGCAATGATGCGCTCCTTCTTGTCGAGCTGGCGGCGACGAGACTTGCGATCCTTTGCCATCATGGTGATGGTTTAGTCCTTCGTCTTGATGATGGCAGACTTGTGGTTGGAGTAGTCATGGCAGTTATCCAACTCCTGCCGACGATCGTACATCATGAAGCTAAGGTGGTCCAATTGGGTCTTCAGCTCGTGATGGTATGGGGCTTCCAGTGGTTGTCCATTAGCATCACGCCTTGGGCAAAACTCAAAGCGGGTACCCTTGATCTGATTGATGCTCTGCCCACACAGACGGGAAAGAGCTTCCTGCATGGCCCTGGCAAGTCCATCGAGCGAGTTTTTCTCTCTTAAGGTAAACTGAATTCCTTCCGCAGTGGGAGGTTCAATCTTTCCTCGGAGACTTGCAACAATTATCCACTGTAGATCTTCTCCTCGTTGACCATTGAGCTGAGCTCCGAAGAACTCAGGGTGCGGACGCTCCAGAAGTTCCGAAAGCTGGTCCAAATCCCTCTCAAAGATAAGGTCTCCTCCATTCCGCAACTGATAAAACTTGCTGTACTTCACGTCCATCTAGAAGAATATAGGATGAGTAAGTTAGTAGAGTGATCAAATGTGTCAAATTTTTATGTATTTTGCAAGAGTTTTTGAGGAACATGAATTTTCATGAAAGAAGTAAGTGATAAGAATGGGAATAAGTTTTTGTAAATATTTGTTTTCTTTGGTTTTGAAACTAAGTTTTTGATTCAAACGTCCAGTCTAACTAGGGTCTCCTATGGTCGGGATGGCTCTGATACCAACTTGTCAACACCCGGATTTTTAATCCCAGATGCCTGTTATGCCATACATCGCAATCCCAGGATTACCATTTTTGCGAGACATAACTGAATTGGATACCATAGTACATCATCCATTACAAACCGTACATAAGTTATTAAAATAGGGATCTCATGATCCAGTTCTTAATTCAATTTCAAGCAGCGGAATACGTAATAATCAAGGTAGCGTAGGCGAAGCTCCATCTTCGGGGTCACAGGCAATGCTGACGATGGGAGATGATCCTAGTTGTAGTAACCTTCCTGGGGTCCATCCTCCAGGTACTCTTCTTCATAGTCTGGCCATGGGAATAGCCAGGGACAAAGCCATGAGTACTCTTTAAGTACTCGCAAACTAATACTAACAAGTAAAAGGGGTTTTTGGTAATAGGACACTAGGCTCTAGGGTTGTTTTGCAAGAAGCCAGATTTATCTCTACTAAGTTCAGAAGCAAGAGAAACTAGTCACAGTTTTATAACTCCTAAGTGGGAACTTGTATTTCATGTCACAACTCTGTTGTGGTCAAGTCAAAGTCTCAATTCATTTCACAAGTCTTTTTGAAAAGGTCTGACGGGGGAACAGTATGGCCACTCCAACTGTCCATAACCGCGGACGCGGCTATTCGAATAGTTTGACACTCTACAGAGATTGTACACTTTCACCACAACATTCGACACATCCGTCAGGAACAAATCCTGAATTCACCATACTCAGTATGCGGATAATCAATCCTAACCTTTAAATTACACGCCCTAGTATAAGCACCTCTCCTGTGAGTTTGGCCTCCCAACCATGACCAACTGTCATCTTGGGTACTGCACAGGTGGACAATCTTCACAAGGTAGCCTCAGCTCATACCTTGGACATGAGGGAACTAATACTAAGGTATATAAGTTTCCAGTCAAGCCCTACCCAATCTTCAGGTATTGTGGTTGTAAGATAAAATTGGAATGGTATCGCATCCAGACAACCATCAGTTTTATAAAGGGCTAAGGCTCATGCCTCAATATTTTCATCACCATAAATCATCTGGTGTTCGGAAACACATGTCCAAAACATTTCAATAGAATGATCCATCATTCCAAGGTTTTCATAATCATTTTTCCACCAAGTATTCCCATTTAAGTTGATCAAGTTTTATGCGTAGCACTAGCATCTACAAGTGGGGGTAAGTAATAATGAGGGGTGGTAAACTAGTATAGTTTCAACTAAGTTCAATCTTATGCTTTGGGATGATATCAATATTATCTAGCTTAGGCCAAATTTTATGCTCTTTACGCAACCTTCAAATATCTTTCTAGTATCTACAGTTCACTTAAGTAAACTCTAAGTAATAACTTTGATAAAGAAATAAAATAGAAAGCTTGTATATAAAACTAGGATTGGGTATCATCAAATATGTCTAACCAAGCATGCTTAGTGCATTGCATAGGTTATCTAACTTTCATAATTGCAAGTATTAGCTTTCACATTCACTAGTAGCATCAGGATTTCATCAGTGTCAATATAAGCTTGCCTTGAGCAGAGCAGTGGTTGAAGTTCTCCTCGTCTTCTTCTTCGTAGTATCCTTCTTCTTCCTCGTATCCTTGGTCGGTACTAGCGTCTATAAATAAATACGAGGTACACAATCACCAAACAATTCTTAACTACTTGCAATCATCACACAAAAGGGTCCTATAGATGATCTAGCATCATCACTAACATTACAAGATTAAAGCTTGGTTTAATTCCTTTTATTTTTAGAAAAGTAATTTCTACTCATGGAAAAACTAATTAAGATTTAATATTCTTTAAACCAAACATGGGATCATGTTGACACATGTCATCACCACATATTGTAGTCCATGGGAATATGATTTAAAGTGGTGTCACAATTTAATAAGGTTTTACCCTTTTATTTTAATTAACTAAAGTGGCTAGAAATGCCTATGTGGCATTCTTTTATTACTTGAACATTATTTCTGTAAGTAAACCTATATATTTTTATATATACGGAAAGGTATGGTTGAATGTGATTTTTGAGAGTTGGAAGCAACTCAGATGCTATTATGGAATGTTTGAATGCAGAAAAGCTTCCGCCTTGTTATTTTTACCAAGGATGATCTACAGAGCCAAATGATTTGAATCCAACGAGCTTGGATTTAGCATTCCCAGACTTTCTAAGAAAATTGGTTTCATTCAATTTGGTTCACTGAATCGACCTGGGTTGATTTTTGAAACTAGGTACAGAAGTGTGTTTGAAATAAAATGGAAAAGGTTAAATTCAAACAACTGGGATGCGCGGGAAGTGCTACTGGGCCGGCCTGCTAAGCACAGCGCTTATGCGAGCTGGTTAAGTTGTTGTCCCCACGCGTCAGTGAGACGAGGGGGTGCGAAGCGGTATGTGGCGATGTGGTGCGTTCGATCTAGTTCTAATCCAACGACTGAGAGTCATCGTCGACGTTGGGCAACGCCGTCGAGACAGAAACCTAGTGCGGCTAGTGGGGGTCGTTGGGGGCTCACCGGGGTTCAGGCGAGGGTCGGCGAGGCGGGCGAACGACAAAGTCAACGACGGCGAACCTCCTGGTACCGGCAGCTTCTCCTGGGGCGGCTCCAATTGCTGGCTTCCTTCTTCTCCAGAGGAGACGGGCTCCGGTGAAATTCCGGCGAAGTGCTGCTCGCCTTGCTCCAGGAACGGGGTGGGACGATCAGTGAAGAGAGGGGAGTGAGATGGTGTGCTCAATTCGGCTGGGGGTGTCCTCTATTTATAGTCTCAACGACAAGACCGAACGGCATGGGTAGGCGACGGTGGCGACATGGCTACGGGCTGCTAGAGGCATGGCTGGTGGTGGAGATCGCTTGGTGGTCTCCTGGAGATGCTCTACGGCTTTAATGCGCGCGTAGGGGCGGTGAGGTTTAGTCTAGAACGCGCGATGCTCTGAGCGGCAGAGGCGACGTCTTCGATGGCGAGCGGTGGCTACAGGGCACGGGCGGTGAAATGGGCATGTCTGGCGTGTTCTTGGGATGGTGGGGAGCATGTTGGCGGGCGGCGAGGGCTCGAGGTGGTCGGGTTGCGTGGGAACGGTGCGTGCTCTGCCGCGCACGTCGGCATGGTCGACAGCGGCACGGGCGCGGCGTTCCTGGCGGTTCTGGGCATTGTCTGCGATGCAGGGCTGGTCGAGAGGGTGCGGTGAGGCATGGGTGATCTCCCAGACAAGGTTGGCACGGCTAGTTTCTTTCCTAGCTTGCTTTCTACACTGGGGTGGCAAGGGTGCACTCGGCTGTTCACCATTGATGACACTGGCAAGCTCACAGTGGTGCTAGTGATTAGTTAAGTTCGTTAGATGATCTACTAAGGCTATTGTGAGCTAGAGAGGGAACCAGTTAGGCTCAAAACACTGCACACTATAGTGTTTTGATTTTGTTAGATTTGAATCTGCAAGGTGTTTGATGAAATGGCCGCATGAATTCAAGTTTTGAATTTTGAAAAGATTTTTGGTGGGTGTGCTAGGTTTGTGCTGGTGAGTCTGCAGATGCTGGGGTTTTGAAAGTTGAGATTGTTTGAGTGGTTTTTGAAAAAGTGGGATCTTCCCATATGATAAAGATTCAATTTTGAATTGTCATTTAAACTATGCATTTGAAAGTTTCTGGATGATCTCAAAGTGGGCCTTGATACTTTGTTATGAGTACAATCAAGGGGTGCAAAGATCCAGAAAAGTTTCTGTTAAGTTCTGAAAGTTTGAGACATCCAAAGTAGGCATGGGAGTTAAATTGGTCAAAATGACCATTCCCTTATTTTATTTGTCTTTGGGAAATGTTTAGATGATTTATTTCACCTAAGCATCCATTTACAAGCAAAGAAACACATAAACAAGGCAATTCAAAAGAATCCAAAATGGAATGCATACACATATCCATGCTTTCATATTTTTATTTAGAAAAGTTTTTGTTAACCCTAATTTTGAATATTAGAGTTTGATGATTCTAGTTTAATATTTTTGGGATGTTACACTTGCACATGGTACAGGAGCTTTCGCATAACCAAAATGACAAGGCAAGCAGACAATGAGCATCTCAGCGATCTTTTTATTTACTATGTGCATAGCTTTTTATTGAGGATGCTTCATAAAGACTCACTATGGTTGTAACACCCCTAAAATCATGTTTTCAAAGATTTCATATCATGCATGCATGCATATCATTTAGGGAACAAATTCAAACTAGCTTTGAAAGAAAACAGGACTTGGGATCTATGATTTTATGTGATCAAGCATTAAACAAATACTACTCTAAAATGGGGGTTATTTACTTCAAAACCAAACCTTGTTGCTCTAAAATTGTTTTGCTTGATTGCTAGTGCTCAAACCAAAGATTTCAAAACAATTATGGATTTAAAACCATTTTCAAGATTTGTTCAAATCAAGTGCCAAGTCACTGCTTATTTTGTTTTGATCAATAGAACCAAGCTAATACAGAGAGACCACATGTTTTTATGCCCAGAAATATGAGTGTTACACTCTACAAAATTCTGAAAAGGTTTGAATTCAAATGGCTTTTGAAATCATATGAAAATGTTTCCTGGAAATTCAAATAGAAAAAGAAAAGGAGTAAAGAAATAAGAAAAGGCCGGCGCTGCTAATCTAGCCCAACCGTGAAACCAGCCCACTAAGCCCACCCGGGGTTTTCCCCTCTCTCTCACGCGCACCCACTCGACCCCGCGCTCGCTAACTGGTGGACCCAAGCGCCACGCAAGCATCGTCGCCAGCCACGCACCCCCACGACCCCGTCGACGCCACCGTTACCTCATCACTGCCGCGATTGATGCGGGCTTGATTGCCGGCGTTTCGTCGCGAGATTCTCGCCCCCGCTCCAGCTATAAGACCCCCTCTCCTCGCTGCTCATTTCCCCTCACTCAATTTCCTCTTCACGCCACCAGGCTGCCCTGGTCTTGCCCAGACCGCCGCAGCACCGACGATCTCCGACGAGCCATCACGGTGAGCTCCGACCGCCCCCTGTCTCTGGTTCAAACCAGCGTGACCAGCGTGTCCTTGCGCGTTCACTGATGCCTTTTGTTTGCTTTCTCATGACCCAGGCTGCCGTCACCGTTCGTGCCCGCAAACAACAGAACCGTTGCTCGACTCCGACGAGCGATTGAGGTAAAGCCCGACCGCCCCTCGACTTCTCCTTGATCCAGTAGTATTCGCCGTAGTCTTGCGCACCTCCTGATACCACTGGTTCATGCTAGGGTGATCTAGAGCGTCGCCAACGTCTTCGTCACCGAGCACCCGACGCTACGCTCAACTCCGACGAGCTCCTACGGCCACATCAACACGCCCCTGTCCACGCCAGCAGCACCTCGAGCTTCCTCGCAACTTTGCGATGCCGGTAAGCAACCCCACTGTCCCCAGCCCTCGCTAGAATCGACAATCCATCGCCGGCAGAACCGTCGCCGCCGCCAGCAGCCATTGCGCCGCCCATCTGTGGTCAAAGCATCAGGGATCATTGGATCCAGATCTATAGGTTAGGATTAGATTAGAGGGCGAAGCGGTATGTTTTAATCTGAGCCGTGCATCATCACTTAGATCTTGCGGCTCGCAAGCGTGATCCGCCCGAACCGGTACCAACCAATAGGAACACGCCGCGTGTCTGTTAGTTTGATTTAAAATCTGAATTTAGATCTATTAAATGTTTAAACTTGTTTAATTCATAACTTTTGATTTCCATGTCCAAATTTGACAAATTTTATATCAATGGAATCAGGAGAGAAAGCCCTTTTTATATATGCAATGTGTTTAATGTTTTGTTTCTGTTAAAATGGTTCTTTTTACAGAAACATGTGTAGACCTTTTTTATGTATAACAAATATTTGGGAAATGTTTTAATACACAAATAAAGGTTGTTTGGCAAGTTTTGAACTTGTTTATGAATCAGTACTGTGCACTTGTCTTTTGAGTATAGAAAATCATCACATATCAAATTGCATGCATCCATATATTTTTTCTTGTATTTATTTTGTATGTGATTTGGTGCTATCATTTTATGTGTAGATTTTGGTCCAAATAGTGATTGTGATTGTGAGGATTGTAGATACTCTCCAAACTACCAAGGCAAGTGGTGCTTCATGATTTATTCCTAAGTTTTCAACTTTGCATTAGAATATTTTGCTAGTCTTGCATGGATATTTTTGATCTATATGCTATGCTTGGGAAATCCTAGTAGTTGTAGAATTGCTAGAAATATTTCTAAGTCTTATCAATGCCATGCTTAGCCTAGCTAGTAGCAACCAAGGGTGGTTATATTCATGCTATGAATAAATATTTCTAAGTCTTTGGACTATGTTTTTGCTTAATAAAACAACTAAGTGAATGATACACCTGGGTGGAATGGAAGGAATGGTTTATGTTGAGTGGTTACACAAGGCCCATTTCTATGGTTTACCTTGTGTATCTCACTTGTGGAATGCCACCCAGGAACAAAGGGATTTGAGAGGCCAAATGTTAAGAAGCTTCTAGTGCAGCCACTTGGCAATATGGGCTCTGCCTGGATCATATAGGTTGCAATAACTTTGCCATTTGGACAGTTGGTGGTAGTGGGATGATTGCTTGGAGCGCGTCCATTTGGTCTAAGGGAAGGCTTCTGAAAGGTCCTGTCTTGGTGAAAATCAAGTCTTGTGGGGAAAGTGCACAACCTCTGCAGATGGAAGAATCTAAGTACTTAGCCATGTCCCTGGTATTGGACAACTTGAGAATCAAGACATGGAAGATATCAAGAATCTCCTCATCCCAATTTCTAAGTAAAACTTGTGGTTGAACAAGGGTGAAGGACCCCAATGTCTATTGGTGGTTCCTTGGGAAAAGTTTTTGACAAAGAAAAACTTAGTGTTTTCAACTGATAGGCAAAACCTATTTTGAGCAAAGCAAGCCTAAGCTACACTTAGCCAAAATGCATATAGTATTTAGTCCACCAATATTCTACTAAGGTATCACTTGCCAATACTATTCCAATGTATTAACCCACTGTGGCTGTAACTTGTGATGTTGTAGGATATTCTGATGATGATTAGGAGTCATGAGTCTACACTCAACATGCTTGCCTGTGGCACATGAAGATGAAGACTTATTTATCTTATTATATATTTGAACTCTTGTATTAGGCCTGTGGCCATGGAGTTGTAAAAGACTATGTTTGTCTCTAGAATGATATGTAATAATGACCTTTGTTTCTGTGTACTTCATCTTAAACTGTGGATGCTAGCATTGATCCAGGGTCTAGCATTGCAATCACAGGGATCCTTTCCTTTACAAAGGAGGGATCTTACAGATGGTATCAGAGCACTGTGTTGCCTGTAGGATTATGACCCTAGGATTGGAAACCACTAAGGAAAAAATTTCAACGAACTTCCACACTTGTCTTATTCTTCTAGTAAACTTTTCTAATATTCTTTGATAGAAGGATGCATTGTTAGCCTTTAGATTAGAAAGTGAAAGTAGAATTGAGCCTTATTAGTTGGACCACCACACTCATCATTACATTTCCAAAAATTGACTAAGTTATATTGAGACTAGGTTGTTTGTGTTATGTATGCCATGACTTGTGTGTTTTGATTTCCAAAGTTATGCATGTGATGCCTTGTCTTGTAAATTGTTTTAAATTGTGTTGATCCTAACTTTTTCTATCTTATAAATAGATGCCTAATGTTACTATTAGCACGGCTGAAGAGTTCAAGGGAACTCGATTTGGCCCTCGTATCATTGAGCTCACTAGTCTTCTCAATCTCCCTCTTCCTACTATCATGATGCTTCCCCTCACCAAGTTTGAGAGGAAAGACCTTTGGGGCTTCAAGCTTAATCAGCCAGGACGCCAGACTGAGCCAGCCACTGTGGCATCCCGCAAAACCACTACTAGAAAATCGCGTTGAATTTGTGCATTGCATCGTCATCATCATACATTGTTTGCCAAAACTATTTGCGCAAAGCCGGTTTTGTTTTCTAAAATGCCCCATCTTGAATCAAATAACAAACCCCGGGTCCCCGGATTATTTTGTGTGTCTGATATCGGTTTGCAAGCGGTGTTTGTATAACAAATAAAAATATTTATTATTTTAGCAGGGGCAGTCGAACGGGCCGTTCCGACCCGAACGACCACCCCCAGGTTTTTACAAACGGTCCACCTCTAATCCTAAACCTACCAGATAATCTACCCACACCCTTTGGCCACATCACCCCGGCCAACCCCGTCGTGACACATCACCCTCTCCCTCCCCCTAGCCAACCAGAAACTGCCACATCACTCCCTCTCTCCACCTCTCTCTCCCCACCAACCGGCCCCAGCACACTCAGCACGCACGCACGCACACAACCCACCAAACATCCCACCACCTCTTCCCCTGACCGCCGGGCCCCACCTCCGGGCCCACCGCGTCAGCCACTCTCCTCTCTCCCCTTCCCCTTGGTCAACCCAGCCTTCCCCTGGCCCACACATCGAACCCCATCCCCCACAGCACCCACGCCCCTGGCGCGTCCCTGGGCCCACCTCCCTCCTGCCGCTCCCCGCACGCGTCCCACGCGCGTCGCCCAGCCCCGCACGCCTCCTCCCACCTCGCCTCTACCCGCCCCCCTCCGGCCACCTTCTGCCGCCTCTCCCTCCTCCCTCGCTCCGCCGCCCCGGCGGCTCCCTCCCCATCTCCGGCGAGCGCCCGCCGGCGCCGCTCCTTCCCTCCCTCTCCGCGTCCTCGCCCCCACCCCTCTGCTGCTCACCGCCCTCCGCGCTCGCCAGGTCCCCGCGCCCCGCCGCCGAGCTCGAGCGCCGCCTCGGCCCGGGCTCCCTCGCCGCCGCTCCGCGTCTCCTCCCCGCTCAGCCCGCTACCCGACCGCCTCAGCTCCCCGTCGGCTCGCCCGCGTCGCCCCTCTCTGCGTCGCGCCCCCCCTTTCCCGTCGCAAGCCACCGCCTCGCCCTCTGCGTCTTGCCGGCGACGCCACGACCCCGCGCCCGCTCCCCCTCGAGCTCCTCTCCCGCCTGCGACACCCCCGAGCCCCCGTGCTTCCCGCCCGCCTCGGAACCGTCCTTGGCCGCCCCCTTGCCGGCCCCCGCCGCCTCCTCCGGCTCTGCCCCGAGCCGCGAAGCTCCCCTCCGGCGAGCCTGCGCCGTCGCCAGGCCCCCTCCCCTCTCGTCGCGCCTGGCCCCGAGCTCCGGCCTCTGTCACCGCTGAGCCGCCCCGCACCCGCGGTCCCGAGCGTCGCCGCCGCCGTCAGTCGCCTCCCCGCCTCCGCCGCCCTGCGAGCCCCGTCCCTGGCGCCTCTTCTGCGCCTCTGCAAGCCGGCGTCGACCCCGCGGGAAGGACCCCGCCGGCGCCCTCTCCGGCCCTCGGGTGCCTCCGCCATGTCCCGGACACTCCCTCCTCGCTGCCAACCTCGTCGACCCCACCTGCCTCTCCATCGGTTGAAGACAACCAGCAACCTCCAAGTTCCACGCCTTGGTATGCGCCAAGTGAGCGAGCCACCAGAGCATCGTCAGTACAGTAGCTTCATCTCCGGATCCGAAGGCCGACCCGTAACAAGTTCGCCGACCCCGTCACCAAGATCTCGTTCACGGAAAACCCCGATGTTTTCAACCCGGCACCATCAAGACCTTCGCCACGGAACCATCGACGCCACACACGAGCTCGACACCGACAAACGAGTGGAACCCCGAGTACTTCGTAGTGGAACTTAGGGGCGATGACGCCGAATCGACAAGCTCTCCTTCACGGAATTCGAGAAGCCTGTTCGGGTGCCTGAAGACCAAACTCCATCGAACCCTAACCAAGTACGTCGAGACCCTGAAGACCCCGAAGCCGAAGGTCAACTTCAAGGGACGTCAAGCTCGTCGAGATTGCGGAACGACAAGCACTTCACCCCGGATGTCGAGATCGACCCGACCCGCGAATGCGACAAGATCCGCATGCGACAAGAACGACAGCGACCGAGAGAATCCGATGCGCCCCGACAGCGACCCAAGTCCTGCTTTCCGGACGCGACAAGGACTACCTCCGATGTTCGAGAACGAGCCCGCCGAGAACGTTCCGTCAAACCCTGGACCCTGAGACCGACCCCGACCCCCAGAACCCAAGACCGTCGAAACCCTAATGTGTGACCCTTTTCCTCGAGCCCTATTTTTATAAATGAAATATAAACTTGTGCATATTGAATTGTTCACGCATGCATACATTCATGTGGTTTGGGGGCCTTATGCCGATTCACCTAATTAAATATGGGGCCCATGCGGGCAAATCTAGTCTCATATTGGCCTCATCTAAATTTGTGTAGCGAACCCGGTGCTATCTTTTGCCATGCTAAAACAACATTTAATTGCGGGGTAGCTCAATAACATGAACCACCTAAAATAATTGTCGGGACCCCGGTTCCGCTTAATATGACCTAACTGCATCGCACCTTTGCCATGCCATGCATCATACATGCATCATGCCGATCTTCTGCCGTGTATTAAATATTGCACCCGGTGTTTCTTCTAGTGTTTTGGTTCTTCGCGGATAAGGCCGTTGAGTTGATGTGAGCTTCGCCCCGATCTTCGGTTGAACCTTCGACAATGTTTTCAGGCGAGCATCTCCCCCTTTCTACCTATCTTACATTTATAGTATTTATTCCCTCCTGTTGATCTATTGCTATCTGTGTCGCGATGCTTTAGTTTCCGTACCTGTGATATACCGTGCAGCCCTATATTGCCTTGGACACATCCTATTACCTGTTTTTGGTAGATAGTTGGACTTGCGCGTCGTAGTCGCTTGCTCAAGTGCTGTTGCGTGTCGTCAAGTGCCACAGTTGTTGATGTATTGCCGCATGTTGATGTTGGAGATGATCATTGTTTTACTTATTGTTCACTTTAATTCCTGTTTAACAACTAAAATTGAAGTAAGCAGAGGCATCGGTGGGTGATAGATAACATTTGGTTTCCGAACGCCCACTTGTGTCCCGTAGGACCCCGAGTACTTGATACCTGTTCCTTGATTTATCGCGCTATCCACATATGGGGAGTATGGGCCCCCCTTAGCCAGAGCTTGATTCCGTCTTATTTCTTGGGGCCACAAACTAGTTTGAGGTTTTATTTACGATCCTGTACTTATGCCATGCTACTGCTTTATTTACGATTGTGCGACAGATAGCACACTGTACTGTTTAGGATAGTGGCACGATTCCGCGGTGTCGACAAGCCCAGCCACACTTTCGGGTTCCCAGTCGTTCACAGCCGTCCCCACAACCTTAAGTACGTCTCGGAGCCGGCCGGCTTCGTTGCGGGTTCTACTTTAAGGGGTGGCCCCCTGGAATATTTCTGAATCTTGTGATTGCTCTGTCGTGAAGACCTCGTTGGGTTTTGATTTGGTTTTTCCGAGGTTGATCGTGTGTGTGTTGCTATTTGTGCACCCCGGCCGGGTTAAAACTTTCTGAAAGCCGTGTCCGTGGTTATGGACGACTTGGAGCACAATATTTCGACCATAGACAAGCATAACTAAAGTTTATTGCTATAAATTTGACTTTATAATGAATAGTAATCAGCTTCACTATAATGGAATGGCTAATTAATACTGCCCACAATTGCTTGTTTGGAGTGTCGCTTGCGACCATTGTACCTGACTAGTAAGTATTGCAACTACAACGGAATGGCTGAATAAAAGTACCAACAACTACTGGGTTTTGGGTTTATCTCATGCTAACTGTATCTGATTAGTAATTGTTGCAACTATCACGGAATGGTTAACTAAAAGTGCCCACTTCTTATTTTATCAGGATGATTATCTACACCTGACTAGTAATTGCCGCAACGATAACCGAATAAGTAAAACTGCCAACTGTGTGAGTTCCTCGGTTGACTTCCTCGTTTGGTCTCGAGGGGGAAACACCAGGATGGGTTTGTTTGGTGTTAGCTTCAGGTTGGATCCGGATAGGTCTATCTTACCCCTCTCTGACTGTCGCCAGTTGTATCGAGTCTCTATAGGTTGTTCAGTGCATGCTGCCGCTGCCGCTCAGTCCACCATACCTATGTAGGCGAGGACCGCCGAATTCTAGTCTCGCCGTGTACTGGCCTCAGTACTGACGCTCCTCTTTTCCTTTGCCCTTTGTCGGCACCCCTTTTGTTTAAGCAGGTTTTGAGATCGACGTCGTTAGCAGGGTTACCCTTCCGGCTTGGCCTGGGCAGGGTTATGGACGCCATTGGTTATTCTTCAGGGCTCTTAGCCCCATTTGCATCTTGTCCGTAGTTGGACGCTCTATCATTTTCAAGGTGATTTGGATCTTTGTATATTATATCTGAATTCTTGACTCGTTGAGTCGCTGTTATATATATCTGTTCTGTGGGTCCCATCGAGGACTGTTGTGTAATGTTATTACTTCGTTTTCCACCCGCACGAAAGTGCCTGGTGGGCACCTTTGAATCGTTTCTATGCGGGTTTGGCGGGTTTTCGCTAAAACTTGCATAGGTTCGATTCTGAGGGTGTTACAGCCACGAAGGCCATCATCTTCAAGCTCATGCATGATGACAAGGAGAGAGGCCTTGAGGTAGTCATGCAGGATTTGATAGGACATTTACTAGGGAGACATTCTCGAGATGTTAGAGGTACTAACTTCGACACCTTTGGTAGACGTGATGATGATGGTGAGGCCATTGACTTTGAGGATACTTCGAGAGAGACGGTAGAGCCGATTCGCCTATACCTCCAGGACCTAGAGGTTCTTCTTAGCCACATAGACACTAATAGGACCAACGTCATGCTTAGCAATGACGAACTCTAGGTGCAGCTTCGTGAGAAGGACAAGCTCTTCGCGGAGCAAGATGAGATAGTCAAAGAGATGGAGGCCAAGTTTGAGAGTCAGGACAGAAAGTTCAAGAGTCAAGAGAAGCGAGTCCAAGATAGGAACAAGAGGATTCGAGACATGACTGCAGAACTAGAGTCCAAGGACTTCGAGCTCGAGCATCAGTAGACCGTGATAGAGAGGCTTCGTTCACAGAAGAGGGCTCTCAAAGCCAAAGTAGAGACCTTGACCACCAATGTCGAGGAATACAAGACCGCAATGGAGAATGCAGGTCTTACATTTGTTGAGGAGGAGGTTGATGCCGAGGAGTTGTGATTTCTACTCATTTACCTTTATTTATCATATCTTTGATTATTGAGTCGCAATGACCATCCAACATGTGGGTGGCTTGCTATTGGTGTGTTTACTTTGCAAACTTGTTGTTTATGTTGTTGAACTATTATTATTATGATGCATGTTTGGCGATTGTTTATGTGATGTATTGTGCATGTTAGCATCTATGGGTATCTCATTCTTATCTCTATTGAACAAACCACAGATGCCTCCTCGACGTGCCAATCCCAACCCCAACAACAACAACATCACTCCTGAGATCCAACACATGATGACAGCTCAGACTCAGCTGATGCAAATGATGACTACTTTCATCCAGAATCAGAATAACAACAACAACAATAACAACAACAATAATCAGAACAACCCACCGGGTTTTGACATGCTTACCAGGTTCTTGAGACTGAGTCCAGCAAAGTTCTCAGGAACTACTGATCCTATGGTGGCCAATTATTATCTACACTCTGTGAACAAGGACTTGGTAACAGTTGGCTGTACTGATGAAGAGAAAGTCAGATTTGCAGCTCACTTGTTGGAAGGACCAGCAGCCACTTGGTGGGATAACTTCCAAATCACCACTCCCATTGAGGATGTGACATGGGCTATCTTTGAAGATGGTTTCTGTACTGCTCACATCTCATCCGGAGTGATGAGTTTGAAGAAGAAAGAGTTCCATAACCTGAAGCAGCGCCACCGCAGCGTGGCTGAATATATTGAAGAGTTCAACAATCTGGCGCGTTATGCACCGGATGAAGTTGACACTAATGCTAAGAGGAAGGAAAAGTTCCTTGAAGGGTTGAATGATGAACTGAACCTGCAGTTAGTTGTGGCCTATGTTCCCACATACCAGCCTCTTTGTGACAAGGCTGCTATTTTGGAGAGCAAGATAAAACAAGTTGAAAGCAGGAAGAGAAAGCACTCTAACAAGCACAACTCGGGATCGTCTCACAAGCGTTCCCATTATGATGACAGTGGGAGTTCTGGATTCCATAAGCATGGGAAGTTCAACAAGCACCACAACCACAACCGTTATCATGACAAAAAGCACAATCATAGTCATGACAATGATAAGTACAAGAATCACAAGGGTGGATATAAGAACCACCGGAATGGAAGTGGAAGTGGCAGTGGAAGCCAGCCTGTCAAGAAGGATCTTAGTCAGGTTGAGTGTTTCAAGTGCAAGAAGATGGGGCATTATGCAAATGAATGCCCAAAAAATAAAGTTGAAGGACCCAACAAGCCCAACCCTTTTCAAAAGGGGCAAGTGAACCACATCAATGTGGAGGAAATCTATGAAGAGCCAGATGCTGTTGCTCGTAAGTTCAAACTCAATTCTATTCCAGCACTTGTTCTTTTTGATACTGGAGCATCGCATTCATTCATATCAAAAGCATTTGTTGATAGAAATAGGTTTCCAACTGAAAACATTGGGTGTCCAATAAAAGTAAGTTCTCCGGGTGGAGATATGATAGTAAGTCTTGGATGCCGGGATCTAGTGATAGAATTTGGAAAGCATAAGTTTCCAGTGAGTCTGATAATCCTAGATTCCCAAGGACTGGATGTAATTTTGGGAATGGATTGGATGACCAAGTATGAAGGAGTTTTAGATTGTGCTAATCGTACTGTTGCACTCACAACCCCGGAAAAGAAACGGATTAGATTCAAGTCTAACTTTGAATCAAAAGGGAGTAAGCTAAATTCTCTTAAGGGGGTTAGCATAGACAGTGTGCCTATTGTGAGTGAATATCCAGATGTGTTTCTGGAAGAATTGCCGGGAATGCCACCAGATAGAGATGTGGAATTCCTTATTGACTTGCTACCAGGATCTGGACCAATAGCAAAAAGACCGTACAAGATGTCAGTTGATGAGTTGAAAGAACTCAAGAAGCAACTTGGAGAACAGTTGCAGAAAGGTTTCATCCAACCAAGTTCTTCATCTTGGGGAGCACCAGTTTTGTTTGTGGAAAAGAAAGATAGAAGTCAAAGGTTATGCATAGATTATCGTTCACTCAATGAGGTGACTATCAAGAACAAATACCCTTTGCCTAGAATCAATGACTTGTTTGATCAGTTAGAAGGAGCTTGTGTGTTCTCAAAGATTGATCTCCGGTCGGGTTATTTCCAGCTCAAGATAAGGGAACAAGACATACCTAAGACAACTTTCACCACAAGGTATGGATTGTATGAGTATACCGTGATGCCATTTGGTTTGACCAATGCACCAGCGTACTTCATGAATATGATGAACAAGGTGTTCATGGAATTTCTTGATAAGTTTGTTGTCGTTTTCATCGATGACATTTTGATCTACTCCAAGAGCAAAGAAGAGCATGAAGGACATTTACGTTTGATACTTGAGAAGCTTAGAGAGCATAAGCTATATGCCAAATTCAGCAAGTGTGAATTTTTGTTCAATGAAGTTGGATTTCTTGGACACGTTGTGTCAGGAGATGGTGTAGCAGTTGATCCTGCTAAAGTTTCAGCTGTAACTGAATGGGAATCTCCTAAATGAGTAAAAGAGGTTCGCAGTTTCCTTGGCTTAGAAGGTTACTACAGAAGGTTCATTGAGAATTTCTCCAAGGTGGCAAAACCTATGACAAAATTGCTTAAGAAAGATAATAAATTTGCTTGGTCTGAAGGTTGTGAACTCAGTTTCCAAGAATTGAAGAAGATACTAGTGACAGCACCAGTCTTATGTTTGCCAGATTTGGATAAAGATTTCCAAGTATATTGTGATGCATCTCATCATGGACAAGGTGCAATACTTATGCAAGAAGGGAAAGTTGTGGCTTATGCCTCGAGACAACTCAAAACTCATGAGGTAAACTACCCTACTCATGATTTAGAGTTAGCCTCTGTTGTCCATGCACTCAAAACATGGAGGCACTATCTTTTGGGAAAACTATGTGAAGTGTTCACAGATCACAAGAGTTTTAAGTATATCTTCACACAGAAAGAAATTAACATGAGACAAAGAAGATGGCTAGAACTCATCAAGGACTATGACTTGAGTTTGCAATACCACCCCGGTAAAGCAAATGTTGTAGCGGATGCACTAAGCCGTAAGGTTTTTGTGAATGGCCTTACTAAGGGAGAATTTCCAGATGATCTGTGTGCCCAATTTAGAGATCTCATATTGGAGATTATGCCTGAGGGACATCTCATGTCTTTGGATGTTCAACCCACTTTGTTAGACAAGATCAAAGAAGCCCAAAAGGCAGATAAGGAAATTGAAGAGATTAAGGAGAAGATTGGAAAGGGAAAAGCCAAAGGATTCCATGAAGACGAACAAGGTACTTTATGGCATGGAAAACGTATATGTGTTCCACAAGATCCGGAGCTTCAGAAACTGATTTTACAAGAAGCACATAACTCACCATATTCTATTCATTCGGGTAACACCAAAATGTACATGGATATGAAGGAAAGATTTTGGTGGAATAATCTCAAGAAGGACATCGCCGAACATATTGCTTTGTGTGATGTATGTAGTAGAGTGAAAGCGGAACATCAGAAACCAGCAGGATTGTTGCAACCACTACCTATTCCTGATTGGAAGTGGGACAAGATTGGCATGGATTTCATCACCGGATTGCCAAGGACCAGGTCAGGATATGATTCTATTTGGGTAGTAGTGGATCGCTTAACTAATGTGGCTCATTTCATACCCGTGAAGACAACTTATACAAGTGCTAAGTTAGCCAAGATCTATATGAGTAGAATTGTATGTCTACATGGAGTACCCAAGAGTATTGTGTCTGATAGGGGAACTCAATTCACTTCTCATTTTTGGAGGCAACCACATGAATCATTGGGAACGAGGTTGAAATTCAGCACTGCATTTCATCGCCAAACTGATGGACAAACAGAAAGGACTAATCAAATTCTTGAAGATATGTTGAGAGCTTGTGCTCTAGACTATGGAGCCAGTTGGGATGAAAGTCTGCCTTACACATAATTTTCTTACAATAACAGCTATCAAGACAGTATTGAGATGGCACCATTTGAGTTTCTCTATGGGAGAAAGTGTACCACCCCATTGCTATGGAATGGTGTGGGAGAAATAAGTTTGTTCGGACCAGAACTAATCAAAGAGGCTGAAGAGAAAGTCAAGCTAGTCAAAGACAGATTGAAGAAGCACAGTCCCGACAAAAGAGCTACGCAGATCCTAAGCGTAGAGAAGTCACCTATGAAGTGGGTGATAGAGCCTATCTTAGAGTGTCACCACTTCATGGAGTGAAGAGGTTTGGAGTCAAAGGAAATTTGGCCCCAAGGTATGTTGGACCATTCAAGATTCTGAGTCGTAAAGGAGAAGTAGCTTATGAGATTGAATTGCCAGAGTCTTTGTTAGACGTTCATAATGTGTTTCATGTGAGTCAGCTTAAGAAATGCCATCCAGAAATGGAAGAAACTTCTTTGAAGGAAACTATACCTTTGGAAGAGGTCCAATTGGAAAGTGATCTCACCTATGAGGAGAAACCTATCAAGATTCTTGAGACTGCAGAAAGAGTTACTCGGACTAAGACATCAAATTCTGCAAAGTTCAATGGAACCATCATTCTGAAGAAGAAGCAACATGGGAAAGAGAAGATGATCTTCGGAAAGACCACCCTCACCTATTTGCTAGCCAACCCGAATCTCGAGGGCGAGATTCACCTTAAGGGGGTTAGATTTGTAACATCCCTAAAATCATGTTTTCAAATATTTCATATCATGCATGCATGCATATCATTTAGGGAACAAATTCAAACTAGCTTTGAAAGAAAATAGGACTTGGGATCTATGATTTTATGTGATCAAGCATTAAACAAATACTACTCTCAAATGGGGGTTATTTACTTCAAAACCAAACCTTGTTGATCTCAAATTGTTTTGCTTGATTGCTAGTGCTCAAACCAAAGATTTCAAAACAATTATGGATTTAAAACCATTTTCAAGATTTGTTCAAATCAAGTGCTAAGTCACTATTTATTTTGTTTTGATCAATAGAACCAAGCTAATACAGAGAGACCACATGTTTTTATGCCTAGAAATATGAGTGTTACACTCTACAAAATTCTGAAAAGGTTTGAATTCAAATGGCTTTTGAAATAATATGAAAATGTTTCCTGGAAATTCAAATAGAAAAAGAAAAGGAGTAAAGAAATAAGAAAAGGCCAACGCTGCTAATCTAGCCCAACAGTGAAACCAGTCCACTAAGCCCACCCGGGGTTTTCCCCTCTCTCTCACGCGCACCTACTCGACCCCACGCTCGCTGACTGGTGGACCCAAGCGCCACGCAAGCATCATCGCCAGCCACGCAGCCCCACGACCCCGTCGACGCCGCCGTTACCTTATCACTGTCGCGATTCATGTGGGCTTGATTGCCGGCGTTTCCTCGCAAGATTCTCGCCCCCGCTCCAGCTATAAGACCCCCTCTCCTCGATGCTCATTTCCCCTCACTCAATTTCCTCTTCACGCCACCAGGCTGCCCGTGGTCTTGCCCACACCGCCGCAGCACCGACGATCTCCGACGAGCCATCACGGTGAGCTCCGACTGCCCCCCTATCTCTGGTTCAAACCAGCGTGACCAGCGTGTCCTTGCGCGTTCACTGATGCCTTTTTTTGCTTTCTCATGACCCAGGCTGCCATCACCGTTCGTGCCCGCAAACAACAGAACCGTCGCTCAACTCCGACGAGCGATTGAGGTAAAGCCCGACCACCCCTCGACTTCTCCTTGATCCAGTAGTATTCGTCGTAGTCTTGCGCACCTCCTGATACCACTGGTTCATGCTAGGGTGATCTAGAGCGTCGCCAACGTCTTCGTCATCGAGCACCCGACGCTACGCTCAACTCCGACGAGCTCCTATGGCCACATCAACACGCCCCTGTCCACGCCAGCAGCACCTCGAGCTTCCTCGCAACTTTGCGACGCCGGTAAGCAACCCCACTGTCCCCAGCCCTCGCTAGAATCGCCAATCCATTGCCGGCAGAACCGTCGTCGCCGCCAGCAGCCATTGCGCCGCCCATCTGTGGTCAAAGCATCAGGGATCGTTGGATCCAGATCTAGATGTCAGGATTAGATTAGAGGGCGAAGCGATATGTTTTAATCTGAGTCGTGCATCATCACTTAGATCTTGCGGCTCGCAAGCGTGATCCGCCCGAACCGGTACCAACCAATAGGAACACGCCGCGTGTCTGTTAGTTTGATTTAAAATCTGAATTTAGATCTATTAAATGTTTCAACTTGTTTAATTCATAACTTTTGTTTTCCACGTCCAAATTTGACAAATTTTATATCAATGGAATCAGGAGAGAAAGCCCTTTTCATATATGCAATGTGTTTAATGTTTTGTTTCTGTTAAAATGGTTATTTTTACAGAAACATGTGTAGACCTATTTTGTGTATAACAAATATTTGGGAAATGTTTTAATATACAAATAAAGGTTGTTTGGCAAGTTTTGAACTTGTTTATGAATCAGTACTGTGCACTTGTCTTTTGAGTAGAGAAAATCATCACATATCAAATTGCATGCATCCATATATTTTTGCTTGTATTTATTTTGTATGTGATTTGGTGCTATCATTTTATGTGTAGATTTTGGTGCAAATAGTGATTGTGATTGTGAGGATTGTAGCTACTCTCCAAACTACCAAGGCAAGTGGTGCTTCATGATTTATTCCTAAGTTTTCAACTTTGCATTAGAATATTTTGCTAGTCTTGCATGGATATTTTTGATCTATATGCTATGCTTGGGAAATCCTAGTAGTTGTAGAATTGCTAGAAATATTTCTAAGTCTTATCAATGCCATGCTTAGCCTAGCTAGTAGCAACCAAGGGTGGTTATATTCATGCTATGAATAAATATTTCTAAGTCTTTGGACTATGTTTTTTCTTAATAAAACAACTAAGTGAATGAAACACCTAGGTGGAATGGAAGGAATGGTTTATGTTGAGTGGTTACACAAGGCCCATTTCTATGGTTTACCTTGTGTATCTCACTTGTGTAAAGCCACCCAGGAACAAAGGGATTTGAGAGGCCAAATGTTAAGAAGCTTCTAGTGCAGCCACTTGGCAATATGGGCTCTGCCTGGATCATATAGGTTGCAATAACTTTGCCATTTGGACAGTTGGTGGTAGTGGGATGATTGCTTGGAGCGCGTCCATTTGGTCTAAGGGAAGGCTTCTGAAAGGTCCTGTCTTGGTGAAAATCAAGTCTTGTGGGGAAAGTGCACAACCTATGTAGATGGAAGAATCTAAGTACTTAGCCATGTCCCTGGTATTGGACAACTTGAGAATCAAGACATGGAAGCTATCAAGAATCTCCTCATCCCAATTTCTAAGTAAAACTTGTGGTTGAACAAGGGTGAAGGACCCCAATGTCTATTGGTGGTTCCTTGGGAAAAGTTTTTGACAAAGAAAAACTTAGTGTTTTCAACTGATAGGCAAAACCTATTTCGAGCAAAGCAAGCCTAAGCTACACTTAGCCAAAATGCATATAGTATTTAGTCCACCAATATTCTACTAAGGTATCACTTGCCAATACTATTCCAATGTATTAACCCACTGTGGCTGTAACTTGTGATGTTGCAGGATATTCTGATGATGATTAGGAGTCATGAGTCTACACTCAACATGCTTGCCTGTGGCACATGAAGATGAAGACTTATTTATCTTATTATATATTTGAACTCTTGTATTAGGCCTGTGGCCATGGAGTTGTAAAAGACTATGTTTGTCTCTGGAATGATATGTAATAATGACCTTTGTTTCTGTGTACTTCATCTTAAACTGTGGATGCTAGCATTGATCCAGGGACTAGCATTGCAATCACATGGATCCTTTCCTTTACAAAGGAGGGATCTTACAATGGTAAAGCTGCAAGTTTCCACCATGATTAAGCATGGCTTAGGCTAGCGGCCCAGGCATTTCTCTAACACAAGATACAAACTCCATGGACTTACAATTTCCCTCTTTATTTCACACCGTTGACATACATAGACAAAAGAGCACGATACCACTGTGTATAGAGTACAAGTGCAATGTTGAAAACGTTCCTCGTGACAACACGGTTATGCTAATTCCAACGTATAGATGCAAGCATATACAACTTCGATGTTCACAATGGTTCTAGTCTATTAGGGGCAAAGAAATAAGGTGTGCCATCAAGTTCGTGAGATCTTTACTAACTAGTTTTCCCATAAAAAAATACTTTTTAATTTGAAAGGTAGATGAAACTTGAGAATTTGCTAGGAATAGCAAAAGCTACTAGGTAGATATGGTGGACACAAGTGGCAAAAGTTTTGAGTTCAAAGGATTTTGGAAACATGAGAAGTATGCCTTCTCAAAACAGGTTTTTGGCTAGCAAGGCTGGGTAGCAAGAAAGAGAGTTGAAAGAAACAAGCAAACATACAAGTAATAAAGCCAAACATGCAATCTTCCTTGAAGACACAAAAGAATCTAATATAAAGAATACTAAGCTTATGAGCCAACAAGAAAGAAAGCAAATGATACCAAATACCTGTAAGCTTTTTCTTTCTTTCTTTTTCTTTCAAACTAATGCCACTGACCAGAACTCGGTTTGCCAAAACCAATTTAGATCCACTTGATGATCCCAAAGTGGTGCCAATACTGATCAACAAGATCCATCATATAATAGAGATTGCAAACTAAAATAAGAAGTGCAGAAAGTAAAAGATGAGACTTCTCATTAATATTCAATAAAGGCACTCACACCAAGGGGTACATATATGATCAACTAAAGGAGAGATACTTCCACATTCAAACCAAACTATAAGATAACCTCTCTACCACAGATATGAATCCACTAAAAAGGTAAAAGATAAAGATAATGGTGGTGATACCGCGGCACTCCCCCAAGCTTGGAACAAGCCAAGGGGTTTCCAAACCTGATGACGAATTACTCCTTTGGTGGTGGTGTTCTCTTGTCATCATAAAACTTCCAAGGCAATGGTTCCCCATCCAAAAAGGATGTCCTTGTCTCTGCAATCCTGAAACTAGCAGCAGAGCTTATGCGATCAAATCTAGCCTCATACTCACATTTTTGATTCTGTATGTCATAGAGTTGTGCTTGCAATTGATTGGTGGTCTGATGGAGTGAGAAGATCTCTTCTCGGAGCTCATAAACTTCTACCTCATGCTTGGTGATGAGTTCTGAACATATCTTGTGAATAACATCCACTTCGCGCTCTTCCATCTTCTTGTACCTGAAAACTTCTTGTTCCAACGCTTCCATCCTGTCTTCCAGACTACCTTCTCCTTTAGGGCCTTGAACTTATTTCATTTGTGCCTTCCCCTCTTTGAGGATAAACTCTTTGGGATGAATCCTCAACTCATACATGTACGTGTTGAGGACATCCGCAGAGGAATCCTCCATGGGTGATTCAGAGGAAGATATTGAGGCTCCAAATCTAAGAATTTTCCTGACAGAAACAGATCGAAACTAAAACACGACGAGAACACGACGCAAGAACCTCGGGGAACCCGGGGGTTATATATTACGAAGATTCAATGCATTAGGAAGGTTTTGACATGGAAACAACGCGGAGTCAGAGCTCAGGGGTGGAACACCCCCCTCATGCGCGACCAGGCTAGGCCCGCGCCTGCGGTGGGTTTGTCCACCCCAGGCTCCATTTGCTCTTCAGTTTCGTCTCATAACTTCCCTTATGTATTAAAAACATCAAAAGTCTAAAAATATTGGAGTTTCACGAACCTTCTGTTACTTTTACCTATTCAAGGACGAACTCTTCACTTTCTGGTGTTTGGCTTCTGATAAATTCTTCTGGAGTTATCATTTGAATAACATCAACATCTTTGTTATAAGAATCTCTAGAAATATAATGTTTTAGTCTTTGACCATTCACCACCTGTGTTGTGTCATCTTTTAGAGAAGAAATTTTGATGGCACCTGAACGGTACACTTCCTTGATAACAAAAGGTCCTTCCCATTTGGAGAGTAGTTTCCCTACAAAAAATCTCAGGCGAGACCTATGCAAAATAACTTTCTCACCGACATGGAACTCCCTTTTGAGAATTCTACCTCATGCCATCTTTTTACTTTTTCCTTAAAGAGCCTAGCATTTTTTTAAGCTTCACCTCTCCACTCATCTAGATTACTTAAGCCGAGCAGTCTTTTCTCACCAGCAAGTCTAAAGTCTCTATTCAACTCTTTCACTGCCCAATAAGCTTTGTGTTCTAATTCTAAAGGCAAGTGACAAGCTTTCCCATAGACCATTTTTTAAGGAGATATCCCCATAGGATTTTTATAAGCAGTTCTATAATCCCACAAAGCGTCATTCAACTTTTTAGCCCAATTTTTCCTAGATCTATTGACAGTCTTCTGCAAGATATATTTGATTTCCCTATTAGAAAGTTCTACTTGCCCACTAGTTTGGGGGTGATAAGCTGAAGCTATTCTATGGTTTACATCATACTTAGTGGGAGTTTTTCTAAAACCCCCATAAATAAAATGAGAGCCTCCATCAGTCATGAGATATCTAGGCACACCGAACCTAGGAAAATTGACATCTTTAAGCATTTTCAAAGAGGTCTTACCATCATCACTGTTTGTAGGTATGGCTTCTACCCACTTTGTAACATAGTCAACAACAACAAGAATATGAGTATACCCTTTTGAAGGAGGAAAATGCCCCATAAAGTCAAATCCCCAACAATCAAAAGGTTCAATAACAAGGGAATAATTCATAGGAATTTCATTGTGTCTAGAGATGTTACCTACTCGTTGGCATTCATCACAAGATAAGACAAACTTCCTTGCATCTTTAAAAAGGGCAGGCCAATAAAATCCAGATTGTAAAACCTTTTGTGCAGTCCTATCCCCAGCATGATGTCCTCCATAAGCACTGCCATGACATTTTCTCAATATCTCTTGTTGTTCAAATTCTGGAAAACATCTTCGCATAATACCATATACTCCTTCTTTATATAAGTGTGGGTCATCCCAAAAGTAATGCCTTAGATCATAAAATAATTTCCTTCTTTGCTGGGCTGTAAAGGTTGGAGGCAAATACTTGGAAACAATAAAGTTAGCATAATCGGCATACCAAGGACTCTCATGTGGACTTACCCTTATTGCAGGTAACTGCTCATTTGGAAAACTATCATTAACAGGCAAAGGGTCAAAAGAAATGTTTTCCAAACGAGATAAATTATCAGCAACAGGATTATTAGCACCTTTCCTATCCATAATATGTAGATAAAACTCTTGCAAAAGCAACACCCACCTTATAAGCCTAGGATTATCGTCCTTCTTTGCCATAAGGTAGTTAATAGCTGCATGATCAATATGAATAGTAACCTTGGAATCAACAATATAAGGTCTAAACTTATAACAAGCAAAGATTACAGCTAAGAACTCCTTTTCAGTAGTAGCATAATTCTTTTGAGCAGCATCCAGAGTCTTGCTAGCATAATGAATGACATTTAACTTCTTGTCAACACGTTGTCCCAAGACAGCACCCACAGCAAAATCACTAGCATCACACATAATTTCAAAAGGTAAACTCCAATCAGGTGGTTGGACTGTAGGAGAAGTTGTCAAAGCTTTCTTCAAAGTTTCAAAAGATTCCTTACAATCATCATCAAAAACAAAATGTACATCTTTTTGAAGAAGATTAGTAAGGGGCTTTGAAATTTTGGAGAAATCTTTAATAAACCTCCTATAGAAACCAACATGACCAAGGATACTACAAATACTTTTGATATCTCTAGGACAAGGAATCTTCTCAATTGCTTCAATTTTGGCTCTGTCAACTTCAATGCCTCTTTCAGAGATCTTGTGTCCAAGAACAATCCCTTCATTAACCATGAAATGGCATTTCTCCCAGTTAAGAACAAGGTTGGTTTCCTCACATCTCTGCAAAACTTTGTCAAGGTTGTGAAAACATTTATCAAAAGAAGTTCCATAGATGGAAAAATTGTCCATGAAAACCTCCACAATTTCTTCACAAAAACCATGAAAGATAGCAGACATACATCTCTGAAAGGTATCAGGAGCATTACATAAACCAAAAGGCATATTCCTATAAGCATAAGTACCATAAGGACAAGTGAAAGTGGTTTTCTCTTGGTCCTGTGCTTTCACAGCAATTTGAGAAAACCCAGAATAACCATCAAGAAAGCAAAAGTGAGTCTTTTTGGACAACCTCTCAAGCATCTGATGAATAAAGGGCAAAGGATAATGATATTTCTTAGTAACTTTATTAAACTTTCTAAAATCAATGCACATTCTATACCCAACCACTACTCTTTGGGGTATAAGCTCATTATCCTCATGAGGCACAACAGTTATCCCCCTTTCTTGGGAACACAATGAATAGGGCTAACCCATTTACTATCAGCAATAGGATAAATAATACCAGCATCAAGGAGTTTTAATACCTCATTTCTTACCATATCCTTCATCTTAGGATTTAGACGATGTTGGTGCTCAACAACTGGTTTTGCATCAGGCTCTATATTAATAGCATGCTGACATATAGTAGGAGAAATCCCCTTTAAATCATCAAGAGTATAGCCCATAGATCCTCGGTGTTTCTTCAATATCTCCAATAACCTTTCTTCTTCCTTTCCTAAAAGTTTAGAACTAATAATAACAGGATATATCTTCTTGTCATCAAGATAAGCATATTTAAGATCATGAGGTAAAGGTTTTAATTCGAAAACGGGGTCCCCTTTAGGTGGAAGTGTGGTACCCAAATATTCCACATGTAAATTATGCTTAAGTAACTCAGGATGACGAAGGAAAGCCTCATCAATCTCATTTCTTTCCTTCATGAAGGCATCACTTTCATGATCTTCCATGAACTGCTACAAGACATTGTTAGGAGCAAGAGAAATAGCAGAAAGTTGTTCAACCCTGAAATCCTCATCAGCAGTTCATTTTCATAAGGAGTTTTGGAAAATTTTGAAAAATTAAACTCATAAGACTCTCCAGCAAACTTAGTCCAAACGTTTTCCTTCCTACAATATATGATAGCCCCACAAGTGTTAATAAAGGGTCTACCAAAGATAATAGGATAGGTTTTACTAGCTTCTTTACCAAGTACTAGAAAATCAGCAGGATATTTAATCTTACCACAAAGGACCTCCACATCTCTTACAATGCCAATGGGGCAGACTTGCTCTCTATTAGCAAGGTGAATGACCACATCAATGTCCTCAAGATCACAAGGACCAATCTCATGCATAATTTCCCTGTAAAGCTCATAAGGAATAGCACTGGAACTAGCACCAATATCACATAAACCATAATAGCTATGACTACCAATTTTAACAGAAAGCACAGGGACACTAGCTTTTCTAACTTTCTTAGGATGAGAAACAATATTAGTAGCGTCTTCACAAAAGACAATATGCTCATCCTCTATATTTCTAGTGACAAGATCTTTCATAATAGCTACCACAGGCTCGATATCAATAAGCTCATCGGACCCTACATTTTTCTTTGCGATTTTGCTAACCACAATATCCATGATAAAATGTTCCCTTACCTTGGAGGGAAAAGGGATATTCTCAACATAAGGTCCAGGAAAAATAGGATCAACAGTACAAACCTCTAAACTGGAAGGAACATGGGTAACAATGTCTTTATAAGGAGCATGGTACTTGTCCCACTCTTTCTTGGGAATCTCAATATAAGAGGCAAAAACATTAAAACATTTCACAAGAACTTGAGGATCAAGACCAAACTCATTGCTAATATCACGGAAGCTATCAGTTCCCATAAAAGATTTAATGCATTCATAATCATAGTTTATACCTGACTTTCTTCCTTTGTCATTCTCCCAAGCTTCAGTATTCTCTTGAATACGGTCTAGTAGATCCCATTTAGCTTCTTCCTTCATATGTGTGAATGATCCAGCACAAGAAGCATCTAGTAAATCTTTATCATGAAGAGAAAGCCCAGCATAAAAGTTATTGAGAATAATAATGTTAGGGAGTTCATGAATAGGACATTTAAGCGTTAGTAACTTCAATCTCCCCCAAGCTTGAGCTGTACTCTCTCCATAAAGAGGCCAAAAGTTATATTTAAGATTTCTATCCTTATGAATCTCACTTGGAGGATAAAATTTAGAATAAAAGAGAGATGACATCTCCTCCCATTCCATGGATTGTCCATTCTTCAGCAGCTTATACCATTCCTCAGCTCTCCCTTTCAAGGATATGGAGAGTAAGTTCTTCTTCACCTGTTCAGTTGTGATACCTGCACACTTAAACAACCCGCATAATTCATGGATAAAAAGCAAGTGATCACCAGGATGGACAGTTCCATCCCCATAGTAATAATTATCCATAACACGATTAACAATACTTGTAGGTATCTTAAAAGGATCTATCTCAACAAGAGGTGGTTCATCTACTACCCTAGCAGTGGTAGTAGTTTTCCCAAAAAGAAAACCAAGTGGATTATCCATATTGGAAACAAAGTAACAAGCAGTAACAAAAGCAATACTCATAGTGAAAGTTTCCCTTACCAGTTCCACTCTTCAACAACGCTTCACTCTCCGGCAACGGCGCCAGAAAATAGTCTTGATGACCCACAAGTATAGGGGGTGTATCGTAGTACTTTTGATAAATAGGAGTGTCGATCCCAACGAGGAGTAGAAGGAGCTGAACAGTGGTATGGAGCAGGAAATCCCTGTGAATACTTAGCAAACGGATTTTTAGTGGTTTTATGACAAGGCAACAAAACAAAGAGCAAGTAACAGAAGTAACGAACAAACGGAGCAAGTGGCCAAATCCTTTATTAGCAAAGGACAAGCTGGTGGAAATACTTATAAGGACCAAACGTTCTCGAGGACACATCGGAATTCTGTCAAGTGCTTTCGCTTCAAATATCTGAGTACTCTTATCTGGTGTTCGTAAGTGTTGTGTGGGTGAACCTGTGCTAACATACCGCCCTTCCTAGGACTAATACATACTTGTGATTAAACCCCCTGCAAACATCCGTAACTATAGGAATGTAATTAAGATATAAATCTAACCATAGCCTTAAACTCTGAGATCCTGCGCTCACTTGTGCAAAGGTGTCCTAATGGGGGTTACAGTTTCTGTCACTCCGGCAACCCCGCGATTAGTAGCCAAATACACAATGCATTCCCCTAGTACCATAAATGGTGAAGTATCATGTAGTCGACGTTCACATGACACCACTAGAAGAATAGCACCACAACTTAAATACTAAACCATTGAATAATAACTCATCACAGATTCACTACTAACAACATGACTTCTCCCATGTCCTCAAGAAGTAAACGAACTACTCACAAGACATCATATGGATCAAGATCAAAGATGATATGATAATGGATAACGACATGAACATAAACAATAATCCCATGGTTCCACTCACAAGCATCAACTACAATAGTAATCAACACCGGGAAAGTTTCCCCTAAGAACTAAAGCAATATCCAACACAATTGTTACAGCGGGACAGAGTGGTGGTGCTGGTGCTGGTGGAGATGATGGTGCGGATGATGATGATGATCCCGATGAAGCCTAGCTTGATGACGGTGTTGATGGCGATGGTCTCCCCTCTCCGGGAAGGAATTCCCCCTGTAGAAATCTATCTGCCGGAGTGATCTTTCTCTCTCGGTGTTTTCCACCCCCAGAGGCGGCGGAAATCTATCTGCGGCGGAAGATATAGGCGAAGGGGCGGAGTCGGAGGCTAGGCAGGTGGGCCACAACTGCCCTAGGCACAGGGTCAGGTGGGCCCATGCCTAGGGGGTGTGGGCCCCCTGAGGCCCATCTCCATACCTCCTTCTGGCTTCCTTCGTCTTCTGGTAAAATAATACGTTTCTATATTTTTCTGATCATCGTGAAATTTTCACCAAAACGCCTTCTTTTCCATCAGAATCCAGACTCTGGCAGTCCATCCTCCAGGAATCATCCAACATGCATAAACAGATGAAAAGCCATAAGTAATACCTCATAATAAGACAAATATCAATGAATAGAGGTAAATTATGATATATAATGGTGATGCAAATTAGGCGTATCAGCTGGCATGATGAAGAAGAAGGCCTCCGGGATGATCTCCCCTCTGGCAGGGTGCCGGGATGAGTTTCAGATCCCCCCGATCTAGGGACGATGGTGGCGGCGTGTATAGACGGTTTTATGGAATATTGATCGGGTACTTAGGGTTTAGGCATCGGGGGCTTCTTATAGGCAAAGAGTCGAGGCAGGAGGGCGGCCAGGGGGCCCACACCCTGCCTAGGCACGACCTAGGGTGGGCCCGCGCCTGGGGGGTGCAGCCGCCCTGTGGCTCCCCTCCGTCTCTCCTTTGGACTCTGTGTTCTCCTCGGTGAAATATTGACTTTAGCTTTCGTCCCATCCAATTCCGAGAATATTTCCTTACTAGCTTTTCAGGAACCCAAAACAGCAGAAAATAGGCAACTGACACCGTGGCAACTTGTTAATAGGTTAGTACCAGAAAACATATAAAAACACCTCAAAGTGTGGATAAAGCAAAGCAAAGTAGATACTAAACAAGCATGGAACATACAAAATTATAGATACGTTTCCGACGTATGATGCTACGATAGTAAAGAATTAAGTTTTTACAAACTAGCACATACTCAAAAGCAAAATATTGTTTTCATCATTACATGCCAAAGTTAAGAATAATGCATTATAAATATTTATGCTGCGGACTCAGGCGGTGGTGATGAAGAACATGGAGCGCTGGAGTCAACATCGTCATCGCCCTAGGCCTGGGACTCGATAGCTGCTTCAGCAAGGCTATCTTTCGGATCTTGCGGAAAGGGAGGCACGACGACAGATTCAAAGAATGGAGTCATATAATTTTTCATCTCCACCACATGGCAAACATAACCTGCGCAGGATTCTTGGATAGCCTTGATTTCCTATGAGTTACCCTCATCGTCCTCATCGGCGATACCCTTGGTGACGTGCCATATCTCCATATCGCTATGGTGGCTCATCACCATGGTAAGGGTGGTCTGCGCAGCGGTCCGAGCGTAGGAGGTCTTCTAGTCTTCGATAAGCTTCAGAACCTCCTTAGCTCTGTCCCTCACCTCGTGCACTGGAATTTTGTGCAAGTTGGGAAGTCTGACCGACTCGCCAGCCTCTTCAAGAGTCTGGCATAAGTCAAACAGAACATCTCCAACGAGCTTTATGCGCTCTAGGCGGGGTTCAGAGGTAGAGGAGGCGGAAAGGTTCAGAGGATCTGGGAAAGAACCAACAAATCAAAACTGACTAAACAAAAGTCGGAAAAACCAATCGAAGAAAGAAAGTCGGAAATCTTACCTAGCACGGGGTGGTTCCACTAAGCATGCTCTTCTTGGAGGCTTTTCAGTTCCTTATCTGTGGCCTGGGCTAGATACCTCTAGCTCACGAAGTCCTTTTTGAGATCATCTAGTTATTTATCTCGAAGGGCTAGCAGCTTCTCGAGCCTCTTGTTCTCCATATTGCTTGAATCCAGGACATCATTTACGGATTTCTCCAATTCAGCCTTTAGCTTCTCGAGCTCGTCCCGAAGTTCAGCATTCTCCAACTCCAAGACCTTGAAGTTCTCGGCTTGCTCCACCATCTTGCTGGATTCACAAAGTAATTCTGCAAAGGGAAAAATATCAGTCGGACAGAACCGTTTAACTATGGCAATTACTAAATGAAAAAGAGGGAGTCGGAAAGGTTTACCTTCTGCTTCATCTTTCTCAATCTTCAACTATGAATTCTCAAGGCGCAGAGCCTTAATCTCCTTGCGCTTATTGCATATATTCTTGAGCAATTCCTGGTTGGAAGATGCAATTTTCTGTAAGTTTAAAGACGGAATACTGCCAGACGGCTACTAAGACTCAAGCTGCAAATTTAACTAAGTAAAAATACAGCACGAGCCTTGGGGGCTACTCTACATCATTATTTTGCATCCTATAAGCATCAACTCGGATTCAATGATGTTTATCCAACTTTATGCTTGGGGGCTAGAGGATATGAGAATAAACACTGCAAATAAGAATTGAAAAACTTACAATATGTTCTAGATGTAGCTTCTCAAATCCAAGTTTAGTGTTATGAAACACTTTCTCGGCAAGGGAAAGGGAGGGAACGTCCGTCGCTGGGAGTTCGCCAGACTCAATCTTTGCATCCCGGACCAAAATTTGGTACAGGAGGCTGACCAGTTTCACGTCTTCCGTTTCCTGGCTTGCCGCCTCCGGAGTGAGGACCTGCTTCTCGAGACTGGACTGATCTAGCTTGAGTATCTCCTCCTTCTTCTTCTACTTCAAGCCGGAGACAACAGAGCTGGACACTTTATCCATTTGTCCTGTAGACATGACCATGGTATCATTACCCTTGATGGGTTCACCCTTGTTAGTTTCCTGGATACCAATGGTAACCAGCACTTTCGAGGTGGTGCTGGCGTCGAGGACGGTACAACCGCATCAGGAGAGGCGGAAACCTCTGGTGCTAATGATGGGTCACTGCTTGGAGTTGGCGGTGGCATCGCTGGGGATATAATAAGCTTCTGCTGATGCAGCTGCTTTCTCGGCTTACTGTCTGGCTTCACTTTGCTCTTCAAAACTGCTTTTGTTCTGAAACACGTAAATCCAAATATCAGGTGTGCTTCGAAAAGAAAGAAAATGTACAAAGTAATGCATATATTTTGTAACATCCCAAAAATATAAAACAAGGATCATCAAACCCTAATCACTAAATTTAGGGTTAACAAAAACCTTGATTAATGAAAACCATATGAATGCATGTGTGAATGAAATGATTTGACAAAGGCATGAATGAACTTGTGTGATTAAGCTAAATAGCAAGAAATTATTTAACGATGAAAATAACACCATATAAAAACATTTCCATGCAGAAACAAATCAAGAGAAAATAAAAAAAATCAAATAAAGCAAATGGTCATTTTTGCCAATCTTGCTCACTAGGTCACTTTGAGTGCTTCTAGTCCAAGATTTCAAACAGAAACTTTCCCAATTCTTTTCACCCCTTGATAGAACTAGTAAAAGTGAATCAAGGACCACCTGTCAAACTTACAGAAAAATTTGACAACCTCATTCAAATCACAATTAAAAACTGAATGTTATTCATATGTGAAGATCATCCATTTTCAAAAACCAACCAAACCAGTGCCCCTTGACTAATCCAACTGACCAGACACTCCCTAGTATGTGCCTAGCAAACCCACCAAGTTTGAAACCAAAATTCAAATTTAAACTTCTTGTGGCCATTTCATCAAACACCTTGCTGGCATCAAACAAACAAACAACAAACACTATAGTGTGCAGTAAAATTGGCCTAACTTGTTCCCTCTCTAGTTGCAACTAGCCCTTAGTAGATCATCTAGACTCTTTAACAATCTTTAGCACTACTGTGAGCAAGCCTAGCCATTAATGGCAAGCATGCCGAGCATCACATTGCCACCCCATTGTCGACAGCAAGCTATAGGCAACACTAAGCCTAACAAGCATGTCTAGCAGGCACCCCACCGTCCACCGCCACTCCCTGTCCCAGCCTCAAGCACTGCCAGCCCCTGGAGCACACGACACGACCATGCTAAACCTCTCTGTGACCAAGCCGAGAGCGCGCCAGTGCACCATGCTCGACCTGCACCCATAGACCGCGTGCCACCCTCGCCGCTTGCAGGGACGATCACCAGCACCCCAGCACCCTGCTAGACATGCTTGTTCGCCGCCGCGCGGACCACGCGTGCTGTGCGACATTAAAACCGCCGTCGGACCAGCTCAGAGCACCGCGACGTTCCGACCGATCAGCACGGCCCCATGCCTCGCCACCACGCCGTTGAGCTTCGCCAAGGAGCACAACACCGCCCCCTACCGTCGCCCATGCCAGTAGCCCTCTGTGTCGTTGACCACGACGAGCTCAGCCCGCACCCGTCGGTCCCCTTCAGCCACTATAAATAGAGGCCTCCACCGCTCGTTTTCTTCACACCAGTCCACTCCCCTCTCACCCAGAACCACCCCACCTCACTCCCGGAGCAAGACGAACAGCGCATCGCCGGAATTTGAGTGGAGCCCATCGCTGCTAGAGAAGAAGGGAGTCGTCGATTGGAGCCACCCTAGGAGAAGCTGCCGGTACCAGGAGAACCGCCGTCGTCGACTTCGTCGTTCGCCCCCGTCGCCGACCCTCGCCTGAGCCCCGGTGAGCCTCCCATGACCCCCACCTGCCGCGTTAGGGTTCTGTCTCGCCGGCGCTGCCCGACATGGACGATGAACCGTAGCCGTTCAATTAGAGTTAGATAGTGCGGTTCACAATGCCCCGTACCGCTTTGCCCCTCCCCGTCTCACTGACGCGTGGGGACGACCACTTAACCAGCCCGCGTATGCGCTGTGTGTAGTGGGCCGGCCCAGTTAACCCTCCCGCGCGACCAAACAATTCAAATTAAGCTTTATTCATTTAATTTCAAACACATTTCTATACCTAGATTCAAAAAGCAACCCAACTCGATTCACTGAACCAAAATGCATGAAACCAATTTTGTTAGAAAGGTACTGAAATGCTTAATCCAAGCCCGTTGGATTCAAATCATTTGGATTTGTAGATCAACCATGGTAAAAAAATAACAAGGCAGAAGCTTTTCTGCATTCAAACATTTTTAAAAATTCAACCAAAAAACCTTTTGAGTTGATTCCAACTCTCAAAAATCACATTTGATCATACCTTTCAGAATATATAAAAATATATGGGTTTACTTCTAGAAATAATGTTCAAGTAATAAAAGAATGCCACATAGGCATTTCTAGTCACTTTATTTAATTAAAATAAAAAGGTTAAACCTTATTAAATTGTGACACCACTTTAAATCACATTCCCATGTACTAAAATATGTGGTGATGACATGTGTCAACATGATCCCATGTTTGAGTTGGAGAATATTAAATCTTAAGTATTTTTTCAATGAGTAGAAATTAATTTTCTCAAATTAAAATAAATAAGACAAGTCCTTGAATCTTGTAATGCTAGTGATGATGATAGATCACCTAGTATGAACCTTAGTGTGATGATTGAAAATAGTTAAGTATTGTTTGGTGATTGTGTACCTCGTATTTATTTATAGACGCTAGTACTGACCAAGGATACGAGGAGGAAGGAGGATACTATGAGGAAGAAGCCGAGGAGAACTTCAACCACTGCTCTGCAAAAGGCAAGCCAATACTTGAAACCTTGCAAGCTAATACTTGCAACTATGAAAGTTAGATAACCTATGCATGGCATTAATCATGCTTGGTTAGATACATTTAGTGATAACCCATCCTAGTTTTACTTGCAAGCTTAAGTACTTTATTTTCTTTATCAAAGTTCTCTTAGAGTTTACATAGTGACTTGTAGATTCTAGAAAGATCATTGAAGGTAGCATAAAGAGCATAAAATTTGGCCTAATATAGATAATCTTGTTGTCATCCTAAGGCATGAGATTGAACTTCACTAATCCCCACTTGTCTACCACCCCTCATTAGTATTTACCACCACTTGTAGATGCTAGTGCTAAGCATAAAACTTGATCAACTTTAGATGGGAATACTTGGTGAAAATGGTTATGAAAACCTTAGAATGATGAGTCATTCTACTGAAATGTTTTGACATGTGTTTCCGAACACTAGATGATTTTGATGATGAAAATGTTGAGGCATGAGCCTTAGCCCTTTATAAAACTGATGGTTATCTGGATGCGATACCATTCCAATTTTACCGTACAACCACAATACCCGAAAATTGGGTAGGGCTTGACTGGAAATTATATACCTTAGTATGGGTTCCCTCATGGCCAAGGTCTGAGATGAGGCTACCTTGTGAAGATTATCCACCTGTGCAGTACCCAAGATGACAGTTGGTCATGGTTGGGAGGCCAAACTCACAGGAGAGGTGCCTATACTAGGGCGTGTAATTGAAAGGTTAGGATTGATTATACGCATACTGAGTATGGAGAATTCAGGATTTGTTCCTGATGGATGTATCGAATGTTGTGGTGAAAGTGTACAATCTCTGCAGAGTGTCAAACTATTCGAATAGCTGCGTCCGCGGTTATGGACAGTTGGAGTGTCCATACTGTTCCCCCTTCAGATGTTTTCAAAATGACTTATGAAATGAATTATGACTTTGACTTGACCACAAAAGAGTTGTGATATGAAATTCAAATTCCCACTTAGGTGTTATGAAACTTTCAACTAGTTTTCTTTGCTTTTGAACTGAGTAGAGGTAAATCTGGCTTGTTGCAAAACAACCTTAGAGCCTAGTGTCCTACTACAAAAACCCCCTTAACTTGTTAGTATTAGTTTACGAGTACTTAAAGAGTACTCATGGCTTTGTCCCTGGCTATTCCCGTGGACAGACTATGAAGAGGAGTATCAGGATGATGGACCGGAGGAAGGTTACGACAACTCGGATCATCTCCCATCGTCAGCATTGCCCGTGACCCTGAAGATGGAGCTTCGCCTACGCTATCGTTACTATTACGTTATTCCGCTGCTTGAATTGTATTAAGAACTGGATCATGAGATCCTTATTTGTGTAAGACCTTATGTATGGTTTGTAATGGATGATGTACTATGATATCCAAATCTGTTATGTCTCGCAAAAATGATAATCCTGGGATTTCGATGTATGTCATAATAGGCATCTGTGATTAAAAATCTGGGTGTTGACATATTTACAAGGTGCTTACTTTTTAACTACTGGCAACACTTGGCTTCCAGCAGTAATAACAACCTCCTTGGCCTTGCACTTCTTGGAAGCGGAGGCAGGAACTTCTTGCACCTCATCATCCTCTGCCGCCTCCGGATTGTCTAAAAGATAGCCCTCTAGTGGAGCTAACTCAGACTCGGGGAGTTTGTCGAGCTGATAATGTCAAAAATTGTTGATGAAAATAGAGTCGGAGGAAAAGACAGAAAAGAATAACAAAACACAAATGCAGAGTCGAAATATTTACCGGAGTCAGAGGATGAGAAGACGTAAACATCTTTGGGGAGACATCCAAATTTTTTCTTTCCACTCTCTCCTTGATCAAAAACTACATGCAGGTCTTGTAATCCTACGCCGTAATACAGTTTGGGCTGAACCGCAGACTGTCCTTCTTGTCCCAGTGATGGTGTGCATAAGGCGATCTCCATGATGCTGCAAAGGCTAGATCCGGCGATCAAGCTAGCAGTGGATCAAGTCGGATCCACGGAGGCCCATATGCTTCATCAGAAAATCAATCCGCCTCTTGGCAAGGATCAAGATATCCGAGAGTTCCGGCGCTTCCGCTTCCCATGATTCTTGGTGGGGGCGGCACCGTCGATGAAGGCCGGAAGACCTTCCGCCTTTTTAGGAGCTAAAATATCCTTGTTGTAGAATAAGGTTCCGGCCCAACGTTTAACAGATTCACTAGCGTTAATCCTAGGGTAAAATCAGTTTATCCTAAGGACTAAGCTAATAGTGCCGGTGGTGTAAGGAACACCAACACTGATGGAATTCTTCCGAGTACCATAGTAGTACCGGAAAAGGGTGAGACTTGGCCTAATGCCAAGAAACCCCTCGCTCAAAGCCGCGTGAGCACTAAGCTCTAGCAGGGAGTTGTGAGGAAGATTATGGAGATGCACACCGTAATATTTGAGGACCTTGATGAAGAAGTCTGATGGTGGTAGGCTGAGGTCGCGGTCGACGTGCATGCTAAACAACAC
This sequence comes from Avena atlantica, assembly GCA_910589765.1. Lineage (NCBI taxonomy): Eukaryota > Viridiplantae > Streptophyta > Magnoliopsida > Poales > Poaceae > Avena > Avena atlantica. The sequence continues at coordinate 276,559,865 of OU342734.1, read as the reverse complement.
TCTCTCGCCCTCGCCCGGTGCGGGAGTGGATTGTCCAGCGGCGCTCCACTACATGCCGGCGATGAGGTAGCCCTTGTCCTCCATGACCTAGAGCTCAGCGTAGTCCATGACCTGGAGCTCAGCCCTGCATCTTCCTTTTGTTCGCTGCCGCCACTGCTCCGGAGCCAGATGATGATGCCATTACTCTTGGAGAAGGTGAAAGAATGGTGGAGGTTTGGCTTTTCCCGCAGCGTGTAGATGAGAATGGGTGCGGAGAGCTCGAGGAGTACGAGGAGGCAATACGTGAAATGGTGGAGAGATGAATCTGGGGGAGAAGGGTTTCCTGTCTCTTTTATTTTCCTCTGCGCTAAGATTTGTGCTTCAATCGCGCGATTTGTGCCATGCGTATATGAGAGAGGGAGGTGGCTTCCTCGCGACTCCTCCGCCCCTCGATTCTCGCGTGAGCATTAAAACGGTGCACTGTTCCATAGGGAACGAACCCACCAACAGTTGTGTTGATGGGACTCCTGTCAGTGACAGGACCAGGTCTGAAAAGTTGTCACACAACACGCTACTATTTAACATCCGGCTCATGTTTCAAACTGAGCAAGGAAAAGACTAGGGTCAGAGCAAAACATATCCGACTCAGATGACTCGGAATCCTACACTATTGAAAGAAGTTTTCGGGAATCCTTCAAGATTCTCAAGACGAAGAAACCATCAAGCTAGACGATTTATCCAACTTTGGATCTTGGAGACTTCCGGGGGCTACTGTTGGGAATTTACTTTCCAGGTATACCCACAAGACTCACTGACCACGGTGGCCCACCAACGGGTTAGAGCTTTGCTTCACGGGCGGCCCAGTCAGAGAAAGAGGAGGAGCCACTTCCGGCTACGACAGGCCCAGAAGAGTTACCGACTTAGGCATGTAGTATTACTTGTAGTCCAAGATGTATTAGTTACCGACTCTGTAACATAGCCGGATAGATCTCTCCTGTAACCCTAGGTCCTGGTGACTATATAAACTAGCCCTATGAGAGACTTTAGGGCAATAACCACAATCATAACTCGCACAAGCGAACCTCTCTTGTAATCCGCTGTAACATCCGGCTCTCGCCAATATATTACTAGGTTGCTAGCAGGAGTAGGATCCGATCACCGCAGTCGGATCTGAACCTGGGTAAACTTGTGTTCACCGTTCCCGGAAAATCCGACATCTCACATCCCATCTTCTCAACGCCATCAGGACCTTGTCGATAATCCGACGACACAAGAATCTTAAAAATAATTTTGTAAACAACATTGCAAAGGGAAATAGGCCAAAACTATGATACCTCTTTTGGGTTTTCAACTTTAGGAATCAACACCACCACTATTGTATTCCATCTCGGTGGTATCACCCTCTCATTGATCACCTTCATCATTGCCACAGTTATGTCATTGCCCATAAGGTGACAGAACTTTTTGTAAAACAGTGCATGTAAGCCATCAATCCCTGGTGCTTTAAGATCTCCAATATTAAAAACTGCTTTCTTAACATCTTCCGCCGTGAAGGGGGCTATTAAGGCTTCATTCATCTCATTAGTAACTTTAGGAACAATTTTATCAAGAAAATTTAGTTCAATCTGGTTTTTAACTAAAGTGAACAAATTTGAGAAATATTGAAGAATAATTGGATTTAGATTGTCCGTACCTTCCACCATCTGTCCATTTGGCCCTTTTAATTTATTGATAAAATTTTGCTTTTTCCGAGAGGAGGCAAACCTATGAAAAAAGCCTATATTTTTGTCACCGTTCTGGAGCCAATTTACACGAGGAGCGTTGGCTCCATTTAATTTCTTCATGCTCTAGCAACTTCTCAATCAGACGCGCTAGCTTAGTCTTGCGTTGATCATCAACAGCTGAAATTGGGCCTCACATGATCGCCTCCAGTTCACGTTGAGCCTTTCTTAATTATTTCTTAGGCTTCTTTAGCATCCGCATGTCCCATGAATATAGACCGACATGCATGGCTTTTAATCTGGACAAAACATCACTAGCATTTTGAACACTCTCCGTAGCTTTCTATTGTTCTTCTACTTCCTCACAAAAGCCTTCTTTCTTAAACCACTTCGCCTCAAAATTTACTTGTTTATTGAGCTGGTTCGATAGTGTAGTAGAATAGAACTTTATGTCTAACAGGAGAGGCCGATGGTCTGAGTGATTATACTTCAAATGAACAACAGCCGCTTGCTTATACATTTAGCTCCAACCAAGATTGGCTAGGCCTCTGTTTAATATTTTCCTTATCTGTCCTCGGTGCCAAGTAAACATGTCACCTACAAAGCCAATATCCTCGAGACCACACTCCTCCAAAACAACATGGACGGCCTGTAAAAAACGTTCAAGCCTAATATTCCTCCTTCCTTCTCATGGACATATATGATCTCATTTAAGTCTCCCATGATCAACCAAGGAAGATTATTTTGTTGGTGAATGTGTCGGATTCTGTCCCATGTCTTGTATTTATCAGCCCATTTGAACTCGCCGTACATACCGGTGAATCTCCAAATTTTATTTTCCTCTTCTTTAATGCGGACATCTATAGAGTTTGGACACGCATAAATTTGGTACAACTTTACCTCTCTTCTCCACATCATAAAGATACCTCCTTTTCTTCCATCGCTCGGTTGAATGATGCTCACATCCATATTCATGCGCCTATGTAGACAATCAGCTGGAAATCGATCAAGGTGGGTTTCTGGCAGAAACACCACATCGGGGTAATAGCACCTCATAACATCTAGAAGCGCTAGGAATGCCGCAGTATTACCTAACCCACGACAGTTCCAAACCAGGATCCTCATTGCGACCGGACGGGCTCCACGAAGGAACCCGCCGATCCTAGTGAAGAGGAGTCAGCTCCATTCTTCTTTAGGCGTTTTGACCTGTCATTGATCGTTATAGCAGCCGGTAGCCCATCCACCGACGGCAAAACTCCATCCGTTATTATAACGGTAGCTTCAATATTCTCATGTTTATCCATGTGTTGATCATTACTTAGGTCCTTGTCCTCTAGGAGAAGCACCCGTTTGGCTCCAGCTTCCTTATTTTTTGCATCGTTCATGATTATATCCTTCTCCTTAAGAGGGCTTGAGGCAGTATCTTTTAGAAAATCATCCGTTTGCACGATACCATCCATGTAAGAGGCATACCCTTCCCACCTATTTGGAGCATCTCGTCCACGACCAGCATGGCCTCTTCCACGACCAGCTCCATCCCGTCCGCGGTCACCAGGTCCTCTACCCTTGCATGTTCTTCCTCCTCCTATAATTCCACCATAGCTGCGAGGGCGCCATGTATCAAACTCAGTTTTCAGAAACTCTCTCCATTTGAGAGAGCTCTCATCATATTCACCTGTGCCACATTCTAAATGTGTATGGCTAAGCAGACCACACGCACCGCAAAATTTTGGTGTCTTCTCATATTTGATTTGGTAGAACTCACTCGTTTGCCTCCTCTAGATATAGTAACAAACCTGAACATCCATCCTAACCTGCACTCAGAACAAAATTGCCGATACCCTGGATCATTGTTTCAACCTCGACCACTTTTCCCACTTTCTTCTCAGTCAGGTTGGTGATTAGAGATTTTTCTCTATACCCAATTGGCAACTTGTGTATTTGGATCTAGAACGCGATGCAGTTTAGATCGATGGATTCTGTCGGCGACAGGCCATCATACTTCTCTATGGAGACCGCGTTCTGGCGAAACAGCCATGGTCCATCTTGTTCTACTTTTAGCCAATCACCCAGGCAAGAACACTGGATTGTGAACAGATTATTCTCCAACGGAGTAAATTTGATTTCCTTCACGGGACTCCAGGCGACCCACATATGTTGTTCAAAAATTTGAGAACTAAAGAAATTGGTTGTATGAACCCTAGCTAGGGCAGTCCACTTCATACCTTCCTTTGGGGCATCGATCTCATCCTTTTTTTTTGACTTTGTACGCCCATAGGCATACATTACTTGTATTTATAACCGTAACAATACAAAGAAGATACCAATACAAGCAAAAGAAAACAAGGAGAAAACAAATGGTTGGAAAACTGCAAACCGTCCTCGCCGCAACTACTAAGAACCCAAATCCTTTGCCGTCGCCGGAGAAGAAGAAGATCAACAGCAGCTGGTCCACACTTTGGCACTGAAGAAACCCCTAGCCACGAGGCTTTAAAGAGCCGCAATAACCACCAGCCCCATAAGACTGGATCTAGCCTGCTGCTAAGAAACATCGGCCGGAGGAGCCCTCCAAGCATCTTCAACGCCGGATCCAGGGCCAACGCCACCCCGCCTATCAAGCAGCCGGATCCTCCACCATCCACCACAAACCAGCAGCAATCTTCACCGCCGCACTCCAAATCAATTTCCTCTTCATTAATCCCCAACCGCATCAGTATGTCATCCAACGTCTCCTCTTTCTTTGTTCCCGATGTGCCCGCTGCCGAACTTGAGTCTGCTCACGATGCCATCTCGTCAAATCAACTGAGAGACCGCAACCCCAACCTGAGGTGCTGTCACAGGGGACACAACACCCGTGAGGAGAGGCGATCTGATCCGAGAGAGAACCAGCTTGAACTCCATGTCGGAGGAGATCTCCGGCCGGAGGATGGAAACCCTAGTCGCCTAGATCTAATTTATATGCCCGTGCCTTATATTGCTACCGGCAGATGATATCGATGAATTCTAGATTATGCACGACCCACACACGACTGAAAGCGGCAACATGCATAGAAGAAAGTGACGATTTTAATCAATTGCTTGGTCATTTTCTTCTTTACTAGGCTAACCGAGATCAACCTGCCGTCAACTCTTGAATGTAAGAAATCTAGGATTTCTGGAGCTAATCGGGCTATCTGTATTTTTTTTCTGGTGCCCCTCACAATGCATAGTGCCACATACCCTTTTTTTACACAAAAATACCTCTCTATTCATTGATCACACGCGTTACATCTTTAAGGAGAGGTATGAGAAAACTAGGGGATCATCCAGCCAAACACTTCGATCATTTTTTTTTGCTACTGTAGCTAGCTCGTGTGCCACTTGATTTGCCCTGCAGTAGTTATGCTCGAACTGAATTTTCAGAAAATCTGAAGCTAGATGATAGCAATCATCAAATATTGCAGCTGCACTTTCAGTAGCCATAGTCTTCCATTGCTTATATCACGTCCAAGCTATCGGAACAGCAAATTCTACTGCCTGGGCCAGAATCAGACCTTGTTTTAGTGCAAGTGCCTTGAAGATAACTGGAAAAAAGCTTTTTACCCAACGTTTTCAATGCTTCTAGTCCTTCTTCGAGTCCACGACTCGATTACGGTCTCAGGGACTACTCATAGGGAGGGTCATTTAAGGTAATTTATTTAAGCCATTCCCAATGTTTTAAAGCATTGAAAACGATGTGTAAAAAGCCAAGACCAAGGACGGCATGTACAACCGAAGACTCCTTCCCCCTGCTGCCGGCAAAGGAAGGCCGGAGGTTGGCCAGAAGAAGGAGAAGATGCTCAAAGTCGTAGGACCTCCCGCCGAGCGCCTCCACGCTTCTATCGAGAAGTGCATCGCCGACACCAAGGCCCATTGCCGAGAAGAGGGAGGAGAAGGCCGATGAGAGGTGGCCACAGCTGCTCCAGAACCAAGACTGCAAGCTCGACCTCCTCAAAGTCAACTACGCCACCAAAAAGAGGAACACAGATCTCCAGTTTCTCATGAACGGCGAAGACACCTCGGTGATGAGCACGCTGGTCAAGACCTGGTACATGGAGCGCCGCATCGCCATCCTCCAGGAGGACATCGCCGCCAGCATGCCAAGGTCTGCGCCGACCGCCTCCGCCTCCATGGCTTCGTCGAGCTCTGCTTCCACCTCCTCCAACCAGTCGGCCGGCGTAGCCGCCGACGCACCCATCCCCGTCGCACTGGACACACCGGAGGAGGCCATCCCCATCGACGATTGATCGCCGAGCTATTTTATCTAGTTCTATAATAATTTGGTCTCTCCGAACTTTTTGGGTGTACTTCTGTCGAAAACATTTGGCCGAGATTTTGCTGGCATGAACGAGAAAAATTCGAATATGTCGCCATTTTTTCTTCGCCTGGGAACTCGGTCTGCGAACACGAGTGGAAAACTGAGCATTTCCAAGCCGAAAGTACATCCGTCCGACGCTATTTGGCTCCGGATTTCGGCCTGGGAACAACGAGTGGAGGTATTCTTAGGGTTTCTAACTATTATTTTTCACATGCCCCTCTCACATCCCAGGATCGCGCCGTTTCCATCCCAAAATTAATAAAGCTGACTATACAAAGCGGGACCGGAGCCTTTTTAGAGCAGAATTGCAGCCTTCTAGACCTACCTTGAGTGAGCAATTAGGATAAGGAGGTGAACCAGGGGTGTACCATGAAATCACTGTTGACAATAGTAGAAACAACTAACCAACAATAAACTCCTTGAATTCGCCCCAAAGAGCCCACCTGATGGCTCATAACGACAAGCGCTTATAGTAACCCCATGGGGTGCACCAATTAGACATTTGGATGTGTTGAGAATTGTTTGCTTGTTGTCGTGGGATGTGTGCACGTACTTTTTATAGATAGACTCGTCACGCCAGTACTCTTTCTCAGCAGATATCGATGGATACACGCATTGGAGAGATTATCTTCTCTTATTTTTATCAAAATAGATGATTTATTTTATGCGGGATAGAATTGCCGGATTTGGCCAGAACAGAATGAATTCAGGTGTATTTAACTGAGAAATGTACACAATGGGAGATTAATCATGGTGTCCACCAAATCAATCGCAGGTGTTGGACCGCCCAGTTAATTTAGGGTGTGTTTGGTTGGTCCGATCTTCATTTCTCGCAGCGGGCCGAAAGAAATAAACCTGTTTGGTGCGTCACGATGTACCGGGGATTTGGCTCGCACAAGTCTTAAAGGAGAACCTATCCTTTCTCCGGAGGAACGAAAAAATCGAGCGTTTCCACCAGGACTGACCCTAGCGAGCGCAAGGGGAGGAACGGCGGGCGCGGGGAGGCGGCGTGGATGTGGGACCTAGATTTATAGTCAGAGAATTTCCTGTTATGCATGCAATTCACGTTCACTCGATCATTGAGGCGTGAGCATAACCGACAAGTACCATTTCAACATCCAGAAAGTAACGAATACAAGACTTACATTGTTGCCATTATGGCGATATAAACATCAGCAGCGTATCATCCTCGAACGTAGAGCCCATTTCATGCCTTGACCTACAGGAAAATGATTGGGAAGACGGTCTAGCTTGCATAGACGTCCTTAACCCTTCAACTTCCTAGCATCTGAAAATCTGGCCAAGTAAATAGCGAGTGACAAAGCCAGTGAGTATTTTGAATGTTCTCGCAAACCACTAGGATAAGATAAACAAGATAAATGCATTTTGGCTGTGGTGAGATAGCTCTATACTAAAGTTGTTTTGAAAAGCCTAGTTTCTCTTTTAGATATGGCATCTCTATATCTTTGTTGAAAAATACTTTTGAAAACATGTCTCCTTTTTGAAAGTTGGGATACCTTCATATCCTTGTTAAAATCCTTTATAAAACTTCTTCAGATTTAAAACCCTTTTTGAAACACCTTGGACCTTTATGGTCAAAACAAAACCTTATCCTCATACTTCTCGTGACCAAGTCACATCCATTTTATCTTTGTCAAAACCAACACGTGGATACTCCTAGTAATCACCTTTCCAACTATCCTTGACCATGGACACGGCTATTCGAATAGATTATACTCTGTAGAGTTTGTGCACTTTCCCTACAAGAATCAATACATCCGTCAGGATAAAACCACAGCCCCATACACTTCTGTACGGGGGTCCACATACACAAACCTAACCTTTCATTTGCTGTCCCTAGTATGAGCACTTTCCCTATGGTCTTAGTTCTCCTGGAAGAGTACCTGACTTCGCAAGTCCGAATCTCCCTCCCTTTACTTCCTGAATCATTCCACCCTTTACTCCCTTAAAATTGCATCGTACACGGGAGCCCCATAGTTATAGCTGACCTCGAGGGAGTCAATAGAACCTTCCGGGTATGCCGACCCCTTAGGTGGAATGGAACCGACTTCGAGGGTCTCGGACCCCTTTGTATGCGTTATGGCGTAGCCCATACCAAGGAAAACAAACTACGAGTTAGGCCCCAAGTTGCACCCAGGGTAATATGGTTGCACAGAGAAATTGTTCTGATAAAGTCTAGAGTATCCTTTTATTTTCCTGTCCATCTTTCTCTCTTATCAATATCTCCATTTCTTTTGTTGAAACACATACTTGGAAATGATGCCTCTTTCCAAGGTTTTACAAAACATTCTATAAACCTTGGTAGTAGGGTAAATCCCCACAATAGTTTTATTCATCAAAAACTATGGTTTTCAAGGAGGTAGGATGCTAAACATCAAAACCTCGATCCAAAGGGGAAGATTAGGTGTCAACATGGGTAGGTGTCCTACTGGACACTCATTCATAACTTGGAGGGGACAAGTTATCTACGATGTACTTTGTAAAGAAAAACAATGCATGTCATATTGTAGTTTATAAAAGGGATACAAAACAATTATGTAAAAGGAGTAGGGCATATAGCGGAGTTCAGGAATGGTGGCTTGCATGTGACTAGCAGTAAGTCCTTGGACTTATTCTTAGGATACGCAGAGTACCAATAAATAATAATATCCCTTCTTCTCGTCGTCCATACAATCACAACTATCACCGTTATAGAGTATACATGAAAACATACAATTACCACAATCAACACAAGGCATACAAGCATCAATACAAGATAGCAAGCAATTGAACAAAACAAGTTTACTATTCAGTAGGTTTTGAGGAGTTGGGTTCGATGCAATTGGAATGGCTTTATTTGCATTTGTGGATTTTCCTTAATGATTTAAATACCAAAAACTACTTATCTAAGGGGTTTTAAGGCAAGGCCAGGTTCTATATGATATAAATGTATAAAAATGATATCATCAGCTAGGTGTTGAAAAAACCCCAACAAAAGTGGTTTCATTATTTTATCATTTTTCTTTTATTTAATAAGAGTTTCTAGTGATGAAATCTCTAGTTTTAGTAAATAAATCACATGAAAATATATGTAGGCCCTAAAATTATTTCCTCTTCGGGTTAGGAAGGGTTTGGGATACTGATTCACTGAGAGTTGGTTTCATCTCAAAATAGTTATCAGAATGCCCTTAGGAAAATCCCAAAGGTAGCTCTACAATATTTGTGTCTTTTTCACCAGATTAAAACTATAGAGGAAATCAAGGAAACGAGATAGTTATTGTAAGTACCTTTCTATAGAAATTGGAATCATCATTTTTGGAATTACATAACTACTAGAGTGATTTTATTAGTGAAACTACTATAAGTAGAATAGTTTTATTCCCTAAAAATCAACCAGGGTTCAATAAATAAAGAGATTCTAGGGTTGGCTAGGTATGTTAATGTAGGTGTAATAAGAGTTGGAATTAGGTCAAATTTTTTTTGGTTTGGCCTATAGAAATTCCTAAAGGAAAAAAGGTTCTGGTTTTTGTTATTTTTTCTATAGGCAAACTAGAAGGATTTTTGGGGTGGGGCCAAAGTGACATTCAAGGCCTCTCTGAATATAAATTGGGTTCAATTCATTTGGGGTACAAAGCTACATGAAATAATTTAGGGGTGTTCTAGCATATTTAATTTAGATAAAATCTCAAAATGTTCTAGACCACAAGTAGCAATGGGGCCAATGGAAGGTGATAGATATTTTAGCAAGGTTTTCAAAAGATTTTTCATCCAGTCATTTGGGATTGTAAATAATTTTAAATGGATTTAAAGTTATTGACCAGAACTATAAGGAAAAGAATTTCTTGAAAACTGAAGTCGCGGATGGGCCAGATCTGGAGACCAACTGAGCCGTAGAGCCAATTTTGGCACACCCAGGCAGGTTAACACACGGGAACAACCACACTTCAAAGGCCGGGATGGGGCCTAGTGAAGGGGTACCAGGGAAGGAGAGCCGCCCGATTAAAATAGGATCGACGGCTGAAGCTCGTCTTCCACCTTACGATCGAGCAGGAGGAGGGAAAACTCTAACCGAAATGGGAGATGCTCAGGCGGCTTACCAGGGATGTGGAGAGATGTCGGGGAGGGTGGAGGACGACATGATTCATCGAGGAGAGCTCGGAGAGGGGCGACACTGTGCAGTTTGGAGCAGATCTAGGTCGTGAGCATCTGCGACTACGGGGATGGCTCGGGTGTGCGCTAGGGCACGCCTGAGCGCCTACATGCTGGAGAAAAGAGGCGGGGAGTTAGTGCTTGCCAGGAGAGAAACATGCAGATGAAGAAGGGATGCAGTGGTTTGGCCGCAAGGGCGATGGGAAGCTTGCAGCACCATGGGGAGAGTTTCCTTCTCCTCACCTACAGAGCGAGGGAGAGGGTTGGGCTCCTAGGGGATGAGAGTGGGGAGGTAGAGGAGTGAAATGAGGGTACGTGGGAGTGCTGAGAGAGGATCTGGCCATATAAACCGAAGGAAGTGACTTAGGGTGGACTATGTCCATGGGGAGCAATGGGGAGGTGGAAACCAGGGGATACTTGATGTGGGCGGTGGGAGAGGTTTTTCGGTCATGCGCAGGGGTAGAGAGAAGGTAGAGGGTGGCTGTGGTATTGTTTAAGAAGGGAAAGACAAGACAAGTCATTTGTCTCTCTATTATCCAAGCACATGGGACAAGGAGGAGGGGTGCTACAGTGCTTTTGGGCTACAGTGTAGCTCGGCTATAGGGGTGTGCTGGTGATGGAGAGATTTTATTTATGAGCTTTGATGTGGGTTTGATTAAGTTTAGCTCTTGGATTTTATTAGCTTGCACAATTTGATCATAACGATAATCATGAAGGAAGTCTAGAAATTTGACTTTGGTAAGGTGATCCAAGGGTACTGGTTGGTAGATATGGTCAAGGCATATCTCTATAATTATTGAGGATTTTCTAAGTAAATTAGATGCTCAAAATAACTATAATCGGAAATGTGTTGAAATGTTTTTTTGAATGTATTTTGAGATTTTTGAATTGGACAAGTGGTGTTTTTGATTTGAGGAGGCCTCAAAATTTGTATTATTACTTTTTAGAATTTTCCTAGAATTTATTGGGATGGAAAATATTTAAAAGCATTGTTTTTCCTTTTCTGCCTTTTCAGAAAAAGGGCAAAAAGAATTAATAAAGATTTTAAAAAATATTTATTTTTGAGATGGAAAGATAGGATATAATATATAGGCCTCAAGTGTGCATTGAGTTAGCAAAGTGTTTTAGAGAAAAAACTTTCCTTTAGGAAGGAAGTTTTGAAGATTTTGCAAAAAAGAGGAAATACATAGTTTTAGGGCTAAAATAATTATGGAACATATTTGATAAATTTTTATATCCAAGGTGGATGATGTCAACATAGTGTATGTATCGTTTGCAACCTTGGTTTTTGCAAATCAAACTTTATTTTTGAAGAAAACAAGAATTAGATGATCTAGGGCACTAATGTTTTTATACCACCTAAACCTTGTTGGATTTAGGAGCTCAAGGCTTCCTTTGGGGCAGGGATAGATGGATGACTATAAAAAGTGATGTATATCACCATGGAACAAAGAGTTGATCTTGATCATATTTGAGGTAGACTAGAAGTGTTGCCAAACTTTGTTGAAATTAAGGGTACCATAACATATTATCAATTAGCCTCAAAAACCATGTGGGTTTAAGAATCATAGAGATCCAATAGAAACAAAGGAAGGGTCGATTGATATACCATGGATAGTAGGTCATAGACATGTAAGGATTTGGTCAAAACATGATAGCATAGAGATGGGAGCTTCTTCCAAAATATGTATGATGACAAGATTTGCAGAAAAGATTATTTTCTTGCCTACCAAACCATCATGAACAAGTGGGTCAAGGGATGATTGGTTGAAGTGAAATAGTGGTAATTGATAGTCCTTAAGATGGTGTATAATATGGTTCAAGTGCATTTACAAAAGGGCACAAGGGTTAAGAAAGGCAAGGACTCAAAGATGTGATATTGACATCATTTTCAGATTTAGTCAAATTTGGCAGATTGGAGGTTTTGGACTAGTATGAAAGAGGAGATGATTTTGAGAGGATGCAAGGTTCCTTACTCTTCATCAAGGGGATGACGTTTAAGTATATATTAGGTAATGAGGATCCACGCTTAGATTTGGTATCCAAGGACTTGGAAGTTACTAGGAGGGATTAGCTTAGAATTGATCTAATTTAGGGAAATAGTAGGGTTACCTTAGTGATTAAGGATAGATAAAGTTTAGGTAACTTACTTAAGGTTTCTATTCTTAACTTATCTTGATCTTATATGACGATCTTCTAGAGTAGATCATTCTAATACCTAAGCAAACAAGTCAAATAGCAGATTAAGGCAACTCATCTTGACAAACATTCAATACTACTGAGGTTACCATCAAGCCTAGCTTGAGGTAAGGATGGGTATTTTGAAGAGTTTGTGTTTTTAAGTAAGATGAGATCTTAGAGTTTCAAGAGTTTTATGAAGGTTTTGGAAGATCCTAGTGGTAAGAGTATTTTGGAAGTTCTGTCTTGAAAACATAAGGATATTATATCATACATATCTCCATAGTTTTGTTAATCAAAACTTGTAAAACATTTTGTTGTGTCAAGGTCATATTGTCTTAGGTTTTGAAATGCTAGAACATTTGAGAATATGTAATCAAGCCAAGAAATCCCTTTTGAAAAATAGTTTTTGATTAACTAGGGTTTAGGTAAGGAGTATATCATCTACTACATTATCACATGCATCAGCATAAGTAATCAATCAAGCAACATTGCACCACTTAACATGAAAAAGTTTTTGTTCCCCTTGTTTTTGCCTTTTGGACAAAAAATCAGGGTTGCTGAAATTGGGATGTTATAGACCTTTCCCCTTAAAATAATCTCTTCCTGATATTCGGGAGAGATAAGTTTGGGGAGGGGATGCCATTGGATAATTTTAATTTCTTTTTGAACTTAGAAGACGAGGGTTTACATCAAAATCTCCGATTTGGTTAAGAGGTCAGAGCTTGGTTACTTCGGTTGCGTGCTTTAGTTTTTCTAGCAGAAAAGACACAGTCTTTTCCCCTCAGGATGAGTCTATGTAGATTTGAGTACTGCCGGATCCTTCTTCTTGGAGTTACAAGATGAGATGGGAGTGGCATCGGTCGTCGTTGCCATTGCTTTGGTGATTTTGGGTCCTCGAAGGGTCTTTGTTGGTGACTCGATGGGTATCTTCTTCTCTAGGGTTTTGTTGTTTATTCTCAGGAAGTGTCCTCTCAGAGGGAGGGAGGCTCTTAAATGATAGGCTTCTTTATTTATTTTGCTTGAAGGACTCGATTCTTCTTGGCCCTTCTTGGGGGAGAGGTTGTCTCTTGATGGACCGGTAGGGTAAAGTATTGCTTTCCTGGTTGGGGGAAGTCTCTGACATAGTGACCCGGTTGGTCACAATTGAACAAGGTATTTCGTTGTTGGCCCTCTTTTATCCTTTGATTTCCAACTCTTTTGGGAGAGAGTGGTTGACAATCTCCCATCAAAATAACTAGGGGACCTTTGGCAGAGACAGGGTTGTTATTTTTTCCTAGATGACGATTTAGGAAATTTGGGGGGGGGGGGGGGGGGGGGGTAGTCTCGGGAGGAGTGGACAGGCTGGCCACAGGAGTAGCAACCATTGAATCCGATTTTGAACTGTTCTCGGTGTCGCTTGTTTGCACGGGTAGCTATATTACTACAAATCTTCAAGCAGGGACATGGTCTTGATTTTCTCAGAGGGAACAGGTGATGGGATGAAGGGGAAATTCTGTCCTGGGTGTATGGATCCACAACTTGGGCAGTTTCCTAGGCAATTGCTGGCTTTATGTCCTTCTTCTCCGCAATGTCTGCATGCTTTCCTTTTCCTTCCAAGGTTCATGGTTTTCAAGGTTGAGCCTACAATAATGGAAACTGTTCTTAGGATTGTTGGGGAGAGATATTTGTTTTGGGGTAGCCCATTGGGATGAATTACTAAGAAAGGATATGTATGGACTGGTGTTAGAGTTACCCTGTTGGTCTTATAGTGTTGTGGTGGTGGAACGGCAGATGCCATGGGTAGGCTTAAGTTGGGGGCCAATGGATGCTAGTGGGATCTGGGGAGGGAAGATGTAGTGGTTTCCACACACAGAATGCTAGAACTCTACCTTTATTCAACCCTAATGGAGTTACAATTTCTCCTCGAGATGTATGAGTATGAGGATGAAGAAGATACAACTTGTTCTCCAGAGGAAAAGGAATCGGTCCCCTCTTCTGGATGACCACCCCCTCCTTATAAAGGAGTGGCTTGGTTCCTCCTAGGGCTGACGTGGACAAGCATATTCGTAGGCTGACGTGGACAAGCATATTTCATTAATATGCTTGTCCCAAAGTGGTAACTCGGCGGACCTCTTTCCATGTCCCCCTCCTATCCACGACAAATACACAAAGTCCACCACATGTGAGCCTCGGGCCTGAGGACTGTCACCTCCGTGACCTTCTTCTGCTCCTCTGCCACTTCGCTTCTTATCTGTAGTGCTTGGCACTGTGCAGATTCCCGAGGAGAGACAGCGGCTGAAGTTGACTTTGGGGCTTGCCTTCTCCTTCTTGGGAAAACTTCCCTTGACTCGGCCTCGCCTCAGGTGACTTGGCTCGACCTTCGCCTGCACTTAAGTTACGTGGTGGTACGCCGACATAACTGATATGTCGGCCGAGTCAGGTCTTAACAGCCTGAATCGGAACAGGTAGGATCTTATTCGGCTGACCCCTTCATGACTTAGTCGGATCATGCCATGATCCGGCTCTAAACATTAAGGCTCCTTTCTTTTCTTACTTATCTTGACCCTACTTGGGGTCATCCCGCCAACATTAGTCCCCGAAGCTGGTGTGGTCCCACCGCATACCTCGGCCGGACCACATCAGTTTCCTGATATTCATTCTTCATATTTTTCTCTACGACCCATTACTTTGTCAGCGCTTCTCTCCTTCTATCTCCTTTTTACTTACCCTCTGTTACCGAGGTGTGACTCGTTTTCCGAGTCACTCTCCTTTGTCGGAGGTATCCTTTTAGCTTATCAAGTAAGCTTCATCCTAGGCATACCATTCATTACCTTTTGTCTCGTTTTGTGTACCGCTACAGCGTATCCTGATATTGCTATAGTAATTACTGCGGCAGTCCTATTGGTGCAGTGACTCTTCGATCACCGCAACGGTCATGGTGGCCGGATCTCCTCTTGCGCTGTGTGATCCTAGATGTGTCTCCAATCACCGATCGAGCACGCATGATACACGCCATTTTGCGGTTACCATGCCGCACCTGCGATCCACTAATTCTCACCATGCGCGGTTATAAATAGGGTGAGTGGGGAAGGATTGGTTCACCTTCACATTCTCAACTTCCCTCATCTTCCTTCTCGCGCCGCTGCCGCTATGCTTCTGTTCTCGCGAGCACGCCGCCGCGCTTCTGTTCTTGCGACCACGCCGCTGCTCTCCCCCTCATGCGACACGCCATCGTTGTTTGGTCCTTTATCGCCGTGATTCTCCTCCACTTCAGGCTTCTGCGGTGGTTTTCCTCTTTCGCCGCCGCCGTGCTCATAGTCTTTGCGACAGGGCCTTGGGTTTCGAGGCCTCTCCCCGCCACCAGCAACTCTTCCTCTGTTGGCTCCTCCGACAAGCCCATGTCGAGCTTGCTTAGAGGCACCGTCGTTGGGGAGGAAGAACTCATGGTGGGCCCAGAGCATGGTTCATGGCAAGGATCCACGGTCACCCACCGAGAAATCGAGTGGATACGCAAGGCCCGCCGAGTTCCTGCCGAGGTACAGTGTCGCTTACCCGGCAAAGAGTCTTCCTCCGTACTTCAGGATGGCAAGTATGTAGTTTTTAGTCTCATTTTGCCAGAGGATTCGGCCTCCCTCTTAGCGACTTCGCTAAGAGATTCCTTGAATTCTTCGGCCTTCAGCCTCATCACCTGCCGGCTAACGCCATTTCCTCTCCGTCGGCTTTTATCTCGGACTCAGAGGGATACTTCGTCCTCTAGCCTTCCATAGATGTTTGGTCGAAGTTTTTCCAGATCCAAGCTAACGTAGTGCCGGATAAATATCTCCACCCCTCTGAGAAATCTCTTACTTAGTGTGGGGCTGCTTCTATTAAACCCCGGAAGAATTCCTTGTTCCCCCGATTCACAGGCCTAGAGTCTTGCAAGAAGTGGCATAGGTCGTTTTTCTATGTCAAGGATATTGGAAAGGAAGACAAGATTCGGCTCCCTGCCTTCTCTATTGGTCCTCCTTCTAAACAGAATTAGACCTATAATCCGAAGAAGACTAATGCTCTTGCCTAAGCGTTCGAGATTCGGCTGAAGGAGTTAACTCGGGCGGGTCTTCACGGCGAATATTTGATGGCCGCGTTCATCAGTACCTGAATCTGCCCTTTCCAACTTCACTCTCATAAGCTTTGCTACATGAGTGGTCCTTTGGATCCCAAACGAGTCTCTACGGTTGAGCTTGACGATGTTCAGATTCAGAAACGCGTCCGGGCTATCTTCAAAACCAAGATGCCCGAGGAATGGGTGTGGGGAATGAAGCCCTTTTCCCGCAACAATCCCCCTCCTCAGGTAATTTGAACTTGAATTGCCCCCTCCGAGTTATTTTCCATCGATTACTCTACTAACTTTTGTCTGCTCTTCCCGCAGAAATTCGCCAAGCAAGTTTCAGAAGACGCCGAGGTGTTGGCTCTTCCTTGGAGCATTGATCGCAGCACCCCGGACAATGGGGAACCAGATCCGGAGGAGTTCATTCCTAAACCCGAGGCTGCTCCCGCTCGTGCCCGGGGTAAAACCTCGACCCACGTTGATGAAGGTGATTAGGACGACGTCCAAATTCTCAAGGTAGTTGTCGCGATGCCTATCTCTTATGCATTTCCGACTCCTTCTCTCCCAGCTAATCCAATTGGCCAGGTTCACGAGGTCGAACCCCTCGCTTCCGAAGCTCCCGCTCCATCGAAGAAGCGTGCTGCTTCGAACGGATGCAGTTCCGAAGAAGGGAACAAAGAAATCCTCCCATCATATTCCGAAGTGCAAAACCATGCCCGGAGTCTCTGGGTAAGTTTTCTTGCATATTTTAACTTGTATTTCTTGTTTCTCTCTTTCTATTTCTGAATTAGTCTCTATTTTTATTATGGTAGTGATCCTCTTTCTTCCAAGCCCAGTGGCCCGAGCATGACCTCTCATGTTACTCGGCCGCTTTCGCCATCGCCTCCAGAGGATGTTCGAGTTTCAAGTCCTCTTCGCAACAATTCTCCTCCCATGCTGATTAACAGCCCGCCTCGGCGATATGGGGCCGAAGTTCCCCCTGGCGCTCATGCCGACGTGATTATGCCGGATCGCTCAAATGATCCGACAGTTTCTTCCAAGGTCTTCGGAGTCCCCCCGCCAAACCCCTTTCTGCCGAAGTGCCTGCTGCTTCGGCTACTGTCGAAGTCCCTACTACTTTGGCTGCTGTCAAAGTCGCCGCTACCTCGGCCTCTATTGAAGCAAACGCCCCTTCCGCTGCAGCGGTTATCGCTCCGAGTATGATTCCTTTCCCTAAGTCCTTGCCCATTACTGAAGTTTCTGTCAAGACCAAGAAAGATGGCGCTACCAAATCTACGCCATCTCAGAAAGGAAAACCTGGTCCCTCTCAGCCGACCGTCGCTGACATGCTCCGCAAAGGGGCTTCTGTGGCGAAGCCTGGGTCTGTCTTTGCCGCCGATACACAACTCATGCTTCACAAGAGCCCGGCGGCCGAGACAGCTGCACAACAGACGCGAGAGGCCAAGGGAATGGTTTTGATGTGCACTGAGAGTGGAGGTAGCCTCAGATCATTGGTGGAGTATGCCAACAACTGGAATGCCGCTGATCATATTGAGGGCAATCCAAGTAGCCAATATTTCAAGCTTTTCGACATCAGCAGCCGTTTGCACATGGCTGGTAAGGTTGTACTTGAAACTGACAAGATGAACGAGGTATGTGCCTCAATCTATACTTTGTCTTTTGTGCACAGTATACTATATGCCCATTAGTCCCCGATCTTGCAACCGAATAATTTGTTATTTGTTTGGAAGCTTTCGTTGCTTAAAATATAGCTACCTGCTTGCGCAATAGATAATTTACATTGTGCATGTTTTGAATATCCAGCCAGCTAGATCCGAGTCAAGCTTTACTTGATTCGAATCTTTTTTATTTTTAGCGTTGAATATCCATCCACCTAGATCCGAGTCAAGCTTTACTTGATTCGGGTCTTTTTTAGTCTTAGCGTTGAATATCCAGCCACCGAGATCCGAGTCAAGCTTTACTTGATTCGGATCTTTTTTAGTTTTAGCGTTGAATATCCAGCCACCTAGATCCAAGTCAAGCTTTTCTTGATTCAGATCTTTTTTAGTTTTAGCATTGAATATACAGCCACCTAGATCCGAGTCAAGTTTTTCTTGATTCGGATCTTTTTTATAGTTTCCCTATATAACTCACTATTATTTTAGGTTGCTCATAATCGGCGTACTGCCAAATTCCAGAAGATGCTCTTTTTGCATAGAAAACTTCAAGAAAAGTTTGACAAGATGGTTCCTATTTTGAAGAAGACAGGTAAATAATTCGGCCTTTTGTACTCAAGTTCTTTGTACAAGTATTTTCTTCCCAATTAATTTACGATGTGTATTTACTCAGCTAACATTAATAATCAAAACACTCGGCTGATATGAAAGGTTACCAGCCTCGAAGGATAGTTTCCCCTCCCTCTGTACTCGTCCATTTTTCTTCTAGATGAATTGCGAGTATATTATAGTGCTCCCTCTTCGACTCAGTCAAATTACAAATATTTGCAGCGTCACATCAAGAGTGCATACCCATGCCTGATATGATGCTACATTTTTTAGAGCAAGCAGGGACTCACTCGGCACAACTCAAGGATAAGGATGATGAGATAGCTCGGCTCCATGCCAAGGTTGAGTCCTTGAAGTCCTCGTAGTAGTCCTCGCTGGAGAAGATAGACCAAGAATTTTCTGAGGAAAAGAATCGGTTAAGTCTTCAACTTCAGAAGGACAAAGAGCTCCTTGACGCGGCCGAGCTGAAAAATTAGGCGATGACTAAGGAGATCACTCGGTTTGAGAAGAAACAGGCTGGCTGGGCCGTGGATCTTCAGAAGATGTTGCGATATATCCATTGTAAGCTTCTTTGCCTGTGTTTTTTCCTCTTGGTTCCTAGCCGAGTCAATCTTTGCTCGTTGTTTTGCTTGACTTACGTGATGTTTTTGTAGGGGTTCGTAGCATGGAAAACAAAAAATTTCTACCGCATGCACACAAACAAGCCAAGATATATCTACTAGATTGTAGCAACAAGTCGATTAGAGTACTCAACCTCGAAGATTCCAAAGCGGTTAACGAGAGCAGATTCTCGTGGGTGATGTAGTTGTACACTTGCCGATCTCAAGATCGCGTAGAAAATCCTTCCGACGCTGCGTTCCGGCAGCACTTTCGCAGTCGGTCACACATTCGGTACTCGATGAAGACCTTCCTCTCCCTTGTTCCAGCAGGCAGCAGAGGTTGTAGTTCTCCCTTCGTGATTCCTGCAGCACGACGGCGTGGTGTCGGAAGTAGAGGGAAAATCCTGCAGGGCTTCGCCTAAGCCGGAGCAGGATATGGTGGATCTAGGGTTTCCGATGATCTAGAGTTTAGAGGGCCGGATAGGAGGAGGCGTGGCCGGCGGCGACTAGGGTGGCGGTGGCTGGCGGCGGCGGCGCTGCGGGGGGGGGGGGTGGGGGGCTTGGTGGGGAGGGTTGGTTGTGTGGCCTTGGGGCACCCCCTCCCCTCTATTTATGAGAGGGAGGGCAGCTTGGGAGAGGGGACTTTGAATCCTTCCCCAACTCCCTCTCCTAATTGGCTTGTGGTGGAGGGAAAGAAGGATTCTTTCCTTCCTCTACTAGGAAACATTGTCCCAGTTTGACTTTTCAAACTTGCCTTTTGACTTTCAATTTCGAGCTTTATTTATTTCTTGCAAATGCCCAACCAAGTGACCTAGGACATGATCCAATCATTCCACTTATTCATGACACATTCATGTAACCTTATCCTTCCGGTCTGGTGAACCTTCTAGACCCTTCTAGAACCTCTCCGATGAAATCATCGGAATCTTTCCCGAACTCAGGAATTGGACTTTCCTTATATGAATCTTATTCTTCGGACCATTCCGGATCTCCTCGTGATATCCTGGATCCCATCCGAGACTCTGAACAACATTTGGTCTCCCTACTTACATTCCATATCTACTAAACAACATCGAATACTTAAGTGCGTCTCCCTACGGTTCGTGAATTACGCGGACATGACCGAGACACTTCTCCAATCAATAACCAATAGAGGAATCTGGAAATTCATATGGCTCCCACATATTTATACGATTACTTTGCGATCGAATGAACCACTTACATATGATACCAATTTCCTTTTGTCTCACGATAGTTTACTTATCCGAGGTTTGATCGTCGATATCTCTGCATACCTAGTTCAACCTCATTACCGATAAGTACTGTTTTCTCGTTCCCGTGATATGTGATCCCTTGTGAGCCATTCACATGATTGCAAGCTAATTGGATGACATTTCACCGAGAGGGCCCAGATTATATCTATCCGTCATATGGATGGACAAATCCCACTCTTGATCCATGTGCCTCAACACATACTTTCCGAACACTCAATGCCACCTTTATAGCCATCCGGTTATGGTGTGGTGTTTGATGTCATCAAATCATCCTTCCGGTGATGGTGATTAGCATGATCTCATGGTCGAAGGAATTAGGTTACTATGTATCATAAAGCTTATAGCAAATGAACTATTGAAATGACTTGATCTTTATGCTACGCTTATCTATAGGAGTATTTCTATTATACCATTCTCCTAATGATATGATCTTGTTGTGAATAACATGTCAATGTTCATGATCGGGAAACCACGGTCATCTATCAACCAACAAGCTAGTATTACAAAGAGGCTTTACCAGGGACTCTAATTTAGTTTACAAATCACACAAGTATTAATGTTTCCGGTTAATACTATTATAGCATGAATTTAAACATTTATCATAAACACAAAGATATAATAATAACCACTTTTATTATTGCCTCTAGGGAATATCTCCAACAGTCTCCCACTTGCACTAGAGTCAACTAATCTAGATTACATGGTAATATACCGAACTCCCATGGCGGTTTGGTGCCGGTCATGTTTTGCCCTCGGGAGAGGTTTAGTCAACGGATCTTCCACATTCAGATCTGTGTGTACTTTGCAAATCTTTATGTCACCATCTTGGACATTCTCTAAAATAGCATGAAAACGCAGCTTGATATGCTCCGGCTTCTTGTGTGACCTTGGTTCTTGCGCATTGGCTATGGCGCCCATGTACAATAGATAGACATTGGGTCCAGCACACTGGGAACCATACCAAGCTCTGTAATGAACTCCTTCATCCATATCGCCTCTTGTGAAGCCTCCAAAGCAGCTATGTATTCTGATTCAGTTGAAGTTTTCGCCACAACGCTTTGCTTTGCACTCCTCCAGCTAACTACTGCACCATTAAAAGTAAATACATATCAGATTGAGATTTAGAATCATTCGGATCGGTATTCCAACTAGCATTGGTATAACCATTAACAACGAGTTGTTCATCACCTCCATAAGAAAGAACCATATCCTTAGTTCTTCTCAAGTACTTAAGGATGTTTTTGACCACTGTCCAATGATCCACTGCTGGATCCCTTTGATATCTGCTAGTCAAACTAATAGCATATGCAATGTCGGGTCTAGTACATAGCATGGAATACATGATAGATCCTATGGCTGAGGCATAGGGAGTCTTACTCATCCTTTCTCTATCTTCTTCCGTAGCAGGACTTTGAGTTTAGTCAAGGTCGTATTGGGCAACATGGGCAAGAACCCTTTCTTGCTATGTTCCATTCCAAACCTCTTTAGAACTTTGTCCAAATATGTACTCTGTGACAGTGTTAGGCGTCTCGGTCTATCTCTATAAATCTTTATGCCTAATATGTAAGCTGCTTTGCCAAGATCTTTCATTGAAAAACTATTATTCAAATAATCCTTGACACTATTAAGAAGGTCTACATCATTCCCAATCAACAATATGTCATCCACATATAGTACTAGGAATGCTACAAAGCTCCCACTCACTTTCTTGTAAATACAAGCTTCTCCATAAGTTTGTATAAAACCAAAACTTTTGATTACCTTATCAAAACATTGATTCCAACTCTGGGATGCTTGCTTCAATCCATAAATGGACCGTTGAAGTTTGCATACCTTGTTAGCATCTTTAGGATCGACAAAACCTTTGGGTTGTACCATATACAACTCTTCATCAATGTCTCCATTGAGGAACGCCGGTTTGACATCCATCTGCCATATCTCATAATCATAATTGCAGCGATTGCTAACAAAATCCTCACAGACTTTAGCTTCGCTACCGGTGAGAAAGTCTCATCATAGTCTCCTTGAATTTGTCGAAACCCTTTTCCGACAAGTCGAGCTTTATAGACAGTAACATTACCATCAACATCTGTTTTCTTCTTGAAAATCCATTTGTTCTCGACAGCCATCCGGTAAGTCCACTAAAGTCCATACTTGGTTTTTGTACATGGATCCAATCTCGGATTTCATGGCTTCTTGCCATTTATTGGAATCTAGGCTCATCATCGCTTCTTCATATGTCGCAGGGCCATTGGTGTTGTCCACCAACATGACACTCATAACTGGATCATACCAATCAGGAGTGGTACGAGTTCTTGTTGACCTGCGAGGTTCCATAGTAACTTCAACCGAAGTTTCATGATAAAAGCATTAGCTTCCTCTCTTATTGGTCTAGGCTCCACAGGAACTACTTCCGGTGCTACGCTACTCTCAAGTCAGAGAGAATGTTCAACAACCTCG
Source organism: Avena atlantica (assembly GCA_910589765.1). Taxonomy (NCBI): domain Eukaryota; kingdom Viridiplantae; phylum Streptophyta; class Magnoliopsida; order Poales; family Poaceae; genus Avena; species Avena atlantica. Next base: position 276,536,836 of record OU342734.1, on the reverse strand, counting down.
TCGAGTTCTACTTTCCTTCCAGCCACTTCTTTCGAGATAAACTCCTTCTCTAGAAAGGATCCATTCTTGGCAACAAAGATTTTGCCCTCAGATCCATGATAGAAGGTATACCCAATAGTTTCCTTCGGGTATCCTATGGAGACGCATTTTTCCTCTTTGGGTTCAAGCTTGTCGTTCTATAACTTCTTTACATAAGCTTCGCAACCCCAAACTTTAAGGAATGACAATTTAGGTTTCTTCCCAAACCATAATTCATACGGTGTTGTTTCAACGGAATTAGATGGTGCCCTATTTAAAGTGAATGCAGCTGTTTCTAATGCATAACCCCAAATGGATAGCGGTAAATCTGTAAGTGACATCATAGAACGAACCATATTTAAGAGAGTTCGATTACGATGTTCGGACACACCATTACGTTGTGATGTTCCCGACGGTGTCAATTGTGAAAGTATACCACATTTCTTCAAATGCTCGCAAAACTCATAACTAAGATATTCACCTCCACGATCATATCGTAGAAACTTAATCTTCTTGTTACGTTGATTCTCTACTTCACTTTGAAATTCCTTAAACTTCTCGAAAGTTTCGGACTTATGTTTCATGAAATAGATATACCCATATCTACTCAAGTCATCTGTGAAAGTAAGAACGTAACGATAACCACCGCACGACGCTACACTCATTGGGCCACACACATCGGTATGTATGATTTCCAACAAGTCCGTCGCTCACTCCATCAAACCAGAAAATGGAGTCTTAGTCATTTTACCCATCAGACATGCTTCACATCTTTCAAGTGATTCGAAATCAAGTGATTCAAGAAGTCCATCGAAATGGAGTTTCTTAATACGCTTCACTCCAATGTGACCAAGACGACAGTGCCACATATAGGTCAAGTTATCTCTTAATTTCAAACGTTTAGCTTCAATGTTATTAATATGTGTATTACTACAATCGAGATTCAATAAGATTAGACCATCTATCAAAGGTGCATGTGCATAAAACATATTACTCATATAAATCGAACAACCATTATTCTCGGACTTAAACACGTAACCTCTCGCAATAAACATGATCCGGATATAATGTTCATGCTCAACGCATGCACCAAATAACAATTATTTAAGTATAAAACTAATCCCAATGGTAGATGAAGAGGTAGCGTGCCGACCGCAATCACATCAACCTTTGATCCATTTCCAACGTGCATCGTCACCTCATTCTTCGCTAGTTTCCGTCTATTCTGCAGCACCTGTTTCGAGTTACAAATATGAGAAACCGAACCAGTATCAAATACCCAGGCACTACTATGACTACTAGTGAGATACACATCAATAACATGTATATCGGATATACCTTTCTTTTTTATTTTGCCGTTCTTCAAATCCGCCAAGTACTTAGGGCAATTCCGCTTCCAGTGACCTTCTCCCTTGCAGTTAAAGCACTTAGTATTAGGCTTAGGCCCAGCCTTGGTCTTCTTCGCCGGTGCGGTAACTTTCTTACTGCCCTTCTTGAAGTTTCCCTTTTTCTTAGACTTGCCTTGATTCTTGAATTTGTTGGTCTTATTGACCATCAACACTTGGTGCTCTTTCTTAATGTCAGATTCCACAGACTTTAACATGGATAAGAGTTCGGGCAATGACTTGTCCATGCTTTGCATATTGTAGTTCATCACAAAGTTCTTGTAACTTGGTGGTAGTGATTGGAGGACACGATGAATCCCCAAAGCATTAGGTATCACTATACCCAAGCTTTGGAGCTTACTTGCGTGCCAAGACATCTTAAGCACGTGCTCACTGACGGAGCTGCCCTCTTCCATCTTGCAGTTAAAGAACTTTTCAGAAGCCTCATAACTCTCAACTGCCGCGTGAGCCTCAAAAATCATTTTGAGTTCACAGACAATATCATGTGGGTCATGGTTCTCAAACCTTTTCTGAAGCTCCGATTCCAAACCATACAAGATAGCACACCAAACTATGGATTACTGATTCTTCCGAGCGAGGAAAACATTCTTTACCTCATCAGTAGCATCAGCTGTAGGTGGGTCACCTAGCGGTGCATCCAGCACATAGGTCAAATTACCAACATTGATTGACAATCCTCAAGTTGCGAAACCAATCCGCGAAGTTTCTTCCATTGTTTTTCAACTTTTCTTTCTCTAGGAACACATTAAAATTGATGGTAGGGGCCACCATTGATCTACAACATATTTGCAATAGTTTAACTAAGTTTATGACAAATTGAGTTCTAATTAATAGTTAAATTAATCTAGATGAACTCCCACTCAAAACAATATTTTGTGAGAGGGATTATATTATAATGCTACCTTCGCGAACTAAGCAATACAATATGCATAAAAATATTAACATCACATGCAATTCATAATATGTGATATGATATGGCCTTTCTTATTGTGCTTCCGATCTCCATCTTCAAGCACGAACATGATCTCCATCATCACCGGCGTGGCGTCAAGGTCAATGGCACCGCTCCATGGTTGTCGTCCACCAGCATCAACTATTACAACTACTTTGAATAATAGACACGCAGGTCTTAACGAAATTAAAACACAACCATAAGGCTCCTGCCGATTGCCGACTTACAATAAGGAACATTGCATACATCATATATAATCACAATCATGGCCATATCACATCACTGCACACCCCTACAAAACAAAGTTAGACGCCTCTAATTTTCTTTACATATTTTATGTGGTTTGGGGATTTCAATAAGTGTCGTTCTAACTTACGAACAAGAACCACAACCTTGATTCTTAAACTATCAAGTGCCCATTGTAAATTGAATCTATACTATGATGGGAGAGACAGACACCGGCAAAGCCACTTATGCAAAACAAGTTGTATGTTAAGCATGGAGAAAGTCTCATGAACGATGTCATGTAAGGTTAGCCCGGGCCGCTTCATCCCATCATACCGCAAGATGCAAAGTACATAAAAAGCAATTGATAATAAAATCACCATTGCCTACAATAACCATTATGTTCTACTCGTGCAACAGATCTACATATAGACACGGCTCTAATACCACTGTAGGGGTTCATAGCATGGAAAACAAAAAATTTCTACCGCATGCACACAAACAAGCCAAGATATATCTACTAGATTGTAGCAACGAGTCGATTAGAGTACTCACCCTCGAAGATTCCAAAGCGGTTAACGATAGAAGATTCTCGTGGGTGATGTAGTCGTACACTTTCCGATCTCAAGATCGCGTAGACGATCCTTTCGGCGCTGTGTTTCGACAGCGCTTCCGTAGTTGGCCACACGTTTGGTACTCGATGAAGACCTTCCTCTTCCTTGTTCTAGCAGGAAGTGGAGGTTGTAGTTCTCCCCTCGTGATTCTGGCAGCACGACAACGTGGTGTCGGAAGTAGAGGGAAAATCCTATAGAGCTTCGCCTTATCCGGAGTAGGTTATGGTGGATCTAGGTTTTCCGGAGATCTAGAGTTTAGAGGGCCGGAGAGGAGGAGGCATGGCCGGCGGCGTCTAGGGTGCCGATAGCGAGCCGGCGGCGGCGTTGGGCAGCAGCGCTGCGGGGGGGGGGCAATGTGGCTTGGTGGGGAGGGATGGTTGTGTAGACTTGGGGCACCCCTCCCCTCTATTTATGAGAGGGAGGGCATCTTGGGAGAGGGGAGTCTGAATCCTTCCCCAACTCCCTCTCCTAGTTGGCTTGTGGTGGAGGGAAAGAAGGATTCTTTCCTTCCTCTACTAGGAAACATTGTGCCAGTTTGACTTTTCAAACTTGCCTTTTGACTTTCAATTTGGAGCTTTATTTCTTTCTTGCAAATGCCCAACCAAGTGACCTAGGACATGATCCAATCATTCCACTTATTCATGACACATTCATGTAACCTTCCCCTTCCGGTCCGGTGAACCTTCTAGACCCTTCTAGAACGTCTCCGATGAAATCATCGGAATCTTTCCCGAACTCAGGAATTGGACTTTCCTTATATGAATCTTATTCTCCGGACCATTCCGGATCTCCTCGTGATATCCTGGATCCCATCCGAGACTCTGAACAACATTTGGTCTCCCTACTTACATTCCATATCTACTAAACAACATCGAATACTTAAGTGTGTCTCCCTACGATTCATGAATTACGCGGACATGACCGAGACACTTCTCCAATCTTATAACCAATAGAGGAATCTAAAAATACATATGGCTCCCACATATTTCTACGATTACTTTGTGATCGAATGAACCACTTACATACGATACCAATTTCCTTTTGTCTTGCGATAGTTTACTTATCCGAGGTTTGATCGTCGATATCTCTGCATACCTAGTTCAACCTCGTTACCGATAAGTACTCTTTCCTCGTTCCCGTGATATGTGATCCCTTGTGATCCAGTCACATGCTTGCAAGCTAATTGGATGACATTCCTCCGAGAGGGCCTAGAGTATATCTATCCGTCATATGGATGGAAAAATCCCACTCTTGATCCATGTGCCTCAACACATACTTTACGAACACTCAATGCCACCTTTATAGCCACCCAGTTATGGTGTGGTGTTCGATGTCATCAAAGCATCCTTCCGGTGATGGTGATTAGCATGATCTCATGGTCGAAGGAATTAGGTTACTATGTATCATAAATCTTATAGGAAACGAACTATTGAAATGACTTGATCTTTATTCTACGCTTATCTATAGGAGTATGTCCATAATACCATTCTCCTAATGGTATGATCTTGTTGTTAATAACATCTCAATGTTCATGATTGGGAAACCACGATCATCTATCAACCAACAAGCAGTATTACAAAGAGGCTTTACCAGTGACTCTAATTTAGTTTACAAATGACACAAGTATTAATGTTTCCGGTTAATACTATTATAGCATGAATATAAACATTTATCATAAACATAAAGATATAATAATAACCACTTTTATTATTGTCTCTAGGGCATATCTCCAACAGTTTTTCTTTATAGATCATTTTCCAGAAGCCGAGCCCGTGAGCATTAAAGCCGTGATTGCTGCCCGTGGCCGCCGAGGTGTCCCCAATCTCCTGGATCAAGAATATTCCATTGAGGATTTCTTGGTTGCTGTCGCTGCTGCCATTGAGCCGATGAAAATCATGGGAAAAGATCTGGTGAAAGCGGCAATTCGGGCTTTCAATGTGCTCTGGCCAAATGAACCAAATATTAACAAGGTGGAAGTACTTGTGGCAAAGCTAATGGATTCTCAAACTCAGTTGAATCTTTGGAGATAATCCATCGGGCGAGCCAGGGCTGACCTGTCACTTACTGCTGTTCTGTCATGGTACGAGGATATCCCCCTCGACACCTTGATGAATTTGTGTACCGGCTCCCCTTGGGTCAAGGATCTAGATTATGTTGCTTGCCACCAAGCCCGTGCCACCAGCTCATCGAATATGCAAATGTGCATCAATGGAATGAGGGGCCGAGTTTCCTCCCCTACAAGGCTGAAGAGAATGTTGATGCTGCGTATGATGATGAATTCGATGGAGATTCTGGTGATGAAGGTGATTAGAAAGAGAACTCTGGAAGTTATGATGAGTCCAGTGGTAGTTCGGGAGGAAACGCTGAAGCTCGATCCTCCTCCAAGGGGACTGCAGCTTCCCAAGCACAAGGTGTAGCTTCAAGTCAAACAGCCAACACTCGAGATGCCCTGGCTACTTCTGTCGATGCCGAGGTACTAAGTCCCCAGTATGCCGAGCGTATGTTGTTTTAAGAAAATCTGCCTCTTTTGGTACTTTCTCATCTGTATAATTTCAGAATCTTTCATATGCTATGGTAATCGTTAGTTTATTATCGTTCTGGCTGAGTTATGCGACGTGTATTTTTGTTCGCAACCTTTAGTTCATAGGTTTGAATCAAACTTTCCTGTGTTTGATTTTCCGTTGGCTCTTACTTTACCTATCGTAAGTTCTTTCTTTAGTTCGTGCAAGATCTGAGTTGTTGACTCCAATGTCCATATGTTACTCAGTCAGATGGATATACGAAACATCTGACTTATCGAATATGTACGGGTAAGGTAAACAACATGGGGTAGTCCCCGAGTCACCTCTCGAGTTGACGAGTTATCATTCATATCAAACATATAATCATAATAAGAAAGAATATGGGGTAGTCCCCGAGTCATTGATCGAGCTTCCAAGGTTTCATTCATATTGCACATATAATCATAGTGAAAAACGATATGGGGCAGTCCCCGATTCACTGCTCGAGTTGCCGAGGTTTCATTAATTTGTTCCTAACACAATAGACCGATACATAATAATACTGGATATAGTACACTTCCTCTAAGTGTAAAATGGACGAAGTAATGCTACATTCCACGGTCTTTTTGACTCGTCTCTAGATTTATCCGCCTTGTTTCTTTCTGGTGCTTGAGCATCGATGAGGTAATATGCATCATTATGCAGTGCTTTGCTTACGATGAATGGTCCTTCCCATGGAGGCGATAGCTTATGCATGACGTCCGTGCATTGCACTAGCCGAAGAACCAGATTTCCTTCCTTGAAGACTCTGGGATTTACCTTCTTGCTATGGTACCGTCTGAGGTCTTGTTGATAAACAGTTGATCTTGACAACTCTAATTCTCTTGCTTCCTCTAGCAGATCCACATCATCTTGCCGAGATATTTCATTTACTTCGGCGCTCGTGTACTGGGTGACTCTTGGTGAGTCATGCACTATGTCGGCTGGAAGTAAAGCTTCTGCCCCATATACGATAAATAACGGGGTGTACCCCATTGATCTATTCGGGGTGGTTCTTAAACTCCATAGTACCGCTGGGAGTTCCTCGATCCAGCAACCTGCTGACTTTTGGAGTGGTTCGATCGGCCGAGGTTTTATTCCGGATAACACGAGTCCATTTGATCTTTCTAGTTGCCCATTTGATGATGGGTGAGCTACCGAAGCAACATCGTGTCTTATGTGATTTTCTTGGCAGAATCGAGAAAATGATGCGTCAGCAAAATTTGTACCATTATCCGTCATGATACTGTGTGGGTAACCATATCTCAGAATCATATCTTTTAGAAATTTTACCGTTGTAGGCCCATCACATTTTCTTATCGTCTTTACCTCTATCCATTTTGTGAATTTGTCCACCATGACCAAAATGTGAGTCATGCCGCCGGGAGCCGGCTTAAATGGACCCACCATATCTAGGCACCATACTGAGAATGGTCAAGTGATTGGTATTGTTTTTAACTCGGATGAAGGCATATGTATTTTGCTGGCATATCTCTGGCAGCCATTGCACCTTGCTACCAATTCATTTGCTTCCTTAGGGCACTTGGCCAGTAGAACCCATGTTAGAATGCTTTGGCCACAAGAGCTCTGGTCTAGGCATGGTGCCCACATTCTCCTTGATGTATGTCCAAGAGGATCTCCTGTCCTTTTGCTGGGTCAGCACATTGCTGCAGCACGTTTGTTATGCTTCTCTTATAAAGCTCATTATTTATTATTGTGTAAGCTTTCGCCCTTCTTATTGTCTGCCTAGCAAGTACTTCATTATCCGGCAGGGTCTCATTTTTGAGAAATAAGAATATGGTCTGTGCCCACTCCGGTATGTCCTTTTCCAGGGTAACTGTTTTATCAATCTCCATTAGTTCTGTCGACGTGACATTTGCTGAACTATCCCAATCATCTCTCCGGTTAGCTGAATCAGTACCCGGGTTATTCGGTTCATGTCCCTTGTCAATTTCCATTGGGACACACTCATATTTCTGATCCGATGAGAGGCGAATTGATTCGGACTCTGGTGAGGGTATAATTGATGGCTTTCTCAGGTGTTCTAAGGTGATGCCGGGTGGAATTGACTGTCTAGTCGATCCGAGCTTTGAGAGGGTATCCGCAGCGTCGTTTTCCGCCCGAGGTATGTGATGAAATTCACACCCGTCGAAATAACCACTAACTTTCTGTACATGAAACCGATATAAGGCCATGTTCGCATCCAATGCATCCCAATTTTCTGATACTTGCTGCACTACCAGGTACGAATATCCCAAACGTAGAATCCGACGTATGGCGATCTCCTTTGCCATCTTTAGGCCATGGACAAGTGCCTCATATTCGGCTACATTGTTTGATGCAGCGAAATGTATCTGCAATACATATTTTAGTTGATCCTTCTTTGGAGAGGTTAATACTTTTCCTGCTCCTAACCCATTCCTTAATTTGGATCCATCAAAATGCATCGTCCAATAGTTCGGATCGGGCAATGGGGGTTCGTATTGTATCTCGGTCCAATCGACAAAAAAGTCGGCCACTTCTTGAAATTTGATTGCATCGCGTCTATCAAATTGTGGGGCATAAGGGGATAACTCAATTGCCCATTTTGCTATTCGTCCGCTTGCGTCCTTATTGCTCATTATTTAGGCTGTTGGTGCTTCGCAAATCACCTTTATGGGGTGTTCCTAAAAATAATGCTTGAGCTTTTTTGCCGACATATATACTCCATAAGCCATTTTTTGGTAGTGTGGGTAGTTTTTCTTTGAAGCTGATAATACCTCGCTTAGGTAATATACCGGTCTTTGCACCGACTTAGCCTCCTTATCACGCTCCACAACTATCACCGCGCTCACAAATCTGTTTGTTGCTGCTACATAGAGCAGCATAGGCTCTTTTGACAATGGGGAAGATAGAATAGGCGTTGTGGTCATCATCTTTTTTAACTCATGAAAAGTGCTATCAGCCTGAGGTGTCCAGGTGAACTTATCGGATTTATTCATTAACTGATACAATGGCAATGCTTTTTCACCTAGCAGACTCATGAACCGACTTAAGGATGCAAGGCATCCTGTAAATTTTTGAACATCATTGAGGCATCTTGGCAGTTCCATCCTTTCAACCGCACAAATCTTAGTCGGATTTGCCTCTATACCTCGGCTGGATACGAGGAAACCGAGTAATTTTATGGCTGGTACACCGAAGGTGCATTTTCCGGGTTAAGTTTCATTAGAAATCTCCTTAGGATCGCAAATGTTTGCTGGATATCTTCTAGGAGCGTATGGCTCTCTTTGGTTTTAATAACCACATCATCAACATACACTTGAACATTTTTTCCAATCTGATCATGCAGACACTTTTGCATACATGTTTGGTACGTGGCTCCTGTGTTGTGCATGCCGAATGGCATGGTGCGTTAGAAATAAGCCCCATACGGGGTGATAAACACAGTGTTTATTTGATCAGCCGGGTTTAACGGTATCATGTGGAAGCCAGAGTACGTTTCTACAAATGATAATAGTTCACAACATGTAGTTGATAACCTGGTCTATCCTAGGTAAAGGAAAAGGATCCTTAGGATACGCCTTGTTAAGGTTCGTGTAATCGATGCACATACGCCAAATGAAAGCTACGTTCGGGTCATCCTTTTTCTTTTCTACCAACACCGGGTTAGATAGCCAATCCGGATGAAGTAATTCCATAACGAATTCGGCCGCCAGGAGCCGAGCTATCTCATCCCCTATAATTTTTCTCCTATATTCGGTGAAGCGGCGGAGAGGTTGCTTCATCGGCCTTGCTCCTGGCCTTACATGTAAAGAGTGCTCAGCCAACTCCCTCGGCACTCCTTGCAGATCTTGTGTGGACCATGCAAAGATATCCTGATTCACACGGAGGAAGTTGGTGAGCTCGCTTTCCTATTTGTCATTCAGGCCGATACCAATGGTGATGGTGCGCTCTGGTAACTGATCATCAATCTGAATCTTCTTTCTATCCTTAGTTGGCTGGAAAGATACAATTCCGTGGAGGTTAGCAAGTGTCGGCATGTTAAGTTGTGCCAACTGAGCTAAAGCTGCAACCTCCTGAATTCTCCTTTTCTCCCTTGCAATTACCAAAGATTCGGCTAGATTAGATCTGGCCGAAGCACATTCCATTGACTTCATGTAGTCTCCTAGTATTGTTATCACCCACTGTGGTCCTGGCATCTTCATTTTCAAGTAATCAATGTGAAAGATGCTCATAAATTTAGCCAATGCCGGCCGACCGAGTAATGCATGATAACAGCTCTCCAAGTCCACCACCTCAAATTCCAAATTCTCTGATCTACAATTATCCCTTGTGCCGAATAAGATGTCTACTCGGACCTTCCCAATGGGCTCGGAGGACAGTCCTAGAACTATCCCATGAAAGGTTGTCCTGGTTGACTGCAGCATATTCGGAGATATACCGAGCTTATGCATTGTATATTTGTACATAATGTTGATGCTACTTCCATTATCTATCAACACCTTTGAGAATTTCACATTGATACTAGGCCCGACGAATGTTGGATCTAGCACCAAGGCATATGACCTGGGGTTCGGCATGATCTTTGGATGATCCCTAATCTCCAAGTTATCTCCTGATCTGACCATGACATATACCTTGGTACTGCCGGCATAACTGCATTTACTTCCATGTGTCGGCGCTGTACGCTCTACCTGTCCTGCTGCTCCGTGGTGAACACACAGTATGACTGGTGGTGGTCCCTGTAATCATTGCGTCCATTATTTCTAGGGTTTCCTCTGATTTCTTGGTTCTGATTTACCACATGGTGAACTGCGTCCCTACGGTCTTGATTCTCATACCTCGGAGGTGGTGGAGGCAACATCAATTGTTGCGCATTTCCTCCTGTATGCCATGGCTGTTGTGTTTTCTGTTGTGGCGCTTGCATTGCTGCCGGGTTTCCCATTGTAGTCTTCATCCAGGTGCATTGGCGAGTTGTGTGGTTGGCTGGTTTCGCCGGGTTAGGCATGTGAAATTTACATGCTTGATCCAGCATTGACTCAAACGTGTACTTCGGCCTCTCTTGCCATTGTTTCTTCTGTTCTGGGGTCCACTGTTTCTTCTCGTCATTTCTCGGTGTCCATTGTTGAGGACCGTTCTTCTGACGCTGATTGTTTCCTGTACCCGGCTGGTCGAGCACAACTGCAGCAACCTGATTCGAACTGTATCTGTAATCCGGCCTGTCATCTCTTCTCCTACCTCGGTATTCATTCCGGCGAGATGAACATGCACCATCTCGAGCGTAATGGTCGTGTTGCTCCAGTTGTTCTGCCGACATAAGCTCGGGATGAGTCGGATCACCCAATTCATATAAATCTTCTATTCTGATTGTCTCTGCTAATATAGTTGGCATATCTCTTTGTAGCCTTTGCCACAACACACTTCCGTATCTGCATCCTTGTGCAAACCAAGCAATCTCTTGTGATTCAATTACTCCTTCACATGAGTTTCTGAGATTACACCACCGAGTTAAGAATTCTCTATCAGTCTCATTTGGTTTCTGCTTGCACATGGCCAGCTGTTGGGGCCTGTTCGGCCTTTTGTATGTACTGGTGAAGTTACTGACGAACATTTCCTTGAAGTCCAACCAACAGTTGATACTGCCGGCTGGTAAGTTATTCAGCCAGACCCTGGCCGGCCCTTCCAACATATGGGGCACATATCTCACAGCCCATCTCAAATTTCCTCCTGCTATCTTCACTGCTATGGCATAGTCAATCAGCCAATCTTGTGGCTTAGTACTTACATTATATGTTTTTGTGCCTCTTGCTAACTGGAAGTTTGGGACAAGTGGTTCTCCCATGATCCGAGGTCCAAAACACGCCGGACCAAGTGGACCTTGCTCTTCCAATAACTCAGACCGATATAGCCTATCCAGTTTCAACCTTGCGTCATTCGACGACAAGTTTTTGTATACAGCTCTCTCTTGCATCCCATAGTGGTTTTGCCCAACGTATCCGGCCTTTTCCATTTCCGAATAACCATCATTATACCTGTCATGTGCATGGTTATGTGGAGCATTTCTTGCTTCTCGATCCTGCCGAGGTTCATGCCTCGGCTGATGGTCTTGCGAAAGGAATTGCCTTCCTTCAGCTGGATTATTGTTCTCGGGGTTTCCCCTTCCAAGATTCCCATGCTCTCTATGGCCATGGCCGGGGTTTCTTCACCACTGTTACCTTGGCTTCCGTTGCCTCTATTCTCATTAATTTTTCCGGCCATCGCCGGGACATATGGGACAATCTGTTTGTTTCTTTTTCCCGAAGTCACTGCTTTATCTTTCCGTGCACCATTTCCGGGTGAGGATTCCACCGCTACTGATAATGCAGGGGTAGCCCCAGCTGAATGAACCATGCGCGAAGCCCCTGGCTTTGCCGGGTTAGCTCTGAGTATCTCCTCATTTTGCTGGTTCGCTATGCGTACCAGCTCATTTACTCTTTCTTGCTGCCTTTGTCGGGCTTCACCGGTCAATCCCTCCAACTCGGAAGCTGCTGCATTCGCTTCCCTGAGGTTCTTTGCCGGGGTACTATACCTCGGCAGCCCCGGGTCAACCGAAACACCCAGCTGATACTCGTGTTCCTTGTTAATATCACTAAGAAGATTTTTTCCTTTCATTCTCAGGTCATCTTTCCGTGTAGGAGCCGTATCTAACTTGTTTGCCCTTGCCTACTCCGGCAAGGTCCTATTAAAGCAATCCTGTAGCACATAGACTTTCTTGGCCTCCTATAACATCCTTAACCTAGTCTCTTCTAGTTCTTCCTGTGCATTTGACGGGTTAACTATCAGCGCTACAAGTGTCGTTAGGTTATCTATGGCTGCTTGCAAGATATTCTCTAGCCTCTCCAGAGGTGGCCATCTTACTCTTAGAGCCTTGGGGGGTACCTCTTGCACCTCGAGTGCTTTAGCTACCGATGGATCTACGGCTGCCAGCTTCGCGGCTGCTGGCTTAACCACTGCCTGGTCTGCTGCCGCTGAGGTCTTTCTTGGCCCGGCGCCCGCTCCTACACACCTCCTGCGGGGCGAGCGTCAAGCAGACCGCTAGCAGCGCTGAGGGGAGGGTCTCCCATGAGGAAGACTCGGCGCGGGTAGACGCGAGACGTGTCGATGCCGACGTAGATCTTGTGAGCGCCCAAATTGATGAAGATGCCGCTGTGCGGGGGCGGCTTTGCTCTGAAGCTTCCAGCGTCGTCGCAGACATAGTCCCAGATGTCGAATCTCTGGACTAAGCCGGAGACGACACGCTTGCCAGTGTCGATGAAGTTTCCCGTTCGGATCTTAACTCCAGCTAGCACCGCTGCTGGCCCCATGGTAGGCTCCAACTGTCATGGTGGTGGCACGACAGATGCCATGGGTAGGCTTAAGTTGGGGCCAATGGATGCTAGTGGGATCTGGGGTGGGAAGATTTAGTGGTTTCTACACACAGAATGCTAGAACTCAACCTGTATTCAACACCAATGGAGTTACAATTGCTCCTCGAGCTGTATGAGTATGAGGAGGAAGAAGATACAACTTGTGCTCCAGAGGAAAAGGAATCGATCCCCTCTTCTGGACGCCTAGCCCCTCCTTATAAAGGAGTGGCTTGGTTCCTCCTAGGGCTGACATGGACAAGCATATTCCACGAATATGCTTGTCCCAAAGTGGTATCTCGGCGGACCTCTTTCCATGTCCCCCTCCTATCCACGGCAAATACACAGAGTCCACCATATGTGAGCCTCGGGCCTGAGTACTGTCACCTCTGTGACCTTCTTTTGCTTCTCTGCCACTCTGCTTCTTATCTGTAGTGCTTGGCACTATGCAGATTCCTGAGGACAGACAACGACTGAAGTTGACTTTGGGGCTTGCCTTCTCCTTCTTGGGAAAGCTTCCATTGACTCGGCCTCGCCTCACATGACCTGGCTTGACCTTCGCGTGCACTTACGTTACGTGGTGGTACACCGACATAACTCATATGTCGGCCGAGTCAGGTCTTAACAACCTGACTCGGAACAGGGCGGATATTATTCGGCCGACCCCTTCATGACTTTGCCGGATCATGGCATGATCCGGCTCTGAACATTAAGGCTCCTTCCTTTTCTTACTTATCTTGACCCTACCTGCGGTCATCCCCCAACATATAACAACCAAAATAAGTAAAGGGGGATGCACATCTTAGGAGGTGGTTGAGGAGATGCGGCCAATATCTCTGAAGTCTGGTTTAGGTAGGCGGTCCAGGGACGCGGCCCTTTGGGGTACGGTCGTTCTGAGTTGGGGTCTTATGCAATGTTGTGGGTAAAACACGTAAAGGAGAACAGGAGATTAACATAATATCCAAAATGAGTTCATATATAACTAGCAAGTCTACGCCGGTAGGCGATGGTGGTACTTAGTGCATTACAAAATAGGTTCGGGGACATTACATAACTCTACCCTAGGCAAAAGGGGCGAGGGAAAGGTACAAATGACTACTCCTTAAGTGATTCTTCTGACTTGCCGTCCGTGTTGGATGAGGTACAAGCTCTAGTTACTGCAAATCCTCTAGGGGTTGAGGGATATTCGTCTCTTCGGTAGTAAAGATGTGGGTGGTGCCTTCTTCGGTGGTGGTTTCTACGGTTGGGTTTTTCAAGGGTGGTGACTGAAATATGGGTTAATACTCATAGATGGATAGTTGTTCATCCCAGTCTCGGGGTTGGCAGCTTCATGAATTGAGGGAATTATAGTGGCCAGTTTCCTTTGGAGGCGAGCATTGGAGGCTCTCAGACTCTTCTCCCGGGTGCAGAGTATGGCGAGATCCATAAGCATGAGGATGTTCTGGCAACGGGTCTTAACGAGGGTTCGACTCGTCAACGCCCATTGTTATGGACTTCGGTTTTGGAGAAGGAGGGGATGCCGGAGATCGCGGAACGGCTAACAGACTCGCAACACGGGGACACGAGGTTTACCCAGGTTTAGGCCCCCAGAGGGAAAACCCTACTCCTGCTTATCTGTTCTTGATTGATGGCGATGCCAAAGTTTACAAGCTACGCATATGAGATCTGGCGTGAGGTGTATGCTAGGGTTGTGGATTTCCTTCCCCGTGACCTCCTGGCCTTTATATAGATAGGCTAGGTCCCTGGGTAGGTCGAGTCGGTTACAGATTAGGTTTAATCCCTTTGAATTCCTATCTAAGTTAGTCGTGTCCTCCAAGAAGCCGAGCTTTCACCGGTCTTGGGCCATTCAAAGTCTCCTTGGGCTTTACGATTGCAATAGGAACTTCCTATGGGCTTCTGTTGGGCTGGACCAGGTATAATAACATCAGGTACCCGTAGGGCATATCCATGTCAGTATCCCCCGAGTGTTCAGTCGAATCGTAGATTCAACTGGATACTCTTTAGTCTTTCGAGTGCTTCTCATCCGAACATGTTTCGGGTGGATATGCTGGTTAATAGGGATAGTTGATGCACGTGCCTGACTCTTCCAACGGATCGAGGCCAATTAACTGTCTTTAGAAAAACAACATGATCTTCTCAGACTCGAGTACCCCCGGAATCGAATCTGGAAAATTGCTGGCATAATTCAACTCAGGTCGTGGAGGACTTACAAGAGTCAAATCCCAGTGTTTTAAGCTAAGTACCCAATGTGTCCATCGGGATTTTTCATAGTGCCTGTTGACACGGTATATTACTGGCAGAGCGGAGTCGGGTGCGTTACCAGGCCATCAAATGTTATCTGTAGGTCTTATCTTTGCGTCGCAGACACAACATCCGAAAGTTTATCGCCGCGGAGGCATTTCGGGTGACTAAGGAGACATCAGCTCTCTTAGCATTAATTTGGGAAAAGATGCCGATTACTCTGTGTATCGGGTTTTTATCATTGGTCATGGAGGATCCGAAGGAGCGAATTTTTCATAGGGTGCATGACCAGTGCTCCCTATGGGAGTAGCCCACGAGTGTATGTTCGAGTCACAGACTCGAGCATAAACTTAAAATTTTAAATCACATGATACAATGATCCGAAAATCCTTCGGGTCACCAGCGCTCCCTATGGGAGTATCCCCTGAGTCCGTAAGGGAGTCATAGACTCGAAGGAGGACTCAAAGCTTTGTGGCCTTCATCAATTTCCCTAAGGACTACACCAAGATTTTAGGTGCGCGACCAGTGCTCCTGATAAGAGTATCCCCCGAGTATTCGGTTGAGTCGCAGACTCGAGTGAGTACTCTTTCCCTTCAGTCAGAATAATGTGACCGTTGCTGGCTCTTCCCTTTGCAGGATATTGATGTCATTGCTAATGCTTGGTGAGCTCAACCGTCTGCGGTAGCAGAGGTGATGTGACAAGACGATCATGGGTCCCATCTTCTGACCAGGATTTGACTAGTCATGTGTAGTTTATGTGATAATTACCGTGTCTTCTCGATTTCTGCGCGTAGTGGAAGGCGTGCTAGCGAAGGTTCAGGCGGTACCCACCACGTGTACGACGCGATGGAGCACATGTGTTAGGGTAAATGCATGAACGGCTCCGTATCATCGTCGTTGTCATTTTATACTGCGAGGCACTGTGGTGGTTTTTCCCTTTGCCATTTTCTCTCTCTTTTTCTGTCGATTTTCCTCCGCCATTTTCAGAGCTCGTGCACACCTTGCACTGGACGTCCTCTGCATTTCCCCTCCTCTTTCCTTTGCACCCATCGCGTCGCGCGCCGTGATGGTGTCTATGTTGATGTAGAACCTGTTGGAAAACCCCACGAGCAAGGTATGATGAGCACATCAGCAAGTTTTCCCTCAGTTTTTGAAACCAAGGTTATCGAACCAGTAGGAGAAAGACACAGCTTCTGAAGGTGTTGCTAGCAACGTGGAACCTACACAACACAAACAAAATACTTTGCCCCAACTTACAGTGAGGTTGTCAAGCTCAGTGGTTTTGCTGAAAACAAAGGATTAAACATATAGTGTGGAAGATAGTAATTGCTTGTAGTAATTGCAGAAAGTAAACATTAGATTGTATATCAATGGGAAGGAATGTACCGGGGTCCACAGGTCACTAGAGGTGTTTCTCCATAAGATAAATAACATGTTGGGTGAACAAATTACAGTTGGGAAATTGACAGATTGAGAATGCATAACAATGCATGTACATGACATGATGATCACTATGATTTGGGCATTACAACATAATACATAGACCGTAATCCAACTGCATCTATGAATAATAATCTACCTCCAGGATATCATCCGAACAACCCTCGGGTATTAAGTTGCAAGCAACAGATAATTGCATTAAGCAAAGTGTGTAAAGTAAACAATACAATTTCCCTTGGACAAATGATTGTTGTTTTATCCCTAGTAGCAACAACACATCTACAACCTTAGAGGTTTCTGTCACTCCCCCAGATTACTAGAGGCATGAACCTACTATCGAGCATAAATACTCCCTCTTGGCGTCACAAGCAAATACTTGGCCAGAGTAACTACTAGCAACGGAGAGCATGCAAGATCACAAATAACATAGACATGATAAAATCAATAATCAATCTTGATGTAGTACTCAATATCCATCGAATCCCAACAAACACAACATGTAGGATTACAAATAGATGATCTTGATCATGATAGGTAGATCACAAGATCTAAACATGATATCACAAAGAGGAGAAACAACCACCTAGCCACTTCTATGGACCCATGGTTCAAGGATGAACTACTCACGCATCAGTCCGGAGGCTGGCATGGTGATGAAGAAGGCCTCCGGGATGATCTCCCCTCTCCAGTAGGGTGCCGGTGTCGTGGTATTGCCGACAAGTACGCCATGGAGGGGTCCTCACAGTGCGTGTTTAGAGACGTGGGGTAAGGCGGAAGGTTGGAGGGTACGAGGTAACATAGCTTACTCAGGTTTAGATCCCACGACGGTGGCGGAATCATACTCCTGCTATAAATCACTATAATGGCAATACGCCGAGTTACAGGGATTGGTTCGATGTGCCAGGTATGAGTTGTATCCTTGCCCTAAAGGCTCCTCTAGATCCGGCCTATATAGTCTCCAGATCTTAGGGTTACAGGCAAAGTCCTAGCCGGACAGGTTACAGAGTCCTACACGGTACACAACTATTCTAACATGTCTTGCACTCCAAGGCTTCGGGTACGTTGATGACTCCTCCGTAGCCTTCCTTTATCCGGCATTGGCCTCCCTTCTGGATCCATCTAACTGGGCCGCCCAGCAGGCCATAGGCCTTGCTACCGACTATGGGCCACCCGGGTTATCCGGATTAGAGACATGCAATGGTGACACCCATTTAGCATATCCCCAACAGTAGCCCCAGAGAACTCCAAGATCTTGCGCCGTCTTGCCTCTTCAGGTTGAATGCTCCGTCTAGATGGATGTTAGAAAATCGTCAAGCAATATTTTTTAGTCCTCCCAAGAACCCCGTGATACTCTCCGTCTTCAACATGTAAGTCGAAAAACTGCTGAATCTTCCATCGTACTTTTCTCGTAGACTGACTGAATTCGTCCTTGCCGGAATCTTCAGATGGGATGGTTCACCTGCCTATGTCAGTAGAGCGATGTAGACCATAGGTCTGCGATGCCTTGTAACTCACACATGCAGAGAACACAATCATAGTCCTTTTTCCCGCACGAAGAATACGAAACGTTGGTGGTGGCAGTGGGAACGTGGCGAAATTTCCGTGCACGCGCACGCACGCGCTGTCCATGTAGATACCGTTCGATCAACTTTCACGAATCTTGATGCCGAGTACTATAAATTGTAACCATGTTGATTTTTATCCTTTCACCGCATTCTTCCTCGCATCGTGTTCTTCCTTCAGCAAACGCCTCCTCAAGCTCTCCGCGCACACAGAGAAAAAACCCTACTTTTTCCATCCCATATCTTAGCCAACCTTCCTTTGCACGAATGGCAAGAAGCAGCAGCACTCCATCCATGGCGGCGTCAGGCGAAGCCACGGCCAAGCCGACAAGCTCCGTCCATGTTCCACCGGAGGGCATGGTAGTGCCATGCTCCATGGTGGTGGAAACCACCGACGGTGACCATGTTCCAGCGGGGCTGGAACTGCTGGAAGAGGAGGCCGATTCCCACAAGGGGGAATGGCGCGACTCTAATATTACCGAAGGATGTCTCAAGGAGATGCTCGCTGAGGGGTACGTTCCCATGATGGTGGATCTGGTCTAGCGGGCGGCGCCGGTCGGCGAGGTCCTCCCTTCTCCCCAAGCCGGAGAAAAGGTGTACCTCAAAGCCCAACTGGTACGCGGAGTCTCCCTCCCAATCTCCGACTTCTTCATAGAGGTCCTTAGCCACTACCGGGTTCAACCTTAGAACCTGTCTCCGAATAGCATCCTCGCGCTTAGCAACTATGCGAAGCTTTGTGAGGGTTACCTAGGAATTAGGACTAGGTTAGATCTATTTAGATATTTCTTCACCGTCAAGAGGGAAGCCGGAGTGAGCAAGGATGAGCTCAGAAATTGTGGAAATATTAGTTTCAAGATCCGGCCTGGCCGGCGGTTCCCCGACATTGTATGCCACGAGTCCTGCAAGAACTGGCAGAGGACGTACTTCTATGGCCCAGATATCCCTCTGGCTGGCCGAGAAGGAACGTACCCGGACTTTGTCGATGGAGCTGTCGCTGAAGCCCCGACATGGAGATCGCAAGCTCTCCTTCCTTCCGACGAAGAAGCCTCCCATGCTGTAAGGCGGATCGAGTGGCTTGTAGATACGTGTCTGACCGGGTTGGACCTAGCCATGTGCTAGTTCATCAGGCGGATTCAGCCTCTGCAGCATCACGTGAAGCTGATGCATGAGTATTCAAAGGATAGGAAGGATAGACTCAGCATCTCCAAGGAAAACTTCTCGAGTGACTCCATCAAGCTTCTCCTCAAGGACATAGTCAAGGTGAAGGACAGGAAGCGTGGCTTCACCATCACCTACGACATGTTCGAGGGCGACACGTGCCCAGAGGTATTTGTTTATTTTTAGTGTATGACATATACTCCAGTTCTTCCGTCTAGCCTTAAACATTGGATGTAACACTTTGGGATTCACTTAACAGCTAAAGAGTCTAGATGAAGATAGCATGGTTGTCCAAGTCTACGACCCTAAGATGAAGGAAGTACCGTCATGTCCGACGACGATGTCCCGCTGGTGTGTAAGCGGAATAGCTCCACCTTTGACGCTGCCGACGGAGGCAAGAAGAAGAAGACGGAGGGTGGAGCCTCCAAGAGATCAACCGCCTCCCTGGAGGCGTAGAAAAGAAGAATTACTGGTATCCCGTTTGTGTAAGCTTCTTAACGTCTGACATTGTCTCTTGCTCATATTGTTCCTGTACTTATAATTTTTCATGTTTCAGGAAGAAGTCCAGTATGAGTTTGAAGAAGACCTCCAAAACATCTGGGATTCTAAAAACATCAATGAAATGTTTCACCGAGAATCTCCTGACATCGCCCCCTGACTCCGAGTGTCTAGGCTGCCATCGCACCAACAAGTTCTCCAGCAAAGGTAATGCCTGAACCTTCCGCCATGGAATTGGAACCACGCGTTGCCGCGGAACTTGTTGTTGTCAGCGAGCAGGCGACACAAGAGAGCACATCATCTAAAGTGGCTGAAGCTTCGGCTAAGGATGCCACTGATAGCGGTAAGGCGATGGTGGAAGGTGAAATTCTGCCGTAGGCAGAGCCGTTGCATCCAAGACGCCAGCAGAGCTTCCCAAGATCGTTTACCTGGTGCTCACACCGAGTATCTCAGCTCTGGCTTCTGGTGCAGCGCCGACTTCTCCCACATGTGGTCTTGAGGATCTACTCAAGTAGGCGGATATCCTGCATGGAAATGGCCTTGCCTTTAGCAATATACTTGCCGAGAGCGCCACCAACCTCAAGATCATTGAACTTGTAAGTTTTATATGTCTTTTGCATTTCATATGTAGTATCCCATTATATCCCCTGAGGATTTAGATGGAAAACCATAGGTCTTTGTGTCTAAATGCTCTAAGAGTGAATAAGCTAGAAACTTCGCACTGTAGCCCCCAAGTATGTAGTTTGAATGAATTATTCCGACTAGATACTTTTAGCGTAGCATACACAGTGTTTGTAAATTTCAATACTGTAGCCCCAAGCTTCTAGTTGAAACAGAATTAGTTTCGACTAGACGCTTAAAGAAAGACTAAGCATATTGCCGAGTTAAACTCGTACTGTAGCCCCCGAGCCTCTAGGTGGATACTTATCCGGCTAGATGCTCCGAGTAGACTAAGTAATTTTTATCTTTTCCGCAAAATGAGAATGCCTAGAGAGGTGTCGCCAATGAGAAGTTCCACAAGATGCGTGCTGATCTTGAAGCTAAAAAGGGTAAAACTGCCTTCTTGAAGGATCAAATCACCAAGAGCAAGAGTCTGTTTTTCTTTTCAATTTCGCACTCAATCTTGGTCTTGCGTCATTAACCTCCGACTACTCATCATGCACCGTCATTTCTCCAACATGCATAAGCTATTGCCAAGGCGAAGGTTATTGTCGAGAAATCCAAGCACATATAGCTGCTGGATAGCGAGAACAAACTCCTCAAGAAGGAGAGGGTTGAATCCTTGAAGATGCGGTGAAGGCTGTGCAGGAATCCACGAACATGGAGATCAACCGGATGAAGGAGGAAATTTCCTTCAGGCTTACAATGTCCTCCGACAAGAACAGGACTCCATGGCAGAGATGCTCCAACAAGCTTAGGCTAGCATCTTTGGTAAGAAATCTCCGTCTTGTACTTCTGTAAGCCAGGTACTCTGAACTTTTGTTATGTTGAACTCATGTACTCCATTGCTTGGCCGGAAATGCAGCTCCTATTGGATTGACCAAAAATCCTCCTCCTCCAAAGGAATGCATGGTTCTTGCCGGCAACTTCACCAACACCGCCATCAAGCAAGCAAAAGAAATTGCCAAGCCCTTGAACATCAACATCAAAGCGGTGGAATCTGTCATGAAGTAATCGGAGATCTTGCGCCAAGCCCCCGAGCATATCGTAATATGGAAGGCTTCATGTACCCGGGCTGGTGCAAGTATGTCGCTGGCGATGGTCAAGGCTCACTATGAGAATGCCGACATTGACACGGTGACCTCTGGTCCTCCTGATATAGAGATGGCAGCCAGAAGATCGATCACGGAGCTATCTGGTCATCGCTCGCAGGCTATGACACCAGGGTTGCCAAGTTGGGGGATGCAGACACGTTTGTGCCTCTTGAGGTCATTGGCACCGACCAGTACCGCTCCTCCGAGTCCCTCAAGACCACCGACTTCGTTGATGACCAAGACGACTCTCCTGTTGCCGATGATGTTACCTCAAAGTCTCCTGCGCAAGAGGAATGAAAAACACTTATGTAATATTTGTTTCCTCTGGGTGTATGTATGTATGCGGAAAAAACTATGGTTTAACCTTAAGGCAGAAAAGAATAGCTATATGTTTCCTGCTACTTAAGTACTAGTTCTAGCATGTATATATTTTTTAAGGAAGTGTTGGCTTATCCATTACTTTGGTTTTTATGCTTGACTTTTCGATGATGCCCAATGGCACCATCAAAAACCTAAGCACAAAATCACCGACTTCGAGTGCCGAAAGTCACTACTCCAGAATCCACATAAAAACAACAAAGAATGTGTAGATCAGAAAACTTAAGCTAATGCCCGTAGGCGGAATTTTCACAAGTGCAAATGCAAAACTTGCGCATAAAGGTTTTATACGATCCAAAAATGAACACTAAAGGAGGTAAAAGACTCAAGCATATGAGTGAACCAAAGAGCTGTATTTCATTGATCATATAAGAGGTACACAGTAGATAAAAAATATGCTAAGTGTAAAAAGGACGTAGCTGTGCTATGTTCCATGGCCAATCAAGCTCCGAGTAGTCATTATTTGGGTCATGTCGCTTACGCTTATGATCCTCATTTGGTCCATTCTCTAGTTCACGATTGTCAACGGGGTAGTAAGACCCATTGAGTAGGGCCTTGCTTATGATGAATGTTCCTTCCCATGACGGGGATAATTTGTGTGACTTCTTCTGCTTAAGTCAGAGCACCAAACCCCCCTCTTTAAAAGAGAGATGCCGAACGCGGAGACTGTGGTAACCACGTAGCTTCTGCTGGTAGATGGCGGATCTTTGGCATGCCAAAACACGCTCTTCCTCGATAAGGTCCACATCTAGGCATCTGGATTCTTCAGCGTCATCTTCGTTATAGGTGGCAACTCTTGGTGAATCGTGAAGGATGTCGGAAGGCAGGATGGCTTCTGCTCCATATACCATGAAATACGGGGTGTAGCTGGTAGATCTGTTGGGTGTAGTTCGCAAACTCCACAAAACAGATGGTAATTACTCCGCCTAGGCTCCAGCTGCTCTATGTAGCGGGTGCCACTAGACGTGGCTTGATTCCTTGCAGAATTAATCCATTGGCTCGCTCGACTTGTCCATTGGACTTTTGATGTGCCACATATACCAAGTCAAGTCGGATGCCCTTCTCCCAACAATAGGCTTCCACTTCTCCGAGCGATAAGTTACTACTGTTGTTGGTGATAATGCTATGTGGGAGACCAAATCTCACTACTAGATCTCGGACAAACCTAAGGGCAGGTGCCCCATCAATCTTTCTAATGGGTTTTGCTTCTATCCATTTGGTGAATTTATCAACTTCTACTAGCTGATGCGTAAACCCACATGGTGTCGTCTATAATGGACCAACCATGTCTAGCCCCCAGACTACAAACGGCCAAGTTATTGGTATTGTTCGCATTTCTTGAGCTGGAACATGTGTTTGTCAGGCATAGTACTGGCATCCATGCATGTCACGACCAGCTTGTCAGCATCCTCCTTCACGGTCATCCAGTAGAATACTTGATGGAAGGCTTTGGAGACCAACGATCAGGAGCGGAGAGATGCCCTCAATCTCCGAGATGGATCTCACAAAGGATTTCAATGCATTCTTGCTAGGAAACACACTTTAGTTATACACCAGTGTTGCTTATTTTGTAGAGCTTTTCATTGATTATAGTATAGCCCTTTGTCGACGTACTATTTGCTGACTTTCGACCTCGTCGATGGGCAAAGTTCCGTGTACGAGATACTGCATGAACGGTTTTGTCCAAGACGGAGGGACCTTTGTTACCGTTTGAACAAATGAGTCAACTCTATCCGGGTTAGATGGATCCGCTCCCTTCATGGATGGTGTCCGTAGATGCTCCAGAAAAACTCCAGGAGGAATTGGTTTGCGCCCTGATCCAAGCTTTGACAGTAGATCAGCTGCCTCATTATCCTCCCTTTTGACATACTTGACTTCGTAGCCCTCGAAGCACTTGGCTATCTCGTCTACTTCGTCTCGATATGCTGTCATCATAGGGTTCCGTGTGTTCTAGGTGCCAGCCACCTACTGGGAAACCAAGTCGGAATCTCCACAGCAAACTATGCGCTTGATGCCAATATCCTTGGCAACGCGAAGTCCGTGAAGGAGTGCTTCATATTTCGCCATGTTATTTGTAGCCTCAAAGTGGATCTGCAGAACGAAGTGTAGCTTTTCCCCTATTGGTGACTGTAGCAGTACACCAGCCCCCGAGACGTTGAGTAGCTTTGATCCGTCAAAGTGCATCACTCAGTATTATGGATCTAGTACAGGGGTAGCATCTGGCATCTCCGTCCAATCTGTAATGAAATCCGCCAAGACCTGTGATTTGATAGAGTTTCGTCTCTTGTAGGTGATCTCGAAGGCGGAAAGCTCAATGCCAAACCTCGCAACCCTTCCTGTGGTGTCGCTGTTATTGATGATGTCGGACAGTGGAGCTTTGCTCACAACTGTGATAGGGTGCTCCTGGAAACAGTGCATTAGCTTCCGATAAGCAAGGAACACTGCATAAGCTAGCTTCTGGTTGTGCGGGTACGCTGCTTCGACTCCGTCAAGACCTCGCTTATATAGTAAACTTGTCATTGCACTCCGTACTCATGCATTGGTTCTTTCCGCTCCACCACGACGACGATGCTGATTACCTGGTTGGTGGCCGCCATGCAGAGGAAAGTATCTCCTTTAGCTTCTTGAGTGCAGCATCTGATTCGTCCGTCCATGTAAATTTGTCCACCTTCTTCAGTACCTTGTATAGCGGCAGAGCCTCCTCTCCAAGTTGGCTGACGAACTGGCTTACTGCTGCAATGCAGCCTGTTAGCCGTTGGATGTCCTTCAGGCATGTCGACGGTTTATGTTTAGGGTTGCTTTGATTTTCTCTATGTTGACCTTGATTCCACGCTGGGAAACGATGAAGCCCAAAAATTTGCCGACCGAACCCCGAAGACGCACTTCTTTGGGTTAAGCATCATGTTGTATTTCCGAAGATTTTCAAAGGTTTCTTTTAAGTCGGAGATTAAGTCGTTTGACTTTTTAGACATCACTGTTATTTCGTCCACATAGGCGTGAACGTTCCGACCAATTTGATCATGTAGGCAACACTGCATAGTCCGCTGGTACATAGCACCTAAGTTTTTCAGCCCAAAGGGCACCGTGACATAGCAAAACATGCTGTAAGGTGTGGTGAACGAAGTGGCCAATTGGTCCGACTTCCTCATCTTTATCTGGTGGTATCCTGAGTATGTATTGAGAAAACACAGAAGTTCCGAGCCAACCGTTGAGTCAATGACTTGGTCAATGCAAGGCAAAGCAAATGGATCTTTCAGACATGATTTGTTCAAGCCGGTGTAATCAATGCAAATTCTTAATTCTTTGGTTCCCTTTTTGGGGACAAGTACAGGATTGACCACCCATCGGGTGTGAAGGACTTCTCGGATAAAACTAGCCTTAAGTAGCCTAGCTATCTCTTTGCCTATGGCACGTCTCTTCTCGTCTCCGAAGCGTCATAGAGGTTGTTTCACCGGTTTGCATTTTGGATCAATATTCAAGATGTGCTTGGCAAGTTCCCTAGGTACAAATTTCATGTCGGCAGGTTGCCAGGCAAAGATGTCCCTATTCTCAAGGAGGAACTCGACGAGCGCGCTTTCCTATTTAGGGTCCAGGTTTGTCCCAATAGTGATGGTCTTGGAGGAATCGCCTACCACAAGTTCCACCGGCTTGGTCTCGATGGTGGCCTTGAAGTCAGGATCGGAGTCAGAAATATGCTTCTTCGATGCCGGCATCTCCGAGGCATAGACCTTGCTCTGGATCTCCTTGAATTCTTTTCTGTAGAGGACATCTTCTGCAAAGGCTGCTTATCCAATCTCGCAGTCCCTTGCCTTTGTAAAGCTTCCGGATATGATGATGACACCGTTTGGTCCGGGTATCTTGAGCTTGTTGTAGACTAAGCATGGCTTGTCCATGAAGGCGTGGAAGATGTCGCGTCTGAATATGACGTGGTAAACGCTCTTGAAGGGGACAACTTCAAAGGTCATACGTTCTTGGCGGTAATTGTTAACATCGCCAAAAGAGACCGGAAGCGTGATGCACCCAAGGGACCGAGCCTCCCGACTAGGAACTATGTCATGGAACACGGTGCTGGTCCGCCTTAGGTTGGTCTCCGTCAAGTTCATCTTGTGAGCAGTATCCAGGTACATGATGTTGATGCTGCTTCCACTGTCCACCATGCATTTGGTGAACTCATTACCGTCAATCAAGGGGTTGATGACCATGGCGTACTGGTTCTACGTTGGGATGAGGTCTGGGTGATCCTTCCTGTCCCAAGTTATTGGAACTTCTGACCAGCACAGGTACTGGGGAACTGGGGGTAGGGTGGCCATCAGTATCCTCATTGAGGTTTTCTGTGCGCCGACAGTAGGGGTGCCAAGGAAAGTGTGTTAGACGGCGGCCTTCTTCTCGAAGGGGTTCTTGCCTTTGACATCTCTCTTGTCGGCATGCTTGGGGTCAACGTCCTCGTCCATGTCACTTGAATCCTTGGACTCCTCTTCCTTCTTCTTCCCTTTGCCCTTGCCTCGTGGTTTGTTCTTCCGGCTTCGCTTGTAGCAAGACTCCGGGTCCTCCTTGAGGTCATTGACAAACTTGCAATGGCGATTGGTGTGAGTAGCTTTGCCGTTGGCATAGAGGTGTACAAGTCATGGCATGTCACGGTAATCATCGTATATTTGGGGAATGCGGGGCGCTGCCGGGGTAGTTTCACTACCTCGCTGCTGCCCACGACCAGCCCCTCGTCCTTGGCCATGCTGTCCGCCATCACCTCGTCCTACAAACGTCATGGCGACCATGTAAGAGATTTTCTTTTATTCTGGCGGGCTCTTACGCTTGGTTCTGTTGTTCCTCTTAGCTTGGGTTGGAATTGCTATTGCCGGCAAGGAGACACGAGCATCATCATCGGCAGCCGCGAACTCACTGGCCAACTAGATCATCTGGTTGAGATCGAGCATGTGATTGTCCTATAGGCGCTTCAGCTTATGTCAGAGCAATGTAACTTTTTCCAACCCATCAATGAAGGCAACCATGGCGGTCTGATCGTGCACTCCTCCACATGAATTCTTCGTATCCAGCCAGTGGGAGAGATAGGCTCGAGATGTCTCATCTTTCTCTTGCATGCACCGTTGTAGATCGCCAACAGTGCAGGGACGCTTATACGTACCCTCGAAGTTTTTGGTGAACGCTTCTTGCATGTCCAACCATTGGCGGGCCATGCCCGTCAACATCACTGGGAGGTACTTGACGACGATGTTGGGGTTTCCCCTGGCGATCTCCTCCGTGTTTCCGTAATCCTGCAACCATGTAGCTGGTTTGGCAATGCCATCATAGGGCTTGATCGTCTTGTCAATCCGGAAACCCTTGGGTAAGTTCCGGTCCATACTACGGGTCCAAAGCAACGTGGTCCCGGGTACTGTCCTTCCCGGGCCTCATGAATCTTGTCCAGGCGTGAACATGCATCATATGGCTCCGGGCTTGTTCTTTTCTTCTTGCCACCAGGGGATGGGCTGCGTGAACGACACGGGCCTCCTCCGCCATGGTGTCTGCTGGGTGGCGATGGAGGCGGAGGTGGCGGTGGGTTAGCCTTCTTGCTG
The DNA here is from genome assembly GCA_910589765.1 of Avena atlantica. Lineage (NCBI taxonomy): Eukaryota > Viridiplantae > Streptophyta > Magnoliopsida > Poales > Poaceae > Avena > Avena atlantica. The sequence continues at coordinate 276,509,116 of OU342734.1, read as the reverse complement.
TTACCCTCCTGCGATGCCTCGCGTCTGTCGCGGTTGCTTGTCAGACATGGAGGGTCATGGCGTGACTTGCTCTTGTGTCCTTGGTTGCGCTCTCCATCGTGACGGGGCTACTCCGCGTTGTTGCGAATGACGATGCCGCCCTGAGGGCGCTTCGGCGGAGGTATGCTTGCATGGTGGTGTGCCTTTGGGTCTTCACGATCTTGGGGACATCAGGGCGGTGGATATGGGTGATGAGGATGAGCCTTTCCTCTGTGGTCGGAGGATATGGGGATAGCGTCCTTCCTGTTACACGCATCCCTCCTTCTTTGCTCTAATGAACCCGTCTGGGACCCTACATCATGAGGAGATTGCTCCCTTGGCGGCTTAGGATTGCTAGACTGGCAATATGCTAGGTCAGACTCAAGCCTCTGAGAGGTGGCCTTTTCCTGTTGTTTGACCACCTGCGCTATAAGGTCATAGACCTGTTCCACAGTTGCGGGTGATCTATTCGGCTCCAGAAGGGTCTTGGCGACGGCTAAGTTGAGGATAGGAGTGGGCATGACCTGCCTGCCTTCGCTGTCAATGTATGGCTTGGCTTGTGGAGGCTTCGGGGGAGCCCATCCTAGGTTGCTCCGTACACCAGGATCGTTGATGACGCGAGCTGGAGCTTTCCTAGCCTTCTGCTGCTTGAGCAGAGTCTTGTACTCTGCCTCCATTGTTCTAGCTTTCCCAATTGACTTCTACGCCTTGGCCAGATCTTGATCTAGCTTTACGCCTTGCTCCGCGATGGCTAGCGTTTCCTCCAGCAGATGATGGCGCTTCTCGTCAAGCTGGACTATGTTCCATATATGAGCCACGGTCATGGGCTTGATCAGCAGATTGCCGTACATCACTCTATCAGATGGAGTGATTTGGGCAGCCGTAGACATAGATGCCAGAGGCGGCGGGTTTATGGTGTTGAGGTTACTCGGACCGACGTTGAGTTCCTACGGCTGCTGCATTGGGTTAGGCGGAGGGGGCATGGCCTTTGCGTGATCATTGTCGGCAGCATTAGGTGGTCCCTTCCACTTTTCCAGTGCTTTAGGCGGAGCTTTTCCGGGTTGATCTTCTTCTATCACACTCCCAATGTCTACCAACACCTCTTAGGATGTGATGGCCGTGTCGGCCTGCTCCTCGCGCTTGATGTCCTCCTCCATCTCCTGCATAGCAGAGTTGAGTTCCTCCGGGTTGATCTCCATCTCCTCCGAGTCCATGCCGATGTCGGCGTAGAGCATGTCTAAAATAGAGTCGGAGGGTGCGGGGGCTTCCTCGACGACAGAAGAAGATGTCGAGGCTGCAGGGACGTTGACTGGTGGCGGTGGTGGCGGCGGATAAGGCGGCGAGGTGCCGGGTGCGACCGCGAGCGCTGCTTGAGCTTCTGCATCAGCGGCCGCGAAGTTATTGATGGTGTGCACCATGCCCTCGAATGTGAGGCGTCTCGAGGCCTGAAACCGCCTTAGTGTATGCCGGAGAAGTGTACCGCGGTCCAGCCCTTTGACAAAGTGATAAATAGCATCATCACTGGGGTAATGTTCTAGATCGGCCCGTATACGGAGCCACCTGGCTAGGTAATCACGGGGGTTTTCACCCTCTCTCTGAACGCAACACGCCAGATCGAAGATAGTCATCACGCCGACGAACTGCGATCTCTGCTTTCCAGACGCACGAGCGAAGCTGGCGGATTTGCAGCGATCTTCCACCGTTATATCCTGCATAGGGGCCGTTTGGGTGGGCCTTGAATTTTTCTGATCTAAGCCGGCAAACTCCAAAGAGAGAACTGACTTTGATCGTTCCGCGAACGTATCCTGCCCATAGCCAGTCCGAGCGGGCCTTGACGATCCTCCGACTTCCAGGGAACTAGTGCCCGAGTCGATTTCGCCGATGAAGAGGTGCATGTCCCTGATTGGGACAATCGAGCAGCGGGTGGGGTTTGCCTTCATCGGCATCCAAAACTCGTCGGTAGGGACGATCGGAACATTGCCAGAGAAGAGAACACGGCCGATGGCTACGGTTTTGTCGATTCCCGCGAAGATCTTGGACCTCGCCCATTGTAGAGCCTGACGCACCTCTTGCCCCATGGTGGGCGCCAACTGTTGTGGTATTGCCGATGAGTACGCGATGGAGGTGTGCTCATAGTGCGTGTTTAGACACATGGGGTAAGGAGGAAGGTTGGAAGGTACGAGGTAACACAGCTTACCCTGGTTCAGATCCCACGATGGTGGCGGAATCCTACTCCTACTATAAATCACTATAATGGCAATATGCCGAGTTACATGGATTGGTTCGCTGTGCGAGGTATGAGTTGTATCGTGCCCTAAAGGCTCCTCTAGGTCCGGCTTATATAGTCTCTAGATCCTAGGATTACAGGCAAAGTCCTATCAGGACAGGTAACAGAGTTCTACACGGTACACAACTAGTCTAACGTGTCTTGCACTCCAATGTTCCGGGTACGCTGATTACTCCTCCGTAGCCTTCCTTTTATCCGGCATGGGCCTCCCTTCTGGATCCATCTAACTGGGCCGCCCAGCAGGCCGTAGGCCTTGCTACTGACTATGGGCCACCCGGGTTATCTGTATTAGAGACATGCAATGGTGACACCCATTTAGCATATCCCCAACAGGCGGGAAGAGCTTTAGATCCCTCTCGATCTAGGGATGATGGTGGCGGTGGCTACGGACTTTTTCGTGGAATTCTGATTAGGTACTTAGGGTTTTGGCCTCGGGGGGAATATATAGGCGAAGGGGCAAGGTCAGTGTATGCGCAAGGGGCCCACACCAGGGCCACTCATGCCCCATGGTGGGCCCGTGCGACCCTATGGTGTGGCCTCCTCGCGTCGCCTCTTCGTATCTCCTTCGGACTCCGTGTTGTGTCGAGAAAAATAGGAACTTTGGCTTTTGTTTCGTCCAATTCCGAGAATATTTCTTTACTAGTTTTTCTGAAACCAAAAACGTAAGAAAACAGGAAACTGGCACTATGGCGTCTTGTTAATAGGTTAGTTCCAGAAAATGCATAAAAAATGCCACAAAGTGTAGACAAAACATAAGATAGTTGGTACAAAACAAGCACGGAGCATCAAAAATTATAGATACGTTTATGACGTATCACGCCGCGCTAGCAAGATGGGGAATCCAAAGAAATCTGCCGTTGCTGCCACCGGGACAAGCACCACGGATGCTGCCAAGAAGGCCTCCAACACCGGCCGTGTCACGAATGGCAGTTGGTGGCGATTGACCATGAGCGAGGTGGATTTGTGCTGCCTGTGTGAGTCACACCCGATCTCGGAGAAGAAGGGCGACACCATCATCCACACCAACGAGGTAATTTCTCTTCCTCCCGAGGGATTTGTCGTTGTCTTCCTCGTTCGACGCATTTCCCTTCCTACCCACGACTTTCTTCGTGGGCTTCTTTTTCTTTACGGGATGCAACTTCATCAGCTGACACCCAACTCCCTTCTTCACATTGCGTGTTTCATCATGTTGTGCGAGTGTTGTCTCGAGATCGAGGCACACTTCGCTCTCTTCAAGAAACTCTATTCCCTGAAGAGGCAGTCGGGCTCCAAGGGAGTCTACAAATTCGGAGGGTGCGGGATAGCCATCCGCCCCAACCTCCAATATTTCTTGTTCAACCTTTGCGAGTATGTCCAAGTATGGAGGAACAAATGGTTCTACCTTCATGACTCCATACTCAACGGCCAGCACTACGGCCTGGCTCCCTTTGATGCCAGCAAACTGGTATCCTGCAAACTCTCGTGGTCAAACGAAGTTCTTGCGGGTGAGTCCGTAGTGGTGGACCGGCTATACCAGCAAGTGGAAGCCCTCCTGTTGGTGTCAGTCAGAGAAGTCTCCGGAGTCGACATCATCCGGACGTTCCTTAGGTGTCGGGTGTAGCCCTCCAAGCGAAGGCTCATCCGATGTTTCTATATACCAGTGCCAGCGACCCTACCGGTGTGATGAAGGAGGATATGTCTTTGGCACACCTGGATAGGGTGCTCCGACCTCTACTCAAGTACAAGGCTGATGAGCCGCTGCCAATAGAGTCGTCAACTGCGCCATTCAACGTGCGAAACATGGTTCCTTAGGTATGAACTTTTTATGCTTCACGCATTATATCTATTGATAGCCTTTGCTTGATCATTTACTTGACTCAAAATCCTCTCTGGGTGCATAGGATCTAAGTGTCGCAGGCATGCTCCCGCATCTTTTTGAGGAGTACTCGGCGGCGCCAGATGGTGGAGACGTGGAGTTAGAGTCCACTGTTCCTCCAGCTCAGACTCCTGAGGGTGATGAAGCCCTCGAGCGTAGCGACGAGCACTCTCTGAAGAGAGCCCAGAGCGAGAGCTCGGATGCCTCGACACCGCAGGGGCCTGCTCATCTGGACAACATGACCTAGGAGACGGTGTTTCCTCCCCTTTTCCTAATGTTCCTATTCGAGCGGTAGCTCCTCATCCACCAGCCAAGAAGAAGAGGAAGGAGGCATTGCTCGTGAACCTCTCTGATATCCCTTCGTAAGGATTTTTGATACCTACATGCTCAATGATCTAAGTATTAGCTTCTTTGGTTCTTTGACTGACGTGCTTGTTTCGACTGTGTCAGGAGGTACTCCTCAGATGAATCCTTTAAGGATGAACTTGACGAGATGGCTGGGGAGTCGAAGGCTATGAGCGCTGAGGCTGCTGTGGCCTCCCCGAAGATGCCGGCCAACTCCGACAACGAAGCATCGAGTTCCTCAAAGCCAAGGACTCGCACAGTTGTTGACCGGAAGACACAAGCTGCCCTTCGGAGTCTTGGGGTGCCCACATAAGTATTATTCGAATGCTATACTCGAGCCCCCGACTCGTCTTCTGCTCTTCTGACCTTCATTTTCTTACTGTAGTCCATCATGTGTGACTTGCAACGCATCAGCCAGCAGTACATCTCCTTCGAGGAGAGCTTTCAGAAACTCCAAGGTGAGTGTTGAACCTTTTTTCTTGGTGCGACTACTCGTGTCAAAGTCTGTTTTTTATTCTTCTATCTTTTGCTTTTGGCAGATGAAAATAACAATGCCCTCCACAAACTGGATGTGCTTGGAAAGAAAAAGAGACAGGCGGAGACCAAGGCGAAGGACGCCATGGAAGCCCTCGAGATGTACAAGCGGGAGGCCCAGGAGCGTGAGAAGCAATTGATGGGTGATGCTGCTTCCTGGGAGAAGGAAATGACGGAGCAGCTTATGGCTGCTGCCAAGGCGCTTCCAGGTGAGTCACCATTTTTCTCCGTCTCCTTAGTTTTTGCTTTCCTCTTTCTGTTTGATCCAAACATTCTTTCGTCGCATCTCCTGCAGATGCCGCTCGCATTGTGTTTGGTCGCAATGTCATGGACCATGGGGATCCTCTTGCGGATGTTGTTGCTATGGCGAAGACCGTTGCAACTCCACCGTTGAGATGTTGGGCAAGGCTAAGGAGGTCCTCAGTCGCTTCTATCGGGAGATCTTCCCTAAGGGCGTGGACCTTGATGACGTTGACTCCCTGGCAAAGGCGCTAGCGGGGGACGCACCTACGGATTACAAGAAGACCCAGAAGGGTGTCGGTGCCACCCTTGGCCTGGCCATGGCGATGGTGTAGAGGTCCCAACCTGATAAGGTAGAGATCCCTATGTTTACAATGCTAGTCCCTGGATCGAATATCTAGCACCCACAGTTTAAGATGTAATATCAAGAAACAAAGGTCATATTACAACTTATAACCGGTAATAAAATAGTTCATCACAACTTACATAGCTCATATGGATATCTTATTACAAAGCAGCGGATATATCTATAAACATGGAGTCCTTCATCTTCATGTGCCACATGCAATCATGTTGGTTGTAGACTTGGGTGGGTGTATGTGAGACCCTGGCGCATGGCTCAATAGGATTGATTGGAAACCCATACCAACAAGTTGCAACTTCTTTTCCGGAAGCTCATTCGAAAAGAACTCTAAGGTTAAGCGTGCTTGGCCTAGAGAAATTATAGGATGGGTGACCGACCGAGAAGTGGGTACCGGGTGCGCACGAGTGAGGACAAAGTGCGCAGAAAAGACTAGTGTTGGTCTGTGGGGTTAGTCTAGAGATCCTATTGAGCTGCCCAAAGTGACAGCCGTTGGTCCAGAGTGACCAGGGGTGTTACAAAACCCAACCAAACCAGTGCTCCTTGACAAATCCAATCAAAAAGAGACTACCTAGTATGTGACCAGTACACTCACCAAGTTTCATCCAAAAATTCAAATAGGAAGTTATTTCGGCCATTTGATCAAACACTTGGAGACAGAAAACAAATTTGGCCAAACTTCACTGTTTTGAGCAGTGATCTTTGCAAACATTGTTCCCCATTGATCATCCCTATCTCCCCCAGTGCCAACCAATGCATTGAACCAACCTAGCCCCTACCCAATGCGCCATGTCGAGCATGCTCGAGAGCACCCTTGCCAGCCGACCATGGAAAGCTAGCCAAATCAAGCGCCACATCTAGCCACCATGTCCAGGAACCACGCCACCGTCCATCGCCACCCCCTGTACAGCTCTCAAGCCTGGAGAATCCGTGGACCACCGAGAATGCACGCGCCCAATTTGTCTATGTGATGTCCAGAGCGCTCCAGAGCGCCGTGCTCGACATGCTCGCACAGACCGCGCCCCGCCTTCGCCGCCCGTTCCTGCGATCACCACCGTCCTAGGAACCTCCCAGACATCCCCGTTCGCGTCGCACGACCCGTAGCCACTATGCACCATCAAAACCACCGTCGGTGCCGCTCAGAGCACCTGTGCATTCCGACCGAACCACACCGCCCCTTGCCACGCCGTCAAGCCATTGAGCATCGCCCGGAGACCGCGCACCATCCCCTAGCCCCGACCATGCTTGTAGCTCGCTGTAACGCCAACCTCGACGAGCTCTGCCCACACCCTTCGGTTCCCTTGTCGAAGTATAAATAGAGGCCTTCCCCGTTCGTTTTCACACCATCTCACTCCCCACCTCTCATTGATCCTTACCACTTCTTCCCGAAGCAAGGTGAGCACAACATCGCCAGAATTTCGTCGGAGCCTGCCGCTGCTAGAGGAGAAGGGCACCGTTGATTGGAGCCCCTAGGAGGAACCGCTAGTACCAGGAGAACCACCATCGTCGACTTCGTCGTTCGCCCCCATCACCAACCATCGCCTGAGCCCCGGTGAGCCGCCAAAGACCCCCACTGGCCGCACTAGGGTTCGAGCCTGTCGCGTTCTGTTCGACGAGGATGATGGCCGTGAGCCGTTGATCCTCGATCTAATCCTATGGTCGTAGTTATCCCGTACCCCTTCACACCCCCTGTCCCACTGACGTGTGGGGAGAACCACTTAACCAGCCCGCGCGCACGCTGTGCGTAGTGGGCTGGCCTAGTTAGATTTCCCGCATGACCCAGTTAGTTTGAATTTAGATTTATCTATTTAGTTGCAAACCTAGTTCTGGCAGTAGATTCAAAAATCGTTTCAGAGAGATTCAATAAACCAAATTGCATGAAACTGATACGTCGGAAACATATCTATAATTTTTTATGTTCCATGCTTGTTAGTATCTACTTTTCTTTGCTTTGTCTACACATTGAGGTGCTTTTTACATGTTTTCTGGTACTAACCTATTAACAAGTTGCCACAGTGCCAGTTGCCTGTTTTCTGCTATTTTTGGTTTTAGAAAATCTAGTAAAGAAATATTCTCGGAATTGGACGGGACAAAACCCAAAGTCAATTACTTTCCTTGGGGAACAAGAAGTCCAGAGGGGAGCCGGAGAGGCGGGCTAGGGCGCCCAGACCCCCTAGGCGCGGGTTGGCCCTGCCCCACGCCTGGGAGGGGTGTAGGGCCCTAGCTGCCGCCTCGGCCTCCCCCTTCGCCTATAAGAAGCCCCCGATGAAGAAACCCTAGGAACCCACAAATCTCCACAAAACCGTTTGTAGCCGCCGCCACCATCGTCCCTAGATCGGGGGATCTAAAGTTCTTCCCGGCACCCTGCCGGAGGGGAGATCATCCCGGAGGCCTTCTCTCCGGTATGATGCGTGAGTAGTTCCACCTTGGACTATGGGTCCATGTAGTAGCGAGATGGTTGTATCTCCTCCTTTGTTCTTTCATGTATAGATCTTGTGAGCTCCATTCATGATCAAGATCTAATCTATTTGTAATCATGCATGTTGTGTTTGTGGGGATCCTATGGATATTGAGATTATTATGTTGGTTTGATTAATGGTTTTGTCTTTATGATTCTATCATGTCTATGTTGTTTGTGATCTTGCATGCTCTCCGTTGTTAGTAGCTACCTTGGCCAAGTAGTTGCTAGTGACTCCAAGAGGGAGTATTTATGCTTGATAGTGGGTTCATTCCTCTAGTTTCCAAGGGAAGTGACAGAAATCTCTTTGGTTGTAGATGTGTTGTTGCTACTAGGGAGAAAACAACGGTCTCTTGTTCATGGAACATGTGGACTGTTTACCTTACACACTTTGCTTAAAGCAGTTGTCTGTTGCTTGCAACTTAATATTGGAGGGGGTTCAGATGATAACCTGAAGGTGGACTTCTAGTCATAGATGCAGTTGGATGGCGGTCTATGTATATTGTTGTATTGCTCAATCGAATCTCATAGGATCTTTCTGACTAGTAATTGCATTGTTATGCCTTGCTCAGTTCCTATCAATTTCCCTGCTGTAATTTGTTTACCCTTCATGCCATGTTGTTTATTTAAGGAGAGAACCTCTAGTGAACTATGGACCCCGGTCCAATCTTTACCATTGATACATCTTCCACTGTTACTTGTTTACTTGCTGCAAACCATTACCTTCCACACCATACGTTTAATCCTTTGTTACAACAAACCGGTGAGCTTGAAAACCTCACTGATTCGTTGGGGCAAAGTCTTGAGTTTGTGTTGTGCAGGTCTCCGTGTTGCTTGCAACACCTGTGTGACGTTTCCTTCCTCCTACTGGTTTGATACCCTCGGTCTCTACTGAGGGAAAACTTGGTGTTGTGCTGCTTCACACCTTGCTCTTGGGGTTCCCAACAAGACTCCACATCAAGCACCAAGTTCTCTAGCACCACCAAGGAGTCATCAACAAGTTTTCTAGCGCTGTTGCTAGGGAGGCTAAGGACGTCTTCATAAGGGGAGTCCTTCACTTCCTTTCTCTTTACTTTGTTTTTAGTTTTCTTTGTTTCTTTTTCTTGGTTTTTTTGCCTCTTTCCAAAAAACCCCAAAAAATTAGTCTAGTTTGGTTTGCTTGCTTTATTCAAAAACAAAAAAAAATTACTTCCCACTCTAGTTTCTGGTCTGTTGTTGCCTTGCTTGGTCATGCTTTCCATCAATGGATGGATTCTTTGAAACTAGTGCTTATTGGCAAGGTGGGTTCACGGAAGAACAAAAGTATTATTATAAGGAACACCATTTGTCACAAAAAGGGAAACACTTATGGGAACAAATTGATAAGTTGAATACTATTGCTAGAGACGTGTGCTCTACTTATAATGTTACTTATTGATTTGACAAAGCTTGTTGCCGCAGGAGGTACAAACACCTACCCTTTCAATGTGAGTATAACGATAATGTTACCATATCCTCTTATGTTAAAGGAAATTATGACTTTTATGATGTGGAACAAATTTAAGAATTCATTGCTTTCAAAGGTGCATTTGAACTTGCCAGTTTGCTTGAAAATACTAATGATTCACATTATGAATCTGAGATTGATGAGATACTTAAATTTTTCTTTGATAATTACAAGGAAGAAAATGGCTATATTCTTGAATATTTTAATAGGTGCTTTCCACAAATGGAAGAGACTAATGCCTTGCAGGAGCCTATGGAAGAAGAAATTGTTGAAACTAGAAGCTCATTACATGAAAAAGAGGAGGAGAGTGATGAACAAAAGGAGGAAGAATGGATTATCTACCCATTCCTACCTTCTAATGAGAGTAACTCTTTATATCTTATATTATTTGATTGTCCCCCTAGTTTACCAAAGGAGGATGAATGTTATGTTCCTGTGGATCCTTTTGAATTATCTACTTTGGGTAAAACCTGTGAAGGTTTTAATCCCACTATTTTTGAGCTTGATAGAAATTATGTGTTTGTAGATCATGAAAAGAATGCTTTATGTGATAGCTATATTGTTGAGTTTATTCATGAGGATACTGAAAATTATTATGAGAGAGGAAGATATGGTTGTAGAAATTTTCATGGTACTAAAACACCTCTCTTTGTGCTGAAAGTTTTCAAGTTACTCTTGTTTTCTCTTCCTATGCATGTCACTTTGTTCTTTGTGAACTTATTTGTGTACAAGATTCCTATGCATAGGAAGTGGGTTAGACTTAAATGTGTTTTGAATTTTCTTCTTGATGCTCTCTTTGACTTCAATTCATAATTCTTATGTCAGCATCTTCTCAAGCTATCAAGCCTAACTTAAAGGTGTTAAATAAAAGTACTTGTTGGGAGATAACCCAAGAGTTTCCTTGAGTCTTGGAAGTTATTATTTCAGTAATGACCTCTCCTTATCCTTTTTATTTGCTTTTTGTGCCAAGAATGACCTCTAATGAGAGTGAAGTAAGATTTGGGGAGTTGCTGTCCCGAAACACATTTGTGTCCTCCACCAAAAAAATTCATGAGGAGTCTCTATAACTCGAATTGAGCTCAACATTTACGAATAAATCCCCTTGTATGTTAGATAACTTTCGTTAGTTCAACACTTTTTTATTTGAGCAACAGAAGATGTTCGAAAAAATCGGTTTCTACCTGCTGGTCTATTTTGACAGATTTCTGCCATTATTTGCATTTGCTTCTTATTGATTCCTTTTTGAGTTCTCTTTAGGTGAATTGAGATTTTTTAAGGAGTTGCTACAGTAGATTGTGTTTTTAGTGAAAAGCCTTGCTGTTCCAAAGCTTTGCCAGAGGTCTAATATCTTTTGAATACACTAATGTTGCCAATAAAGATTGTGTGAAATTTTGTATGAAGGAAAAATTTCAGGTGTAGAGAGAGAATGATGCAATGAGATGAAGAATGGACAAAATCTCAAGCTTGGGGAAGACACCATGGTGTCACCCCAAGAAATATCCAAGAGGTACAAGCGTCAAAGCTTGGGGATGCCCAAGGCATCCCCTTCTTCATCAATAAAAAGCTTAGGTCTGTCTAGACACTTTGTTTTTATTGTTTCATGCGCAGTTGTGTTGTTATTGGAGCGTCTTAGTTTTCGTTTTCTTTGCTTAGGTTGTTTAGTTTGCTTGAATAAAGTAGATTGGACCCCCGTTCTCGCTGTGTTGTTTTGCAAATAAGTTGCTTGGTGTTGGAAAGGAGTAGTAAGTTCTTGCTTGAAGTGCAAGAGGAGCTTGCATTGACTGTGACTTAGACTTTAGCCTGACATGCTAGGTGTTGTTTTGGCATTCTGATTAGTGATTATTGTTGTGGCATGTCTTGTTCCAAAAAATTGGTATTGCTTAGTGTGCCTTGAAGAAATTATGCGTTGTTTTAGCATGCAAAAGCATAGTATTGTGGTATTCTCCTTTGATGCTTTGCTTGGGTTGACTTGGCACATGCTCACACCATGTTATGACTATGACAAGTCACTATTATCCTCTATGATCATTTAGTACTTGGCTTGTAGTACCACTCTATGCTTTGATTAGTAATGCTTTGTTGCTCTGCATGATTATGGCCATTATGCTCTCTTAGTTGGTTGCTCCCAGTCTTTTGCTAGCCTCCACTTGTATGAGTAAGTTCTACTCATGCTTCCAACTCCCAAGAAACCAAGTTATTCCAAAGTGTCCACTATAAAATCCTATGCATGGTGTGTTACACCATTCCAAGTATATTCTTGTTTTCAACTATCTTCCAATTAAAAACTATTTTGTTATGTGAAAACTTAGTGATTAAAGCCCTCAAGAACTTGATGGCACACTTTACATTCTTTGCCCCTAATAAACTTGATGTCACAACCACCAAGTTTGAATCAAAAATTCAAATTTGAATTTCTTTCGGCTATTTCATCAAACACCTTGCAAGCACCAAAACCAACAAACATTAAACACTATAGTGAGCAGTAATTTTGGCCTAACTTGTCCCCTATCTAGCTCACACTGCACTCTCAGTAGATCATCTAACTTGTTTAAGCCACTCTAGCTCACTGTAAACCAGACCATGCCATCAATGGCAAGCATGCCGAGAGCACCCTTGCCACCCCAATGTCGCCAGCCAGCTAGGAGCAGCTCTAGCCTCACCAACCTTGTCTAGCAGGCACTCCGCCATCCACTGCCACCCCTTGTCCAAGCCTCGAGCCTTGCCAGCCACTGGACCACATGGAACGCTCGTGCCTAGCTTCTCTGCAAGCATGCCGAGAGCGCGAGAGAGCCCCACCCGCGACACATGCCCACAGACCGCGTGCCGCCTCGCCGCGTGCGAGAACGATCACCACCATCCCAGCAACCCCATAGACACGCCCGTTCGTTGCCGCACAACCAGGAGAGCCCGTGCGCCATTAAAACAGCCGCCGAACCCGCCCAGAGCATCAACGTGTTCAACCTTCTCGCACCGTCCCACGCCGTGTAACCATGCCATTGAGCTTTGCCAGGGAAAACAACACCGTCCCCTACCTTTGCCATGCTAGTATCTCACTGTGACGACGACCACGATGAGCTCTTCCCACGCCCTTCGGTCCCCTCTCTGCACTATAGATAGAGGCCACTGCCTCTCGATTTCTTCATACAATCTCACTCCCCTCTCTCTCAGAAGCACCCCACCTCACCCCCGGAGCAAGGCGAGCAACACATCGCCGGAATTTGGCTGAAGTCTGTCGTGGAGGAGGAAGAAAGGAGCCGTTGATTGGAGCCGCCCCAGGAGAAGCCGTCGGTACCAGGAGGTTCGCTGTCGTTGACTTCGTCGTTCGACCCCATCGCCGACCCTTGCCTGAGCCCAGGTGAGCCCCCGTAGACCCCCACTGGCCGTGCTAGGGTTCAGTCGTGCCGGCGATGCCCGACGAAGACGATAGGTCGTGGCCGTTGGATTAGAGTTTTATCGCACGGTCTAGATCACCCCGTACCACTTTGCACCCCCTGTCTCGCTGAATGGTGGGGTCATCCACTTAATCCCACCCGCGCGTGCGCTGTGCATCGTGGGCTGGCCCAGTTAGCATCTCGCGCAACCCAGTTAGTTTGAATTTATATTTTCCAATTTATTTTCAAACCCAGTTCTGTACCTAGATTCAAAAATCAACTTAGGTCGATTCACTAAACCAAAATGCATGAAACCAATTTTGTTAGAAATGTACTGGAATTCTTAATCCAAGCCCGTTTGATTCAGTTCATTTGGATTTGTAGATCACCTATAGTAAAAATAACAAAGGAGAAGCTTTTCTGCATTCAAACATTTTTCAAAATTCAACCACAAAAGCTTTTGAGTTGATTCCAACTCTCAAAAATCACATTTAACAAGACCTTTCATAATATATAAAAATATATAGGTTTACTTACAGAAACAATGGACAAGCAATAAATGAATGCCCCATAGGCCATTCTAGTCACATTAATTAATTAAAATAAAAAGGTTAAACCTTATTAAATTGTGACACCACTTTAAATCACATTCCCATGTACTGAAATATGTGGTGATGACATGTGTCAACATGATCCCATGTTTTAGTTGGAGAATATTAAATCTTAAGTAGTTTTTCAATGAGTAGAAATTACCTTACTAAAATAAAGGGAATAAAACTTTTGCCTTAATCTTTGTGATGTTTATGATGATGCTAGATCATCTAGTGTGAATCTTTGTGTGCTAAATAGAAGTAGTTAAGTATTGTTTGGTGATTGTGTACCTCATATTTATTTATAGACGCTAGTACCGACCAAGGATACGAGGAGGATACTACGAGGAGGAAGCCGAGGAGAACTTCAACCACTGCTCTGCACAAGGCAAGCTAACACTTCCAACTATGAAAACTATATAATATATGCAATGCATTAGGCATGCCTTGATTATGCCAATTGATGATACACAATCCTAGTTTTACTTGCAAGCTTAGTTATTTTATTTCTTTGTCAAAGCTTTCTATTAGAGTTTACTTAGTGACTTGTAGACTTTAGAAAGATATCTGTAGGTAGCAAAAAGAGCATAAAACTTGGCCTAAGTTAGATAAATCTTGATGTCATCCGGAGGCATGAGATTGAACTTACATAAGATACACTTGTCTACCACCCCTCATTAGTATTTACCCCCACTTGTAGATGCTAGTGTTAAGCATAAAATTTGATAAAATTTAGATGGGAATACTTGGTGAAAATGGTTATGAAAAACTTAGAATGTTGAGTCATTCTACTGAAATGTTTTGATATGTGTTTTTGAACACCAGATGATTTTGATGATGAAAATGTTAAGGCATGAGCCCTAGCCCTTTATAAAACTGATGGTTGTCTGGATGCGATACCATTCCAATTTTACCGTACAACCACGATACCCGAAATTTGGGTAGGGCTTGAATGGAAACTTATATACCTTAGTATGGTTTCCCTTGTGGCCAAGGTTTGAGATGAGTCTACCTTGTGACGATTTTCCACCTGTGCAGTTTCCAAGATGACAGTTGGTCATGGTTGGGAGGCCAAACTCACAGGAGAGGTGCCTGTACTAGGACATGTAATTGAAAGGTTAGGATTGATTATCCGCATACTGAGTATGGTGAATTCAGGATTATTGCTGATGGATGTATCGAATGTTGTGGTGAAAGTGTACCACCTCTGCAGAGTGTCAAACTATTCGAATAGCCGCGTCCGTGGTTATGGACAGTTGGAGTGGCCATACTGTTCCGTCGTCAGATGTTTTCAAAATGACTTATGAAATGATTTGTGATTTGACTTAACCACAACATGGTTGTGATATGAAATTCAAGTTCCCACTTAGGTGTTATAAAACTTTCAACTAGCTTTCTTTGCTTCTGAACTCAGTAGAGATAAATCTGGCTTTTTGCAAAACAACCTAGAGCTTAGTATTTCCTACTCAAAAACCACTTCACTTGTTAGTATTAGTTTGTGAGTACTTAAAGAGTACTCATGGCTTTGTCCCTGGCTATTCCCGTGGCCAGACTATGAAGAAGACTATCAGGAGGATGGACAGCAGGAAGGTTACGACAACTAGGATCATCTCCCATCGTCAACATTGCCTGTGACCATGAAGATGGAGTATCGCCTACACTACCGTTATTATTAGTTATTCCGCTACTTGAATTGTATTAAGACTGGATCATGAGATCCTTTATTTGTTGTAGGACCTTATGTATGGTTTGTAATGGATGATGTACTGTGATATCCAATCTGTTATGTCTCGCAAAAATTGTAATCCTGGGATTGCGATGCCTGGCATAATAGGAATCTGGGATTAAAAATCTGGGTGTTGACAACGAATAGCCGCGTCCATGGTTATGGACAGTTGGAGTGGCCATACTGTTCCGTCGTCACATGTTTTCAAAATGACTTGTGAAATGAATCATGACTTTGACTTGACCACAATAGGGTTATTCGAATCATGAATTTGAATCATGACTTTAACTTGACCACTCCAACTGTCCATAACCGTGGACGCGGCTATTCGAATAGTTTTACACTCTGCAAAGATGGTAGACTTTCACCACAATATTAGATACATCCGTCAGGAACAATCCTAAATTCAGCATACTCAGTATGCGGATAATCAATCCTAACCTTTCAATTACTCGCCCTAGTATAGGCACCTCTCCTGTGAGTTTGGCCTCCCAACCATGATCAACTGTCATCTTGGGAACTGCACAGGTGGACAATCTTTACAAGGTAGCCTCAGCTCAAACCTTGGCTGCAAGGGAACCCATACTAAGGTATATAAATTTCCAGTCAAGCCCTACCCAAATTTCGGGTATTGTGGTTGTACGGAAAAGTTGGAATGGTATCGCATCAAGACAACCATCAGTTTTATAAAGGGCTAAAGTTCTTGCCTCAACATTTTCATCATCCCAAATCATCTGGTCTTCAAGAACACATGTCAAAACATTTCAGTAGAATGACTCATTATTCTAAGGTTTTCATAATCATTTTCACCAAGTATTCCCATCTAAAGTGATCAAGTTTTATGCTTAGCACTAGCATCTATAAGTGGGGGATAAACACTAATGAGGGGTGGTAATCTAGTGTGACTCATCTAAATTCAATCTCATGCCTTAGGATGATATCAAGATTTATCTAACTTAGGCCAAGTTTTATGCTCTTTATGCTACCTCTAAAATATATTTCTAGAATCTACAATTTACTAAGTAAACTCAAATTAAAAGCTTTGATAAAGAAATAAAATAACTAAGCTTGCACATAAAACTAGGATTGGGTATCATCAATTGGTATAATTATTAAGGCATGCCTAATACATTGCATAGATCATATAGTTTTCATAGTTGCAAGTGTTAACTTGCATAGGTAACATGCAAGTGGTATCTTGCCTTGTGTAGGACAGTGGTTGATGTTCTCCTCGGCTTCTTCCTCGTAGTATTCTCCTTCCTCCTCATATCCTTGTTCGATACTAGCGTCTATAAATAAATACGAGGTACACAATCACCAAACAATTCTTAACTACTCTATTTAGCACACAAAGGTTCACACTATATGATCTACCATTATCACTATTCTCACAAAGATTAAGGCAATAGTTTTATTTATTTTATTTTAGAAAAGTAATTTCTACTCATTGAAAAACTACTTAAGATTTAATATTCTCCAACTAAAACATGGGATCATGTTGACACATGTCATCACCACACATTTCAGTACATGGGAATGTGATTTAAAGTGGTGTCACGATTTAATAAGGTTTAACCTTGTTATTTTAATTAAATAAAGTGACTAGAAATGCCTATGGGGCATTCTTTTATTGCTTGACCATTATTTCTGCAAGTAAACCTAGATATTTTTATATATTCAGAAAGGTCTTGTTAAATGTGATTTTTCAGAGTTGGAATCAACTCAAAAGCTTTTGTGGTTGAATTTTGAAAAATGTTTGAATGCAGAAAATATTCTTCGTTGTTATTTTTACTATAGGTGATCTACAACTCCAAATGATTTGAATACAACGGGCTTGGATTAAGAATTTCAGTACCTTTCCAGCAAAATTAATTTCACCCAATTTGGTTCAGTGAATCGATCTGTAATGATTTTTGAATCTAGGTACAGAAATAAGTTTGAAACTAAATGAATAAACCTAAATTTGAATTACTGGGTCGCGCAGGAGTGTAACTGGGCCGGCCCACGGCATACAGCGCGCATGGGTGGGTTTACGTGAATGTCCCCACCAGTCAGTGAGATAGGGGGTGCGAAGGGGTACGGGGCAATCTAGACCACACGATCAACATCTAATCGAACGACTGGGGCGTGTCGTCTCCGTCGGGCAGCGCTAGCGAGACTGAACCCTAGCGCGGCTAGTGGGGGTCGTGTGAGGATCACCGGGGCTCAGACGAGGGTCGGTGATGGGGGCGAACGACGAAGTCGATGACGACGATCCTCCTGGTACCGGTGGCTTCTCCTGGGGAGGCTCCAATCGACAGCTCCTCTTCTCCTCCTCCGCGGCAGACTCCGGCGAAATTCCGGCGACCTGCTGCTTGCCTTGCTCCGGGGATGAGGTAGGGTGGTTCTGAGAGAGAGGGGAGTGTGACGGTGTGCTAAAATCAAATGGGGGTGGCCTCTATTTATAGTGCAGCGAGGGGACCGAAGGGCGTGGGTGGAGCTCGTCGTGGTCGTTGTCACAGCGAGCTAATGGCATGGGCGACGGTAGGGGATGATGCACTATCTCCTAGCGAAGCTCAAAGGCATGGTCGCGAGGCGTGGGGCGATGCGATGCGGTCAGAACACTACGGTGCCCTGGACGGGTCCGACGGGAAAATTAATGGCGCACGAGCTGTCATGGTCGTGCGGCGACGAACGAGCATGTCATGGCGGTTCCTGGGATGGTGGTGATCACGCACGCAAGCGGCAAGGGAAACACATGGTCTGGGCTCGCGTGTCGAGTGCGGCGCTCTAGCGCGCTCTCGGCATGCTTGCAGAGTGGCTGGGCATGCTCGGGCTAAGTGGTCCAGGGGCTGGCTGTGCTTTGGCGTTGGATAGGGGCTGGCGATGGACGGTGGTCAGTGTGCAAGACAAGGTTGGCGAAGCTAGGGAAGCTCCTAGATGGATGTCTACAATGCTCACCATTGATGGCAATGGCAAGCTCACAATGAGCTAAAGCTTGTTAACTGAGCTAGATGATCTACTAAGAGTATGTTGTGAGCTAGAGAGGGAACAAGTTAGGCACAAACACTGCTCACCATAGTGTTTTGTGTTTTGTTTGATTTGTGTTTGCAAGGTGTTAGATGAAATGGCCGAAAGAGATTTGAATTTTAATTTTTGAATGAAAATTGGTGGGTGTACTAGTCACATACTAGGTAGTCTATAGTTAGTTGGAAAGGTCAAGGTGCACTGGTTTGGTTGGTAGTTGAGAATTGGTAATCTTCACCTATGATAAAGAATCAATTTTGAAATGTCATTTGGATCAGGTTGCCAAATGTTTCTGTGAGTTTGAAAATTGGGCTTGGGTTCACTTTTACTAGGTTTAGTAAGGGGTGAAAAGAAATGGAATTGTTTCTGTTTGAAATCTTTGACTAGAAACACTCAAAGTGGTCTAGTGAGCAAGATTGTCAAAAATGACCATTTGCTTATTTTGTTTGTTTTTGAATTTCTCTTGATTTATTTCTGCTTGGATTTTATTTAGATGATGTTGTTTTCATCTTTAAACCATTACTTTATATTTACATTAATCACACAAGTCCATTCATGCATTCATACAATCATCACATACACACATGCACTCATATGATTTTATTTAACAAAAGTTAACCCTAATTTTGGTGATTGGAACTTGATAACCTTGATCAATATTTTTGGGATTTTACAAACCTTCCCTCCTTAAACAAAATCTCGTCCCGATATTTGAGAAAGAAGAAAAAGAAAACTAGGATTTAAAGAGATCGAGAAACTCCGTCTTGATGTAATCCTCTTGTTCCCAGGTAGCTTCTTCCTCAGTGTGGTTGCTCCACTGGATCTTGAGAAACTTGATGCTTCGGGTCCTAGTGGTTCTGAAAGCTTCCTCCAAAATACGGATGTGTACTTCGGGATACGTCAGGTCATCGTTGATCTCTATGGTTCGGTGATCAATGTTCTTGACAACTTCAGTCTTCTCCGGGACTTCTAGGCATTTGCTAAGTAACGATATATGGAACACATTATTTACTGTTGACATCTCCTCTGGCAGTTCCAGTTGATACGATACTTCTCCTTGATGATTCAGAATCTTGAAAAGTCCAATATATCTAGGGCTAACTTTCCTTTGAGCTGGAATTGTTGCATTCCTTTCAAAGGTGACACTTTGAGATACACAAAATCTCCAATATTGAAAGCGAGGTCTCGACGTCTCTTGTCTGCATAACTCTTCTGTCTGGATTGGGCGGTCTTGAGGTGCTCACGGATCTTGTGAACTTTCTATTTTTCTTCTCGTAGGATGCATGATCTGAAAATCTAACTCTCTCCTACTTTCGACCAGTTCAAAGGGGTACGACACTTCCTTCCTTACATGAATTCAAATGGGGCCTTTTGCAAACTAGCTTGATAACTGTTGTTGTACGAAAATTCTGCGAAAGACAGGCAATCTTCCCATTTAGATCCATACTATAGCACACAAGCTCTCAACATATCTTCGAGTATTTGATTTACTCGCTCCGTTTGTCCATCGGTCTGAGGGTGATAAGCTGTGCTGAAATCCAGTCGGTTTCCTAATCCTTCTTGGACTTTCTTACAAAACCTCGAGGTAAACTGAGTTCCTCGATCTGATACAATGTTCTTGGGGACTCCGTGAAACTGACGATTCTAGCAATGTACAACTCTGCTAGCTTCGAACTCTGGTAAGTGGTCTTGACAGGTAAGAAATGGGCGACTTTGGACAGTCTATCAACCATGACCCAAATAGAGTCATTTCCCCTACTATAAGTAGGCAATCCAATTATAAAGTCCATTCCAACAGAATCCCATTTACATTTTGGAATCTGTAAGGGCTGCAACAGTCTTGTGGGTCTCTGATGTCCCGCCTTAACTCTCTGACAATATCATACTTGGCTATGTAGCTTCCGATTTATCTCTTCATCTTATGCCACCAAAATTGCTCCTTCAGATCCTGATACATCTTCGTTCCTCCGGGGTGGATAGAATAAAGAGTATCATGGGCCTCTTTCAAAATAGCTTGCTTCAACTCTGAATCTGCTGGCACATAGAGACGGCCTTTGTACCAAAAAACTCCTTCATCTTCCGTGAATCCGGGTACTTTGCCTATATCGATACGATGTTTGATTCCATCGATACTAACATTTCATTTCTGCACCTCCTTGATCTGACTGATCAAAGTGGTTTGAAGTTCTATGCTAGCCAAAAATCCTTCACTTACTAATTCCATTCTAAAATCTTCCATCTCTTTGTGCAAACTTGGTTGCTCCTTCAGAATCATGGAATTCAAGCGACATGACATTTTGGTAAGGGCATCTGCTACCACATTGGCTTTACCGGGGTGATAATGGATGTCCAGATCATAGTCCTTGATTAGCTCTATCCATCTCATCTGCCTCATATTCAGCTCCTTTTGAGTGAATATATACTTCAGGATCTTGTGATCCGAATAAATCTCACAACGGTTTCCCATGAGGTAATGCCTCCATGTCTTCAGGGCTAGAACTACGGCTCGATTTCAAGGTCATGGGTAGGATAATTTTGCTCATGTTGCTTCAGTTGGCGGGATAGATAAGATATAACTTTGCCTTCTTGCATTAGCACACATCCGAGACCGATCTTGGATGCGTCACAATACACATCAAAAGGCTTCGTGATATCCGACATGATCAAGATTGGGGATGATATCAATCTCCTCTTGAGTTCTTGATAACTCACTTCACATTTGTCCGTCCATTCAAACTTCTTATCCTTCTTCAACAGTTGGGTCATGTGTCTTGCGATACTCGAGAATCCTTCTATGAACTTGCGGTAATATCCCGCTAATCTTAGAAATGCACGAACTTGGGTTTGAGTGGTTGGGGCTTGCCAATCTTCTAGATCCTTTACCTTTGCAGGGTCAGCGACAATTCCTCCGGCTGATACGACATGTCCGAGGAATCCTACCTCCTGTAACCAGAATACACATTTGCTAAACTTGGCATACAACTGATGCTCCTTAAGGGTTCCAAGGGTGGTCCTTAGGTGTAGCTCATGTTCTTCTTCTGATTTGGAATAGATCAGAATGTCATCTATGAAAACAATGACAAACTTATCCAGGAAGTCCATAAAAAATCTTATTCATGAGATTCATGAAATAAGTGGGGGCATTGGTTAATCCAAAAGACATGACAGTGTACTCATACAATCCATATCTGGTGGTAAAGGCAGTCTTTGGAATATCCTCTACGCGAATCTTGAGTTGATGATAACCAGTTATAAGATCAATCTTAGAAAATACTTTGGCACCGGTCAACTAGTCAAACAGATCTTCTATCTTCGGTAGTGGGTACTTGTTCTTGATGGTGACATCATTCAACTTCCGATAATCCGTACACAAACGGTTACCTCCATCTTTCTTATCCACTAACAAGACAGGTGATCTCCAGGGCGACGCACTTGGTTGGATCAATCCTATCTCCAGCATAGCATCCAGTTGCTTCTTCAGCTCCACTAATTTAGACGGGTTCATACTATATGGTCTCTGGGTTATGGGTCCAGTTTTTGGGATTAGTTCAATGATAAACTTGATATCCCGATATGGGGGCATACCGGGCAAAACATCTGGAAATACATCGGGGTATTCACAAACTACTCTAACATGGTCAATGGTTGGTTGGGCTAGACTCTTGTTGCACTTGAATTGATAGGGCAAAGATTCAGATACAAGCTCTACTGGTATTCCAGCTGTACTGGTCATGGTTATGGCTTTCTTGGCACAGTCGCTTAATCTTTTAAGTTTTGACATCCAGTCCATTCCTAGTACTACTTCCAAACCTTTAGTTCCAAGTACTATTAGATTAGCATAAAAATCTATGCCATGGATTCGGATAGGTACGGCCTTGCAAATTTGTCTAGCTTTGGTGGTTGAACCAGGTATTTGAACTATCATAACATGCTTCAATTTGGTTGGTTGAATCTTACTTGTGCAAGAAATTTCTTCGGTAACAAACGAGTGCGATGCTCCAGAATCAAAAAACACTCTTCAAGTATTGAGTCAACTGAAAACATACCCAACATGACATCTGGAGCTTCTTGGGCTTCTTCAGCATGCATGATAAACAGACGGCCGTTGCAGTTGAGCAAATTCCCTGGGGGCAAACCTTCTTCCAGGCTGAACACGACGCTGCTGCTGAGCTGGGGCATTTGCATTGGGGGCTGCTGCAATCTTCTTGGGGCACTCATTGGAATAGTGAACCTTGGTTCCACATTCATAACAAGTCACTTGGGACTTGTCCTTTGCTACAACAGGCACAACATTGCTTCCAGTTCTTGGGGCAGTATTGGTGTTGGTGGCGACATTGTTGTTGTTGAACTTGGGCAGTGCATAGTTGAAATTGTTGGAGTTGTCGGGGTTGTTGTGGTTTCCTCCTCCACGGTTGGGATAGGTTGGACGGTTCATCGGGGGTCTATTGGTTCTTGGGGCAAATCCTAGAGATGGGTTGGGGCGATACTTTGGGGTATGATGGGTTCCTGGTTGGTGCATCATCCCGTGCTTGCGGTTCTCATTGGCTTAGTTGATCTTGCCTTCCATCTAAATGGCAGAATCCACTAAGGCTTCAATGTCAGCAAACAGGATGTTGACTAAGACTGTCTGCATCTCATCATGTAGACTATTCAGGAATCTCTCCTTCTTCTTAGCTTCAGTTTCAATCTCATCCGGTGCATACCTGGCCAATGACAAAAATTTGTCACGGTACTCAACTACGGTCATTCTCCCTTGCTTCAGTTCCCTGAATTCATCTCTCATCCTCTTGATCAAACCCGGTGGCACATGGATTCTGCTAAACATGATTTTGAATTCTTCCCAAGTCATCATATGTCCTCCATTCATGGCACGAACGCTGTTCCACCATGCTCTTGCATCTCCGGCCATATAGTGGGAGGCAAACAGTAGTTTCTCATTGGCTTCCACTCCTCAACTTCTAAGTTGTTTTCCATAGCTTGCAGCCAATCGTCGGCATCTAGGGGCTCTTCAGACTTAGTGAAAATGGGTGGATTGGTGTTCTGGAAATTCTTGAGCTTGGATCCATGGTTGTCCTGGTTTCCATGGCCTTGGTTGTTGTTGGCCATCTGAGCTATGTGTTGAAGGGTGGATAAGTTGGCTTGACGTTCAGCTCTTTTAGCTTCACGGTCAGAAACCAACATTTGCAAGATCTGGAACATCGGTTCTGGGGATGAAGTGCTTCCTCCGCGAGGCATCTGAAGATTGAGATTGATCATGAGAAAAGAGGGAAATTTCTAAGTTTCAGGGTTTTTTGTTTTTGAAAAGTTTTTGAAGTTTGACTCAGATTTTTCTAGAAATTTTCTTTTCATTCATTCATAGCACACGATACAAACACACACCACAACAAGGAAAACAGATGGTTTTAAGAAACATTCTGGGAAACTATGATAGAGTGGGGCCATATACAACTCACTAATGCTAGTGCTCAAGTGCTACTACTCCTTGGAGTCGGTGTCCTCATCATCCTCATCATCATCATCATCAATGAAGGTGAAGTCATCCTCATCGGTGAAGAAGTCCATGGCATGATCCTCCAGAAAGTCATCATCATCAATGAAGGAGTAGGGGTCTCCACGAATATCCTCCCCTGCATTCTCCCTCTCCTCGAGCTGCATGTCCCTCTCATGGACGGTCTCCTCCAACTCTGTGATCCCGTGGCGAAGGCAGGCAATGATGCGCTCCTTCTTGTCAAGCTGACGACGACGAGACTGGCGATCCTTCACTAGCATGGAAATGGTTTGATCCTTCTGGGCAGCAATGGCATAATTGTGGTTGCCATACGAATGAGCATTGTCTAACTCCTTCTTCCTGTCATACATCATGAAGCTGAGGTGGTACACTTGGTTCTTCAGCTAAGGGTGATATGGTGCCTCTAGTGGCTGTCCCATAACGTCACGCCTTGGGCAGAACTCAAAGCGGGTACCCTTGATCTGATTGATACTCTGCCCACATAGAAGGGCAAGAGCTTCCTGCATGGCTCTGGCAAGTCCATCGAGTCAGTTGTTCTCTTTGATGGTGAACTTAATTCCCTCTGAGGTGGGGGCTTCAATCTTTCCTCGGAGACTTGCAACAATCATCCATTGCAATTCCTCTCCTTCCTGATCATTGAGCTGAGCTCCGAAGAACTCGGGGTGCAGACGTTCCAGAAGTTCCAAAAGCTAGTCCAAGTCACGCTCAAAGATGAGATCTCCTCCATATCCTAACTGATAGAACTTGCTATACTTCACGTCCATCTATAATAATATAGGATGAGTAAGTTAGTAGAGTGATCAAGTGTGTCAAATTTTATGGAAGTTTGCAAGAATTTTTTTGAGGAACATGAATTTTCATGAAAGAATCTAAGTGATAAGAATGAGAATAAGTTTTTTATAAATACTCACTTCCTTGGTTTTGAAACTAAGTTTTTGATTCAAACGTCCATTCTAACTAGGGTCTCCTATGGTCAGGATGGCTCTAATACCAACTTGTCAACACCCGGTTTTTTAATCCCAGATGCTTGTTATGCCACACATCACAATCCCAGGATTACCATTTTTGCGATACATAACATATTGGATATCACAGTACATCATCCATTACAAACCATACATAAGGTCTTACAACAAATAAAGGATCACATGATCCCGTCTTAATACACTCATAGCAGCAAAATAACGTAATAGTAACGGTAGCATGGGCGAAGCTCCATCTTCAGGGTCACAGGAAATGCTGACGATGGGAGATGATCCTAGTTCTCGTAACCCTCCTGCGGTCCATCCTCCAGATAGTCCTGTTCATAGTCTGGCCACGGGAATAGCCAGGGACAAAGCCACGAGTACTCTTTAAGTATTCGCAAACTAATACTAACAAGTGACGGGGTTTTGAGTAGGAAATACTAGGCTCTAGGTTGTTTTGCAAAAAGCCAGATTTACCTTAACTGAGTTCAGAAGCAAAGAAAGCTAGGTAAAAGTTTTATAACACCTAAGTGGGAACTTGAATTTTCATAACACAACCCTGTTGTGGTCAAGTCAAAGTCATGATTCATTTCGCAAGTCATTTTGAAAACATCTGATGACGGAACATTATGGCCACTCCAACTGTGCATAACCGTGGATGCGGCTATTCGAATAGTTTGACACTCTGCAGAGGTGGTACACTTTCACCACAATATTAGATACATCCGTCAAGAACAATCCTGAATTCACCATACTCAGTATGCGAATAATCAATCCTAACCTTTCAATTACACGCCGTAGTATAGGCACCTCTCCTGTGAGTTTGGTCTCCCAACCATGACCAACTGTCATCTTGGGAACTGCACAGGTGGAAAATCTTCACAAGGTAGCCTCAGCTCAAACCTTGGCTGCAAGGGAACCCATACTAAGGTATTGTGGTTGTACGTTAAAATTGGAATGGTATCTCATCCAGACAACCATTAGTTTTATAAAGGGCTAAGGTTCATGCCTCAACATTTTCATCATCCCAAATCATCTGGTGTTCAAGAACACATGTCAAAACATTTCAGTAGAATGACTCATCATTCTAAGGTTTTCACAATCATTTTAACCAAGTATTCCCATCTAAAGTGATCAAGTTTTATGCTTAGCACTGGCATCTATATGTGGGGGATAAACACTAATGAGGGGTGGTAATCTATTGTGACTCATCTAAATTCAATCTCATGCCTCAAGATGACATCAAGATTATCTAACTTAGGCCAAGTTTTATGCTCTTTATGCTACCTCTAAAATATCTTTCTAGCATCTACAATTTACTAAGTAAACTCAAATTAAAAGCTTTGATAAAGAAATAAAATAACTAGGATTGGGTATCATCAATTGTTATAATCAAGGCATGCCTAATGCATTGCATAGATCATATAGTTTTCATAGTTGCAAGTGTTAACTTGCATAGGTAACATGCAAGTGGTAGCTTGCCTTGTGCAGAGCAGTGGTTGAAGTTCTCCTCAGCTTCTTCCTCGTAGTATTCTCCTTCCTCCTCGTATCCTTGTTCGGTACTAGCGTCTATAAATAAATATGAAGTACACAATCACCAAAAAATTCTTAACTACTCTATTTAGCACACAAAAGTTCACACTAGATGATCTAGCATCATCACTATTCTCACAAAGATTAAGGCAATAGTTTTATTTATTTTATTTTAGAAAAGTAATTTCTACTTATTGAAAAACTACTTAATATTTAATATTCCCCAACTAAAACATGGGATCATGTTGACACATGTCATTACCACACATTTCAGTACATGGGAATGTGATTTAAAGTGGTGTCACAATTTAATAAGGTTTAACCTTTTTATTTTAATTAAATAAAGTGACTAGAAATGCCTATGGGGCATTCTTTTATTGCTTGACCATTATTTCTGCAAGTAAACCTATATCTTTTTATATATTCAGAAAGGTCTTGTTAAATGTGATTTTTGAGAGTTGGAATCAACTCAAAAGCTTTTATTGTTTTATTTTAAAAAATGTTTGAATGTAGAAAAGCTTCTGTCTTGTTATTTTTACTATAGGTGATCTACAACTCCAAATGATTTGAATCCAATGGTCTTGGATTATTAATTTCAGTACCTTTCCAGCAAAATTAATTTCACACAATTTGGTTAAGTGAATCGATCTATAACGATTTTTGAATCTAGGTATAGAACTAAGTTTGAAACTAAATGAATAAACCTAAGTTTGAATTACTGGGTCACGCGGGAGTGTAACTGGGTCAGCCCACGCATACAAAGCACGCGGGTGGGCTTAAGTGAATGTCCCCACCAGTTAGTGAGAGAGGTGGGTGCGAAGGGGTACGGGGCAATCTAGACCACACGATCAACATCTAATCGAACGACTGGGGTGTGTCGTCTCCTTCAGGCAGCGCTGGCGAGACTGAACCCTAGCACGGCAAGTGGGGGTCGTGTGAGGCTCACCGGGGCTCAGGCGAGGGTCGGCGATGGGGGCGAACGACGAAGTCGACGACGGCGATCCTCCTGGTACCGGTGGATTTTCCTAGGGCGGCTCCTATCGACATCTCCTCTTCTCCTCCTCCGCGGGAGACTCCGACGAAATTCTGGTGACCTGCTGCTCGCCTTGCTCCGGGGATGAGGTGGGGTGGTTCTGAGAGAGAGGGGAGTGTGATGGTGTACTGAAATCAAATGGGGGTGGCCTCTATTTATAGTGCAGCAAGGGGACCGAAGGGCGCGGGTGGAGCTCGTCGTGGTCGTCGTCACAGTGAGCTAATGGCATGGGCGACGGTAGGGGACGATGCACTGTCTCCTAGCGAAGCTCAACGGCATGGTCGCGAGGCGTGGGGAGGTGCGATGCGGTCGGAACGCTGTGGTGCTCTGGACGGTTCCAACATGAAAATTAATGGCGCACGGGCTGTCCTGGTCACGCGACGACCAACGGGCATGTCCTGGCGGTTCTTGGGATGGCGGTGATCACGCACTCAAGCGGCAAGGGAGACGCCCGGTCTATGCTCGTGTGTCGAGTGCGGCGCTCTGGCGCGCTCTCGGCATGCTTGCAGAGAGGCTGGGCACGCTCGGGCCGAGTGGTCCAGGGGCTGGCTATGCTTTGGCGTTGGATAGGGGCTAGCGGTGGACGGTGGTCAGTGTCCCAGAAAATGTTGGCGAAGGCATGGAAGCTCCTAGCTGGCTGTCGACAATGGGGTGGCCATTTGGGGCTCGGCATGCTCACCATTGATGGCAATGGCAAGCTCACAGTGAGCTAAAGCTTGTTAACTGAGCTAGATGATCTACTAAGAGTATGCTGTGAGCTAGAGAGGGAACAAGTTAGGCACAAACACTGCTCACTATAGTGTTTTGTGTTTTGTTTGATTTGTGTTTGCAAAGTGTTAGATGAAATGGCCGAAAGATATTTGAATTGAAATTTTTGAATGAAAATTGGCGGGTGTACTAGTCACATACTAGGTTGTCTCTGGTTAGTTGGAAAGGTCAAGGTGCACTGGTTTGGTTGGTTGTTGAGAATTGGTGATCGTCACCTATGATAAA
Source organism: Avena atlantica (assembly GCA_910589765.1). NCBI lineage: Eukaryota > Viridiplantae > Streptophyta > Magnoliopsida > Poales > Poaceae > Avena > Avena atlantica. Next base: position 276,480,806 of record OU342734.1, on the reverse strand, counting down.
GATTCAATTTTGAAATGTCATTTGAATCAAGTTGCCAAATGTTTCTGTAAGTTTGAAAAGTGGGATTGGGTTCACTTTTACTAGGTCTAGCAAGGGGTGAAAATAAATGGAATTGTTTCTGTTTGAAATCTTGGACTAGAAACACTCAAAGTGGTCTAGTGAGCAAGATTGGCAAAAAATGACCATTTGCTTATTTTGTTTGTTTTTGAATTTCTCTTGATTTGTTTCTACTTGGATTTGATTTATATGATGTTGTTTTCATGTTTAAACCATTCCTTGGTATTTACATTAATCATACAAGTCCATTCATGCATTCATACAATCATCACATACACACATGCATTCATATGATTTTATTTAACAAAAGTTTTTGTTAACCATAATTTTGGTGATTGGAACTTGATAACCTTGATCAATATTTTTGGGATGTTACAGTCAGCATTGCCCGTGACCATGAAGATGGAGCTTCTCCCATGCTACCGTTATTATATTATTTCGATGTGTTGATTGTATTAAGACTGGACCATGAGATCCTTTATTTGTAAGACCTTTACTATGGTTTGTAATGGATGATCAACTATTGTACCATTATGTTATGTCTCACAAAAATGGTAATCCTGGGATTGCGATGCATGGCATGATAGGCCTATGGGATTAAAAATCCGGGTGTTGACATTTTAACTTAGAGAAATTGGGATGAGGAGATTCTTGATCATTTCAATGCCTTTGATGCTCAAAATGTCCATTACCAGGGACACGGCTAAGTACTTAGGTCTTACCCTCTCGAGAGGTGGTGCACTTTTCCCGCAAGACTCGATATGCATCGAGACGAGACTTTTTAAAACAATCCCTCAGACCAGCACAAACACGTTCCATCCTATCATCACTACCAGCAACTGTCTGAGTTCTTGCAACCTAGTTGGTCAAGGCAGAGCCCATATGCCATGTGGTTGCACTAGAAGCTTCTCAACACAAAACATATCAAATATCTTTGTTCCTGGGTGTCCATCCACAAGTGAGATACACTAGGGTGAACCATATAAATGGGCTTTAAGTAACCACTCAAGACAAACCATTCTTCCCATTCCACCTAGGTGATTCATTCACATAGTTATTTTATTAACCAAAAACATAGTCATAGAATTTGCATAATATCATAGTACGAATATTCCACCCTTGTATTCTAATAGCTAGGATAAGCATACTAGCATAAGTTGTCTCTTGACTTAGGAAGATTCCTACCAAGATATATTCTATAAGATCTACTATAGCATAACAATATATAAAAATAGTCCTATCATGTATACTACAAAAATATCACTAATGCAATATTGAAAAGATAGGACTTTTGATGACCAAAGTATCACTTGCCTTTTTAGTAGAGAATCTAGGTACTCTCCTTGATCTTGCAATTGTCACACTCCTCAAAGTTCACTACAATACATTCAAGCAAAGCACACATTCAAAACTAGCACTCAAACAATTCACAACACAAAACAATAAAAACAAAGAAATGCATGCACACATGAAAAAGGTTGTTTTCTTGAAAAAGTGGTTTCTAACAAGGCTCTAAATGTTTCAAAACACCTACTGGTCTTTTCTAAAAGTGCGAATTCATTTAAAATCAAGTTAGTGAAAATAGGCCTTTTAAATCATTTTTGTTTTACTAGAAATTCTTTTATTCAAAGTAATAATTTCTAGTGTTAACAAAATATATTTTTAAATTCAAATATTAGTGTTTATGGTGAAGGGGTTCAAAACAAAACCATTTGCAAAAGGATTTACTCAAAAATAATTATTAGAACAATTTTTATACTCAAAATAGTCCTATTAATGTTTTTGCATAAAAACCTCAATTTTCAGAAGCAAAATGACCAAACCAGGGCCATAAGTGCAAATTCAAATTTTTCTGAATTCAAAGACACCAAAGTTGCAATTTTTGGACATACAGATCAAAAGTTATTGATTCTACAAATTAAAACAACTAATAGAACAAAATCTGAATTTAAACAGAAAATCCTGGCCACGTGGCGAGTTCCTACTAGCCGGTACCGTTTCGTGCGGATCAAGCATCACACAACATTGTATTTAAGTGAAATCGCATGACGCAGATCAAGCCGTACCCCCTTCGTTTAAGTGATCTGTCCTAACCTTTGGATCTAGATCCAACGACCCTAAGCACACTGGCCAAGAACTGGCGGCGCTAGCTGGCGACGCACGGCGACGGCGCATCTGGTGGCGGCGCATCAGCGATTCATAGGGTAAGGGGGAGGTTCAAGGATGCTACCGTGGTCGTGGGGACGCGGTTATTCTCAAGGTGGTTGTGGTTGGCGAGCCGCGCACGGGGTCGTCGGGAATTCCTCGCTGGAGCTTGCGTTGGCGTCGGGTGCATGCTGTCGTCATCGGAGGCGAGCCTACAGATCACGAGCGAGGGAACAACGAGCATCAGAGGTCTCACAAGACGATGGTGAACAAGACATGAAGAGATAGAGGACGAGCCATGCACGGGGCTCACCGGGAAAACTCGCCGGAGTTGCAGCAGTCGTCGGTGGCTTGCAGAGGAGGTCATTGCTGAGCGTCTGGGGCATGCACGAGCACACGGGTAGTGTTGGCAGGTGCGCACGACGATGGCGAGCAAGCCTGCGTGAGCTAGGTGCAAAGGGGGTTTTGTGCTTACGGAATTAGCGTCTGAGTTCGCCGGAGACAGCAGCGGTGCAAGCAAAATTGGGGGAATCCTAGGGGCTCTCGGTGTGTGGATCTTGAGGGGAAACAAAGAGGAGGGGGAGAGGATTGAGAGGGCGTGGTCTAGGGGAGAATCACTGTGGAAGTTAATCGAATTTACATCGAGAAATTTTGGCAAGAAATGGTCAGGGGAGGGGCATGCTCATCGCGAGTGAGGACGACAGGGTGATGTGGAGGTGGGGTCGTGTTGTCAGGGAGGGCGCGGGTGTGGTGCACGGTGCGAAAAGGTGGTCTGCGAGGGAGGGGGTTGCCGGGTGGGCTGTTGCTGGGCTAGGTTGGGCTAAGGTGGGTTTGTTTTCTATTTTTTTCTTCTTATTATTTTTCCTTTTTCTGATTCTATTTTCTGTTCTTATTTGAATTAATTGATTTAAACCTCAATTTGAATTTGAACCATTACCAGCCTTTTCAGTAGGTTTTATTCAAAACATGTGTTGATTAACTAGTCCACTTTGAAATAATTCAAATATTTTATTATGATTTAATATTCATTTAGGTGAGGCATTTTGTCTTTATTTAAATAAAATTGAATATGGTTCATAAACCCATATAATTTTATTTAAATAATCTTTTATTCTTTTATTTTTTATTTAAATTACTTTGCTTCCATTTATCTATGGATTTTAACCATGATTTAAATTGTCTTTGAAATAATTCTTATTTATTTCTTTCTTTCTTTGTCTTATAAAATCCATATCTTTTTATTTATAGTTCCAAAATTGGTGATTCCAATTAGTATAATTTTATTGAATATGTATTTATCTTTTTTAATCCTTTTACGATTACTTTGTTCACAATTTGGTGTTGATTTTAGTTAGGAGCTTTATTAGCCTTGGGAATACTTTCTTTTATCTTATTAAAAAAATGTATCCATGGCTACAAATGGAGTGAAACCAACTCCCATGGTTTTTGTAATATTTTTGTTTACCATTTTTGATCATTTAGAAATGTTTGTTGCTAAATTTTTATATGGAACAAGGCCATAGTCTTAGAGTGATATTGGAGATGATTTCTTTCATTAGGGTTTAGAGTTTTGGTTCAACTTTTCCAAGTGCTTTAAATTCAAGATACATTCCAAGCAGGGATGCATTTGACTTGTTTGAAAATTTGTTTGTTGCCTTTCAAATTTTGTTCAAGTAGGGTTTTGATGTTGCCATTTAGAAGCAAAAAGTTTCTTTTCACTCTAAATTTCAACATTTGTTTCTTTTGTTTGTTTATTTTTCTCATTTCAAAATTTGGAAAATTTTGGGATGTGACAGACTACCACCCTTAAAAGGAATCTTGTCCCGAAATTCGGGAAGGCTAGAAGCAACAAGTTGTTTTCAAGACAACTAGGGTACTACCACCCTTAAAAGATTTTTAACTAGATTGCTTCTTGGCTTACTTGGTGTCTTGATGTAACTTCTCTGGACAGTTGTTTGCATAGTGTCCTTTGTTACCACATTTGAAACATGTGACAAGGTTGACGTCCCTCATAGTTTTCTTGTCTTTTTCTTCTCCTCTTTGGACAATGTGATGCATAATGGCCTAGCTCTTTGCATTTGTGGCACATCACTCTGCTAATAATCTCTTTTATCTTTGGTATCATTACCTCTTGTTTTTTCTTGGACTTTCTTCTTTTCTAGACATTCATTAGCATAGTGTCCCATCTCTTTGCAATTATAACATTGCACCTGGCTAATGTATTTCTTGCTGGGGTTGGGGCGTTTCTTATTGTTCTTGGGTTTCTCCAAAGCTAGGAGGGCTCTTAGTTCAGGTTCTTCATATTTCACCACAAATGTGGGAAAACTTCCTCGGCTCTTAGAACAGTTCCTAGCATATCTTCCATGTTTCCTCTTTTCACCACCATAGTGGGTTACAATGTATGGAGGTGCATATCGAGATTTGACTTTGTCTTCATCATTCTTGGTGGAAGTTGTTCCTTCATGGATGTTTCCAAGGACTTGATGTATTCCATCTTTATCTTGATATTTCATCTATTGAACTATAGGGTAGATGTGGCATTGAACAGGGACATGATCATTTCCTTCACATAGGAAACAAGAAACTTGAAATGTGGGGCATTGTCTAGCTAGCTGTTTCTCTTCACAATTAGGGCATTGGTCAATGTGCTCTTTATAAGTGTGTCCTATATCTCCACAGATTTTGCAGACTTGAGTTCCTTCTATAATATCATCCTTGATATCATTGTTGTCACAATCTCTTTGGGAAGGGTTGCTTCTCATGTTGATCATATGACTGGTCATCCTTTGCAACAATTGAGATTGGGATTCCAAGAACTTTAGCATGGCTAACTCAATGTTGTTGGCTAAAAACTGGGTTGTCACTTGATTCAACTAGGCTTGGGTTGCTAGAAGTTGTTCTGTCATGTGCATCTCTAGGTTGTTGTTACCATCCCTGATGTTGGAGTTGTGGTCTCTTGGAGAATTCATCTGCTTGGGTTGGATTGGGATTAGATTAGGCAAAATATTTCTAGAGGAAAAATTCTACTCACACACAAAAAATCACACAAAGCAATGTGCAAGCAATAACAATCATGCATTCCACCCAAACAACAAGATTCAAGCATATTTTAGGCAACAAAATATTTTTGCTACACCACATAAGTTGGTGTGATCAATAAATCGATTTAAACTAAACACTAGTGTGGTGGTTGTCGTGGTATTGCCGATGAGTACGCCATGGAGGGGTCCTCACAGTGCGTGTTTAGATATGTGGGGGAAGGCGGAAGGTTGACGGGTATGAGGTAACACAGCTTACCCAGGTTTAGATCCCACAACGGTGGCGGAATCCTACTCCTGCTATAAATCACTATAAGGGCAATACGCCGAGTTACAGAGATAGGTTCGATGTGCGAGGTTGTCCGAAGTTGTTCCCTAAAGGCTCCCATAGGCCCGACTTATATAGTCGCCAGGTCCTAGGGTTACAGCAAAAAGTCCTAGCCAGACAGGTTACAGAGTCCTACACCATCTATAACTAGTCTTGTGTATCTTGCACTCCAAGGCTCCGGGTACGTCGGTGACTCCAACCGTAGCCTTCCTTTATCCGGCATGGGCCTCCCTTCTATATCCATCTAACTAGGATTCCCAGTAGGCCATGGGCCATGCTACCAACTGTGGGCCACCCGGGTTATCCGGATAGGATACATGCTATGAGGATACCCATATAGCATATCCCCAACAGTAGCCCCCGGAGAACTCCGAGATCTTGCGCCGTCTTGCCTCTTCGTGTGGAATACTCCGTCTAGATGGATGTCGGCAAATCGTCAAGCAACATCTTGAAGTCCTCCCAAAGAACCCTGCAAGGTTTTCTCCGTCTTCAACACGTAAGTCGGAGAAATGCTGAATCTTCCATCGTACTCTTCCGTAGCCGGACTGGATCCATCCATGCCGGAATCTTCTGATGTGACGGCTCGTGTGCCTATGTCCTCTAGGACGACGTAGGCTTAGGTCAGCGATGCCTTGTAACTCACACATGTAGAGAACGCAATCATGTACGATTTTCCTGCGCGGGCGATACGAACCGTTGGAGGCGACGGTTGGAGATGTGGCGAAATTTCCGCGCATGTTCGCAAACACGTTGTCTACGCGGCAACCGTCCAATCAAGCTGCATGAATCTCGACGCCGGAGATGATAAATAGTAACCGTGGTGGAATTTCTACCTTTTACCTTATTCTCTCCTCGCATCGTCTTCTTCCTCCAGCGCGTGCCTCCTCGAGCTCTCCGCGCAAAACTCGCGAAAAACCCTAGCCTCAATCCGCACCAGTCACCTCCATACTCACTCCATGGCTAGCACCAGCACTTCCCCTTCCATGGCGGCGTCGAGCGAAGCCGCAGTGAAGCCGGCGAGCTCTGTCGTTGTTCCCCTAGAGGGCTTGGTCATCCCCGTCACGACGGTGATTGAGTCCATCGGCGGCGACCATAATTTGGCGGCGCTGGAGCCGTTGGAGGAGGATCTTGAATCACACAAGGGCGACTGGCGCGGCTCAGACATCACCAACCGTGAGATCCAGGAGCTGATCGCCGAGGGCTATCTCCCTGCGACAGAGGGGCTCGCCTGGCGGGCGGCGCCGGCCGGCGAGGTGACACCTTCTCCCCAAGCCGGATAAAAAGTGTACCTCAAAGCCCAACTGGTACGCGGTGTCTCCCTGCCCATCTCCAACTTCTTCCTCTCCATCTTAAACCACTACAGAGTCCAGCCCCAGAATCTTTCTCCCAACAGTATATTAGCGCTTAGCAACTACGCGGCGCTCTGCGAGGGTTACTTAGGGATAAAGCCTAGGCTAGACCTATTCGTGTACTTCTTCACCGTCAAGCGTGAAGCCAGAGCCAGTAAGGAAGAACTTAGGAATTGCGACACCATAAGCTTCAAGATCTGTCCTGGCCGGCGGTTCCCCGACATCGTCGGTCATGAATCCTGCAAAAACTGGCAGCGTACTTACTTCTACGGCCCAGATATCCCTTTGACCGGCCGACAAGTAACATACCCAGACTTTGTTGACGGAGCCGCCGCTGAAGCCTCGTCATGGAGATCACAAGCCTCCCTTCCCTCCGACCTCGATGCTTCCCGCACCATAAGGCGGATAGAATGGTTCGTAGAGACGGGTTTGACCGGATTGTACCTAGCCATGTGTTGGTTCATCAGGCGAATCCAACCTCTGCAGCACCGCGCGAAGCTCATGCATGAGTATACCAGCGATAGAAGGGATAGCCTCCGCATCTCCGTGGACAACTTCTCGAGCGACTCCATCAAGCTCCGCCTTAAGGACATCGTCAAGGTGAAGGACAAGAAGCGTGGCTTCACCATCACCTACGACATGTTTGTAGACGGCAAGTGCCCAAAGGTAGTTATTTATTTTCCGTCTATGACATATACTCCAGTTCTTCCGTCTTGCAAATGTCATCTCATCTAACACGGTAACTTCTCACTTAACAGCTTAGTGATCTAGAGGAGGACAACCTGGCTGCCCAAATCTACGATCCAAAGATGAAGGAAGTCATGGTCGTGTCCGAAGACGATGCTCCGCTGGCGCGAAAGCGGAAGAGCTCCACCTCTGACGCTGCCGACGGAGGAAAGAAGAAGAAGACGGAGGGTGGAGCCTCCAAGAAGACTACCGCCACCCTGGAGGAAGAGAAGAGAAAAGTTACCGGGATCCCCTTTGCCAAAGAACCCCCACTTGTGTAAGCTTCTTTCTCTCCGACATTTTCTATTCATTTATCTTGCTCTTGTACTTATACATTTTGCACGTTTCAGGAAGAAATCCACGACAAGCCTGAAGAGGACCTCCAAATTGGGGACTTCTAGAACCATCAAGGACATGCTGCATCGCGACGCATCTCCCGCCATCGCCCCTGCCACTCCCTCAATCAAGACCTTGTCTGCCCCGAGAAGCTCACAAGCTAAGGAGGCATCTGGCTCTTCCGCCATGGAAGTGGACTCAGGTTCCTCTACCGAGGTTGCTGTCGTCGGCAAGCAGGCAACGCAGGAGAGTGACGCCCACCAAATGTCCGAAGCTCCGGCTAAGGATGCCATCGGTGGCGGTAAGGCGGTGGTGGAAGCAGGTACTTCTGTCGTTGGCGGCGCCCTAGCACCCAAGAAAAACATAGCCTATCCAAAGATAGTCTATCCGATACTTACAACGGGTAGCACTGCTTTGGTCCCTGGTGCGACACCGACATCTTCGACGTGCAGTCTAGAGGAGCTCCGCCGACAAGCAGGAATCTTGCAAGGAAACAGCGAATCCTTTGGCAAGCTGCTGGCCGAGAGTGCTACAAACCTCAAGATCATTGCACTTGTAAGTTTTATTTGCCTTTTGCATTTCATATGAGTATCCCACTGTAGCCCCCGAGGATGTAGACGGAAAACCATAGGTCTTGGCATCTATATGCTCTAAGAGTGACTAAGTTAGAAAACCTCTCACTATAGCCCCCAAGCATGTAGGTGGGATGAATTATTCCGGCTAGATGCTTTTAAGAGTAGCATATGCAGTGTTTTATAAGTTTCAATACTGTAGCCCCCAAGCCTCTAGTTGTAACTGAATTAGTTCCGACTAGATGCTTAAAGAAAAGCTAAGCATATATTCGAGTTAAAAAACTTTATATTGTAGCCCCCAAGCTTCTAATCGAAAACTGAATTAGTTCCGACTAGATGCTTAAAGAAAAGCTAAGCATAATGCTCAGTCAAAAATTCCCGCTGTAGCCCCCGAGCGTCTAGGTGGAAAAATTCCGGCTAGATGCTCCAAGCAGACCAAACAACGTTTTAACTTTGACCTTTTTTCCACAGAACGAGAGTGCTCGGAGGGGCATGGCCAACAACAAGTACCAGAAGATGCGCGTAGATTTGGAAGCTGAAAAGGCTAAAACTGCCTTCTTGAAGGAACAGATCACCAAGAGCAAGCGTTTGTTTTCTTTTTTGCATTCCGACTTGGTTTTGTGCCCATATTCTCCGAGTACCCACTGTGTACTTTGCTTTCTCCGACTTGGAGAAACCATTTCCAAGGCCAATAATATTGTCGAGCAATCCAAGCACATTCAAGAGCTGGATAGATAGAACAAAATTCTTAAGAAGGAGAGGAAGGACATGCTGAAAATGCATGAGGAGTCAATGAAGGCCCTGCAGGACTCCGCCACTGAGGAAATCAATCGCTTGAAGGAGGAGATCTCTATCTTAAGAGATCAGAAGCAAGCTGCCGATGAGCAGAATCAACGCCATAGTGAGGCGTATAAGCTCCTCCAACAAGATAAAGAATCCTTCACGGACACCCTCTGGCAAGCTGAGGCCACCATCTTCAGTAAGTTTTCTCCGTCTTGGATTTCTGTAGTCTGGGTACTCTTGAATTGTTAAACTCATGTGTTCCTTGTCGGAATTTTTAGCTCCTATGGGTTTAACGCGATCGCCTCCTCCAGCCAAAGAATGCATGGTTCTTGCCAGCAACTTCATCAACACCGCCATCACGCAAGCTAAGGAGATCGCCAAGCCCCTCCAGATAAACATCAAGGCATCAGACTCCGTGGCGAAGTATTTGGAGATTCTGCGCCGAGCCCCCGAGCGTATCACAAGCTGGAAAGCTTCATGTGCATGGGCTGGCGCAAGGATGGTGCTGTTAATGGTGAAGGCACACTATGAAGATGCCGACATCGACACGGTGACCTCTGGCATTCCCGACGCAGACGATGATGGCAAGGAGATTAACCACGAATCCATCTTGTCGTCGCTCGCGGGTTATGACACTAGAGTTGCCGACTTGGTCGATATCAACGTCTTTGTGCCGATGAACACCATTGATGGCGGCAACCAAAGCTCCTCCGAGTCTCTTCACACCGCCGACTTCGAGGGTGGCTCCCCTGCTGGTGATGACGCTGCTTCTAAGTCACCTGCACCAAAGGAGTGAAGAACAACTTTGTAATATTTGTTTCACCTTTGGTGCATATGTGGAAAAACTTATTGATGTAACTTAAGGCGGAAAACAATGTTGCATGTCCTGCTACTTAAGAATCAGTTTCCAGCATGTATATATTTTTTAAGCAAGTGATGGCTTATCCATTACTTTGGTTTTTATGATTGACCTTTCGTGAGTCGGAAGACTCGTTGTCGGAACCATGCTCTCAGGTGATGATGCCCAATGGCACTGTCACATCCCAAGATTTTAGAAATTGGGACCAAAAAAAAATTTGTTATTACATATCATTCATGTTCATTGCATTGCATCTATGCAAAAATTGCAAGAATCGAATTCAAAAATCCTAATCCTAATAAGTTTTGCAAATATTCCTATAAGGAATAAATATGGATTTTATAAATACAATATAATTGAACTCAACAAAAGGATACAAAAATGGTCCTAAAATGATATACTGAAAATCACAAAATTTTAGAAACAAATTTCAGCTCATTTGGACTTAGTATGAAAAAGTTATAAAAGAATTACCAGAAGTGAAAAAGGATAAAAAAAGAAATACAAAAAAAAAGAGAACAACTAAACCTAACCAGCGGCCCAGCCCGCCTGCTCCCCCTCCTTCCCTGCCTACCGCGTGCGCGCCCCGCACCGGGCCAAGCCCAACCCACCAACTCTCTCCTCCCTCTCCTTCTCTCCCGCGCGCGAGCGGCGCGCAACAGCGAGCCGACCCAGTTAGTTCCGTGCCAGCCAGCCCGTTTCCCCCGCCTCTCTCTCTGACATGCAGGGCCCGCCCGTCATCTTCCTCCTCGTGTCGTGAACGGGAAGAACTCCCAGAACCAATCTCCCCCAAATTCGCGACGGGATCGTTGAACCCCGCGGACCCTCTCGCACGCAAACCGCCTATTTAAATCCCCTGACCCCGCCGTCTCTTTTCTCCTTTGAAAAATTCTCGAAACCCTAGCCACCTACGACGATTTTGAACCCCGACGCCATCGCCATTACCGAAGCTCGAGGCCGAGCTTGAGGTCGACGTCCCTGTCGCCCCCTTCCCTCCTTTGTCCTATGGATTTAATACCCGTGCAGTACCGCACCTTCTCACCCACTTTTCCCTCTCACAGGAACACCCGAGCTGCCGAAATTACTCGTCGGAGTCTCACCGAAGTCGCGCCGCTCCAGCCGAGCTCTGCGACCACGCCAGGGGGAACCGATCTACACCGAGGGTAGGAGGAGTACCACAGAGAGCGTGCGCTTCTCGTCGACCTTTTTCCCATCACCAAAGACCACAAGGACGTCGCCATCCATCACCTCCGAGACGCTCCGCCGCCGGTGACGTCATCTCCGGTGAGTCCCAGGGAGCTTCGATCCAGGACCATCGGATTCCCATCTGGTGGTCTAGATTAGACCCAGCCACGAAGAGGTATCGTCCACTAGGATCGCGCCGCGAGGCACACGCCTCGTCAGCGCACTGCGTCATCGCTTCGTCATCTGCCAGGTCAGCAGGTCAGAGCCCAGTCAGCGCGAGTTATTTGATTTTAATATTTAAAATAGCCAGAATTATGTCCAATCTTGTAAAATTCATATAAAATTGAATACATGTCCAAAAATTAAATAATACATGTCCAATCTTGTAAACCATTATGACTTATTAAACCATCATGCATGTTTTTGATCATCCTTGTTGTGTTTGCTATGTTTGCAATTGTTTTGATTGGCACTACCTTGTCCTCGTATTAGATTGTTCGGAGAGTGCGATTGCTACGGAGAAATACAATCTAACACCCATATTATCAACATAAGGCAAGTTACACCACTTGTTCATCATTTTGTCCCAGTTTTGATTCTATGCATGTGATCTTCAAAATTCTGTAGTATGCATGTGTAGGATGTTCTAGTAGAATTTTTCCTTAGTATTATTTTGCAAGTGCGATAATTTTGTAGTATGCCATGAGTAGCTCTATACTTAGGATTTCCCGTCCTAATAGGTTACCCTGTTTTTGCTAAGTATTGCTTGCTATGCTATATATACAAAGTACCGTTGGGGGGTTCGAAAGACAAATAATTTTTCTAAGTATAAAGGCTCTCTAGAGCAAACTTTTCTTCTCAAATCCACTTCAAAATAAAACTAAGTTTTCTTCTGGGCGGAATGGTTGTCGGGACAACGAGTGAGATTTTGGTGGAGGACGGCCGCCCAGGAATCAAAGAAGTCTGCCATGTTTCAGAATTCAGAAGCTTCCAGTGCAACCACAATACATTATGGGCTCTGTCTTGGCCTAGTACTTAGTGGGAACCCTCACCTGGGTACCAACATTTGGAGGTTCTTGGCACGGTTGGATCCGGAAGGTAGAGGGGCTACTAAGGGAAAGCCTCGCCATGGTCTTGTCTGTAAAAGGACTTGATCGTGGTTTGTGGGTAAAGTGCATAAACTCTCGAGAGTATTGCAATCTGATCGATCAGCCGTGTTCACGGTAACAGAACAACAATGAGCGTCTGAAGGATGGAGCCTCTGAAGGATCTTCCTCTCTCTTTTCTAAAAACAAAGTTTTGAAACCCCATGGCGTGCGTAATATCACTAATGGGTGGGAATTTGGGAACTTGGTGTGTAATATCCAAGTGACGCTTGGTGCGTAATATCCAAGTGTTTGGTTGTTTGGACACTTGGTGCGTAATATCCTCGTGTGCCACTCGACCTTATTTTATCTAAGCAAATGTTTACAAAGTAGGACAATCCTCTCTTCTTCTCTCTACTTAAGAAAACTAGCTTCGAGCAAATGACCTCTATAGCCTAAACTAGCCTTGCATGTAGAGATAGTCTTTTCTTTCCTTGGTGTAATTTGCCAATACATTCAAAGTATTGACCCAACTTGTTGGCTGCATGTTTCATGTGCAGAATTTCGGAGATCATTGAAAGGTGCGCTAGGATCGCGGGTCTTCACTCAACCTGCCTGTGGCATTGATGGGACTCCAAGTTGTATTTATATCGCTTCTGTTGTAATAAAGTGAACTCTGGATTGTTCGATTCATGTAATAAAGACTTGTGTTTTACATGATATTTCATCGACTGTGAGTGCTAGATATTGATCCAGGGACTAGCATGTTAATCGCAGGGACTTAGGATCCTTACCGATCCGAGGTCACTACAGATGGTATCAGAGCAAAAGTTGACTGTAGATCGTGACCCTAGACATGGAAAAACCTTAGGATAAATATTTTCCAAGTTATTTCAGAAAACTCCCATACTTCTCATCATCTACCTTGGGGTTTTAGAATTTCTTAAGTCTCTTCTTTTCAACATTAGAAAATGACCACTACACACTTCAAGAAGAAACTTTTCTCAAGATTACCTTTTCAAAGAAGATCATCTCAATGTTTCGGTTAAGTCGGGACTTGAAGACCTCCATGAAAGATTTTCCAAGACTGAAGCTACGAGATTAAAGACTTCAAAGGCCTTAAGTCAATGTTATTAACTAAAGAACTCGAAAGTTTGAAGATTATGAAGAACATGAAGACTATCAAGAGCACGAAGACTTTTGGAGACTCGATGCCTCGAAGATTCCAAGTGACCTATTAGGAACCAAACCCGAATAATATTTCGCTAAATATAGATACGACAAATTGTTTGCTATCTTGTATGGTTTATTACCATAGCTAATGAAAACCTATTTTCTAAATAAAATTTCTTGTATGGGTTATTCTTCTTCGTTCCATACTCCAATCGTTCCTACTCTAAACCTTGGTCAACTCGACGGATGGACCATATCAATAAGGAGGACAAGGAACTCAACTCCACCAAGCGTAAGAGCCACGCCGATGCAAAGAAGTGGATGCTCCAGGTTGAAGAAAGGATGAAGGATGCCTACATTGAAGTCAACAGAATGCTTCATTATGCCACCCAATTCCTAAAGGACGACGCTGCAACCTGGTGGGAGATGCAACACGCCATTGATGATCGTTAAGGGGTGATATCTTAGGAAAAATTTAAAGTGGTTCTACTTCAATCTCGTCTCCTATACCAAAAATCCAAGAAGCTGCAGGATGAGATAAAGAACCTCCAAGAGAAGCTTGAAGCCACCAAGAAGGAGATGGAGTTGTATAAGACAACCCTAGAGCAGGAAGGCTACTCGTTCAAGGACGAGGAAGCGGAAGGCGTGAAGGATGTGTAATAGTTGGACCACCTTTAATTCTATAGTAGAACGTTATTTGCGATTGTAATAAATACTAAGACAATTCTGGTTTAGTTAAACTTGGTTGTTTTCTGTGTTAAGTTGTGTTAATGTGTCTTGTGTGTCTTGTGTGCTTGGTGTGTTTTCATAAGGGTAGGAGTTTACTACTTAGTCCTTCTGTCTACTTCTTAACTTTTCTCTCAAGCCCCATAGATGCCACCAAGACGAGCGAACACCAAAATTCCTCCGGAAATAGCACAACTCTTGGCCACTCAGAACCAGCTGATCCAACTGCTCACTCAGAACATGCAAAACAACAACAACAACAACCCGCCACCACCGCCACCTCTGCCACCACCTCAACAGGATCACTTGACTCGGTTTTTGAGGTTGAACCAACCTATCTTCAGTAGCAGCGCTGAACCAATCATCGCAGATGACTGGCTACGTACAATCAACAAGAATCTAGACACCGTTCAAGCTATCGGAGCCGACAGGGTACGTTACGTCGCACACCAGCTTGAAGGACCTACTGCAGAATGGTGGGATAACTACCAAGTCACCCACCCGGACATTGATGCTATCACTTGGGATCAGTTTGAGTTAGCCTTTCACACTCATCACGTGGCTGCTGGTATCATGACTCTGAAAAGGCGCGAATTTTGCAACCTACACCAGCTGCACCGTTCTGTCACCGAGTGTGGTGAGCTTTTCAACAAACTAGCCCGTTATGCACCCGATGATGTTTCCACTAATAAGAGACAGGAGGAGTTCTTAAGAGAACTCAATGATGAAATATCTATTCAGCTTGCGGCTCAGAAATTTGACAACTTTCAGCAACTCCTAGGCAGAGCCATTGTGGTTGAATCCAAAAGGAAGAGCATAGAAAACCACAAGAGGAAGTCTAACCCTCACAAGCGCTCTGTTCCGTACCAGAAGCAACGCAATTCCTCACCAACACCTTATAACAATAATGGCCACAACCATAACAGTCATCACCATGGCAGCCACAAACACAATGGGCATAAAAACCGCAATGGGAATGGAAATGGACACAATCATGGCAATGGAAACGGGAATAAGCCAAATCCGTTTGTCAAAGCCACGGTGAATCAAGCTGAATTCTATTCCTGCAGTTGTTCTTTTTGATACTGGTGCATCGCATTCATTCATGTCAAGGGTATTTGTGGATAGAGGAAAGATACCTACGGAGACTATAAACTTTCCTGGGTAAGTTCTCATGGGGGAGAAATAGTGGCAAACTCCAGTTGCCAGGAATTAGAACTAAGGACTGGGACACACATCTTTCCCACAAGTCTAGTAGTTCCAGAATCACAAGGATTAGACATAATCTTGGGCATGACTTGGATGACCGAATATGAAGGATGTCATAGATTGTGCCAAAAGAACTGTCATGCTCACAACACCGGAAGGGAAGAGAATTCGTATCAAGTCAAATTTTGCACTTAAGGAAGCCATGGTGAACTCCCTTAAGGGGGTTAGCTTGTAGGAGGTACCTATTGTAAAGGAATACCTAGATGTCTTCCCAGAGGAGCTACCCGGAATGCCTCCCGATTGTGATATCGAGTTCCTCATTGACTTGATGCCTGGCACGGGGCCGATAGCTAAGAGACCATACAAGATGGATGTGGACGAGTTAAAAGAACTCAAGAAACAGCTTAGGGAACAATTGGACAAGGGATTCATCCAACCCAGCGCGTCATCTTGGGGAGCACCTGTCCTATTTGCGGAAAAGAAGGATATAACCCAGAGGCTGGTTGTGGACTACCGCTCGTTGAACGAAGTGACGATTAAGAATAAGTATCCTCTGCCCAACATCAATGACTTGTTTGACCAGTTAAAGGGAGCAAGTGTGTTCTCAAAGATCGATCTGCGATTAGGCTACTTTCAGCTAAAGATTCGAGAACAGGATGTACCCAAAACAGCTTTCACCACAAGATACGGATTGTATGAGTACACCGCGATGTCCTTTGGTCTAACCAATGCCCCGGCATACTTGATGACATGATGAACAAGGTGTTCATGGAATATTTGGACAAGTTTATTGTGGTATTCATAGATGATATACTCATATACTCTAAGGATGGGAAGGAACATGAGAAACATATGCGCCTTATTATGGATAAACTAAGAGAACACAAGTTGAATGCCAAATTCAGCAAATGCGAATTCTGGTTAAAGGAAGTGGGATTCCTTGGTCATGTTGTGTCGGCAAAAGGAGTTGTCGTAGATCCTAGTAAGGTAGCTTCCGTGACGGAATGGGAGTCACCCAAGAATGTGGGAGATATTAGGAGTTTCTTGGGCCTCGCAGGATATTACCGGAGGTTCATTGAATTTTTTTCCAAAATAGCAAAACCCATGACGAAACTATTGAAGAAGGAAAAGAAATTCCTATGGACCGAGGCATGTGAAGCAAGTTTTCAAGAGTTGAAGAAACTCCTTGTAATGGCGTCGGTTCTGTGTCTGCCTGATATCCAAAAGGATTTTCAAGTCTATTGTGATGCTTCTCGACAAGGACTTGGAAGTATATTGATGCAGGATGGGAAAGTGGTATCCTATGCCTCCCGACAACATAAGAACCACGAACACAACTACCCCACACATGATTTGGAACTTGCGTCTGTGGTTCATGCACTCAAGGTATGGAGACACTACCTCATGGGCAAACATTGTGATGTGTTCACAGATAATAAGAGTTTGATGTACATCTTCATCCAAAAGGGAGGAAGGATCTAAGCAAAGTCCTATGCTTCCAGTGTCACGATCTGGGCATAGTGCTAATAATTGTCCAAAACATGTGAATGTAGCTGGAAAGGATAAAAACGACGATGGTAATAGTAATAGAGGCAGCAACGTGAAGAAGCCCAAGAAAGATTCTAGCCAGGAGACATGCTATAAGTATGGTGAAACAGTTCATTACACGTTAGATTGTCCTCAGAAAAGGGAAGAATGGCAATGGCAAAGGAAATGTCAATGGAAAGAAGCCCAATCCGTCCATCAGGCTACGATGAATATGTTAGTATGAGTTAAGCTTACAAATCAGTTTTCCAGGAGAACCCAACAATTACAATCTTTTAAGGGTGGTAGTACCCTAGTGTGAACCAAACCTATTTCTTGCTAGCTTTCTCGAATCTCGAGGACGAGATTCCTTTTAAGGGTGGTAGTCTGTCACATCCCAAGATTTTAGAAATTGGGACCAAAAAAAAACTTGTTATTACATATCATTCATGTTCATTGCATTGCATCTATGCAAAAATTGCAAGAATCGAATTCAAAAATCCTAATCCTAATAAGTTTTGCAAATATTCCTATAAGGAATAAATATGGATTTTATAAATACAATATAATTGAACTCAACAAAAGGATACAAAAATGGTCCTAAAATGATATACTGAAAATCACAAAATTTTAGAAACAAATTTCAGCTCATTTGGACTTAGTATGAAAAAGTTATAAAAGAATTACCAGAAATGAAAAAGGATAAAAAAAGAAATACAAAAAAAAGAGAACAACTAAACCTAACCAGCGGCCCTGCCCGCCTGCTCCCCCTCCTTCCCTGCCTACCGCGTGCGCGCCCCGCACCGGGCCAAGCCTAACCCACCAACTCTCTCCTCCCTCTCATTCTCTCCAGCGCGCGAGCGGCGCGCAACAGCGAGCCGGCCCAGTTAGTGTCGCGCCAGCCAGCCCGTTCCCCCCGCCTCTCTCTCTGACATGCAGGGCCCGCCCGTCATCGTCCTCCTCGTGTCGTGAACGGGAAGAACTCCCAGAACCAATCTCCCCCAAATTCGCGACGGGATCGTTGAACCCCGTGGACCCTCTCGCACGCAAACCGCCTATTTAAATCCCCTGACCCCGCCGTCTCTTTTCTCCTTTGAAAAATTCTCGAAACCCTAGCCACCTACGACGATTTTGAACCCCGACGCCATCGCCATTACCGAAGCTCGAGGCCGAGCTTGAGGTCGACGTCCCTGTCGCCCCCTTCCCTCCTTTGTCCTATTGATTTAATACCCGTGCAGTACCGCACCTTCTCACCCACTTTTCCCTCTCGCAGGAACACCCGAGCTGCCGAAATTGCTCGTCGGAGTCTCACCGAAGTCGCGCCGCTCCAGCCGAGCTCTGCGACCACGCCAGGGGGAACCGATATACACCGAGGGTAGGAGGAGTACCACAGAGAGTGTGCGCTTCTCGTCAACCTTTTTCCCATCGCCAAAGACCACAGGGACGTCGCCAGCCATCACCTCCGAGACGCTCCGCCGCCGGTGACGTCATCTCCGGTGAGTCCCAGGGAGCTTCGATCCAGGACCATCGGATTCCCATCCGGTGGTCTAGATTAGACCCAGCCACGAAGAGGTATCATCCACTAGGATCGTGCCGCGTGGCACACGCCTCGTCAGCGCGCTGCGTCATCGCTTCGTCATCTGCCAGGTCAGCAGGTCAGAGCCCAGTCAGCGCGAGTTATTTGATTTTAATATTTAAAATAGCCAGAATTATGTCCAATCTTGTAAAATTCATATAAAATTGAATACATGTCGAAAAATTATAAATAATATATGGTTGGATTCATAAAATTGTGTAGAACAATAATAGGAGATTAGATATAGCTTTTATAGTACATATTTACTGTAATAAATTAAATGGTTTAATGAGCTTTTAGACATAATAAATCATAGTAAATTATCTGTAGATCCTAAAAATACAAATAAAGTGTCTATGGATTCATAATTTCATATAAAACATTAATATGCTGTTAGATCCAAATTTTGCAGTGTAAAATTGCTGTAGTGATTTAAATAGTTTTAATGGACTTTTAGAGTATTAAATTCATAGTAAATAATTTATAACTCAGAAAAATATGAATAATATGTCTCTAGAATCACATTATCATGTAGATTACAGATATGTATTTATTTGAATTTTAGACAACAGAAATTGTTTAAATGATTTAAACTCCATTAAACACTATTTAAATCATAAGAAAAGATTTATAACTCCGATTAAGTTGAATCCAATTGCTACTAGTTCGTATTAATGCCCTCTATCCAGTACACTTTAGATACAAATTTAATACGGCAATTAGTACAGAAGTTTCAACAGAACTATTAAAACCCCTAGTTTGGCAATCAAGTATTAATAATAGATATCCTATTGCATTAAATGATCTCCTGCATGCATCATGTGTTGTAGTATTGTTCAGAGAACTAATTACAACCATTATGACTTATTAAACCATCATGCATGTTTTTGATCATCCTTGTTGTGTTTGCTATGTTTGCAATTGTTTTGATTGGCACTACCTTGTCCTCGTATTAGATTGTTCGGAGAGTGCGATTGCTACGGAGAAATACAATCTAACACCCATATTATCAACATAAGGCAAGTTACACCACTTGTTCATAATTTTGTCCCAGTTTTGATTCTATGCATGTGATCTTCAAAATTCTGTAGTATGCATGTGTAGGATGTTCTAGTAGAATTTTTCCTTAGTATTATTTTGCAAGTGCGATAATTTTCTAGTATGCCACGAGTAGCTCTATACTTAGGATTTCCCATCCTAATAGGTTACCCTGTTTTTGCTAAGTATTGCTTACTATGCTATATATACAAAGTACCGTTGGGGGGTTCGAAAGACAAAGAATTTTTCTAAGTATAAAGGCTCTCTAGAGCAAACTTTTCTTCTCAAATCCACTTCAAAATAAAACTAAGTTTTCTTCTTGGCGGAATGGTTGTCGGGAAAACGAGTGAGATTTTGGTGGAGGACGGCCGCCCAGGAATCAAAGAAGTCTGCCATGTTTCAGAATTCAGAAGCTTCCAGTGCAACCACAATACATTATGGGCTCTGTCTTGGCCTAGTACTTAGTGGGAAACCTCACCTGGGTACCAACATTTGGAGGTTCTTGGCACGGTTGGATCCGGAAGGTAGAGGGGCTACTAAGGGAAAGCCTCGCCATGGTCTTGTCTGTAAAAGGACTTGATCGTGGATTGTGGGTAAAGTGCACAAACTCTCGAGAGTATTGCAATCTGATCGATCAGCCGTGTTCACGGTAACAGAACAACAATGAGCGTCTGAAGGATGGATCCTCTGAAGGATCTTCCTCTCTCTTTTCTAAAAACAAAGTTTTGAAACCCCATGGTGTGCGTAATATCGCTAATGGGTGGTAATTTGGGAACTTGGTGTGTAATATACAAGTGACGCTTGGTGCGTAATATCCAAGTGTTTGGTTGTTTGGACACTTGGAGCGTAATATCCTCGTGTGCCACTCGACCTTATTTTATCTAAGCAAATGTTTACAAAGTAGGACAATCCTCTCTTCTTCTCTCTACTTAAGAAAACTAGCTTTGAACAAATGAACTCTACAGCCTAAACTATTCTTGCATGTAGAGATAGTCTTTTCTTTCCTTGGTGTAATTTGCAAATACATTCAAAGTATTGACCCAACTTGTTGGCTGCATGTTTCATGTGCAGAATTTCGGAGATCATTGAAAGGTGCGCTAGGATCGCGGGTCTTCACTCAACCTGCCTGTGGCATTGATGGGACTCCAAGTTGTATTTATATCGCTTCTGTTATAATAAAGTGAACTCTGGATTGTTCGATTCATGTAATAAAGACTTGTGTTTTACATGATATTTCATCGACTGTGAGTGCTAGCTATTGATCCAGGGACTAGCATGTTAATCGCAGGGACTTAGAATCCTTACCGATCCGACGTCACTACAGGCACCGTCAATAACCTAAGCACAAAATCGCCGACAATAAGTGCTGAAAGTCACTGATCCAGAATCCACATAAAAACAACAAAGAACGTGTAGACCAAAAAACTTAAGCTAACTCCCGTAGGAGGATTTTTCACAAGTGCAATCACAAAGCTTGTGCATAAAGGTTTTACATGATCCAAAAATGAAATCTAATGGAGGTAAAAGACTCAGAAATGTGAGTGAACCAGAGAGCTTTATTTCATTGATCATATAAGAGTTACACAATTAGATAAAAATGCTAAGTGTAAAAAGGACGTCGCTGTGCTATGTTCCATGGCCGACCCAGCTCCGGGTAGTCATCATCCGTGTCATGTCGCTTACGCTTATGATCCTCGTTGGATCTATCCTTCAGTTCACGATTGTCAACGAGGTAGTAAGACCCATTGAGTAGCGCCTTGCTTATGATGATCAGTCCTTCCCATGGCGGGGATAATTTGTGTGACTTCTTCTGCTTAAGTCGCAGCACCAAATCCTCCTCTTTAAACGAGCGATGCCGAACGTGGCGACTATGGTAGCTGCATAGCTTTTGCTGGTAGATGGCAGATCTTTGGCATGCCAAAACGCGCTCCTCCTCGAGAAGGTCCACATCTAGGCGTCTGGATTCTTCAGCGTCATCTTCGTCGTAGGCGGTAACCCTTGGTGCATCGTGAAGTATGTCGGAACTGAGGATGGCTTCTGCTGCATATACCATGAAGTAAGGGGTGTAGCCGGTGGATCTTTTAGGTGTAGTTCGTAAAATCCACAGCACAGATGGCAATTCTTCTGCCCAGGCTCCAGCTGCTCTATGTAGAGGTGCCTCAATACGTGGCTTGATTCCCTGCAGAATTAATCCATTGGCCCGCTCAACCTGACCATTGGATTGTTGGTGTGCCACAGATGCAAGGTCAAGTCGGATGCCTTTCTCCCAACAATAAGCCTCCACTTCTCCGAGTGATGCTGCCGTTGTTGGTGATAATGCTATGTGGGAGACCAAATATCACCACTAGATCCCGAACAAACCTGAGGGCAGTTGCCCCATCAAGCTTTCTAATGGGTTTAGCTTCTATCCATTTAGTGAATCTATCAACTGCCACAAGCAGATGCGTAAACCCACAAGGTGACGTCTGTAACGGTCCCACCATGTCTAGCCCCCAGACTGCGAACGACCAAGTTATTGGTATTGTTCGCAATTCTTCAGCAGGAACATGTGGTTGTTAGGCATAATACTGGCATCCCATGCATGTCTCAATTAGCTTGTCGGCGTCCGCCTTCGCGGTCAGCCAGTAGAATCCTTGCCGGAAGGCTTTCGCGACCAACGATCGGGGAGCGGCTTGATGCCCGCAATCTCCGAGATGGATTTCGCGTAGGATTTCCATACCTTCTAGCTGGGAAACACACTTAATGTATACACCAGTAGTG
Source organism: Avena atlantica (assembly GCA_910589765.1). NCBI lineage: Eukaryota > Viridiplantae > Streptophyta > Magnoliopsida > Poales > Poaceae > Avena > Avena atlantica. Next base: position 276,458,337 of record OU342734.1, on the reverse strand, counting down.
CTCCTTTTGTAGAGTTGTCCATTGATTATGGTATAACCCTTTGCTCGTCATACTATTTGCCATCTTTCGACCTCGTCGTTGGGCAAAGTTCCGTGTTCGAGATATTACCTGAACGGTTTTGTCCAAGCCGGAGGGGCCTTGGTCACCATGTTGACGAAAGAGTCAGCTCTATCCGGGTTGTTGATGTCGGCTCCCTTCACGGATGGTGTGCGCAGATGCTCTAGGAAAACTCCTGGCGGAATTTGCTTGTGCCCTGATCCAAGCTTAGACAGCAGATCAGCCACCTCGTTTTGCTCCCTAGGTACATACTTGACTTCGTAGCCCGAGAAGCTCTTGGCTATCTCGTCCACTTCGTCTCGATATGCCGCCATTATAGGGTTCCGCGCATTCCAGGTGCCAGCTACCTGCTGGGCAACCAAGTCGGAATCTCCACAGCAAACTATGCGCTTGATGCCAATATCCTTGGCTACACGTAGTGCGTGAATGAGTGCTTCATACTCCGCCATGTTGTTTGTAGCCTTGAAGTGGATCTACAGAACGTAGTATAGCTTGTCTCCTGTTGGTGATTGTAGCAGTACACCAGCCCCCGAGCCATTGAGCAGCTTTGACCCGTCAAAGAGCATCGCCCAGTACTCTGGTTCCGGCAACGGAGTAGCGTCTGGCATCTCCGTCCAATCTGCAACAAAATCTACCGAGGCTTGTAACTTGATAGCGTCGTGTCTCTTGTAAGTGATCTCGAAGGAGGCAAGTTCAATGCCCCACTTCGCGACCCTTCCTGTAGCATCGCTGTTGTTGATTATGTTGGACAGTGGAGTCTTGCTCACCACTGTGATTGGGTGCTCCTGAAAGTAATGCCTCAGCTTCCGAGAAGCAAGGAATACTCCATAAGCTATCTTATGGTAGTGCGGGCAACGCTGCTTGGACTCCGTCAAGACCTCGCTTACATAGTAAACTGGTCGCTGAACTCCGTGATCATAGCCTGGTTCCTTCCGCTCTACCACGACGACGATGCTTATTACCCGGTTGGTTGCCGCCATGTAGATTAACAGGGGCTCTCTAGGCTCGAGTGCTGCAAGGATAGGCGCTGAGGAAAGAATCTCCTTGAGCTGCTTCAATGCTGCATCTTCCTCGTCCGTCCATATGAATTTGTCCGCCTTCTTCAGCAACTTGTATAGCGGCAGAGCCTTCTCTCCAAGTCGGCTGACGAACCGACTAACTGCTACAACACAACCTGTTAGTCGTTGAATGTCCTTTAGGCATGTAGGACGGTTTATGTTTAAGATGGCCTTGATTTTCTCCGGGTTGACCTTGATTCCGCGCTAGGAAACGATGAAACCCAACAATTTGCCGGCTGGTACCCCGAAGACGCACTTCTCAGGGTTAAGCATCATGTTGTATTTCCGAAGATTATCAAAGGTTTCATTTAAGTCGGAGATTAAGTCGTTTGACTTTTTTGACATCACCGTGATATCGTCCACATAGGCGTGAACGTTCCGACCAATTTGGTCGTGAATGCAATGTTGCATTGTCCGCTGGTACGTAGCACCTGCGTTTTTTCAGCCCAAAGGGCATCGTAACATAGCAAAACGTGACATATGGGGTAGTAAACGAAGTGGCCAATTGGTCTGATTTCCTCATCTTGATCTGGTGGTATCCTGAGTATGCATCGAGAAAACACAAAAGTTCCAAGCCAGCCGTCGAGTCAATGACTTGGTCAATGCGAGGAAAAGCAAACGGATCTTTGGGACATGCTTTGTTCAAGCCGGTGTAATCAACGCACATTCTTAATTCATTGGTTCCCTTTTTGGGGACAAGTACAGGATTGGCCACCCATTGGGTGTGAAGGACTTCTCGGATAAATCTAGCCTTAAGTAACCTAGCTGTCTCTTTGCCAATGGCGCGTCTCTTCTCATCTCCAAAGCGTCGTAGAGGTTGCTTCACTGGTTTGCATTTTTGGATCAATGTTTAAGCTGTGCTCGGCAAGTTCCCTAGGTACACCTTTCATGTCGGCAGGTTGCCAGGCAAAGATGTCCCTATTCTCATGGAGGAACTCGATGAGCTCGCTTTCCTATTTGGGATCCAGGTTCGTCCCAATGGCGGTGACCTTGGAGGAATCGCCTACCACAAGTTCCACCGGCTTGGTCTTGATGGCGGCCTTGAATGTAGGAGCAGAGTCAGAGATCTGCTTCTTCGACGCGGGCATCTCTGAGTCATCGACCTTGCTCTGGATCTCTTTGAATTCTTCGCTTTAGAGGACAGCTTCCGCAACGGCTGCTTCATTGATCTTGCAGTCCCTTGCCTTGGTAAAGCTTCCGGATACGGTGATGACACCGTTTGGTCCGGGTATCTTGAGTTTGTTGTAAACGAAGCATGGTTGGTGTAACATCCCAAAAATACTAAACTTGGATCATCAAACTCTAATCATCAAATTTAGGGTTAACAAAAACTTTGCTAAATAAAAATATGAAAGCATGCATGAGAGTATGCATTTCATTTTAAATTCTTTTGAACCAACTTTTTTGTGTGATCCTTTACTTGTAAATGGATGCTTAGGTGAAATAAAAATCATCTAAAAAATTCCCAAACTTTTCCCAAAGACAAATAAATCAAAACAAACAAAATTAGTGAATGGTCATTTTGACCAATTTAACTCCCATGCCTACTTTGGCTGTCTCAAACTTTCAGAACTTAACAGAAACTTTTCTGGATCTTTGCACCCCTTGATTGTACTCATAACAAAGTATCAAGGCCCACTTTGTGATCATCCAGAAACATTCAAATGCATAGTTTAAATGACAATTCAAAATTGAATCTTGATCATATGGGACGATCCCACTTTTTCAAAAACCACTCAAACAGGCTCAACTTTCAAAACTCAAGCATCTGTAGACTCACCAGCACCAACGTAGCACACCCACCAAAAATCTTTTCAAAATTCAAAACTTGAATTCTTGTGGCCATTTCATCAAACACATTGCAGACACAAATCATCAAAATCTTAAACACTATTGTGAGCAGTGATTGAAGCCTAACTTGTCCCCTCTCTAGCTCATAACCATCTCAGTAGATCATCTAGCAAGTTAAACCAAGAACTAGACTCACTGTAAGCTGGGCAATGACATCAATGGTGAACAGCCGAAGCTCACCATGCCACCCTAGTGGAGACAGCAAGCTAGGAGGAGATTTAGCCGTGCCAACCTTGTCTAGGAGGCAGCCCACCATCCACCGCCACTCCCTGTCCAGCGCCCGAACCTTGCCAACCCCTGGACCACACGCACGGACCGCGCCCAGCTCGCCAGCAACCATGTCGAGCATGCGCCAGAGCGCCACACTCGGCCGACGCCCACAGATCGCGCGCCGCCCTCGCCGCGTGCATACATGATCGCCACCGACCCAGGAGACCGCCAGACATCCCCATTCGCCGCCCATGACGCACAGCCACCGCTCACCGTCGAAGATGCCGCCTCTGCCGCGCAGAGAATCGCGTGTTCCAGACCAAACCGCACCGCCACTACGCGCGCATTAAAGCCGTAGAGCATCGCCAGGAGACCACCAAGCGATCACCACTGCCAGCCATGCCTCTAGCCGCCCGTATCCATGTCGCCACCGTCGCCTGTCCATCCCGTTCGGTCTCGTCATCGCTACTATAAATAGAGGCCATCCCCAGCCGAATTGAGCACACCATTATACTCCCCTCTCCTCACTGATCGTTCCACCCCGTTGCCGGAGCAAGGCGAGCAGCACTTCGCCGGAATTTTGCCGGAGCCTGCCGCTGCTGCAGAAGAAGGGAGCCAGCGATTGGAGCCGCCCCAGGAGAAGCTGCCTATACCAGGAGGTTCGCCGTTGTCTACTTCGTCGTTCGCCCGCCTCGCCGACCTTCGCCTGAACCCCGATGAGCCCCCAACGACCCCCACTGGCCGCGCTAGGTTTCTGTCTCGCCGGGGTTGCCCAACATCGACGATGACCCTCATCCATTGGATTAGAACTAGATCGAACACACCACATCGCCCCATACCGCTTCGCACCCCCTCGTCTCACTGACGCGTGGGGACAACAACTTAACCAGCCCGCGTAAGCGCTGTGCTTAGCAGGCCGGCCCAGTATCACTTCCCGCGCAGCCCAGTTGTTTGAATTTAACCTTTTCCATTTTATTTCAAACACACTTTTGTACCTAGTTTCCAAAATCAACCTAGGTCGATTCAATGAGCCAAATTGAATGAAACCAATTTTGTTAGAAAGGCCTAGGAATTCTGAATCCAAGCCCGTTGGATTCAAATCATTTGGATCTGTAGATCATCCTTGGTAAAAATAACAAGGCAGAAGCTTTTCTGCTTTCTAACATTTTCAAATTAAAACCATAATAGCTTTTGAGTTGATTCCAACTCTCAAAAATCACATTTAACCATACCTTTCAGAATATATAAGAATATATAGGTTTACTTACAGAAATAATGTTCAAGTAATAAAAGAATGCCACATAAGCATTTCTAGTCACTTCTTTAATTAAAATAAAAGGTTACACCTTATTAAATTGTGACACCACTTTAAATCACATTCCCATGGACTAAAATATGTGGTGATGAAATGTGTCAACATGATCCCATGTTTGGTTTGGAGAATATTAAATCTTAAGTTGTTTTCCAATGAGTAGAAATTACTTTTCGAAAAATAAAAGGGATTAAACCAAACTTTAATCTTGTAATGTTAGTGATGATGCTAGATCATCTATAGGACCCTTTTGTGTGATGATTGCAAGTAGTTAAGAATTGTTTGGTGATTGTGTACCTTGTATTTATTTATAGACGCTAGTACCGACCAAGGATACGAGGAGGAAGGATGATACTACGAAGAAGAAGCCGAGGAGAACTTCAACCACTGCTCTGCACAAGGCAAGCCTAATGCTACTAGTTGAATGTGCAAGCTAACACTCGCAATTATGAAAGTTAGATAACCTATGCAATGCACTAAGCATGCTTGGTTAGACATATTTGATGATACCCAATCCTAGTTTTATTTACAAGCTTTCTATTTTATTTCTTTATCAAATCTATTACTGAGAGTTTACTTAAGTGATTTGTAGATTCTAGAAAGATATTTGAAGGTCGCATAAAGAGCATAAAATTTGGCCTAAGCTAGAAAATCTTGATGTCATCCTAAGGCATGAGATTGAACTTAGTTGAAACTCCACTAGTTTACTACCCCTCATTAGTACTCACTCCCACTTGTAGATGCTAGTGCTAAGCATAAAACTTGATCAAATTTTAGAAGGGAATACTTGGTGGAAAAATGATTATGAAAACCTTGGAATGATGGATCATTCTATTGAAATGTTTTGGACATGTGTTTTCGAACACCAGATGATTTATGGTGATGAAAATATTGAGGCATGAGCCTTAGCCCTTTATAAAACTGATGGTTGTGTGGATGCAATACCATTCCAATTTTATCGTACAACCACAATACCCGAGAATTTGGTAGGGCTTGACTGGAAACTTATATACCTTAGTATTAGTTCCCTCACGGCCAAGGTATGAGCTGAGGCTACCTTGTGAAGATTGTCCACATGTGCAGTACCCAAGATGACAGTTGGTCATGGTTGGGAGGCCAAACTCACAGGAGAGGTGCTTATACTAGGGCATGTAATTGAAAGGTTAGGATTGATTATCCGCATACTGAGTATGGTGAATTCAGGATTTATTCCTGACGGATGTATCGAATGTTGTGGTGAAAGTGTACAATCTCTGCAGAGTGTCAAACTATTCGAATAGCCGCGTCCGCGGTTATGGACAGTTGGAGTGGCCATACTGTTCCCCCGTCAGACTTTTCAAAATGACTTGTGAAATGAATTGAGACTTTGACTTGACCACAACAGAGTTGTGACATGAGATACAAGTTCCCACTTAGGAGTTATGAAATTTTGACTAGCTCTCTTGCTTCTGAACTTAGTAGAGATAAATCTGGCTTCTTGCAAAACAACCCTAGAGCCTAGTGTCCTATTACCAAAAACCCTTTTCACTTGTTAGTATTAGTTTGTGAGTACTTAAAGAGTACTCATGGCTTTGTCCCTGGCTATTCCCGTGGCCAGACTATGAAGAGGAGTACCTGGAGGATGGACCCCAGGAAGGTTACGACAACTAGGATCATCTCCCATCGTCAGCATTTCCTGTGACCCTGAAGATGGAGCTTCGCCTACGCTACCGTTATTATTAGGTATTCCGCTGCTTGAAGTTGTATTAAGAACTGGATCATGAGATCCCTATTTGTGTAGTAACTTATGTACGGTTTGTAATGGATGATGTACTATGGTATCCAATTCTATTATGTCTCGCAAAAATGGTAATCCTGGGATTGTGATGTATGGCAAAACAGGCATCTGGGATTAAAAATCCGGGTGTTGACATTTGGCCATGAACGTGTGTAATATGTCGCGGAAGAATATGACATGGTACACGCTCTTGAAGGGGACCACCTCGAAGGTCATGCGCTCTTGGCGGTAATTATTGATATCGCCAAAGGCAACCTGAAGTGTAATGCACCGAAGGGACCGAGCCTCCCGACCAGGAACTACGCCGTGGAAGATGGTGTTGGTTCGCCTTAGGTTTGCCTCCGTCAAGTTCATCTTCTGCAGTGTATCCAGGTACATGATGTTGATGCTGCTTACACTATCCACCATACACTTGGTGAACTCCACTCCGTAAATCAAGGGGTTGATGAGCATGGAGTACTGGTTCTCTGTAGGGATAAGGTCTGGGTGGTCCGTCATGTCCCAAGTAATTGGATCCTCCGACCAGCGCAGGTACGGGGGAAATGGGGGGAGAGTATCCATCGGGATCCTCAGGGAGGTCTTCTGTTGTCGGACGGTGGGGGTGCCAAGGAAAGTGTGGTAGACTAGCGCCTTCTTCGCGAAGGGGTTCTTGCCCTTGTCGTCGCTCTTGGCGGCGTGCTTGGGGTCAACATCCTCATCCATGTCACTTGAATCCTTGGACTCCTCCTCCTTCTTCTTCCCCTTGCCCTTGCCTCGCGGTCTGTTCTTTCGACTTTGCTTGTAGCCGGACTCCGGGTCTTCCTTGAGGTCGTTGACAAACTTGCAGTGTCGATTGGTATGGGTGGCCTTGACATTGACGTCGAGGTGTACAAGGCACGGCATATCGCGGTACTCCTCGTAGGTTTGGGGAACGCGGAGCGGCGCCGAGGTAGTTTCACTTCCTCGTTGCTGTCCACGACCAGCTCCCCGTCCTCGGCCATGTTGTCCGCCATCACCTCGTCCTGCAAAAGTCATAGCGACCATGTCGGTAGATTGCTTTTCTTCTGGAGCGGTTTTCCGCTTTGTACTACTATTCCTCCGAGATTGAGTTGGAATGGCCGTTGCCGGCAAGGAGCCGCGAGCACCGTCGTCGGCAGCTGTGAACTCACTAGACAACTGAATCATCTGGTTCAAGTCAAGCTGGTGATTGTCCTGCAAGCGCTTCAGCTTATGTCGGAGCAATGTGCCCCTTTCCAACCCGTCGATGAAGGCGGACATGGCGGTCTAAGCGTGCACTCCTATGAAGGAATTCTTCATGTCAAGCCAGCGGGAGAGGTAGGCACGAGATGTCTCGTCTTTCTCTTGCATGCACCGCTGTAGATCGCCAACAGTGCAGGGACGCTTGTGAAGGGTTTCGCAGCATAGTAGATCAAAAAATTTCTACGGATGCGAACGGGAAAGCGAAGATCTAATCTAGGAGATGCAATCAACAAGAGGGATGGATGAGATCTTCATACCCTTGAAGAAATCACACAGCAGAAACGTTCAACAGAACGTGGGTGATGTAGTCGAACTAGCCTTCTCCTCCTCGCGATCCGATCCAATCCAACGCCGCAAGTGGCGACGCCTCCGAGAGATGCACACGTACGGTGCCGCGACGTCTCCTCCTTCCTTGGTCCAGCAAGTGGGGTGGAGAGATAGATTAGATCTACAACACAACGACATGGTGCAATGGTGGAGAGTTTTTGCGGCAGGGCTTCGCCTACGCGCAGTCGGGAGAGAGAGAGAGGTGGAGGGCAGCAGGTCGGTGGCTAGGGTTGAATTAGTGGGAGGAGGAGGGTGCGCCCCTGCCTCTTTATATAGACGGTTGGCCGGCCCCCTTGGCCCCTCCTCCAAGCCCTAGGGCGGCGACCCCAAGGGTTGGACTGGGGGGCAAGTCTTCCCCCCCTTCTAGAAGGTCTCCTAGGGTTTCCCCTAGGGTTTTGGCCGGCTAGGCCTATGGGGCCTTGTGCCCCTGGCCCAATGCGGCCAGGGCACTCCCTCGTAGGCCCACACAACCCTCCGACAAGTGGGGCCACGTTGGTCCCACTCCGGAAGCTTCTAGAACCTTCCGGTACAATACCGAATACTCCGAAACTATTCCGAAATGCAAAAACTGCTTTCATTTATATGAATCTTATTCTACGGACCATTCCGGAACCTCTCGTGATGTCCTGGATATCATCCGAGACTCCGAAAAAAAACTCATAAACCAATTATCCATTCTATCCTAGCGTCGAGACACGTTAAGTGTGTGACCCTACGGGTTCGAGAATATGCAGACGTGATCTTCTATCAATAATCAATAGCGGGATCTAGAAACCCATATTGACTCCCACATATTCATCGATGATCATATCGGATGAACCACGATGCCAGGATTCAATTAATCCCATAAATATATTCCCTTCGTCACGCAATATTTTACTTGCCCGAGATTCGATCGTTGGTATCAGCATACCTAGTACAATCTCGTTCACAGCAAGTACTTTACTCGTTCCGTAATCCGATATCACTTTGTGATTAACTACTTAACCACGTGCTTTCAAGCGGTGTTGATATCGATTACCGAGTGGGCCCGAAGTATATCTCTCCGACTTGGGAGGGACAAATTCCACCTCGATACACAGGGAGTTGCATTATCTCATGGTCTAAGGAGTACAATATTTGACATAGGAAAAAGCTTTGCAAAGATGAACCTGATGACACAATCTAATTGCTCTGCTTGATTTGGGTCTGTCCACCATATCATTCTCCTAATGAAATGATCTCATTATTAATCGACAACTCATGTATATGGTTAGGAAACCTTAACCATCATTAATCAATGAGCTAGTCCATAGAGGCGTACTAGGGACATAGTGTTGTTCATAAACCACACAAGTATCAAAGTTTCCGCTTAATACAATTCTAGCATGGAATATAAACTTTATCATGAACAAGAATTATAATAATAATATCTTTATTATTGCCTCTAGGGCATAATTCCAACAGCTTGTACGTACCCTCGAAGTTCTTGGTGAACGCCTCTTGCATGTCCAAACAATTGCAGATGGATTTATCCGGCAAGTCGTCGATCCATTGACGGGCCGTGCCCGGCAACATTAACGGGAGGTACTTGACGGCGACGTTGGGGTTGCCTCCGGCAATCTCCACCGCGTTGCCGTAGTCCTGGAACCATGTGGCTGGCTTGGCGGTGCCGTCATAGGGCTTGATGGTCTTGTCAATCCGGAAACCTTTGGGGTAAGTTGCGGACCGTATTGCAAGTCCAAAGCAACGTGGTCCCAGGTATGGTCCTTCCCGGGCCTAGTGGATCTTATCAATCCGCGAACGTGCGTCGTACGGCTCCGGGTTCTTCTTCTTCTCAACAGGGGATGGGCTGCGTGAACGACGCGGGCCTCCTCCGCCATGGTGACTGCTTGGTGGTGATGGAGGCGGAGGTGGCGGTGGGTTAGCCTTCTTGCTGTTACCCTCCTGCGATGCCTCACACCTGTCACGGTTGCTTGTCGGACGCGGAGGGTCATGGCGTGACCTGCTCTTGTGTCCTTGGTTGTGCTATCTATCATGACGGGTCTGCTCCATGTTGTCGCGGATGACGATGCCGCACTGCTTTGGTGGGGGCATATCCGTACGATGGTGAGCCTTATGATCTTCGCGATGTCGGGGGGACCGGGGTGGTGGCGATGGGCGACGACGTTGGGCCTTTTCTCCGTGGTCGGAGGATATGGGGAGGGCATCCTTCCTATTGCGCGCATCCCTCCGTCTTCGTTGTGATGAACCCGTCTGGGACCCGACATCAAGAGGATATTTGTCCCTTGGCGGCTTATACTGGATAGACTGGCAAAGCGCTGGGTCGGACTCAAGCCTCTGAGAGGTGGCATTTTCGTGCTGCTTCACCACCTTGGCCACTAGGTCATAGACCTGTTCCACTTCCTCGGGCGATCTATCCTGCTCCAGAAGGGTCTTGGCGACAGCGAGGTTAAGGAGCGGGGTGGGCATCACCTGCTTGCCTTCACTGTCAATATATTGATTGGCCTGTGCCGGCTTCGAGGGAGCCCATCCTAGGTTTCGCCTTACACCAGGATCGTTGATGACGCGAGCCGGTGCTTTCTTTGCCTTCTGCTGCTGCAGCAGGGTCTTGTATTCGGCCTCCATTGCTTTAGCTTTCTCAATGGATTTCTGCGTGTTGACCATATCTCGATCTAGCTTAGCGCCTTGCTCCGCGATGGCCTGCGCTTCCTCCAGCAGCTGCTGGCGCTTCTCGTCAAGCTGGGTCATGTTCCGGATATGAGCTATGATTAGTGGTTCAACGAGGATATTGTCGTACATCACTCTATTAGCTGGAGTAACTTGGGATGCTACAGACGTAGATGCCGGAGGCGGCAAGTTTGCGGTGTTGTTGTTGCTCGGGCCGGTGCCGAGTTCCTGCGGCTGCTGCACTGGGTTAGGCGGAGGAGGCATGACCTTTGCGCGATCATCATCAGCAACAATAAGTGGCCCCTTCCCCTTCTCCAGCGATGTAGGCAGAGCTCGTCCGGGTTGATCTTCATCCATCGCCGTCCCAATGGTGATGAACACCCCTCGAGACGTGACGGCATTGTTGGCTTGCTCGTCGCGCGTGTATTCCTCCTCCATCTCCTGCATGGCGGTGTCTAGTTCCTCTGGACTGAAATCTATCTCCTCTGAATCTGCACTGAAATCATCATAAAGCGTGTCAATAACAGAGTCGGAGGGTGCCAGGACTTCCTCGATGACGGGAGGTGGAGGTGCAACAGCAGCAACAATGACTGGAGGTGGCGGCGCAGCTGCGATGATGGCGGCCGGAGGTGGTGGTGGTGGTGGCTGAATCGGAGGATCTCCGTCAATAAGCGCAAGCGCTGTCTGAGCTGCCGCGTCAGCCTCCGCGTAGTTGTTGACGGTGCTCACCATGTCTTTGAGGGTAAGGCATCCTGATGCCTGCTGCCGTGTTAGAGAATGCCGGAGAAGCATGCCACGGTCTAGTCCTTCCACGAAGTGATATATAGCATTATCATCGGGGTAGTGGGCCAGATCGGCTCGTATACGGAGCCACCTGGCAAGGTAATCACGGGGGTTTTTGCCCTCTCTCTGAATGCAACGCGCTAGATCGAAGATGGTAACCATTCCGACGAACTTGGATCTCTGATGTCCAGACGCACGAGCGAAGCCGTCGGACTTGCAGCGATCTTCCACCTTTATATCCTGCACAGGGGCGGTTTGGGTGGGCCTTGAATTTTTCCAATCTTTTCCGGCAAACTCCGAAGAGAGATCCGACATTGATCCTTCCGCGAATGTATGCTGCCCGTAGGCGGTCCGTGCGGGTCTTGATGCTCCTCCGACTCCCAGGGAACTAGTACCCGAGTCGGTTTCACCGATGAAGAGGTGGATGTCTCCGATAGGAACGATCGAACACCGCGTAGGGTTCGTCTTTGCCTGGATCTATAACTCGTCAGGGGGGACGATCGGAACGTTGCCGGAGAAGAGAACGCGACCGATGGCTACAGTTTTTCCGATTCCCGCGAAGATCTTGGTCCTCGCCCGCTGAAGAGCCTGAAGCGCCTCTTGCCCCACGGTGGGCGCCAACTGTCGTGGTATTGCCGATGAGTACGCCATGGAGGAGTCCTCATAGTGCGTGTTTAGAGACGTGGGGAAGGAGGACGGTTGAAGGGTATGAGGTAACATAGCTTACCCAGGTTCCGATCCACAACGATGGCGTAATCCTACTCCTCCTATAAATCACTATAAGGGCAATACGCCGTGTTACAGATATAGGTTCGCTGTGCGAGGTTGTCTGAAGTTGTGCCCTAAAGGCTCTCGTAGGCCCGACTTATATAGTCGCCAGGTCCTAGGGTTACAGGGAAAAGTCCTAGCCGGACAGGTTACAGAGTCCTATACCGTCTATAACTAGTCTTGTGTATATTTCACTCCAAGGCTCCGGGTACGTCGGTGACTCCAACCGTAGCTTTCCTTTATCTGGCATGGGCCTCCCTTCTAGATCCATCTAACTGGGCCGCCCAGTAGTCCATGGGCCATGCTACCAACTGTGGGCCACACGGGTTATCCGGATAGGAGACATGCTATGAGGATACTCATATAGCATATCCCCAACAGTGGTCCAACTATGGGTATCACTTCATATCATTCCATTATTCTTAGTTGATACATCAGGAACAAGATCATGGTATCCTTGGAAGAAATTCTTGCATCTTGGTCACAAAGTTCAAAGGTGATGATGGTTCCTCCTAAGTTGTGTTTCCTTAGTCTCCAAGTCTTGAGTATTATTCTTATCTCACTTGAAGTCCTTAGTGATGTCCAAGTTGAAGTCCTTGGTGAAACTGAAGTTGAAGTCATTGGTGATGGTGAAGTCCTTGCTCAAGTTGAATTTTTTGTCCATCAAGTAGAAAATGGAGAGATGTAGAATCAAAACAAAATGCTGAGTAAAGAGTTTACAAGATTTTTTGTAAATAAGTTTGAACAAATACAACTCCTATTTTTCTAAGCGGTTTTGTCCAATCCTAGGGTTGCAATCCTACAGGAAACACAGTGCTCTGATACCATCTGTAGAGGTCCCAACCTGATAAGGTAGAGATCCCTGTGTTTACAGTGCTAGTCCCTGGATCGAATAGCTAGTACCCATAGTTTGAGATGTAATATCAAGAAACAAAGGTCATATTACAACTTATAACCAGGAATAAAATAGTTCATCACAACTTACATAGCTCATATGGCTATCTTATTACAAAGCAGCGAATATATCTATAAACATGGAGTCATTCATCTTCATGTGCCACAGGAAATCATGTTGGTTGTAGACTTGTAATCCCTACTCAACAAACTTCGCTAACATCAAACAAACATGCAACATAATAGGTTACAACCACAAGGGTCAATACATTTGAATTGTATTGGCAAGTGATATCATATTGATATGGAGAATGTATCATCTACATGAATATATGGCTAAGTGGAGTTTTGGCTGGCCTTTGCATAAAATAAGTTTTCCCTATCCTTTGAAAATAGTTTTTCTCTTTTCAAAACATTTCATCACACATGGCATACTGGATACACACCAGGTGCTTCCCTTGTTCACCCAACAAGTTTTAACTTAGATAAATTGGGATGAGGAGATTCTTGATAATTTCAATGCCTTTGATGCTCAAAATGTCCATTATCTGGGACACGACTAAGTACTTAGGTCTTACCCTCTCGAGAGGTGGTGCACTTTTCCCACAAGACTCGACATGCATCGAGATGAGACTTTTCAGAAACAATCCCTCAGATCAGCACAGATGCATTCCATCCTATCATCACTACCACCAACAGTCTGTCCGTCTGAGTTCTTGCAACCTAGTTGGTCAAAGAAGAGCCCACATGCCATGTGGTTGCACTGGAAGCTTCTCAACACAAAACATCTCAAATCTCTTTATTCCTGGTTGTCCATCCACAAGTGAGATACACCAGGGTGAACCATAGAAATGGGATCTGGGTAACCACTCAACACAAACCATTCTTCCCATTCCACCCAGGTGATTCATTCACATAGTTGTTTTATTAACCAAAAACATAGTCATAGACTTTGCATAATATCATAGTATGAATATTCCACCCTTGTATTCTAATAGCTAGGCTAAGCATACTAGCATAAGTTGTCTCTTGACTTAGTAAGATTCCTACCAAGATATATTCTATAGGATCTACTATAGCATAGCAATATATAAAAATAGTCCTATCATGCATACTACAAAAATATCACTAATGCAATATTGAAAAGATAGGACTTTTGATGACCAAAGTATCACTTGCCTTTTTAGTAGAGAATATAGGTACTCTCCTTGATCTTGCAATTGTCACACTCCTCAAAGTTCACTACAATACATTCAAGCAAAGCACACATTCAAAACTAGCACTCAAACAATTCACAACACAAAACAATAAAAAAAAGAAATGCATGCAAGCATGCAAAAGGTTGTTTTATTGAAAAAGTGGTTTCTAACAAGGCTCTAAACATTTCAAAACACCTACTGGTCTATTATAAAAGTGGGAATTCATTTAAAATCAACTTAGTGAAAATAGGCCTTTTAAATCATTTTTGTTTTACTAGAAATGCTTTTATTCGAAGCAATAATTTATAGTGTTAACATAATATATTTTTAAATTCAAATGTTAGTGTTTATGGTCAGAGGGTTCAAAACAAAACCATTTGCAAAAGGATTTACTCAAAAATAATTTTTAGAACGATTTTTATACTCAAAATAGTCCTATTAGTGTTTCTGCATAAAAAACTAAATTTTCAGAAGCAAATGACCAAACTAGGGCCATAAGTGCAAAGTACACTTTTTCTGAATGCAGACACCAAATTTGCAATTTTTGGACATACAGATCAAAAGTTATGTATTCTACAAATTTTTTTTGAGGGTAATAACAGTAGGAAAGACTCCTACTACCTCATTTTCATTAATAATGGGTCAGAATCTGTAAGGTTCCATATTTACACAGAGACAGAGGATGGGGGAGAGACTCTAAATAGTCAGAAAAGATAAATCTAGGAGTACAAGAAAGTTTACAAACTATGAATAATGCTCTTGATAAGTGGATGTAGCTCCTCTTTAGTCCTATGAATCAGTAGTGACAGATCAACAGCAAATCTTGATTTCCAAGCCTGAACTGAGGGTTGTATGTTATTAAACCAGAGATTGTTTCTCTCTTTCCAGATGTTCCAAGAGCCCAGCAAGGTGATTTCCATAAACAGCTTTTTATTCCAGCTCTTTTTTCCTTGCTCAATGATCTGGAGCCTAGAGTTATTCATAGCCCAAGAGATGTTAATTGAACTCCAGCAATCTTGGCTAAATGGGCAATGAAAAAACAATTGTTCAATTGTTCCCTCAGTATTGTGATTACACATAAAACAATCATATCCAGTCCCCAATGCATAATGTCTTCTTCTTAACATGTTTCTTGTATTCAATCTGTCAGACAGAATTAACCACCCAAAGAACTTCACTTTTGCTGTGCACTTCAATTTTCACAGCCATTTAAAGGATATGTGTGGATTTATATTTCTGAAATTGTATTGATAATATTTGCTGGAAGTGAATTCTTTGTCCCCCAAAACATAGCTCCAAGTGTCATGTGAATGTTCTCTTAGTTCAATTTCTCTACAGCTATTCTAAATGTCCCTCAATTCAGCTAATGCTTCAGGTGATAAAGGGAGATAAAAGAGTTGTGTCAAACTATCAGCTGTAAGAAACTCCTGTACAGAGATATCTTCCTTCCTAGCATAAGAGTAAATGGTTGGGTGACTCTCTTCTAGGATGGTTACAGACCATTGATCCTTCCAAAACAGTGTGGTAGCCCCATTACCAATAGAGCTTTTAGCTATTCCTCTGAATAAATGTGAAAGCCTAGAAACATCTCTCCACCAGAAAGAGCCACAGGGTCCAGAAGCATGGGGAACAATGTTGTTGTAATATGCATTCCATACTAGGGAGACCCAAGGTGTGTCATCCTTATTATAGAACTTATGCAAGAATTTAAGCAACAAACCTTCATTCTGAATTCTAAGGTTGAGAATGCCAACACCTCCTCTACATTTGGGCCTACAAATCATATCCCAAGCAGCTAAAGAATTACATTTTTCCCCCACTTCAGTTTTCTTGTTCCATAAACAGTGTCTCTGAATTTTTTCTATATGCCCCACAATCTTCTCTGGCAGTTTGATTGCACACATTGTGAAAGTTGCAATTGAAGCCAGTAAAGAATTAATCACAGTAACTCTCCCACTATAAGACATCATCATGAATGAGGCAGAAACCTTTCTTTCAACTCTGTCAATCAGTGGCATAAGATCATAAACAGTGGGTTTAGTGGTGCCAAGAGGAAGCCCCAAATAAGTGAAAGGCATTTTGGCAATTGCACATCCCAATATATCTGCAATTTCCTGAGATAAGTTATCAGCCAGATTTATTGGTATTAGGTGTGACTTATGAAAATTAATTTGTAAACCAGTAGAAATAGCATAATTCTGAAGAATCCCTTTCATTATCTGTATTTGATCTTTGTCTGCTTGCATTATAATCAAAGTGTCATCTGCATATTGAACCACAGGAAAATCCTGTCCAAAATCAGGGGAGAAAGGGGCCTTGAGTATGTTGTCTCTGAATGCCTTATTGATTGCAGATTGTAGTAAATCAGCAGCAAGCACAAAAATAAGGGGGGACAGAGGGTCTCCTTGTCTAACTCCTCTTTTGCAATGAAATTGCCTCCCAGGTACTCCATTGAGCAAAACAGCAGACATTCCAGTACCAAAAATAGTTTCAATCCATTTCAACCACTTATCATCAAAACCCATCTGTTTCATAATTTTCATCATAGCCATATGATCAATGGTATCAAAAGCTTTGGCAAAGTCCAACTTGAGTAAAATAATCTCTTTCTTAGAAGCTTCACATTGATATAAAAATTCAAATGCCCAAGCAAGGCAATCCTGAATGTTTCTGCCTTATAAAAAACCATATTGATTTCTATGGATAATCTTTAATATAACCTTCTGTAGCCTATTAGCCAAGATCTTTGTTATAAGCTTCAGAACACAATTAAGCAGGGTTATTGGCCTGAAATCATTGATAGATTCAGGTGATCCTATCTTTGGAATGAGTGTAATATGACCCATATTTATACTTTCTAGATTCAGATCTCCTTCATAGAATTGGAAACATAAAGAATAGATATCTTCCTTGATGATGTGCCAACATGTTTTGAGGAAGAGACCATTAAAACCATCTGGACCTGGGGCTTTATCACTTGGCATCTCCTTCACCACCTTGTCAATTTCCTCTCTAGTAAATGCTAAGGATAAAACCTCAAGGCCCTCAGTAGGAGTAATCAGATGTTGAAGATTAAAAAGCATCTCAGGCTGTGTAGATGTGCCCAGTCTTTCTTTATAGGCTTGATAAATAGCATTTTATTTATAGTATTCTACAAATTCAAACAACTAATAGAACAAAATCTGAATTTAAACAGAAAAGCCTGGCCACGTGGCGAGTTCCTACTGGCCGGTACCATTTTGTGCGGATCGAGCATCGCGCACCGTTGGATTTAAGTGAAATCGCACGACACAGATCAAGTTGTACCCCTTTTTTTAAGTGATCTGTCCTAACCTTTGGATCTAGATCCAACGGCCCTAAGCGCACTGGCCAAGAACTGGCGGCGCTAGCTGGCGACGCGCGGCAGCGGCGCCTCTGGTGGCGGCGCACCAGCGATTCAGAGGGTAAGGGGGAGGTGCGAGGATGCTACCATGGTCGTGGGGACATGGTGATGCTCAAGGTGGTCGTGGTTGGCAAAGGGGCGGACGGGGTCGTCAGGAATTCCTCGCTGGAGCTTGCGTAGGTGTCGGGTGCATGCTGTCGTTGTTGGAGGCGAGCCTATAGATCACGAGCGAGGGAACGGCGAGCATCAGAGGTCTCACAAGATGATGGCGAACAAGACAGCAAGAGCTAGAGGACGAGGTGCGCACGGGGCTCACCGATAAAACTCGCCGGAGTTGCGTGATGACCCACAAGTATAGTGGGTGTATCGTAGTACTTTTGATAAATAGGAGTGTCGATCCCAACGAGGATCAGAAGGTGCTGAACAGTGGTATGGAGCAGGAAATCCCTGTGAATACTTAGCAAATGGTTTTTTAGTGGTTTTCTGATAAGGCAACAAAACAATGAGAAAATTATAAAGACAACGAACAAACGGAGCAAGTGGCCCAATCCTTTCTTAGCAAAGGAAAAGCCGGTGGAAATACTTATAAGGACCAAACGTTCTCGAGGACACATGGGAATTCTGTCAAGTGCTTTCGCTTCAGATAGCTGAGTACTCTTCTTTGGTGTTGTAAGTGTTGTGTGGGTGAACCTGTGATAATGTACCGACCTTACTTGGACTAATACATACTTGTGATTAAATGTAACATCCCACAAATATAACATAAGGATCATCAAACTCTAATCACTAAAATTAGGGTTAACAAAAACTTTGATTAATTTAAAATCATATGAATGCATGTGTGAATGAGATGATTTGATATGCATGAATGAACTTGTGTGATTAACCTAAATAGCAAGAAATGGTTTAAATATGAAAATAACATCGTATAAAACATTTCCATGCAGAAACAAAACAAGAGAAAATAAAAAACAAATAAAATAAAGCAAATGGTCATTTTTGCCAATCTTGCTCACTAGGCCACTTTGAGTGTTTCTAGTTCAAGATTTCAAACAGAAACTTTCCAACTCTTTTCATCCCTTGCTAGAACAAGTAAAAGTAAATCAAAGCCCACCTTTCAACATGAAGAAACATTTGGTAACCTCATTCAAATCACAATTCAAAATTGAATCTTTATCATATGTGAACATCACCCATTTTCAAAACCCAACCAAACCAATGCCCCTTGACTAATCCAACTAACCAGACACTCCCTAGTATGTGCTTAGGAAACCCACTCCAAAATTCAAATTTAAATTTCTTGCAGCCATTTCATCAAACACCTTGCTGGCATCAAACAAACAAACAACAAACACTATTTGTACCAGTAAAATTGGACAACCTAGTTCCCTCTCTGGTTGCAACCAGCTCTTAGTAGATTATCTAGCCTCTTTAACAATCTTTAGCACCACTATGAGCAAGCCTAGCCATTAATGGCAAGCAGGACAAGCCTCACCTTGCCACCCCATTGTCGACAGCAAGCTAGGAGCTACACTAAGCCTAGCCAGCATGTCTAGCAAGCCCCCCACCATCCACCACCACTCTCTGTCCTGGCCCCGAGCAATGCCAGCCCCTGGACCACATGACACACCCATGCCAAACGTCTCTGCGCGCGAGCCGAGAGCGCACCAGTGCACCATGCTCGACCAGCACACATAGACCACGCGCCGCCCTCGCCGCTTGCAGGGATGATCACCAGCACCTCAGCATTCCCGCAGACATGCCCGTTCGCCGCCGCGCGGACCACGCACGCTGTGCGACATTAAAATCGCTGTCGGACCCGCTCAGAGCACCGCGACGTTCCGACCGATCAGCACCGCCCCACGCCGCAAGACCACGCCGTTGAGCTTCGCTAGGGAGCACAGCACCGCCCCCCACCATCGCCCATGCCAGTAGCCCTCTGTGCCGTCGACCACGACGAGCTCAGCCAGCGCCCGTCGGTCCCCTTCAGCCACTATAAATAGAGGCCTCCACCGTTCATTTTATTCATACCAGTTCACTCCCCTCTCACCCAGAACCACCCCACCGCACTCCCGGAGCAAGGCGAGCAGCGCATCGCCGGAATTTGGCTGGAGCCCTCCGTTGCTAGAGAAGAAGGTAGCCGTCGATTGGAGCCGCCCCAGGAAAATCTGCCGGTACCAGGAGCCTCACATGACCCCCACCTACCGCGTTACGGTTCTGTCTCGCTGGCTCTACCCGACATGGACGATGAACCAGAGCCGTTCGATTAGAACTAGATCCCACGGTCCACGTTGCCCCGTACCGCTTCACCCCTCCCCATCTCACTAACGCGTGGGGAAATCCACTTAACCAGCCCGCGTACGCGCTTTGTGTAGTGGGTCGGCCCAGTAAATCATCCCGCATGACCCAACAATTCAAATTAAGCTTTATTCTTTTAATTTCAAACATAGTTATGTATTTAGATTAAAAAATCTACCCAGCTCGATTTACTGAACCAAAATGCATGAAACCAATTTTTTTAGAAAGGTACTGAAATGCTTAATCCAAGCCCATTGGATTCAAATCATTTGAAGTTATAGATCAACCATGGTAAAATTAACAAGGCAGAAGCTTTTCTGCATTCAAACATTTTTTCAAAATTCAACCATAAGAGCTTTTGAGTTGATTCCAACTCTCAAAAATCACCTTTGATCATACCTTTCATAATATATAAAAATATATGGGTTTACTTGCATAAGTAATGTTCAAGTAATAAAAGAATGCTACATATTAATTTCTAGTCACTCTATTTATTTAAAATAAAAATGTTAAACCTTATTAAATTTTGAAACCACTTTAAATCACATTCTCATGTACTGAAATATGTGGTGATGACATGTGTCAACATGATCCCATGTTTGAGTTGGAGGATATTAAATCTTAAATAGTTTTTCAATGAGCAGAAATTACTTTTCTCAAATAAAATAAACAAGACAAGTGCTTTAATCCTTGTGATAATAGTGATGATGCTAGATCCTCTAGTGTGACTTTTTGTGTGATGATTAAAAATAGTTAAGTATTGTTTGGTGATTGTGTACCTCGTATTTATTTATAGACGCTAGTACCGACCAAGGATACGAGGAGGAAGGAGGATACTACAAGGAAGAAGCCGAGGAGAACTTCAACCACTACTCTGCACAAGGCAAGCCAATACTGGAAACTTAGCAAGCTAACCCTTGCCAATTATGCAAGCTAATACTTGCTTGTTACTATGCCAACTATGGCTTAAGCATATGTGATCATACCCACTTGCTACCCCAATCCTAGTTTTACTTGCAAGCTTAATATTTTATTTTCTTTATCAAGGTTTTCTCTTAGAGTTTACATGGTGACTTGTAGATTCTAGAAAGATAACTAAAGGTAGCATAAAGAGCATAAAATTTGGCCTAAGTTAGATAATCTTGATGTCATCCTAAGGCATGAGATTGAACTTAGCAAATCCCCATTTGTTTACCACCCCTCATTAGTATTCACCACCACTTTTAGATGCTAGTGCTAAGTATAAAACTTGATCAACTTTAGATCGGAATACTTGGTGAAAATGGTTATGAAAACCTTAGAATGATGAGTCATTCTACTGAAATGTTTTGACATGTGTTTCCAAAACACCAGATGATTTTGATGATGAAAATATTGAGGCATGAGCCTTAGCCCTTTTTAAAACTGATGGTTGTCGGGATGCGATACCATTCCAATTTTACCGTACAACCACAATACCCGAAATTTGGGTAGGGCTTGACTGGAAATTTATATACCTTAGTATGGGTTCCCTCGCAGCTAAGGTCTAAGCTGAGGCTACCTTGTGAACATTGTCCACCTGTGCAGTACCCAAGATGACAGTTGGTCATGGTTGGAAGGCCAAACTAACAGGAGAGGTGCCTATATTAGGGCATGTAATTGAAAGGTTAGGATTGATTATCCACATACGGAGTATCGTGAATTCAGGATTGTTCCTGATGGATGTATAGAATGTTGTGGTGAAAGTGTAAAATCTCAGCAGAGTGTCAAACTATTCGAATAGCCGCGTCCACGGTTATGGACAGTTGGAGTGGCCATACTGTTCCCCTGTCAGATGTTTTCAAAATGACTTGTGAAATGATTTGTGACTTTGACTTGACCACAACAGAGTTGTGATATGAAATTCAAATTCCCACTTAGGTGTTATAAAACTTTCAACTAGTTTTCTTTGCTTCTGAACTTAGTAGAGGTAAATCTGGCTTTTTGCAAAACAACCTTAGATCCTAGTGTCCTACTACAAAAATCCCCTTAACTTGTTAGTATTAGTTTGCGAGTTCTTAAAGAGTACTCATGGCTTTATCCCTGGCTATTCCCGTGGCCAGACTATGAAGATGAGTATCAGGATGACAGACCGCAGGAAGGTTACGACAAGTAGGATCATCTCCCATCATCAACATTGCCTGTGACCCTAAAGATGGAGCTTCGCCTACGCTATCATTACTATTACGTTATTCCGCTGCTTGAGTTGTATTAAGAACTGGATCACGAGATCCTTATTTGTGTAAGACCTTATATATGGTTTGTAATGGATTGTAACAGCCCAAGCTTGTAAAATATGTAATTAGTAACTAAGCATTGCATGCATGTGATCAAGTGTATGGTTTAAGAATACAATTACCATAACCTAAACCCTACTTTTTCTCCCCTATTTGAAACCAACTCGAAATGGTTTGAGTTTGAAAAAGTACAAAAACAATTGGAGCCCAAAATGGATTACATGGGCTCATAAATACTTTACATATTTTATAAAAGCTACTGATATTTCTCAATGATTCAAAATGGAATTTGAAATGGAATTACAAAACAGATTTTGAAATCAGAAAAAGAAAAGGTTTTTCCAAGAAAAAAAATAGAGTCAGAGCCTCCTCAGGCCGCAGCCCAGCACTTTCTCCCCTCTGTCCCTCTTCCGCGGCCCAGCACCCGGCCAACGCCAGCCCGCTAGTATCCCGGTACCGCTTCGCCCGCTCCCCTGTCGTCTTCCCCGCTGACGGCAGGCAACTCGTTGTCGCCACCGCGGCCGCCCGATGCCGCCTCGTCGTTGTGATGCGCGCCGCTGACGCTCGCAAGGATAAGACCCGCCGGCGCCGTGCTCCGTTTTCCCTGGACCTCACTTTCCCCTCTCTCTCCCTCTCTACATAGCGACAGCCCGAACCCTAGCCGCAATGTCCACCGGCTAGCCGCCGTTGTCGGCTTCCCCGAGCCCGTCCGACACCGCCACGAGCTTCGCCTTGCTTCGCTTCGTCCTCCTGCGGAAGGAATTGACAAGGGGCGCCGGGATTCGTCGCTATCGACCATTTCCTCTCCGACTCCGACGTGCTCAGTCACAAGCCTCGCCGCTGCTCCGGTCACTGCCGCGCCTCGCTGTCGACACCAATCGCCTTGGGGTGAGCTCCTGGTGCTCAAGGCACCCTCTTTTCCCCCTCTAGCCCTCTGTGTCGCGCCTGCACCATAGAGCAGTGAGTCCTCCGCCGTACGTCACCATGCAGCCCGCTCCGGTGACCATTCCGTAGCGGCGCCGCCCGTTCCTGGCTCAGCAGGATGCCCTGATTCGAACCCGCCCAACCGCGCCTCCTAGAACGCCCCCTAGCGCTACCAGTCGCTGCCGTCTAGCCATTCTCCGGCGAGTTCCGTGTGGCGCCTGCGTGGCCCAGGCCCACCAGTCAGCCCCTCTAGCTAGAGCCAGCCCCGGTGAGAAACGCCCTGACCCCCACTTTGCGCCTATGGCTGCTGATGTGGCTCCGGCCCACCAGTCAGTCGCTATGGGTAGGTTCAGATGTGGTAACAAAATCTCTGGGTTGTTTTATGACATCAGCCTGATGTAATAAATTGTTTTATTAATTTCAGAAAAGGTTTAAATATTGTAAAATCAATAACTTATTATTTATAAGTCAGAAAAATATAAATAATATATCAAAATGTTCAGAAAAATGAGAACTATCTATCTAACCTATAATAATGTATTGTTCAACAACCTTAATGACAAGTTTAATTAGAACAACATAGTAACCCCTCTCATGTGTCTCCGGAGTTTTCCGAGTTAGGGTTTTCAACCCTCGGAACCCCGTTTAAGTTGTCAACCATGATTTAGGGTTTCATTTCAATGCAATTCAACTTGTCATATCATCCTCCTTGTTTGAGAATTGCATCGATGCCATGTCTTGATTGTTGCCTTTCTTTCCGGTATTGGTTCTTCGTGATAGGATCCGAACCCGAAGTTGTAGTCAGCAACACCGAAGATCCGTACCTGTCTACTGACGGACAAGGCAAGCATAGCCTCTCATTCTGAACCTATGTTTTATAAATTATATTACTTTCTTGCTATGATGCACACGATTCCAATGTGGTCTTTTGTCAGTAGTTAGTGTTACCTATCTGCTGCACTGTTTCCCTTTTGTAGCCTTATACTCCCGATCCACTGCTCCTAGCATACCTAGGTCTGGCATGTGAGCGTTGTAGAGCTTTTGCTACCGACAGCTTAGCCAAGCATAGAAACAACGTCTGATCTATTCCATGATGAATCAGAGGTGCCAAGGAAGGTAGTGAGGTAGGAGATGGTGACATCATCGGAGGAGTTAACTAATCATGCTAAGGCTTGTATGGGAGGCCACGTTGGGTGTGGTATTTGTAGTCCCTTGCTCGCCACCACTAGGAACTAAGTTCTTGCCTTTGGAACCGAGACGAGCGTACAACCACACGGGGCCTGGAAAATCCCACGAACAACTAACTTGCCTAGTAGATTCCATGAGTCACATAGTTCGGGCTTTCCATTTGGCATACGCATTAAAAATGTTTTCGAAAGAGGAGGTGATGGAGGTGCATCATAATAGGTAGGGAAGCATGGACCGGGTTGCTTGGGGTGGATGGAGCCCCTAGTAAACCAACCTCGCCTCACATCTTTATGTACCGGCTTCAGAATTTGACCGGTGGAACCATACTTATTGCGTGACTCATGGTATCAGCGAAAGCAAGGTAAAGGTCGTGGTCAACCACCCTCTGCCGTCCTTCCAAGGAAGAGGGCTAATAATATTTGGCATTAAGAGTCGGTTGATACGTGTGGGTAAAGTTGTACACCCCTGCAGGGTATTAATCTTTTCAAAAAGCCGTGTTCACGGTTATGAACGCTTGGTGACCAGATTCTAAGATCGTAGATAACTCTAACTACTATAAAACTTGTTTATCCACGTGTGCTTAAGGATGCTTCCTCTGGGTCGAGAGGGTGATCCTAGATAGGAGGTTCTGATGAAGCTGGTGGTTATCGAGATGTGATGAACAAGATGAAGAAGTCGCTATCTTATCCCCTTTTAAAATATTCTGAGTAGACGAGCCTCTTCTCTCTCTTGTTTACAAACAAATATTGCGTTCCGCAATAGAAAATCCAGAGAAAGCCTTTCTAGCCAAAGCATATAGATACTACGTTATCTAAGTCTTGCGGAGTATATTCTCGTACTCAGCCTTGCGCCATTGTTGTTTTTCTATAGAGGATCCGGTTGCAACTGAAGGTGGCTTCTACGTTGACATCGACGAGTATTGGTGGTCCTAAGTAGCAGCCTAAGGACTATGGGATGTACGTCACTTTTGTTAATGGCCTCTTAGGCATTTTGCTAAGTTGTTGTGTAGAACATCATAATTTGCTTTCGATGTGTGATGTAATGTTGGGCCTATGACCTATGGTTTGTAATAACTCTAATATCTTACTCAGTTAAGAGTATAAACTTATGCTGCTGAATCCCTGTGTTCTGTAATGTTACCGAATCATACTGTGATCCTCCGTGTTTGGGAGTTGAACTTATCTTAGATGGTGATCTGAGGTTAGTTTAACCCTAACCCCGGGGGGTGCCACAGGTTTTGGTATCAGAGCAGGACTGCCTGTAGGAAACCCTCTTATTGGTCGATGTTGTGTCTAGAAGTTGACAAAACTATTTGAAAGATAAAAACTATTTGCAGAAACTCTGACTAGGATTCTTTTTACTCCTTATCTAGTGTGTTTCCGATGCTGGAGTTTCTCTTACATTATTTGGTTTGAAAAGGTTTTCATTCGTTACCTTATATCTCAAAACTTTTAGGATCGTGGTTTTGGGGTTGTTTTTCTAAAGTACTCCGTACTTGGTTGCTATTTTCAGAGTTCTAAGATATCTCAGTTTTGCTTGGTGTGTAACATCTTAGCATTCCATTGTCATGGTTTGTAAGTCAGCTGGTTAGTGTATACATTAGTATGCTTTGATACTACCATGCTTGATAAGATGATACTTTTAAATCAAGTACTCCTTGATCATCTTTCCGTCTTGTTCCTTTGGATCCCTTGTCTCACCTTCTTTTTGTTCTTTCAGGATGGGTGATACCGCTTGTGCTCGTACCCGTGATCATGCTCAGGGTGCCGCAAATGATGGTGAATCTTCCAACCTTCCTCCACCACCATCCATGGTTCAACTCATGGCCATGTACGAAAACAACCGTGCTGACAACATGAGGCTCCTTGAAAGGATTGAGCGCAACATTGCTCAACGCCAGAATAATCAAGTTGGAATCAAGGACTTCACACGTCTCACTCCGCCAGTTTTCAGCTATTCCACTGAGCCACTTGATGCGGACTACTGGCTTCGCACCATGGAGCGCAAACTTCAGGTTGGTCATGTTGCTCAAGCTGATTGGGTGACTTTTGTTGCATATCATCTGGAGGGAGCAGCTAATTCCTGGTGGGAAAATTTCTTGGCTATGCAAGAAGCTCAACATGTTGTTACATGGCAAGAGTTCACTGAAGCCTTCCGAGCTTATCATATTATGGAGGGTCTGATGGATCAGAAGAGGGAGGAGTTCCTCAAGAGGGAGGAGTTCCTTGTGTGATTACCAGCGCAACTTCAATCGTCTCGCCTGCTACACTACTGAAGAGGTCTCCACTGATGCTAAGAAGCAAGCTCTGTTCCGCAAGGGAATGGACCCTGAGGTTCGCCGTGATATCCACCTCATGGACTTTGGTAACTTCCAAGGTCTTGTCAACAAGGCTATTAAAGCCGAGAGTGGAAAAGTGGAGTATGAAGAAACTCGAAAGCGTCCTCAGGAAGGGTATAACAAGGCTGGATCTGGTAATAAGAAGCGTCGTGTCTTCGTACCTTAAAGTGCTGTGCCACGTGCTCCTTAGACTCCAGGGTCTTCTGGATATGCTCCTCGTCCGAATGCTACTTCAAGCAATGCTGGTGGATCAAACTATTCTACTGCTGGCACTGGATCAGGTACTATCTGCTTCAATTGTCGCCAGCTTGGCCACTATGCAAGAGAGTGTCCTCAAAAGAGTGCTGCTGAGAAGGCACAACCAGCAAAGAAGAATGATAAGTACCAAGGTGCTGGAAAAGGACGCCTGAACCATATCTCTGCCGAGGAGGCTCAGGAAGATCCAAGCGTCATCATGGGTACGCTTCGTATCAATCAAATTCTAGCTAAAGTTTTGTTTGATTCTGGAGCATCGCATTCATTATTGTCACAAGCTTTTGCTCAAATGCATGGGATGAGTTTTGAGGGGTTATCTGTTCCTCTGCTAGTTCAGTCTCGTGGTTCTAGGTGGTGTTCCACCATGGTTAGTCATGGGAATCTAATTGAAGTTGCATTTCAACTTTTCCCCACTTCTTTGATCGCCCTCAAGTCAACTAATATTGACACCATTTTGGGCATGGACTGGTTGACCCGTTATCAAGCCATTCTCGATTGTACAACCAAGTCTGTGACTCTGACTAGTCCTGCTGGCATAATAGTCAAGTATTGGACCGTAGGGTCACTATATCCTTCAGCTGTTTCTATTCCTGAAGCAGAGTTGTATGCTCTTGAAGTTCTATCTCCGTTAGAGATTCAAGATGTTTCCGTGGTCTGTGAGTTCCCAAATGTCTTTCCTGAGGAGTTGCCTGGCATGCCACCTGATCGAAGTGTGGAGTTTGTCATAGAGTTAGTTCCTAGAACTGCTCTTGTTTCTAAAAGACCCT
The DNA here is from genome assembly GCA_910589765.1 of Avena atlantica. Classification (NCBI taxonomy): domain Eukaryota; kingdom Viridiplantae; phylum Streptophyta; class Magnoliopsida; order Poales; family Poaceae; genus Avena; species Avena atlantica. The sequence continues at coordinate 276,430,806 of OU342734.1, read as the reverse complement.
ATCGTATGCCTCCTCATGAGCTTGTGGAGTTGAAGAAGCTATTAGAGAAGTTAGAAGGAAAAGAATACATTCAGCCCAGGACATCTTCTTGGGGATGTCCTATACCGCGGGATAGGACATACTGTGATCCTCCGTGTTTGGGAGTTGAACTTATCTTAGACGGTGATCTGAGGTTAGTTTAACCCTAACCCCCGGGGGTGCCACATGGATGATGTACTATGATATCCAAATTTGTTATGTCTCGCAAAAATGGTAATCCTGGGATTGCGATGTATGGCATAACAGGCATCTGGGATTAAAAATCCAGGTGTTGACAAGTTGGTATCAGAGCCATCCTGACCATAGGAGACCCTAGTTAGAATGGACGTTTGAATCAAAAACTTAGTTTCAAAACCAAAGGAAATGAGTATTTACAAAAACTTATTCCCATTCTTATCACTTGGATTCTTTTATCAAAATTTCATGTTCCTCAAAAATTCTTGCAAAATACATAAAATTTGACACACTTGATCACTCTACTAACTTACTTATCCTATATTCTTATAGATGACCTAAAGTACAACAAGTTTTATCAGTTGGGGAATGGAGGAGACCTCATCTTTGAGCGTGACTTGGACCAGCTTTCGGAACTTCTAGAGCGTCCACACCCCGAGTTCTTCGGAGCTCAGCTCAATGATCAGGAAGGAGAAGATCTGCAGTGGCTAGTTGTTGCAAGTCTCTAAGGAAAGATTGAACTGTTGGGAATATGCCCTAGAGGCAATCCTGTATGATGAGATTTCCCATTGTATTCATAAAGATATTAAGTAGTCCTTGTATAAACATCTGATGTGTATCATTGAATATGTGATTCGGTTGTGGAACTATGCATTCATGTTGTTTGTACTAAATATCCTTGGTCATTGAGGTTGTGCTGGACACACAACTTAGACCAATGTGAAAGTTGGCTTGATGACTCGGTTCCACTTTTCATGAGCATGGAGATGCTATTCCAACTTACATAGATTCGGCTAAAGAGTTTAGCGAGTCGGATTGACCCATATTGAGGTACAACGAACAAGTTGTCATTTGTATATCTAAATCAATGTAATCCTTAGACCTGAGGTTGTTGCATAGTCCGAGTTGAGGATCACCGACTTAGGTTCTGTCAAACGTTGATCCGTAACTGGGCAGTTATAAAGGCAGGGTTCGGGTCGACTGAGAATCAAGCTGCGTGATGTGAATAACCAAGATGGGATTTTGCCCCTCCACTCGGAGAGATATTCTCTGGGCCCTCTCGTGAGATATGATTCGGAAAGCATGGCCATACACGACTCGGTTAAGTGTTAACCGAGGAGATCGACTAAGAGTTAGTCGGGTGAATCACTTATCTCGGATCGAGAAGAGAGTCGGACTATTTAAGGGATGACATATATTCGCCTATAGTCTGACAAGGTATATCGTGAGGCAAAAGGGACTCAGACGTAAGTCGCATTGGAAAGGCAAGTTGTCATGACTCTTTGGTACTTGGGAGTCGGCATGTTCTGCTAGGAGCCCCTACCGACTGATCGATTGAGAGTCGGACTCCAATCGTGTCCAAGTAGCCATGAGCCTGCGGGGTCACACACTTAAGAGAGGGAGCAAGTTCGGATTGGATCTGAACATGTAATCTGGTTGGGTTGGACCTAAACCGGATTAGGACTGAGTTAGTGAGTTGGACTCACGGTGACTAGTGTTATATGGGCTTTAGTGAATGGGTCACGCGAGCAGAGCCCACATTCACTCCCTATATATAGTGGAGCACCGTAACCTAGAAAGGTTAATCGTTGTTCGGTTAGGTTATTCCATGTGTTGGAAACCCTAGATCCACAGCAGTCCAGCCGTCGTTACGAACCTAGCAGTTCGCCGCTAGCGATCCTCCTTGTACGTGTGGATACCAGCAGAGGTGTTGTGCGATCAGCACCAGGACGATCGGATCATGAGAAATACACTGCATCAACTGACGCGCTTCATCAGTAATCCGCAACTGCGCGTCTAGTGGTAAACCTCGTGGCCTTCTACCTCAGCTAGATCTTGGGATCACCATGTTAGAGGAAATTTTTTTTGTTTTATCTCTGCGTGGCCCAACAGTGGCATCCGAGCGATAGCTTCTGGTTTTAGGCTCGTGATCTCGCATATGTGATATGCGGTAGGATGTAGATGAGATCTATATGTTGTTTTGGTGGTCGATCTATGAGATAGATCGGTTTTGTACGAAGTTGATTGGATCAACTATACTCGAGGAATGGTAGATCTGATTTCCGTGATCATACTGCTAAGGTCGTGGAACGACATACCCCTACCGGTCGGCTTCCGCCATCGGGGTAGACTGTGACACGTAAATCCAGAAGAGGTGATCGAAAATCAAAGAGTTTGATCGAATCGGAACGATGGTCGGAATCCATGTTCGGATCGTAGATGAGATCTACGTTTTCGAAGCGGTACCGCCGGTTTCGCCCTGTCGTAGCGTCTTAGATGTCGTTGCGAGTTTCACAACGCCGGTAGATATTGTATCTATGCATAACTTGTTTTTGCAGGAAGTTGTGAATGGTATGGTTCATGTGCATGTGATGCATGTGTGTAATCCATACGTGATCTGCGAATCACGGTTTTTGTCAGCCGGCTGGAGCCTAGGTGCTATCATTTTATTGTATAATGACCTGCGTGTCGGATTCTCTATGTAATTTACTTTACTAAGCTAGTGTAGCTGTTTGGAGAACCCGGAAGGCATGCAAGGCATTGTACATGTCGGCGACATGGAGTAAGACGGCAAGTGACAAGAGTTGGCACGGGTCGGATTACAGGCTTTGTGGAGATGGAGATTGCCATGAAGAGAGCCATACGATTTCACATTATAATTGCTTTATTTTGTGTTATTGTTATGTCTCTGTTTTACCTCAGATAGTCGGTAAAATTTAATCCCTCAAAGAAGGTCTAGTCGGTTTTCCCGCCAGTGTTTGCACCATCACAAGTCGGACATTTTTGGTAGTGGGCTCATAATATTGAGGTGCTGCCAATTCTTTCCGACTAGGTGGGTTCGAGTCAGACTCTTACTTCAGAAACACTCGGTAAGCTAGACGGGTCTATCACAACGGTTGTGGGACTCGGGGAAAAGTCGGATGGGAGTCGGGGCATGTGATGCCACCCGTCCAACAGGAGTCGCATGAGATGCGATTAAGAAGGAGTTGTCTACCTAGATCACTTGGCGGCTAGCGGTGATGCTAAATCTCACTATCTGACTTTCTTATTTAGGATCCTGAATCACTAAGTAACCATCAGAGGGGTGTTGGTTCTAGTGGGAGCATAAAATATTAAAGTATTTAATATGCTTGCTCTTTTATTAATATATGTCTTAAGTGTTTTGCATATTTTCTGTTGTAGATCATGGCACCAAGTAGCAGTCACTCTCAGATATCCGGTTTTGCGTTGAGAACCATTCTGGAGAAAGATAAACTGAACGACACTAATTTTACCAACTGGTATCGAAATCTGAGAATTGTTCTCAAACAAGAAAAGAAGGACCATGTCCTAGACAACCCACTTCCAGATAAGCCGAATGAGAATGCGACTGTCGCAGCCACCAATGCCTACCGTCGGGTTAAGGATGAGTCCATGGACATTAGCTGTCTTATGCTTGCACACATGGAACCGGACTTGCAAAAGCAGTTCGAGCATGTTGAGGCCTACGATATGATCGAAAGCCTCAAAAGTATGTTCCAGGCTCAGGCGAAGACTGAGAGGTATCAAGTCTCTCAGGCTTTGCTGAGTTGCAAGCTTAAGGATGGTGATCCACTGAGTCCGCATGTGATCAAAATGGTTGGTTACGTGCAGTCTTTGGAGAGGCTTGGCTACCCCATTAGCGAAGAGTTCGCTACGGATATAATTCTGAACTCTCTTCCTAGTGCATATGGGCAGTTCATTTCAAACTACCACATGCATGGTATGGATAAGAAGCTCACTGAATTGCATGGGATGCTCAAGCAGGCAGAGGCGGATCTCAAGAAGGGCACCAGTCAAGTGTTGATGGTGCAGAATAAGGCTAAGTTCAAGAAGAGTTCTTGTACTAAGAAGAAGGCTAAGTCAGGAGGAAAGCAGGCTCAGGACCCGGTCCCAAGCGCTTCCTCGGGGACTAAACCATCTCCTTCAGCCGAATCCACTTGCTTCTACTGCAAGGCGGATGGCCACTAGAAGAGGAACTGCAGCAAGTACTTGGCCGACAAAGCCAAGAGTGGAGGTATGACTTCCGACTCAGGTACACTTGTTTGCAATGTTATAGACATATATCTTGCTGATGCACCTAATAGTTCTTGGGTATATGATACCGGATCAGTTATTCACATCTACAACTCGTTGCAGGGACTGGTAAGAACTAGGAGCGTAGCAAGAGGCGAGGTTGATATTCGAGTCGGTAACAAAGCAAGAGTTGTTGCGTTGGAATTCGGCACGATGCAACTTCATTTACCATCCGGATTCATTATGGAACTGAATAATTGTTATTATGTTCCAGTGCTCAGTCGAAACATTATTTCTGCTTCATGTTTGATGAGGCAAGGCTATGAGTCGAATATCAAGAATATTGGTTGTTCTTTGTATTTGAATGATATGTTTCACGGCTTTGCACACGTCCAGGACGGGTTATTTATTTTGAATCTTGATGGTGAGTCGGTTTATAACATAAATGTTAAAAGGTTGAAACCAAATGATCTGAATATGACTTACTTTTGGCATTGTCGGCTTGGTCATATAAGTTGGAAACGCATGAAGAAGCTCCATGATGATGGACTACTTACTTCGTTCTACTTGGAGTCGTTCGAGACATGTGAATCTTGCCTACTCGGCAAAATGACCAAGACACCTTTTGCAAAGAGTTGCGAAAGGGCGTCCGACTTGTTGGGACTAGTACATAGTGATGTATGTGGACAAATGAGCACGACAGCCAGGGGTGGTTATGAGTACTTCATTACCTTCACTGATGATTTGAGTAGGTATGGATATATCTACTTGATGAAACATAAGTCTGAAGCCTTTGAAAATTTCAAAGAATTCCAGAATGAAGCATAGAATCAACTCGGCAAGAAAATAAAGTTTCATTGGTCGGACCGAGGAGGCGAGTACATGAGCCATGAGTTCGATGACCATCTGAAAAGTTGTGGAATAGTTCCTCAACTTACTCCGCCAGGAACGCCACAAAGGAATGGTGTTTCGGAAAGGCGGAATCGGACCTTGTTGGACATGGTACGATCAATGATGAGTCGGACAGATCTGCCTTTATCATTTTGGGGTTATTGTCTAGAAACAGCGGCGTTCACACTAAACAGAGTACCATCAAAATCGGTAGAGAAGACACCGCATGAGATGTGGACTGGCAAAAAGCCAAGTTTGTCTTTTCTTAATATTTGGGGTTGTGAAGCATTGGTCAAGCGACTTCAGTCGGACAAGCTTACAGCCAAGTCGGATAAGTGTATTTTCGTGGGGTATCCGAGGGAAACCTTGGGTTACTACTTCTATAACCGAGAAGAGGGCAAAGTGTTTGTCGCTCGGAACGGTGTCTTCCTTGAGAAAGCGTTTCTCAGTCGGGGAGTAAGTGGGAGCACGGTGCAGCTTGAAGAAATTTGAGAGGAACTGGCTAGTAGCGAGTCGGAAAAAACCTTGGAGGTTGAGCCGGTCGTGGCAGCTGAGCCGGCAGCAGCACCTGTACTACGAAGATCGGCAAGATTACGAAGTGTTCGTGATGTGTTACTGTTAGACAGTGATGAGCCGGCAAATTATTCGAAAGCGATGGTGGGATCTGATTCTAAGTCATGGCTTGGAGCCATGAGATCCGAGATAAAGTCCATGGATGAAAATCAAGTTTGGAACTTGGTTGATCTGCCAGACGGTGCAAGACCCGTCGAGTGCAAATGGGTCTTTAAGAAGAAAACTGATATGGATGGAAATGTTTCCGTCTATAAAGCACGCCTTGTCGCGAAGGGGTTCCGACAAGTTCAAGGAGTTGATTACGACGAGACTTTCTCACCCGTAGCGATGCTTAAATCAGTTCGGATCATGTTAGCTATAGCGGCCTATTTCGACTACGAGATATGGAAGATGGATGTCAAAATGGCTTTCCTTAACGGAAATTTAACCGAGGACGTGTATATGATACAGCCCGAGGGTTTTGTCGATCCAGTTAATGCTGACAAGGTGTGCAAACTTCAGAAATCCATTTATGGGTTGAAGCAAGCATCTCGGAGTTGGAATATTCGGGTAGTCAAATCGTTTGGCTTCATCAAGAGTGATCATGATTCTTGTTTGTACAAGAATTTTAGTGGGAACAAAGTAAATTTTCTAATCTTATATGTGGATGACATATTACTGATTGGAAATGATGTCCAGATGTTGCAAGAAACCAAGGAATCATTGGAAAGGAGTTTCTCAATGAAAGACTTGGGTGAGGAAACATACATCCTCAGAATCCGGATCTGTAGAGATAGATCAAGGAGGCTCATTGGATTGAGTCAGAGTACTTATTTGGACAAAGTGTTGAAGAAGTTCAACATGGAATCGTCTAAGAAGGGGTTCTTACCGATGTCCCATGGTGTAAAACTTAGCAAGACTCAGTGTCCTTCGACAACTGATGAGTGAAGTCGGATGAGTGCGATTCCATATGCTTCTGCAGTCGGATCCATCATGTATGCCATGATTTGTACTAGGCCGGATGTTTCGTATGCTCTAAGTGTTGTGAGCAGATACCAGGCTGATCCTGGAGAGGTCCACTGGACAGCGGCTAAAAATATCCTAAAGTACTTGAGAAGGACTAAGGATATGTTCTTGGTTTATGGTGGTGAAGATGAACTCAGTGTAAAGGGTTACACGGATGCGAGTTATCTTACCGACTCTGATGATTCTCGTTCACAATCCGGATACGTGTTTATTATAAATGGAGGTGCTGTGAGCTGGAAGAGTTCCAAGCAAGAGACTGTGTCTGCGTCTACAACAGAGGCTGAGTATATTGCCGCCTCGGAGGCAGCAAAGGAAGTTGTTTGGATGAGGAATTTCCTCATGGATCTTGGTGTGGTTCAGGGCTCGTCTAATCCGTTGGACGTGTATTGTGACAACAATAGTGCTATTGCACAAGACAAGGAACCTACACAGCACCAGAAGAACAAGCACATACTCATGCGGTACCACCTGATTCGCTAGTTCGTGGATCAGGGTGATATCAAGTTATGCAAGGTACACATGGATGCAAATATTGCGGATCCGTTGACAAAGCTATTACCACAGCCGGAGCATGAGGCGCACCTGAGAGCCATGGGCATTAGATGCTTAGACATGTGATGTCGAAAGATTGACTCTAGTGCAAGTGGGAGACTGTTGGGAATATGCCCTAGAGGCAATCATGTATGATGAGATTTCCCGTTGTATTCATAAAGTTATTAAGTAGTCCTTGTATAAACATTTGATGTGTATCATTGAATATGTGATTCGGTTGTGGAACTATGCATTCATGTTGTTTGTACTAAATATCCTTGGTCATTGAGGTTGTGCTGGACACACAACTTAGACCAATGTGAAAGTTGGCTTGATGACTCGGTTCCACTTGTCATGAGCATGGAGATGCTATTCCAACTTACACAGATTCGGCTAAAGAGTTTAGCGAGTCGGATTGACCCATATTGAGGTACAACGAACAAGTTGTCATTTGTATATCTCAATCAATGTAATCCTTAGACCTGAGGTTGTTGCATAGTCCGAGTTGAGGATCACCGACTTAGGTTCTGTCAAACGCTGATCCGTAATTGGGCAGTTATAAAGGCAGGGTTCGGGTCGACTGAGAATCAAGCTGCGTGATGTGAATAACCAAGATGGGATTTTGCCCCTCCACACGGAGAGATATTCTCTGGGCCCTCTCGTGAGATATGATTCGGAAAGCATGGCCATGCACAACTCGGTTAAGTGTTAACCGAGGCGATCGACTAAGAGTTAGTCGGGTGAATCACTTATCTCGGATCGAGAAGAGAGTCGGACTATTTAAGGGATGACATATATTCGCCTATAGTCTGACAAGGTATATCGTGAGGCAAAAGGGACTCAGATGTAAGTCGCATTGGAAAGGCAAGTTGTCATGACTCTTTGGTACTTGGGAGTCGGCATGTTCTGCTAGGAGCCGCTACCGACTGATCGATTGAGATTCGGACTCCAATCGTGTCCAAGTAGCCATGAGCCTGCGGGGTCACACACTTAAGAGAGGGAGCAAGTTCGGATTGGATCTGAACATGTAATCTGGTTGGGTTGGACCTAAACCGGATTAGGACTGAGTTAGTGAGTTGGACTCACGGTGACTAGTGTTATATGGGCTTTAGTGAATGGGTCGCGCGAGCAGAGCCCACATTCACTCCCTATGTATAGTGGAGCACCGTAACCAAGAAAGGTTAATCGTTGTTCGGTTAGGTTATTCCATGTGTTGGAAACCCTAGGTCCACAGCAGTCCAGCCGTCGTTACGAACCTAGCAGTTCGCCGTCGGCGCTCTTCCTTGTACGTGTGGATACCAGCAGAGGTGTTGTGCGATCAGCACCAGGACGATCGGAACGTGAGGACTGCACTGCATCAACTGACGCGCTTCATCAGTAATCCGCAAATGCGCGTCTAGTGGTAAACCTCGTGGCCTTCTACCTCAGCTAGATCTTGGGATCACCACGTTAGAGGAATAAGTTTTTGTTTTATATCTGCGTGGCCCAACATGAACCTCCCACTACAGAGGGTATTCGGTTCACCTTAAGAGAGAACAACTGGCTCGATGGACTGGCTAGGGCAATGCAGGAAGCTCTTGCCCGTCTATGTGGGCAGAGTTTCAATCTGATCAAGGGTACCTGTTTTGAGTTCTACCCAAGGCGTGATGTTATGGGACAGCCACTGGATGCCCCATATCATCCCGAGCTAAAGACTCAATTGGACCACCTCAGCTTCGTGATGTACGACCGTCAGAAGGAATTGGACAATGCCCGTGCCTACGCCAACCACAAGTACGCCATAGCCAAGAAGAAGCATCAGACCCTCTCCATGCTAGTGAAGGATCGGAAGTCTCGTCGCCGTTAGCTCGACAAGAAGGAGGGCATCATTGCCCGTCTTCGTCACCGGATCACAGATTTGGAGGAGACCATCCACGAGAGAGACATGCAGTTGGAGGAGAGGGAGAATGCCGGAGAAGACCTTCGTGGAGACCCCTACTCCTATCTCAGCGATGATGATGACTTTCTGGAGGATCAGGCCATGGACTTCTTTACCGATGAGGATGATTTTTCCTTCATCGATGATGATGATGATGATGATGATGATGATGAGGAGGAGGAGGAGGAGGAGGATGATGAGTACACTGACTCCAAGGAGTAGTAGCACTTGAGCACTAGTGTTAGTGAATTGTATTTGGTCCCACTGTATCGTAGCTTCACAGAATGGTTATTAAAACCATCTGTTTTTCTTTGTTGTGGTGTGTGTTGTATTGTGTGCTATGAATGAATGAATGAATGAGTTGCTAGAAAATCTAAGCAAAACTTTATAAAGTTTTCAAACCCCGAACCTTAGAAATTTCCCTCTTTTCTCATGATCTATCTCAATCTTCAGATGCCTCGCGGAGGAAGCAACTCAGCACCGGACCCGATATTGCAACTCTTGCAAATGATGGTTTCGGACCGCGAAGCCGAAAGAGTCGAACGTCATGCCAACTTAGCCACCCTTCAACAGATAGCCTAGATGGCCAACAATAATAAAGGCCATGGAAATCAGGACAACCATGGATCTAAGCTCAAGAATTTCCAAAACACCAATCCACCTGTTTTCACTAAGTCAGAAGAACCCCTAGATGCAGATGATTGGCTGCAAACAATGGAGAACAATCTGGAAGTCGCAGGAGTGGAAGCTAACGAGAAAGTTATGTTCGCCACCCACTATCTAGCCGGAGATGCAAGAGCATGGTGGAACAGCGTTCGTGCAATGACCGGAGGTCAGATGATGACTTGGGAGGAATTCAAGGTCAAGTTCAGCAGAACCCATGTGCCACCTGGTTTGATCAAGAGGATGAGAGATGAATTCAGAGAACTGAAGCAAGGAAGGATGACAGTAGTGGAATACCGTGTCAAATTTTTGTCATTAGCTAGGTATGCCCCGGATGAGATCGACACTGAAGCCAAGAAGAAAGAGAGATTCCTGAATGGTCTGCACGATGAGATGCAGACGGTGTTAGTCAATATCCCCTTTGCTGATATTGAAGCCCTAGTCGACTCTGCCATTCAAATGGAAGGAAATATCAACCAAGCCAATGAGAACCGCAAGCGCCGCATGATGCATCAACCAGGAACCCACCAGACACCAAAGTATCGCCCCAACCCATCTCCAGGATTTGCCCCGAGAACCAACAGACCCCCAATGAACCGTCTGACCTATCCCAACCGTGGAAACCCAAGGCCCGGAGGAAACCACAACAACCCCGACAACTCTAGCAATTTCAACTGTGCACCACCCAAGTTCAACAACAACAATGCCGCCACCAACACCAACACTGCCCCAAGGACCGGAAGCAATGTTGTGCCTATTGCACCAAAGGACAAGTCGCAAGTGACTTGTTATGAATGTGGAACCAAGGGTCATTACTCCAATGAGTGCCCCAAGAAGAATGCCGTAGCCCCCAATGCAAATGCCCCAGCTCAGCAACATCGTCGTGTTCATCCCGGAAGAAGGTTTGCCCTAGGGAATTCGCTCAACCGCAACAGCCATCTCTTTCTCATGCATGCTGAAGAAGCCCAGGAAGCGCCAGATGTCGTGCTGGATATGTTTTCTGTTAACTCAGTACTTGCAAGAGTGTTGTTTGATTCTGGAGCATCACACTCATTAGTCACTGAAGAATTTTCATGCACTAGTAAGATTCAACCAAACAAATTGAAGCATGTTATGATTGTTCAAATACCCGGTTCAACCACCAAAGCTAGGCAAATTTGCAAAGCCGTCCCTATCCGATCCATGGCATAGATTTTTATGCTAATCTAATAGTACTCGTAACTAAAGGTTTGGAAGTAGTATTAGGAATGGATTGGATGTCCAAACATAAAGGATTAATTGACTGTGCCAAGAAAGACATAACCATGACCAATACAACCGGAATATCAGTCGAGCATGTATCTGAAACCTTGCCTCGTCAATTCAAGTGCAACAAGAGTATAGCCCAGCCTACCATTGACCAAGTCTGGATAGTCTGTGAATACCCCGATGTATTTCCAGATGTTTTGCCCAGTATGCCCCCAGATCGGGATATCGAGTTTATCATTGAACTAATCCCTGGAACAGGACCCATAGCCCAGAGACCATATAGTATGAACCCATCTGAACTAGCAGAACTAAAGAAGCAATTGGATGCCATGCTGGAAATTGGACTAATTCAACCAAGTGCGTCACCATGGAGATCACCTATTTTGTTCGTGGACAAGAAGGATGGAGGTAACCGTCTGTGTACGGATTATGGAAGTTGAATGATGTCACTATCAAAAATAAGTACCTGTTGTCGAAGATAGAAGACATGTTTGACCAGTTGACTGGTGCCAAAGTGTTTTCTAAGATTGATCTTAGAACTGGCTATCATCAACTCAAGATTCACGGAGAGGATATTCCAAAGACTGCCTTTACCACCAGATATGGACTATACGAGTATACCGTCATGTCTTTTGGATTCACCAATGCCCCCGCTTATTTCATGAATCTCATGAATAAGATTTTTATCGAATTCCTGGATAAGTTTGTTGTTGTTTTCATCGATGACATTCTGATTTATTCCAAATCAGAAGAAGAACATGAGCTACACCTAAGGACCATTCTTGGAACCCTTAGAGAACATCAATTGTATGCCAAGTTTAGCAAATGTGAATTTTGGTTATAGGAGGTAGGATTCCTCGGACATATCGTATCAGCCGGAGGAATTTCCATTGACCCTGCGAAGGTGAAAGATGTCGAAGATTGGCATGCCCAACCACTCAAACCCAAGTTCGTGCATTTCTCGTATTAGCGGGATACTACCGCAAGTTCGTAGAAGGATTATCGAGTATCGCCAGACCCATGACCCAATTGCTAAAGAAGGCCAAGAAGTTTGAATGGACGGACAAATGTGAAGCGAGTTTTCAAGAACTCAAGAGAATATTGATTTCAGCCCCAATCTTGATCATGTTGGATATCACGAAAACCTTTGAAGTGTATTGTGACGCATCCAAGATTGGCCTCGGATGTGTGCTAATGCAAGAAGGCAAAGTTATATCTTATCTATCCCGACAATTGAAGCAGCATGAACAGAACTACCCAACCCATGACCTCAAACTCGCAGTCGTAGTTCTAGCCCTAAAGACATGGAGGCATTACCCGATGGGAAACCGTTGTGAGATTTATTCGGATCACAAGAGCTTGAAGTATATAGTCACTCAGAAGGAGCTGAATGTGAGACAGAGAAGATGGATTGAGCTAATCAAGGATTATGATCTGGACATTCACTATCACCCCGGTAAAGCCAATGTGGTAGCAGATGCCCTTAGCAGATTGTCGTGCCGCTTGAACTCCATGATTTTGAAGGAGCAACCAAGTTTGCACAAAGAGATGGAAGATTTCCGAATGGAATTGTTAAGTGAAGGTTTTTTGGCTAGCATAGAAGTTCAACCCACTTTGATCAGTTAGATCAAAGAGGCGCAGAAAGGAAATGCTAGTATCGACGGAATCAAGCGTCGTATCGGTACATGCAAAGTATACAGATTGATGGAAGATGAAGGAGTTCTGTGGTACAAAGGACACCTTTGTGTACCAAGAGATTTGGAATTGAAAGAAGTGATTTTGAAAGAGGCCCATGATACTCTTTATTCTATCCACCCTAGAGGAACAAAGATGTATCAGGATTTGAAGGAACAATTCTGGTGGCATAAGATGAAGAGTGAAATCGAAAGCTATATCGCCAAGTGTGATATATGTCAGAGAGTCAAGGCGGGACATCAAAGACCAGCTGGACTATTGCAACCTCTACAGATTCCGGAATGGAAATGGGATTCTGTGGGAATGGACTTTATCATCGGATTGCCTACTTCTGGTAGGGGAAATGACTCTATCTGGGTCATAGTGGACCGATTGTCCAAAGTCGCTCATTTCTTACCCGTTAAGACCACATACCAGAGTTCGAAGTTAGCGGAGTTATACATCGCTAGAATCGTCAGTTTGCACGGAGTCCCCAAGAACATCGTATCAGATCGAGGAACTCAGTTTACCTCAAGATTCTGGAAGAAAGTCCAAGAAGGTTTAGGAACCTGACTAGATTTCAGCACAGCTTATCACCCTTAGACTGATGGACAAACAGAACGAGTAAATCAAATACTCGAGGATATGTTGAGAGCATGTGTGCTAGAGTATGGATATAAATAGGAAGACTGTCTGCCTTTCGCAGAATTTTCTTACAATAACAGTTATCAAGCTAGTCTGCAAAAGGCCCCGTTTGAGTTTATGTATGGAAGGAAGTGTCACACCCCTTTGAACTGGTCGGAAGTAGGAGAGAGTCAGATTTTCGGACCCGACATCCTACGAGAAGCAGAAGAGAAAGTTCACAAGATTCGTGAGCACCTCAAGACTGCCCAGTCAAGACAAGAGTTACGCCGACAAGAGATGTCGAGACCTTGCTTTCAATATCGGAGATTTTGTGTATCTCAAAGTGTCGCCGTTGATAGAAATGCAACGTTTCCAGCTGAAAGGAAAGTTAGCCCCCAGATATATCGGACCCTTCAAGATTCTGAACCGTCGAGGAGAGGTATCTTATCAATTGGAACTGCCAGAGGAAATGTCAGCAGTGCACAATGTGTTCCATATATCGTTACTTCGCAAGTGCCTTAAAGGTCCGGAGAAGACTGAAGTTTTCAAAAACATTGATCACCTGACAATAGAGATCAACGATGACCTGACCTATCCCGAAGTACCCATCCGTATTTTGGATGAAGCTTTCAGGAGCACCAGAACCCGAAGCATCAAGTTTCTCAAGATTTAGTGGAGCAACCACACTGAAGAAGAAGCTACCTGGGAGCGCGAAGATGAAATCAGGACGGAGTTTCCCGATCTCTTTAAATCCTAGGGAATCTTTTTATACCTTTTTCAAATCTCGGGACGAGATTTTGTTTAAGGGGAAGGTTTCTAACATCCCAAAAATATAACACAAGGATCATCAAACTCTAATCACTAAAATTAGGGTTAACAAAAACTTTGATTAATTTAAAATCATATGAATGCATGTGTGAATGAGATGATTTGATAAATGCATGAATGAACTTATGTGATTAACCTAAATAGCAAGAAATGGTTTAAAGATGAAAATAACATCATATAAAACATTTCCATGCAGAAACAAAACAAGAGAAAATCAAAAACAAATAAAACAAAGCAAATGGTCATTTTTGCCAATCTTGCTCACTAGGCCACTTTGAGTGTTTCTAGTTCAAGATTTCAAACAGAAACTTTTCCAAATCTTTTAACCCCTTGCTAGAACAACTAGAAGTAAATCAAATCTCACCTTTCAAACTTGCAGAAACATTTGGCAAACTCATTCAAATCACAATTCAAAATTGAATCTTTATCATATGTGAAGATCACCCATTTTCAAAACCAAACCAAACCAATGCCCCTTGACTAATCCAAGTAACCAGACACTCCCTAGTATGTGCCTAGCAAACCCACTCCAAAATTCAAAATTAAATTTCTTGCGGCACTTTCATCAAACACCTTGCTGGCATCAAACAAACAAACAAACAAACAACAAACACTATTTGTAGCAGTTAAATTGGCCAACCTTGTTCCCTCTCTGGTTGCAAATAGCTCTTAGTAGATCATATAGCCTCTTTAACAATCTTTAGCACCACTGTGAGCAAGCCTAGCCATTAATGGCAAGCAGGCCGAGCCTCACCTTGCCACCCCATTGTCGACAGCAAGCTAGGAGCAACACTAAGACTAGCCAGCATGTCTAGCCAGCACCCCATCGTCCACCGCCACTCTCTGTCCCAGCCCCGAGCAATGCAAACCCCTGGACCACACGACACGCCCATGCCAAACCAATCTGTGCGCGAGTCGAGAGCGCGCCAGTGCGCCATGCTCGACCAGCACCCACATACCGCGTGTCGCCCTCGCCGCTTTCAGGGATGATCACTAGCACCCCATCAACCCTGCAGACATGTCTGTTCGCCGCCGTGCAGACCACGCGTGCTGTGCGACATTAAAATCGCCGTCGGACCCGCTCAGAGCACCACGACGTTCCGACCGATCAGAACCGCCCCACGCCGCAAGACCACGCCGTTGAGCTTCGCAAGGGAGCACAACACCACCCCCTACTGTCGCCCATGCCAATAGCCCTGTGTGCCGCCGACCACGACGAGCTCAGCCCGCGCCCGTCGGTCCCCTTCAGCCACTATAAATAGAGGCCTCCACCATTTTTTTTCTTCACACCATTTCACTCCCCTCTCACCCAGAACCACCCCACCGCACTCCGGGAGCAAGGTGAGAAGGGCATCGCCAGAATTTGGCCGGAGCTCGACGCTGCTGGAGAAGAAGGGAGCCGTCGATTGGAGCCGCCCTAGGAGAAGCTGCCAGTACCAGGAGAACCGCCGTCGTCGACTTCATCGTTCGCCCCCGTCATCGACCCTCGCCTGAGCCCCGGTGAGCCTCCCACGACCCCCACTTGCCGTGTTAGGGTTCTGTCTCGCCGGCGCTGCCCGACGTGGATGATAAACCAGAGATGTTCGATTAGAACTAGATCCCATGGTCCACGTTGCCCCGTAACGCTTCGCCCCTCCCCGTCTCACTGACGCGTGGGGAAAACCACTTAACCAGCCCGCGTATGCGTTGTGTGTAGTGGGCTGGCCCAGTAAAACATCCCGCGCGACCCAAAAATTCAAATTAAGCTTTATTCTTTTAATTTCAAACATAGTTCTGTACCTAGATTCAAAAATCAACCCAGCTTGATTCACTGAACCAAAATGTATGAAACCAATTTTGTTAGAAAGGTACTGAAATGCTTAATCCAAGACCGTTGGATTCAAATCATTTGGAGTTATAGATCAACTATGGTAAAAATAACAAGGCCGAAGATTTTCTGCATTCAAACATTTTTCAAAATTCAACCATAAGAGCTTTTGAGTTGATTCCAACTCTCAAAAATCACCTTTGATCATACCTTTCAGAATATATAAAAATATATGGGTTTACTTGCAGAAGTAATGTTCAAGTAATAAAAGAATGCTACATAGGCATTTCTAGTCACTTTATTTATTTAAAATAAAAATGTTAAACCTTATTAAATAGTGACACCACTTTAAATCACATTCTCATGTACGGAAATATGTGGTGATGACATGTGTCAACATGATCCCATGTTTGAGTTGGAGGATATTAAATCTTAAATAGTTTTTTAATTAGTAGAAATTACTTTTCTCAAATAAAATAAATAAGACAAGTGCTTTAATCCTTGTGATAATAGTGATGATGCTAAATCCTATAGTGTGACGTTTTGTGTGATGATTAAAAATAGTTAAGTATATTTTGGTGATTGTGTACCTCGTATTTATTTATAGACGCTAGTACCGACCAAGGATACGAGGAGGAAGGAGGATACTACGAGGAAGAAGCCGAGGAGAACCTCAACCACTACTCTGCACAAGGCAAGCCAATACTGGAAACTTAGCAAGCTAACCCTTGCCAATTATGCAAGATAATACTTGCTTGTTACTATGCCAACTATATTCCTTAAGCAAATGTGATCATACCCACTTGCTACCCCAATCCTAGTTTTACTTGCAAGCTTAATATTTTATTTTCTTTATCAAGGTTTTCTCTTAGAGTTTACATGGTGACTTGTAGATTCTAGAAAGATAACTAAAGGTACCATAAAGAGCATAAAATTTGGCCTAAGTTAGATAATATTGATGTCATCCTAAGTCATGAGATTGAACTTAGCAAATCCCCATTTGTTTACCACCCCTCATTAGTATTCACCACCACTTGTAGATGCTAGTGCTAAGTACAAAACTTGATCAACTTTAGATGGGAATACTTGGTGAAAATACTTATGAAAACCTTAGAATGATGAGTCATTCTACTGAAATGTTTTGACATGTGTTTCCAAAACACCAGATGATTTTGATGATGAAAATGTTGAGGCATGAGCCTTAGCCCTTTTTAAAACTGATGGTTGTCTGGATGCGATACCATTCCAATTTTACCGTACAACCACAATACCCGAGATTTGGGTAGGGCTTGACTGGAAATTTATATACCTTAGTATGGGTTCCCTCGCAGCCAAGGTCTAAGCTGAGGCTACCTTGTGAACATTGTCCACCTGTGCAGTACCCAAGATGACAGTTGGTCCTGGTTGGGAGGCCAAACTCATAGGAGAGGTGCCTATACTAGGGCGTGTAATTGAGAGGTTAGGATTGATTATCCGCATACTAAGTATGGTGAATTTAGGATTGTTCCTGACGGATGTACCGAATGTTGTGGTGAAAGTGTACAATCTCTCCAGAGTGTCAAACTTTTCGAATAGCCGCGTCCGCATTTATGGACAGTTGGAGTGGCCATACTGTTCCCTCGTCAGATGTTTTCAAAATGATTTGTGACTTTGACTTGACCACAACAGAGTTGTGATATGAAATTCAAATTCCCACTTAGGTGTTATAAAACTTTCAACTAGTTTTCTTTGCTTCTGAACTTAGTAGAGGTAAATCTGGATTTTTGCAAAACAACCTTAGAGCCTAGTGTCCTACTACAAAACCCCCCTTAACTTGTTAGTATTAGTTTGTGAGTACTAAAAGAGTACTCATGGCTTTGTCCCTGGCTATTCCCGTGGCCAGACTATGAAGAGGAGTATCAGGATGACGGACCGCAGGAAGGTTACGACAACTAGGATCATCTCCCATCGTCAGCATTGCCTGTGACCCTGAAGATGGAGCTTCGCCTATGCTATCATTACTATTATGTTATTCCGCTGCTTGAGTTGTATTAAGAACTGGATCACGAGATCCTTATTTGTGTAAGACCTTATGTATGGTTTGTAATGGTTGATGTACTGTGATATCCAAATATATTATGTCTCGCAAAAATGGTAATCCTGGGATTGCGATGTATGGCAAAACAGGCATCTGGGATTAAAAATACAGGTGTTAACATTAAACCCCCTGCAAACATCCGTAACTACGAGAACGTAATCAAGATATAAATCTAACCACAGCCTTAAACTCTGAGATCCTACGCTTCCTTGTGCAAAGGTGTCCTATTGGTGGTTCAGGTTTCTGACATTCCGGCAACCCGACAATTAGTAGCCAAATACAGAATGCATCCCCCTAGGCCCATAAATGGGGAAGTTTCCTGTAGTCGACGTTCATATTTTTCTGGTATTTTTCTGATCTTCGCAAAATTTCACCGAAACGCCTTCTTTTCCATCAGAATCCAGACTCCGGCAGTCCATCCTCCAAAATCATCCAACATGCATAAATAGTGGAAAAGACATAAGTATACCTCATAATAAGACATATATCAATGAATAGAGGTAAATTATGATATAGAATGGTCATGCAAACTGGGCGTATCAACTCCCCCAAGCTTAGACCTTCGCTTGTCCCCAAGCAAAAACTGAGCTCAGTAAACATGTCCACAGGTTTATGGAGTGAAGTGTCGATAAAATAATACGAATAAGAAGCATCACACTTACCATTGCACAACTCGTAGAAGAAAGCAACTCACCATTATATAACTTAGTTTGCAACAAGTACATGAGTCACAATAGAGATGCATAAAGATAAATCATAATTGGAATTGGCAAACTCTTGTTCCTGGTCAGAGAACAGCTGGAAAACAGTTTCACAAAAAGCTTTTTGTAGAGGTTTTATAACAGGAGCACTCTTTGCTCAAAAATGTTTTTAAATGAAGGCTTTCAAAGTAATACTCAATAGGTAAGAGCTTTGTGCAAACAAAGAAGATAAAGAACATGATTGAATAAATCACCATATGAATGCTTGAAACACAACAACTCAAATGCTTGCTGGAGATATAGAGGGAATAGGTTTACTGACTCAATTTGGAAGTAGGAGAAAGGTCCCTTTATAGAGGGTAGCAAGGATTACAAGTCATAAAGAGCTTCGAAAAGATTATGGTACTTACTAGCTTTGAGCCCTCATTTCCCCTATCATAGGCATCTTGAGATGATTAAGGTTAAAGTGCACAAAGATGGAGTATATGCTTGACGAAATATAATTTGGCAATCTCATGTCCCTTGAATATGAGGGCCACTCCTCATGCTACACAACTTTGGTCACCGGTAAGTTCTTGTCATTGTAAGTACATGCGTATCATAGAGAACCGCCAACAGGGTACCCCTTGCACATGGTACATGAGCTTTCCGATAACCAAATTGACAAGGCAAGCAGACAATGAGCATCTCAGCGATCTTTTTATTTACTATGTGCATAGCTTTTTATTGAGGATGCTTCATAGATAGCTCACTATGGTTATTCTGCAAGTTTCCACCATGATTAGGCATGGCTTAGGCTAGCGGCCCAGGCGTTTCTCTAACACAAAATACAGACTCCATGGACTTACAAGTTACCTCTTTATTTCACATCATTGACATCCATAGACAAAACAACACGATATCAACTGTGTACAAAGTACAGGTGCAATGTTGAAAACGTTCCCTGTGACAGCACAGTTCTGCTAATTCCAACGTATAGATGCAAGCATATACAACTTCGATGACACAATGGTTCAAGTCTATTAGGGGCAAAGAAATAAGGTGTGCCATCAAGTTCGTGAGAGCTTTACTAACTAGTTTTCACATAACAAAATACTTTTTATTTCAAAAGGTAGATGAAGCTTGAGAATTTTCTTGCTAAGTATTATTTAGAGTAAAATAAAGATGCCATTTCCTCCCATTCCATGGATTGTCCATTCTTTAGTAGCTTATACCATTCTTCAGCTCTCCCTTTCAAGGATATGGAGAGTAACTTCTTCTTCACCTGTTTAGTTGTGATACCTGCACACTTAAACAACCCGCATAATTCATGGATAAAAAGCAAATGATCACCAGGATGGACTGTTCCATCCCCTAAATAATAATTATCCATAACACGGTCAACAATACTTATAGGTATCTTAAAAGGATCTATCTCAACAGGTGGTGGTTCATCTACTACCCTAGCAGTGGTAGTAGTTTTCCCAAATAGAAAACCAAGTGGGTTATCCATATTGGAAACAAAGTAACAAGCAGTAACAAAAGAAATACTCACAGTAGAAGTTTCTCTTACTAGTTCCACTCTTCAATAGTGCTTCACTCCCCGCCAATGGTGCCAGAAAATAGTCTTGATGACCCACAAGTATAGGGGTGTATATTAGTACTTTCGATAAAATAGGAGTGTCGATCCCAACGAGGAGCATAAGGTGCTGAACAGTTGTATGGAGCAGGAAATCCATGTGAATACTTAGAAAACTGATTTTTAGTGGTTTTATGATAAGGCAACAAAACAGGGAGCAAGTAATAAAGACAACGAACAAATGGAGCAAGTGTCCCAATATTTGATTAGCAAAGGACAAGCCGGTGGAAATACTTATAAGTACCAAACGTTCTCGGGGACACAAGGGAATTTTGTCAAGTTCTTTTGCTTCAGATAGCTGAGTACTCTTCTTTGGTGTTGTAAGTGTTGTGTGGGTGAACCGGTGCTAATGTACCGACCTTACTTGGACTAATACATACCTGTGATTAAACCTCCTCCAAACATAAGATATAAATGTAACCACAACCTTAAACTCTGAGATCCTACGCTCCCTTATGCAAAGGTGTCCTAATAGGGGTTCAGGTTTCTGTCACTCCGACAACCCCACAATTAGTAGCCAAATACACAATGCATCCCCCTAGGCCCATAAATGGTGAAGTATCATGTAGTCGACATTCACATGACACCACTAGAAGAATAGCACCACAACTTAAATACTAAACCATTGAATAATAACTCAACACAAATCCACTAATAACAACATGACTTCTCCCATGTCCTCAAGAACTAAACAAACTACTCACAAGACATCATATGGATCAAGATCAAAGATGATATGGTAATGGATAACAATCTGAACATAAACAATAAGCCAATGGTTCCACTCACGAGAATCAACTACAATAGTAATTAACACCGGGAAATTTTCCCCTAAGAACTACAGTAATATCCAACACAATTGTTACCATGGGACGGAGTGGTGCTGATGGAGATGATGGTGTGGATGATGATGATGATCCTAATGAAGCCTAGCTTGAGGATGGTGTTGATGGCGATGATCTTCCCTCTCCGGGAGGGGATTCCCCCGGCAGAAATCTGTCTATCGGAGAGATCTTTCTCTCTCGGTGTTTTCCGCCCCGCAGAGGCGGCGAAAATCTATCTGTTGTCGCTCCCTTAGCCTTAGGGTTCCGTAGGGAAGATATAGGCGAAGGGGCGAAATCGGGAGCCAGGAAGGTGGGCTACACCTACCCTAGGCACGGCCCAGGGTGGGCCTGCGCCTAGGAAAGTGTGGGCCCCCTACGGACCTTCTTCGCTCCTCCTTCTGTCTTCCTCAATCTTCTGGAAAAGTAATATTTTCCCATATTTTTCTGATCTTCGCGAAATTGCACTGAAACACCTTTTTTCCATCAGAATCTAGACTCTAGCAGTCCATCCTCCAAGAATCATCCAACATAGATAAACAATGGAAAAGACATAAGTAATACCTCATAATAAGACATATATCAATGAATAGAGGTAAATTATGATATAGAATGGTGATGCAAATTGGGCATATCATTGCGGCAGTCGTTGGTGGCTTGCAGAGGAGGTCGTTGCCGAGCGTCCAGGGCATGTGCGAGCACACGGGACTGCTAGCAGGTGCGCATGACGATGGCGAGCAAGCCTGTGCGAGCTAGGGGCAAGGGGGGTCTATGCTTGCCAGAAATGGCGTCTGAGTTCGTCGAAGACAGCGGTGGTGCAAGCCAAATTGGGGGCAACCTGGGGGCTCTCGGTGTGTGGATCTTGAGGGGAAACAGAGATGAGGGGGAGAGGATTAAGAGGGCATGGTCGAGGGGGAGAATCACTGTGGCAGTTAATCGAATTTACACCGAGAAATTTTGGCAAGAAATGGTCAGGGGAGGGGCGTGTTCATCGCGAGTGAGGACAACAGGGTGACATGGCGATGGGGTCACGTTGTCAGGGAGGGCGCGGGTATGGTGAACGGTGAGAAAAGATGGTCTGCGCGGGAGGGGGTTGCCGGGTGGGCTGTTGCTGGGCCAGTTTGGGCTAGGGTGCTGGGTTGGGTTTGTTTTCTATTTTTTCTCTTCTTATTCTTTTTCCTTTTTCTATTTATATTTTCTGTTCTTATTTGAATTAATTGATTTCAACCTCAATTTGAATTCAAACCTTTACCAACCTTTTTAGTAGGTTTTATTCAAAACTTGTGTTGATTAATTAGTGCACTTTGAAATAATCCAAATATTTTCCTATGATTTAATATTCATTTAAGTGAGGAATTTTGTATTTATTTAAAAAAAATTGAATATGGTGCATAAACCCATATAATTTTAATTAAATAATCTTTTATTCTTTTATTTTTATTTAAATTACTTTTCTTCCATTTACCTATGGATTTTAACCACGATTTAAATTGTCTTTGAAATAATTCTTATTTATTTATTTATTTATTTATTTCTTTGTCTTATAAAATCCATATCTTTTTATTTATAGTTCCAAAATTGGTGATTCCAATTTGTATAATTTTATTTAATATTTATTTATCTTTTTAAAATCCTTTTAGGATTACTTTGTTCACAATTTGGTGTTGATTTTAGTTAGGAGCTTTATTAGCCTTGGGAATAATTTCTTTTATCTTATTAAAAAATTATCCATGGCTCCAAATGGAGTGAAATCAACTCCCATGGTTTTTTTAATATTTTTATTTACCATTTTGGATCATTTAGAAATGTTTGTTGCTAAATTTTTATTTGGAACAAGGCCATAGTCTTAGAGTGATCTTGGAGATGATTTCTTTTATTAGGGTTTAGGGTTTCGGTTCAACTTTTCCAAGTGCTTTAAATTCAATATACATTCCAAGCAGGTATGCATTTGACTTGTTTGAAAATTTGTTTGTTGTCTTTTCATTCAAATTTTGTTCAAGTAGGGTTCTTATGTTTCCATTTAGAAGCAAAAAAGTTTCTTTTCAATCTAAATTTCAACATTTGTTTCTTTTGTTTGTTTATTTTTCACATTTCAAAATTTGGAAAATTTTGGGATGTGACACATGGCCTCTGGCACACAGTTGAATCTGGGCCAGATCACCTCCAGGATGCCCATGGCGGCTGATGACACCGAGGTATCCTTCGCTTCCTATGCTTCACGTTGCAAGAACTATGGCCCTCGCCTGATTAATTTGCTAGCCACCTACACATTAGGGAAGCAGCAGGTAGCTAAGGCGCGGCCTTCGAAGTCTGCAACTGCTTCAGATGCGGCTGCTCCTTAGGGTCCTCTCTTTCGTAGTTTGTAGTTTTGCTTTTGCCGTATTCGACATGTAATGTATTGTACTGAATGACTTTCGATGCTACCACGCGGTGGCAATTTTGATGTGAATATATGTGTTTCCTTCTACTACTGTCGATTGCACTTGTCCTTATGTTTTGTTATTTGTGTGCCTCTTAGGGACCTTCAAATGCTGGCCCGTGACCAAATCATCTACCTTGGTTGTTGCCCATCTGACGGCAATTGAAGCGTCCCAGTTGCCTTTACTACATGACCTCATCCAAAGCCTGGAGAAGGATGTCCTTATCATCCATGGTCATGCGGATGTTTGGAAGTCCAAGACAGAGCGGGCCATTGCGAGGGAGGAGTATCTTATTGAGGAATTTCGGCAGGTTGGCGAGCAACTGCAATGTAAGTCATCGTAGATGTTCTTAGCTTGTTTTTCGGCTGGACTCAATATCTGCGGCTGCTGAGCTGCTGCTCTTTTTTGTAGTTGTCAATCTTCTTCCGTAGGGAGAGAAGGATCGCATTGCTATTAGGCTCAATTGCCTCACCCAAAAAAAGTTGGAAGCCAGAGGTTTTTTCTAGATGGATCGTGACCGAGCGACTGTGGCTGCGACGGTTCAGGATCGTGTCCACCAGGTGCTTTAGGTGTTGAAGCGTGCGACTTCATCACTCGCATCTATTTGGACTGCATGTTTCCACTAGATGTGGCTCCATCAAGTTTCCACGGACTGTTGGGAAAGTTTCCAAGCGTGGACGATGTGTGGGGACTTGTGCACCAGCAACTTGTTGCGGGTGCCAAGGCGGCACTGTCCCTTGTTCGGTTGCTTCGACCAGACGTGGACTTGGCTGATATAGCTGTGGGACCACCCGTCCTGCCGAATGACATGGCATGGAATATGTTCTCTCACTATGCGGTGGTGTCCCGTCATGCCAAAGACATTGTGCACCTTTTCGACGATCGTAACAATGTTCTTCTTCATTGCGGATAATTCTCCTACGAAAATTGTAAATAACTATGTAAAATTTGTATAGTTGTTGATGGGATTTTGCTACCCTTTGTAAAATTTGTAAGATATGTTTCGCATGTAATGCTGTAGAGTTTGCATGTCCTTTTTGTTAGACTGATGTGGTCTAGCTGAAATGCATTTGATATAAGAATCGACGAAGTCATAGGGTGGGGCGCAGCCCCCGATTGTATTGAATGAATGTAAAAATGTGCATGAAGAAAATTGTATTGGCTAAGGCACTTAGCTTTTATTCATCGCATAGTTGGGGATACAGGGTTTGGATGGATAGCCTTGTTTTAAGTAAGAAAGAAGCTATGGGTAGAAGCGTCCCAGTTGTGCAACGTTCCATGGGTTGGAGTATGCTACTCCTGAAGCGATGTCCTTGAGGCGATAGGCACCACCTGGTAGGACTTCAGTGACCACATAGGGGCCTTTCATGGTCACTTGAGCTTAAGGTGTCCCTTTTGCTTGAGTTGCAAGACGAGGTCTCCTTCGACGAAGGATCACGGGCGCATCTTCCAACTGTGGTAGTTGCAGAGGCTTTATTGATATACTGCCCAATGTGAAGCGGCGATGTCGCGTGCTTAGTCCAGCAGGTCGACAACGTCTTCGAGTGCGGCCATTGATTCTGCTTCGCTGTAGGCAATGACCCTTGGGGCCTTGTAGCGTACTTCTGCAGGTAGCACTGCTTCTTCTCCATGCACCATGAAGAAAGGTGTGTAGCTTGTTGCGCCATTTGGCGTTGTGCGCAGGCTCCAAAGGACAGAGGGTAGTTCGTCTGCCTAGGCTCCCGCCAATCGTTCAAGAGGGCGAAGGAGTTGCTTCTTGATCCCATTGCAGACAAGGCCGTTGGCCTTTTCAACCTGACCATTGGTCTACGGGTGTGCCACTGAGACATACATGACATTGATTCCGAGCTCTTCACAGAAGTCTCGAAATTCCTTTGAGGTGAAGTTTGTGCCATTGTCGGTGTGATTCTATGGGGCACCCCGAACCTGTAGACAATAGACTGGAAGAACTTGACTGCGGAGGCACCGGTTTGGTTGGTGACGGGCATCGCCTCGACCCACTTGGTGAACTTGTCGACTGCCACCAGGAGGAAGACGTATCCTCCAGGTGAGGATTTCTGCAGCTTGCCAACCATGTCGACTCCCCATTGGGCGAAGGGCCAGGCCAATGGTATCAGTTGTAGCTCTGAGCCAGGTGCATGTGGTTTATCAGCAAACAGCTAGAAAGTGTTGCACCTTTCAATGATGTCCTTAGCATATCGCATCGCGGATGGCCAGTAGAAGCCAACTCATAGAGCCTTGGCGACTAGGGCATGACTGTCGGCGTGGTGGCCGCAAGTGCCTTCGTGGATGTCGAGGAGGATGGCCTTCCCATAGCTGTTGGTGACGCACCGTTGGAGAACTCTAGTGATGCTTCGCTTGTATAGTTTGCTGTTGATGATGGTGAAGGCTTTGGATGGGTGCGCGATCTGCGTGGCATAAGTTGGGTCATCCGGTAGCTGCTTGCACACCAGCTGATTGCCAGGACTTGCATGAGGCAAACCATTTTGACGTCTGTATCCAGCTCTTCAGGTACTTCTGTTTTCTCGGGTGGAGTAGCCCAGGAGTGTTCCATGGCATCGACCGTGTCTTTAGGAATTTTGCGCTTGATGGAGGGCATGTATATTAGCTCGAGGAACACACCCGGAGGTACTAGGGCGCAGGTGGATCCAAAATTGGCGAGCTTGTCGGCATCCTCATTTCTTTCCCGACCAACATGCTGGAGTTCGCAGCTGTCGAAGTCTCCTTCGAGTGAGGTGTAGAACACACGGTAGGCGATCATGTTGCTGATGTGGGCGTCGCACTCGTTCATCATTTGCTCGACGACGAGATTGGAGTCATCGTAGATGACTAGGCGCATGGCGCCGCAGACTTTCGCCATCCTCATGCCATGGATCAGTGCATCATATTCAGCGTCGTTGTTGGATGCACGAAATCTCATTTGCAGCACATATCTCATCTTTTCCCCTTGGGGGACGTTAAGATTACTCCGGCGTCACACTTGGATCCGTTGAAGTGCATCGTCCATAGTTGGGACATATCCGAAGTGTCTAGCAGCTGCAGCTCCATCTAGTGTATGAGGAAATCAGGGAGCACTTACGACTTGATGGCGGTGTGCCTCTCATAGATGATCGTGGGGACAGCTCGATGCCCCACAAGGCTACCCATCCCGTGGCCTCGAGATTGTTGAGGATCTGTGATATTGGTGTGTCGTTGACGACCATGATCTGATGCTCCTGGAAGTAGTGACGCAGTCGACATGCAGTCATGAATACGCCGTAGGCGAGCTTTTGGTAATGGGGGCACCTTTGTTTTGTAGGCGTCAGTACCTCGCTGAGGTAATATACTGGGTGTTGTACCCCATGGGTTTTGCCCTCTTTGGGTCGTTCGACCACGAGTGTTGTGCTGACCGCTTTATGTGGTGCAGAAATGTAGAGCAACATCTGTTCTCGCTCTGATGGCGTCACCAGCAAGGGAGATGTAGATAGCAAGCACTTTAGGTCTTCGAATGCCTCATCGGCCTCAGCCGTCCACTCGAATTTGTCTGCCTTGAGGAGTAGTTGGTAGAAGGGGAGAGCCTTTTCACCCATGCGGCTGATGAACCTCCTGAGTGGTGCGATTCACCCAGCACATCCACCTACCACCCCTCTATCCTGAGTAAACCCAAATCCCTAAACTGCCCACTCGCTCCCCAAACCCTAGATTATCTCCCCACATCGCCTAACCCCATCTCCCTCGACCCACGCGGCCCCACCAAGCGCGGACTTCGCATCCCGACCGCGTCCGCGTACACTGGCCCATATCCCCGACACGAATCCCTTGCCTTGCATGCGTTCGATTCCGCCCGTAACCCCTGCTCTCGTCTCTCTCATCAGATGGTCCCACCCTGCACGCACTCAGTAGCTGCACGCCTCCAACTCCCTGCACGCCTCCCTCTTTCCCTCCCTGCATCGCTCTTCTCCCCTAATCCCCGGCAACGCCATCGCCAGTGGCTCCATCGCTGTCGCTCAGGTCGGCCTTCGCCCCATCGCTCACCTCACCGCCTCCTTCCTCGTCACTGAGCCACCTCCAGGCCTCACCTCTCTCCCCACATGACCTATGTTGCTGTCCTCATAGCTCTCGACCGCCCTGTTCCCATCGTCGCCCCGCTGTTCTGCATCCCCACTTCCTCCTCGCCACAGTCGTCCCTCTACCTGGCAGAACCTGCACCTGGCCAGCGGCCCCCGCTTCTCCAGGCACTCCTCGACCGCCGACCCGCTATGTGTGTCCCGCCTTCTCTGAGCCCCTGCAGCGCCTCCTGTGACCCCCTCTGCCGCCTCCTCCTCGCAGGTGACGCCCCTGTTGCTCCTTTGCTGCCAAGTCCGCCGTCGGTGTAACACCCTCGCCTGATAAGGCTGAGTTCATGTGTATAGTGCCAATCCCTAGATCAGTTCACTAACACACACAATACAAAATGATACCAAATATAATTGTGCATCATAAATACAACGAATATGATCCAGAATTTACATTATATTACAGCAGAAAGCAATACAAGGTAGATCTCCATCCTTCAAATGTGCCACATGCAAACAATTATTAAGTGGAGTCTCGCGACCTATGAACGATCACTCATAAACGATATCACCTACAACATGAAATGTTGCCACCACGAATGGTCAATACATTAAATGTATGGCAAGTGTCACTAGTATGTGGATATAAAATGGAACTTAACAGTTACATGCATATTTTGCAAAGTGGAGTTTCGGGCTGTTTGCATAAAGCAATAGTTTTATCCGAACATTTCCAAATAGTTTAATTCCTTTCAGAAAATTGTCTGAACATGTTGCCAAACACCAAGTTCTCCTACTCCCTTGTTCGAACCATCAAATTTTATTAAGAAATTGGAATGCCGAGATCATCCATAAGCTTCAGGCCTTAGTTGCTCAATATTTTCTATAACCGGGAACACGGCTAATCGATTAGATTTATATCTTCTATAGAAGTTGTACATTTTATCCACACAACACAATCTCGCCTTGCCGCCACTAATGGCCGCTGGTTTAGTACACGCCAATTCGTATACCAGCAGATCAAGAATGTGACGAAGTCTTTCCATAAAAGTCCTCCCAAATACACAATACTAGCACGTCTAACAGGCACCAATGCAAGGATATAACCTCCAATGCACAATTTTAGTTAGCCAGAAGAGGTACCAATGCAAAGGGTCTTCCGCTATGTAATTAACTAAGCCAGAGCCCATATTAGCATGTGGCTGTATTGGAAGCTAGTGTATGAGAAACATGTTCAATCTCTAAGATGCCTAGGTGGTCTTCTTCTAGTGCACACACGAGAGAGGTAGCCAAAGATATGGTCCCCTTCGTTATCACTTCTTCCAAACTCAACAACAATATTCTACCCAGATGATTCATTAGGTACTTGTTTTATTATATAAAACATAACTTTTCCAATACCTCATATAATCATAACATGATATTCCACCTCAAATCTATAGCAGGGCTAAGCATACTACAACTACAATGTTTCTACTAAGGAAGATACAAAAGGGTATCCTAAATAGGACATAGCATAGAATATAGTATAAAATATTCCTACACATGCACTTCTACTAAAAACAACTACAATGCATAGGGGAAATAAGTAGGACATTTATGATAGTGTCACTTGCATTTTGTTGTAGTCATTCAGATAATCCTCACAATACTCATAGATATAATGGTTGCACTCGTCATAATCGCAATACTTGAAATCATACTAGTCGCACTGCTCGCAATCTAAGATTTTAAGCAAGCATAACAAACACACCATTCAAAACATTGCAACAATGCAACAATACAATAAAACAATGATGAACAAATGCATGTATGACAATTTAATAAGCCATAATGTTTGTATTTAGTTCTATAAACATTATTAAATCACATGATGCGTGTGGATAGTCATTTAATGCACTAAAACATTTATTATTAAAGTTATATAGATTTAATATGGTTTATCTCGCTTTAATTGAACTACTGATGTTTCTGCCATATTAAATTGCGAAATAAATGTTAATGTATAGGTAATGCAATTTAGAGACAATAGCAACTTGAATCACCTAAAAATGAATTATAGATATATTCTTATTATTAAATTACTATTGCAATGGGTTTATACATTTTTGGATGAATTTATATTTTAATAGTACCAAATAATTTGGGACGCAATTTATTTGGATAGACTTTGCCAAAGAAAAATAGTGGCAATTGGTTTCAGTAATTTTCGAGTTTTGGTTAATTTTCTAGGATTTAAATAATAGTTAGAAGGGTTTAACTCATCTAAAATATTGACTTCAACAAAAATTAAATCTAATGCCAGATTAATATCTACGTAAAACAGGGATTCCATAGACTTATTTGTTTTCATTTTTATGATCTACAAATAATTTACTATGATTTATTTACTTCAAGAAGGTTATTAAATCATTTAATTTACTATAGTAAATATATACTATAAAAGTTCCATATAATCTCATATTAATATTTTTCATACTTTTGTGAATCCAATAATATATTATTTGTAAATTTTGGACTTAAAAATATTTCTATATGCATTTTACAATTTTACATGTTTTTCTTCCTATTTAAATCTATTTCCAAAAAATCAGGCGAGCTGGCGACACATGACGTGTTCCTACTAGCCGATACCTTTTTGATTGGGTGGTCTGATGTAGTCCACTAGATCAAGATCTAATGGCTTGAGATGTATGGCTCGCTGTGCGGCTCGTCTTGGCTTTGGCTTGTGGCTTGGCGTGGCCGGACGCGATCTGGATCGTTCGCGTCAGATCAGACGGCTCTAGGCGATGCTCGGCAGCTGGCGGTGGCGACGACGATGGTGGGCGGCAGCGCGGGCTCAGACGGCGGTGCTGGCGGCGACTGCGGTGATCCTTTGGACTGGTGGATTGGTCCATGAGGTGCGTCGGCATTCGTAGGTCACTATACCGGTCTCTTCAGCGGCCATTTCTTCCCAAGACGATGGAGGCAGGCGGCTGGAGCGGCGGCACGTCGATGATGCTCCGGCGGCACGTCGGTGATGCTCCGGCAGCGTCGTGGGCTCGTTCTGCTGTGCGAAACTTAGGGGGAAACAAGTTAGGCGATGCGGATAACGGAGGGAGGAAGGTTGGAAGTGAAGGAGTGGAGAGAGGGCGACCTAATCCTCTAAAGAAAGCTCGGCAGCGGCGCAAGGTTTCACGCGAGATCGGATATCTCCGATTGAGGCGGCTACGGTTCCAGAAAGCGAAAAAATGCACAAGAGGATGCAAGGGGTTTATATGGAGAATACGTAGTGCGGAGGGGAAGAGAACTCAAATAAATCCATTGGATTTTGTGGAGGTGGTTCAGCTTCTGGTTCGATCCGGTGTTCGTCCAGAGGAGGGAGACGACGGTGTGGGACCCACTTGTTAGCCGTAGTAGAGAGAGAAAAAACAAAAGGGGAGTGAGGGGTGTCCAGCTTGGCTGCGGTGCTAGCGGTTGCGGGCTTGCGCGCTTGCTACGGTTCCTACTGCGCGCGCGGTAGGTTAGCAGGCTACCTGCGCTGGCTCTGCTCGCCCGGCTATGTTAGGCTAGGTTTTTTGTTGTTTTTTTATTCTTTTCCTTTTTCTAGTTTGTTTAATAACTTTTGAAATATAGCTCTAAATGAGCTCAAACCAAAACCCAAAATTTTCTTAAATTGAAAATATCGTTTTAGGACTCTAGGGAAACATATTCCTTCTGTTAGAAATTTATCAAAATAGTTTGTGCTAGAACATTTAATAGATGCAAGAGGGGTTTTCAAATAGGGTTTTGATTAAAGGGTTTGCATATTGAATTTTTGCATGATGCCATGATGCAATGCACATGAACCCTATTCAATTCACAATTTCTAAAATCTGGGATGTGACAGACTACCACCCTTAAAAGAAATCTTGTCTCGAGATTCGGGAAGGCTAGAAAGAAACATGGGTTAGGGATCTACTAGGGCGCTACCACCCTTTAAAGGAATTGAATAGATTGTTTATCGAGGGTTCGCTTGGCTCATATTGATTCCCCTTTTGAGTTTTATTGGCACAACACATTCTGAACTAGCGACACTCTCATGGTGGGCAAGTAGGGAACTTTTGCTTCACAATGACCATTAAACATGGTTGAGGTTCATCCATACCATACATTCCTACACTTAGCAATGAATGTTTGTATATAGGTGGAACATTATACCATCCTATGGTCAAGTATTAACACTGACTCTCTACTAAGGCTTAAAATTCACTCAAGATGCGCAAAACCAATAGTACAAGAGCGAATAATAAGAGTAGTAGGAATGGTAATCAATCCATCCTGCACCCAAATCATTACCCTGTATGAGGATAGGTGAATCACGTTTTTATATCACTCGGGGATCCTCCATTTCATTGAAGAAGGTTTCCATGGGCATGAACCAATGCCCGATGTAGACTCTCATGTATTAAATCAACAAAGCTACAACTACCACTCAACTATCGATACTTCAAACTTTCAGGTTGCGTAATCTACTAAATAACATCCTTTGCAAGACTTCATACTTCCAATCCTTTTGTTTCATTAGATGAACTATTCTACTTTGTCGATGCATTATGTTGTAAAACTTTCCACTTAATCCTTCTCCATGTCTTCAACAAATCATTCTATCTCCAAGGGTTTAAGATAGGGAAGAATAGATTCTAGAGAAAAGAACCTACTAAGCAAGTAATCCTACCCATAACTATATGAAGCAATCAATGTCAAAAACAAGCAAACAATCATAAGAAATCAACACACAAGCAAACACTTGCATAACAATAATACGGAGGTGTAAACTTAGCAGTATATAACCACAAAATAATTTGAAAATGTTGGGAACAATACTAGAGTAAAATAGAGCAACTTATAAGCAATAAAAAATATATGTCAAAACAGTACAGCAGGTTTCAAGAATTTTTCTGACCGTCTTAAACTCGTCAGGAATTTTAGACAATTTTTGTGCGTGTAGTACATGTAATTATGCTCCAGATCCTATTTTTCAGATTTAAAATATGTAAAATCGCGCAATACCACTGATCAGGCTGAAAACTACAGCAGTAATCTCACAAATTTCAATCAAATCACACCATTAAAATGATTTTAAAACCTCACACAAATTCCAGAATATTTAGAGTTTTAAAACAACAGATCCTAAACAAGGCATCACAACATATGGCTCAATACAACCAAGAAAGCAACTAATATTGTCATACCACATAATTTGGTAAGATCAATATGCTAACACGATAGCGATGATCTCCTAAAGAGATAAAATATGGTGGTCCTAATCTAACCAAACTTGGTGAGATATTCATTTATGTCATATTATTTGTTCTTTTACTTAGATAACTCTCATATAGGTATCAAAGGAATGGACAACTAATTTTTTTGAAGAAGAGGTTATAGAAAAGATAGACAAGGAATATAAGAACTCTAATAAGTATAAAATATGATAGTTCTCCTAATAGAGGTCTCCTATTGCTAATACATTTCTAAGGTCATGATCCTACAGTCAACACACAACTTTGATACCATCTTGTAACACCCTCGCTTGATAAGGCTGAGTTCATATGTATAGTGCCAATTTCTGGATCGGTTCACTGGCACACAGTACAAAAATGATATCAAATATAACTATGCATCATAAATACAACGAATATGATCCATAATTTACATTATATTACAGCGAAAAGCAATACAAGGTAGATCTTCATCCTTCAAATGTGCCACAGGCAAACAATTGTTGTGTGGAGTCTCACGACCTATGAACGATCACTCATAAACGATATCACCTGCAACATGAAACATTGCAGCCATGAATGGTCAATACATTGAATGTATGGAAAGTGTCACTAGTATGTGGATATAAAATGGAACCTATCAATTACATGCATATTTTGCTAAGTGGAGTTTTAGGATAATTTGCATAAATCAATAGTTTTATCCTAACATTTCCAAATAGTTTTAATCCTTTCTGAAAATTTTCTGAACACGTTGGCCAACACCAAGTGCTCCTACTCTCTTGTTAAAACCATCAAATTTTATTAAGAAATTGGAATGTCGAGATCATCCATAAGCTTCAGGCCTTACTTGCTCAATATTGTCCATAACCGGGGACACGACTAATCGATTAGATAAATATCTTCTGCAGAAGTTGTACACTTTACTCACACGATACAATCTTGCCTTGTCGCCTGATACGTCCAAAACGTATCTACTTTCTCGAACACTTTGCTATTATTTTTCCTCTATATTTGTGTTATTTGGATACAACTAACACGGACTGATGCTGTTTTCAACAGAATTATCTTGATGTCTTGTTTTTGTGCAGAAAATCAACTATCAGGAAAAATCCCAGAAAATATGCCAAAAATTATATTTCACCAGAAGATCCACGGAGCCAGAAGGGGAGACAGAGGGGAAGCCTGGGGGGCCCAGACCCACCCCAGGCGCGGGCCCACTGACCCCGCTCCTGGGGGAGGTTTGGCCACCCTAGGCAGCTTCTTGGCCTCCCTCTACATCTATAAGTTGCCTTCTGACCTAAAAACAGAGGGGGGTTCGATAGTTTTCCAGAGAGAGTTCCTCTCCGCCTTCTCCACCAGAAACCAAGATCAGATCCAGAAACTCCGTTCTGGCACCCTGCCGGGACGGGGAACTTGGAGAGGATCATCGCCATCTTCATCACCAACGCATCTCCATCAACCACCGAAGTTTCCCTCATCTATGAGTGAGTAATCCCCCGCTATAGGCTTGGGGATGGTAGGGATTGGATGAGTTCTATCTTGTAATCGAATAAGATCTGTTAGGGGCATAGTGCCTAGTATCTCTATTAGTGCTATTTGACTTTGTTGCAACTTGTTGTGCTTAATGCTTGTCACTAGGGCCTGAGTGCCATGATCCCAGGTCTGAACTTATTATTGAATAATTATGATAGTATTGTTTATGGTCTTATCTGCAAGTTGTGTACACATATCATTGTCCGGATCCGAAGGCCCCAAAGTGACAGAAACTGGGACAACCGGAGGGGATGGCTGTGGTGTGAGGATCACATGTGTTCACGGAGTGTTAATGCTTTGCTCCGGTTCTCTAATTAAAAGGAGCACCTTAATTGCCAGTAGTTCCCTAGAGGCCCCGCTGCCACGGGCTGGCTGGACAGAAGATGTTGTGCAAGTTCTCATTACGAGCACGTATGACTATATTTGGAGCACATGCCTAGGATTGTTTAGTACTTGGATGCTTGTTATTATTTATCAATAATGCCCTAGTTCTTTGAAGTTACATGTTTAGACTCGTCCATGCAACTCCCGTCCATCCATCCCTATGCCTACCACACTCGAATCCCACTGTTTACTATTACTGTTACTACTGCTACTGTTTCACTATTGATGTTGCTGTTGCTGTTGCTTTGCTGTTGCTATTACAAACTTTTGCTATTGATAAACTTCTGTGACCAAGAACTATTTCCAGGTGCAGCTGAACTGACAACTCAGTTGTTAAGGCTTGCAAGTATTCTTTGTCTCCCCTTGTGTCAAATCAATAAATTGAGTAATACTACCCGCGAAGACTATTGCGATCCCCTATACTTGTGGGTCATCATCGCCACCAGTGGCCGCTGGTTTAGTACACACCAATTGCTATACTGGTAGATTGAGAATGTGACGAAGTATTTCCATAAAAGACCTCCCAATACACAATACTAGCATGTCTAACAGGCACCAATGCAAGGATATAACCTCCAATGCATAATTCTAGTTAAACAGAAGAGGTAGCAATGCAAAGGGTCTTCCACTATGTAATTAACTAAGCCAGATCCCATATTAGAATGTGGATGTACTGGAAGCTACTATACGAGAAACATGTTCAATCTCTAATATGTCTAGGTGGTCTTCTTCTAGTGCACACATGAGAGAGGTAGCCAAAGATACGGTCCCCCTCATTGCCACTTTTTCCAAACTCAACAACAACAATATTCCACCCAGGTGATTCATTAGGTACTTATTTTACTATATAAAAAACATAGCTTTTCCAATACCTCATATAATCATAACATGATATTCCACCTCGAATCTATAGCAGGGCTAAGCATACTCCAACTATGTTGTTTCCACTAAGGAAGATACAAAAGGGTATCCTAAATAGGACATAGCATAACATATAGTATAAAATATCCCTATACATGCACTTCTACTAAAAGCAACTATAATGCTTAGGGAAAATAAGTAAGACTTTTATGATACTGTCACTTGCCTTTTGTTGTAGTCTTTCAGATAATCCTCATAGATATAATGGTTGCACTCGTCATAATCTCAATACTTGCAATCATACTAGTCGCACTGCTCGCAATCTAACGTTTGAAGCAATCACAACAAACACACCATTCAAAACATTGCAACAATGCAACAATACAATAAAATAATGAGGAACATATACATGTATGATGATTTAATAA
Organism: Avena atlantica; assembly: GCA_910589765.1. Taxonomy (NCBI): domain Eukaryota; kingdom Viridiplantae; phylum Streptophyta; class Magnoliopsida; order Poales; family Poaceae; genus Avena; species Avena atlantica. The sequence goes on along the minus strand of OU342734.1, from coordinate 276,394,676 downwards.
GCCATAATGGTAGTATTTAGTTATCTGAACATTATTAAACCACATGATGCATGTGGATAGTCATTTAATGCACTAAAGCATTTATTATTTAAGTTATATCGATTTAATATAGTTTATCTCCCCTACTTTTATCAATACCTTATTGTAACCATGTAATTATACTCTATACCATATTTGATTATTTATTAAAGAAAAAAGCTGTAGTGGGGGTTCCCCCCTACTGTTTTTCCCTAAAAAAAATATGGTTTATCTCACTTTAATTGAACTACTGATGTTTCCATCGTATTAAATTGTGAAATAAATGCTAATGCATAGGTAATGCAATTTAGAGACGGTAGCAACTTGAATCACCTAAAAAGGAATTATAGATCTTTTCGTATGATTAAAATACTATTGCAATGGGTTTATACATTTTTGCATGAATTTATATTTTAACAGTACCAAATAATTTGGCACACAATTTATTTGGATAGACTTTGCCAAAGAAAAATAGTGGCAATTGGTTTCAGTAATTTTGGAGTTCTGCTTAATTTTCTGGGATTTACATACTAGTTAGAAGGGTTTAATTCATCTAAAATATTTACTTCGACAAAAATTAAATCTAATACCATATTAATATTCTATATAAAACAAGGATTCCATAGACATATTATTTGCATTTTTATGATTTACAGATAATTTACTATGATTTATTTACTTCAAGAAGGTCATTAAATCATTTAATTTACTACAGAAAATATATACTGTAAAAGTTCCATATAATCTCATATTAATATTCTTCATACTTTTCTGAATCAAACGATATATCACTTGTAAATTTTGGGCTTACAAATATTTTTATATGCATTTTACAAGTTTACATGTTTTTCTGCCTATTTAAATCCATTTCCAAAAAATCAGGCAAGCTCGCGACACGTGGCATGTTCCTACTGGCCGATAACTCTTTGATCGAGTGGTCTGATGCGGTCCACTGGATCAAGATCTGATAGCCTGAGATGGGCGGCTCGCTGTGTGGCTTGGCTTGGCTTCGGCTGAGCTTTGCCTTCGCTTTGGCTCAACTTTGGCTTGAGGCTTGGCGCGGATGGACGCGATCTAGATCGTCCACGTCAGATCAGACGGATCTGGGCGACGCTGGAGAGCTGGAAGTGGCAACAATGATGGTGGGCGGCGGCGTGGGCTCAAACGGCGGTGTTAGCGGTGACTGAGGTGATCCTTCGGATTGGTGGAGTGGTCCACGACATGCGTCGACATCCGTAGATCACTCAACCGGTCTCTTTGGCGGTCGTCTCTTCCCAAGACGATGGAGGCGGGCGGCTGGAGCGGAGGCACGACGGTGATGTTCCGGCGGTGGCGTGGGCTCGTTCTGCTGCACTAAAAATAGGGGGAAATGATTTAGGCGATGCGGATAACGGAGGAAGGTTGGAAGTGAAGGAGTGGAGAGAGGGAGACCTAATCCTCTAAAGAAAGCTCGATGGCAGCGGAAGGTTTCAGGTGATATTGTACGTCTCCGATTAGGGCGGCTAGGGTTCCAGAAAGAAAAAAAGGCATGAGAGGATGCAGGGGGTTTATTTGAGGTATATGTAGTGCGGAGGGGAAGAGAAATTGAATAAATCCGTCGGATTTTGCGAGGTGGTTCGGCTTATGGTTTGATCTGATGTTCGTCCAAAGGAGGAAGACAGCGCTGTGGGACCCACTTGTCAGCCATAGTGGAGAGATAGATAGATATATATATAGAGAGAAACAAAAGGGGAGGAAGGGGTGTCCAGCTTGGTTGCGCTGTTGGCGGTCGCGGGCTTGCCCGCTTTCTGCGGTTGTTTCTGCACGCGTGGTAGGTTAGCGGGCTATCTGGCTGGCTCTGCTGTCCCGACTATGTTAGGCTAGGTTTTTTTGTTGTTTTATTCTTTTTTATTTGTTTAATAAATTTTGAAATATAGATCCAAATGAGCTCAAACAAAAACCCAAAAATTTATTAAATTCAAAATATTGTTTTAGGACTCTAGGGAAAAATATTCCTTCAAAATAGTTTTTGCTAGAACATTCAATAGATGCAACAGGGGTTTTTAAATAGGGTTTTGACTAAAGGGTGTGCAAATTGATTTGTTTGCATGATCCCATGATGAAATGAACATGAACCCTATTCCACATCGCCGATGTATCCCTTCCCCGAGCCCTTCCCGGCCTCTGCGTGGTCTCCTCTCTCCGCCTGGCACACCCTGCACTGACCTATCTCCGAGTACGCCATGGCTGCCGCCTCTCCTAGTTGCGGCACTCGCACCGTGCCTCCCGCCCGTCTTTGATGTCGTCTGCCCGAGTAGACGAGTTCAACCGGATGTTTTCTTGCTCTCTATATCCAATGTGTTGTACATGTTGTATGTCGTGTGTGTGCTTGAACAATTTCCTGAAGGCACTCGAAAATCCCAGTTCACCTAGCCACCTCCTTTGAAGATGCCAAGATCGCCGTGTTACCTCCTAGACTGGTTGACGCCAAGTTTGCCATCGACCTAGAAGCCGGGACCACAAAATCACTAACACGGACCCGACGGCTGAAGTTTCTTTGACATGGAACCCGGAGGCGATGGCACTGGATCGAAGGTCTCCTTCAAGGAACGCCAAGATCTCTGTCTAGGAACCCGAAGGATATGGAGCCGAAACCCCAAGTTCGACACCAAAACAGGCACACACGCCAAGATCTACTTCATAGATTAGATGGATCGAAGCCCGCACATGGAATCCAAACACCGAACCCCATCGAACCCCGAGACCCCGGATCCGAAGCCCTATCCCTCGAAACCCCAAGATCTCCAAACCGCCATTTGTGACCTCTTTTCCAAGACCCATATTTTTTATAATATATAATATCTGTCTGTTGCATATAATTGTACAAGTTTGCATACACCTTTTTATGGTTTGGGGAATTTTAGCCGATTCACCTTATAATTAATTATGGAGACCATATGCGGGATTTTCTAGTCCTATATTAGGCTCCATTTAAATTTGTGTAGCGAACCGATGATATTTTTTTTGCCTTGATAGTACAACATTTAAATGGCGGGGTATCTAAACAACATGAACCTACTAATTAAATTTCGGGACCCCAGTTCCACCAAATATTGCCTAATTGCTTCGCATCAATCTGACATAGTAATCTGAATATCCATCGGATCCTCGCAAACACAACATGCATGATTACAAATAGATGATCTTTATCATGAACGGAGCTCACAACATCTAAATATGGTAGCACAAAGGAGGAGAGACAGTCATCTAGCTACTACATGGACCCGTAGTCCAAGGTGGAACAACTCACGCTTCATACCGGAGGCTGGCATGATGATGAAGAAGGCCTCCGGGTTGATCTCCCCTCCTGAAGGGTGTCAGGAAGAACTTCAGATCCCCCTCCGATCTAGGGACTATGTTGGCAGCGGCTATGGATTGTTTTGTGGAAGATTGATCGGGTACTTATGGTTTTGGTATCGGGGGCTTCTTATAGGCGAAGAGGTGAGGCAAGGGCACCCGGGATGTTCGCACCCCCCAAGCACGGGCCAGGCCAGGCCGCGTGGCCAGGGGGTGTGGCCCCCTGGTGGCTCTTCTCCATCTCGTCTTCTGGCTCCGTTTTCCCCATGATAAAATATTGACTTTGGCTTTTGTCCCGTCCAATTCCGAGAATATTGATTTTCTGTCTGTTCTGGAACCAAAAACAGAAGAAAACAGGCAACTAGCACTATGGCATCTTGTTAATAGGTTAGTCCCAGAAAACATATAAAAATTCCTCGAAGTGTAGACAAAGCAAAGCAAAGTAGATACTAACAAGCATGAAACATCAAAAATTATATATACGTTTCCAACGTATCAAGCATCCCCAAGCTTAACTCCTGCTCTTCCTCGAGTAGGTAAGTGATAAAAAGAATAATATGTGAGGTGACATGCACCATCAAAATCAAGATCAAACCATTTGCAATAATTGAAAGTTGGGATCAAAGAACTCTAAACATGAGCATGAAAAAATAAGTTCTAACAATAAGACAAAGTAACTATGCATGCAACATGATAGGTTACAAACAAAGATCATGAATAACAATGCATTGAAAGACATTTGTTTGTTTCACATATAGAAAATATAGCATAGTGGCATTCAGCTTGTCCCTCATGGAGTAGAAAATAAATGCATAGGATACCTTCAAAGTTCATAAGAGTGACTAGATACAAATAGTTCATGAGCAAGCAATATCAACAATATGAATCAATCAATAAGTTTTGGGACAATGCACATAGAACTAAGAATGGAAACTATGATCTCTTAATTGGTGCCTAAGGATAGAAGGTGGAGACTCAATATAATAGTGGAATAAAGGCCCTTCATAAAAGTGAATCAAGGATTTCATGTCTCAAAAAGATCTTCCAAAAATTATGGTACTTGTTAGCTTTCAGATCTCATTTCCCCTATCATAAGCATCTTGAAGTGATTAAGGTTAACGTGAACAAACTAGGGAGTATATTCTTGACAAAGTATAAGTTGGCAATCTCATGTCCCTTGAATACATGGGCCGCTCCTCATGATACTCAACTTTAGTCACCTATAAGTTCTTGTTATAGTAAGTACATGTGTATTATAGAGAACCGCCAACGGGGTACCCCTTGCACATAATACATGAGCTATCCCATAATCAAAATGACAAGGCAAGCAGACAATGAGCATCTCAGCAATCTTCTTATTTACCATGGGAAAATGGTGTTTTTTTCTCTCTTTCCTCTTTTCAATATGTCTCCTTTTTTATAAGAAGAAAGCTCCATAGATTTCTCACTATGGTGATGCTGCAAGTTTCCATAATGATTAGGCATGGCTTACAAGCATTTCTCTAACACATATACATAACTCCATGGACTTACAAGCTCCCTTTTTATTTCACACCAACGATATTCATAAACAAAAGAGCATGATATCAACTGTGTAGAATGTACAAGTGCAATGTTGAAAGCGTTCCCCATGACAGCATGGTTCTGCTAATTCCAACGTATAAGTGCAACCATATACAACATAGATGACACAATGGTTCAAGTTTATTTAGGGGCAAACAATAAAGTGTGCTGTTAAGTTTGTGAGAGCTTTAATCACTAAGTTTCACATAACAAGTTTAATTTGGAAGATAGACAAAACAAGAATATATTTGGAATGGTGTAACACACAATGCATAGGAATTTATAGTGGACACTTTGGATTAACTTGGTTTCTTGGGAGTTGGATGCATGAGTAGATCTTACTCATACTAGTGGAGGCTATCAAAAGACTGAGAGCGACCAACTAAGAGAGCAATAATGGTCATAATCATGCAGAGCGACAAAACATTACTAATAAAAGCATAAAGTGGTACCACAAGTCAAAAACTAAATGATCATAGAGGCTAAGGTGACTTTTTCATCGTCATAACATGGTGTGGTCACGTGCCAAGTCAACCCAAACAAAGCATCAAAGGAGAATACCACAATAGTATGTTTTTTATGCTAAAACAACGCATTATTCCTTCAAGGCACATTAAGCAATCCTAATTGTTTGGAAAAAATCATGCTACAGCAATAATCACTAAGCATAAGGTCAAAATAACATCTAGCATGACATGATAATTTCTAAATCACAGTCAAAGCAAGCTCCTCGTGTACTACTCAAGCAAGAACTTTCTACTCCTCTCCAACACCAATCAACTTATTTGAAACAACACAGCGAGAACGGGGGTCCAAACTACTTTATTCAAGAAAACTAAGAAAACAAAAACCAAAAAAAAACTAAGACACTCCAATAACAACACAATAGTGCATGAAACAATAAAAATAAAGTGTCTAGAAAGACCTGAGATTTTTATTGATGAAGAAGGGGATGCCTTGGGCATCCCCAAGCTTTGGTGCTTGTACCCCTTGAATATTTCTTGGGGTGACATGGGGTGGCATCTCCAAGCGTGAGCTTTTGTCCATTCTTCATCTCATTACATCATTCTTTCCTTACACGTGAATTTTTTCCTTCATACAAAACTTCACACAATCTTCATTAGCAACATTACTGTATTCAAAAGATAACAGACCTTTGGGTTTTAGTTTTAAAACAGCAAAAATTTCATTAAAGACACAAGCTACTGTAGAAATTTCTTCAAAAAGCTCAATTTCCCCAAAAGAACCCATAATGTAATCAATAAGAAGCAAATGCAAATCATGGCAGAAATCTGTCTAAACAGACCAACGGGTAGAAACCAATTTTTTCGCAGACCTTCTGTTGCTCAAATCAAAAAGTGTTGAACTAACGAAAGTTAGATAAAAACCTGGGGGATTTAATCAGAAAATGACACCTCAATCCGACTTACGGATATTTTACAAGAATTTTTACATTGGAGCACAAAAATATGTTTCAGGATAGCAACTCTCCAAATCTTACTTACCTCTCATTAGAGGTTACTATTGGCACAAAAGGAAAATAAAAAGTGTAAGGAGAGGTCATTAATGAAGTAATAACTTCCAAGACTCAATAAAACTATTAGGTTATCTCCCATGTACTTTTCTTTAACACCTTGAAGTTAGGCACAAGAAGCAAGAATCAAGTATTTTCAAATGAAGAAGAATTATATCAAACCTTGCTTTCAAAGGAGGAGAAAAAAGCAACTTCTCTCTCCTCATAGGGAAGTGTTCAATACCTTTCTTGAATGTAAATTGATATTTAATGGTGCCTTCTTTCATATCAATGATGGCACCAACAGTTCTAAGAAAAGGTCTTCCCAAAATAATAGGACAGGAAGCATTGTATTCAACGTCCAAAACATAGAAATCAACACGGGCATAAGCATTGTTAACCATAATAAGAACATCATTAACACTCCCCATGAGTTTATTTTTAGCATTATCATTAAGTGGGACATCCAAATAGCATTCTTCCAAAGGTGGAAAATCAAGCATTTCATAAATGTTTCTAGGCATAATAGAGACACTAGAACCAAGGTCACATGAAGCATTGAGATCAAAGTCATTCACTTGCATATTAATGATTGGTTCCCAACTATCTTCTACTTTCCTAGGAATAGAGACTTTGTGTTTCATTTCTTCCTTAATTTTAATGAGAGCATATGTAATGTGCTTAGTGAAAGCCACATTCATATCACTAGCATCTGGACTCCTAGCAAGCTTTTGTAGGAACAAAATCACTTCGTAAATATTGCAATCATCAAGATCAAAATCAAACTTAGCATCACTAGTAGTAGACTCATTGGGTTTAGGCATTGTGGTAGGAGGAATAGGGACTTCTTGTGGTTTAGTGGCATCCATATGGGTAGTGGTGATAGTGCACACACTATTGTTTCTAGCAATTTCAGCTTCTCTCTCCCACTTAGCATGTAGTTGAGCTAACAGTCTAACATTTTCATCAATAGTAACTTGTATGGCATGAGTAGCAGCAAAGGTAATTTCCACAGTTTCAGGTTTAGTAGCCATTTTATTAATCAAAGAGGACTGTGCTTCAGACAAGGATGAAATATTATCTCAACACTCAAAATTTTAGACTGTAAACTAGGAATTTCTCTATTCAAATTCTAAATTTGATGACTAATATATTTCAAGATAGCAGATTGTTCTTCCATAGTTTTAGTGAATATCTTGTTTGCATAAAGTTTTTAGTGGATCTTTCAACTTCTAGAATCCTATCTTCACTAGGCATTCCAGATCTACCATGATAAGTATTGCCATTATTACGAGGATAAGGCCTATAGTTATTACCATAAGCATTGTTGCCAAAATTATTATTCCTAAAGAAGTTCACATCAACTTGCTCTTGTTGAGCAACCAAAGAGGCTAAGGGAACATTATTTGGATCAATATGAGATTTTCCATTAACAAGCATAGCCATGATAACATCAATCTTATCACTCAAAAAGGAGGTTTCTTCAACAGAATTTACCTTCTTACCATGTGGAGCTCTCTCAGTGTGCCATTCAGAATAATTAACCATCATATTATCAAGGAGATTTGTTGCAGCACCCAAGGTAATGGTCATAAAGGTACCTCCAGCAGCTGAATCTAACAGGTTTCTTGAAGAGAAGTTTAAACCTGCATAAAAAGTCTGGATAATTATCCAAGCAGTAAGTCCATGAGTGGGACAATTCTTAACCAAAGATTTCATTATTTCCCAAGCTTGAGCAACATGTTCATTATAAAGTTATTTAAATTTCATTATTTCACTTCTCATAGATATAATCTTAGCAGGAGGATAGTATTTTCCAATAAAAGCATCTTTGCACTTAATCCAAGAATCAATACTATTTCTAGGCAAGGATAGCAACCATTCTTTATCTTTTTCTCTCAAGGAGAAAGGAAACAACTTGAGCTTAATAATATCTCCATCTACATCCTTATATTTTTGCATCTCACAAAGTTATTGAGGTGGGCAGCAACATCATCGGAACTAGCACCAGAGAATTGCTCTTTCATAACAAGATTCAACAAAGAAGGCATAATTTCATAAAAGTTAGTATCAGGAGCAGGTGGAGCAATAGATGTACTTAGGAAATCATTATTGTTTGTTCTAGTGAAGTCACACAACTTGGTGTTCTCAGCAGAGATCATTTTGGCAAAAGTGGAGCAAACCAACAGCAGCAGCAACTAGAGCAGGAACAATTTTTTTGTTTTTTGTTATAAGAAAAAGAAAACCAATCTAAACTAATATTTTGGAGGTTTTGATTAAAAGAGGCAAACAAAACAAGGCAAAAGAAACTAAGCAAAACAAAAACAAAGTAAATAGAAAGGTTGTGAACGACTCCCCTTGTGAAGCCGTCATTAGCCTCCCCGGCAACGGCGCCAGAAAAAGGCTTAATGCGGCTCAGATCACTATAGAGATTTGTTTGGAGACACCAAGAGGAAGGCATGATGAGTACATCAGCAAGTTTTTTCCTTAGTAAGAAACCAAGGTTATCGAACCAGTAGGCGGAAGGAAACGAATCAAAGGCGTTGCTAGCTACTGGAAACCTGCACAACACAAAATCAAGACTTTGCCCCAACGAACAGTGAGGTTGTCAATCTCACCGGTTTGCTGAAAACAAAGGATTAACTGTATGGTGTGGAAGGTAATGGTGGTTTGCAGAAAGTAAACAGTAACAGTGCAAGATGTATCAACGGTAAAGATTGGACTAGGATCCATAGTTCACTTGAGGTGTTCTCCTTAAGATAAACAACATGGCATGCTGGGTAAACAAATTACAGCAGGGAAATTGACAGGACAGAGCAAGGCATAACAATACAATACTAGACATCCATGATCCTATGAGATTTGATTGGGCAATACAACAAGATACATAGACCGCCATTGTCAACTCTAAGACCCCTCCTTTGTAAAGGAAAGGATCCCTGTGATTGCAATGCTAGTCCCTGGATCAATGCTAGCATCCACAGTTTAAGATGAAGTACACAGATACAAAGGTCGTTTATTACATTCATCCCAGAGATAAAACATAGTCTTTTACAACTCAGGGCCAAAGGCCTAATACAAGAGTTTATGGAATAAGTAAATAAACACAAGTACTCATCTTCATGTGCCACAGGCAAGCATGTTGAGTGTAGACTCATGACTCCTACTCATCATCGGAGTAACCTGCAACATCACAAGTTACAGCCACAGTGGGTCAATACTTTGGAATAGTATTGGCAAGTGATACCTTAGTAAATTTTAAGTGGACTATAATACTATATGCATTTTGGCTAAGTGTAGCTTGGCTTGCTTTGCTTGAAAATAGTTTTTCCCTATTAGTTGAAATCACTAAGTTTTTCTTTATCAAAAACTTCCCAAGAGACCACCAATAGACATTGGGGTCCTTCACCCTTGTTCACCCACAAATTTTACTTAGAAGTTGGAGTGATGAGATTCTTGTAGCTTCCATGTCTTGATGCTCAAGCTGTCCATTGCCATGGACTTGGCTAAGTACTTAGATTTTCCATCTGCAGAGGTTGTGCACTTTCCCCACCAGACTTGGTTTCCCAAGACAGGACCTTTCAGAAGCCTTTCCTTAGTCAAATGGACGCGTTCCAACCTATCATCCCACTACCACCAACTGTCCAAATGACTAAGTTCTAGCAACCTATATGATCAAGGCAGAGCCCATATTGCCAAGTGGTTGCACTGTAAGCTTTCTCAACACTTGGCCTCCAAATCCCTTTGTGCCTGGGTGGCATACCACAAGTGAGATACACAAGCCAAATCCATGGCCTTGTGTAACCACTCAACCAAAAACCACCATTCAAGTCCCATTCCACCCAGGAAGTTCATTGACTTAGTTGTTTTATTAAGAAAAGCATGAGTCCCAAAGGACTTAGAATTATTTCACCATAGCATGTACATACTTTACCAACCCTTGTTTTCTACTAGCTAGGCTAAGCATGGCATAGTAACTTAACTTAGGAAAATTCCCTAGCAATTCTACAATTCTACACTACATAGGATTTCCCAACATAGCATTTGGCAAAAGTAGCATGCAAGACTTAGCAAAAATAATTCTAATGCTTATTCAAAATAAAGGGTGGAAATATCATGTAGTATCACTTGCCTTGGTAATGGGGAGAGTAGCACTCTTCACAATCACAGTCACTAGCAAAATCTACACAAAAATTTGTAGCAAACAATTACACTCAATTTATATACAATCAAAAATATGAATGCATGCATGCAAGAAATTACTAAGTGATGATTTTGAAAACTCTACCAAGCAAGTGCATGATACAGAAACATAACAAGTCCCAAAGTTTGCTAACTAAACTTATTTAGCCCTAAAACCATTTGCTAAACAAAAACTATACTCAAAATGGACCTAAACATGTTTCTGCTTACAAAGTCATTTTAACAGATACTATTTTTTAAACACATTGCAGATTCAGAAAGGCCTTGATTCACTGAATCCAACGGTATAAAATTTGCAAAAATCTAACGTGGGAATCAAAAGATATAGCCATTTGAAATTTGGATCTAAATCTGATTTGAATTCTGTTTTTGATTCAAACCCTAGCCACGCGTCGTGTTTCTATTGGCGCGTACCGGTTCGGCCGGATAGAGCTCTGCGGCCGTAGGATCTAAGTAAAACACACGGTCTAGATCTAGCAAAAACGTTTCGTTAAGTGATCTAAATCTACGCGTTGGATCCAGATCTGACGGTCCTGGATCAAACGACCAAACTCGAGCGGCGCTAGCGGCGGCGGCTGGCGGCGGCGCGTCGGTCAGTGGTGGTGCCGGCGTTCTAGGTCGTGCGCGAGAGGGAGAAAGGTCATACCAGATCCGCAGTGGCATGCTGAAGCTCGACATGGTGTTGGTTTAGGAAGGGGCGCGCGGGAATGGTCTCAGGAGCTCGTCGGAGTAACGGGCAGCGTCGGTAGCTTGCAGTCGTGGTCCTTGCCGAGGTTTGGCGTCGCCCTAGCACGAACCAGAGGCATCAGGAGTTGCGCAAGACGCAGGCGAACAAACTCGCGTGAAGGAGGGGGCAAGGGGCGCTCGGGTTTTACCTTAATTGGTCGCCGGAGTCAGGCGGCGGCGCAGGTGGTTTCAGTCGTGGACGGAGACGACAACCTGGGTCACGAGCAGGCAAAGGAAAGGTGTCAGCAGGTGCGCAAGGTCATGCTGAGCATCCTCGTTTGAATCAGAGAGAGGGGGGCGGTCGAGGCTCACCGGAATCGATCGCCGGAGTCTTCGGTACAGCGGGGCTTCGAGAGCTAATGCGCGCAGCCTGGTGGCGGAGTGAGCGAGGAGAGTGGGGGGAAAAGCTCGCGGTGCAGAGGGGATTAAATAGGCCCAGGCGCGACAGGAAACGCCTGTGGCATAAAGGCCAATTACGCCGCGCCATTACCGGCTTCACTGCAGCGGCGACGTGGTCGCGGGCGCGATTTGGGGAAGACGAGGGCGACGTGGAGAGGGCCCGCTCGTCTGCGAAGCGCGCGAAGAGGTGCTGGGGTCCGGCTGTCAGTGGCTGTGTGGGTGCGCTGGCGTGTGCGAGAGAGAAAGATATGCCCCGGGTGGGCTAGCTGGGCAAGTTCTTTTGTTGGGATGGAATCCTGGCGCCGGCCCTTTTCTAATTCTTTCTCCTTTTTCTTTTTCTGTTTCCAATTTCTGAATTGATTTTCAAATGAATTCAAGTTTCATTTGAATTCAAATTTTCCTAGGATTTTTGCAGTGAGCAGTAGTCTCAAATATGGGCACAAAATCATGTGGTTGCTTTGCAAAAGTTTGGTCAAGCTTGGTGAACAAAATATCAGAGGCTTGGCACTTGGTTTGCAAAATTTGAGAAATGGTTTTTGAAACATTTCCAAATTGTAAATCTTGGTCCAAAACCACACTCAATCCTTTCTATAAGAAAGTAAAACAAGCCAGGTTTAACATCAATCAAACTCCTCAAATGGGGATGGCCATTTGATTTTAAATCTGCTCACATAAAATCATAGCACCTTGTGCTTCTGTTTTCGAAAATGAGTTTGAAATTGTTCTCAAATCTATATGCATGCATGAATGATATGCAAACTTTGAAATTATGATTTTAGGGATGTTACAAATCTAACCCCCTTAAGGTGAATCTCGCCCTCGAGATTCGGATTGGCTAGCAAATAGGTGAGGGTGGTCTTTCCGAAGATCATCTTCTCTCTCCCATGTTGCTTCTTCCTCGGAATGATGGTTCCATTGCACTTTGCAAAACTTGATAGTCTTTGTTCTCGTGACTCTTTCTACAATCTCAAGAATCTTGATAGGCTTTTCTTCATAAGTGAGATCACTTTCTAGTTGAACTTCTTCCAAAGGTATGGTATCCTTCAAAGAAGATTCTTCCATTTCTGGGTGACATTTCTTAAGTTGACTCACATGAAACACATTATGGACTGCTGATAGAGATGCTGGAAGTTCAATTTCATAAGCAACTTCTCCTTTGCGACTCAGAATCTTGAATGGCCCAACATACCTTGGTGCCAACTTTCCTTTGACTCCGAATCTTTTCACTCCACGAAGTGGTGATACTCTAAGATAGGCTCTATCACCAACTTCGTAGGTGACTTCTCTACGCTTAGGATCTGCGTAGCTTTTCTGTCGGGACTGTGCTATCTTCAATCTGTCCTTAACCAATTTGACATTCTCTTCAGCTTCCTTGATAAGATCTGGCCCAAATAAACTTCTTTCTCCTACACCATTCCATAACAATGGGGTGGTACATTTTCTTCCATAGAGAAATTCAAACGGTGCCATCTCAATGCTGGCTTGATAGCTGTTATTATAAGAAAATTCTGCGTAAGGAAGACTTTCCTCCCAACTTGCTCCATAGTCTAGGGCACATGCCCTCAACATGTCTTCCAGAATTTGATTAGTCCTTTTTGTTTGCCCATCAGTTTGAGGATGAAAAGCAGTACTGAATTCCAACCTCGTTCCCAATGACTCATGTAGCTGTCTCCAAAAATGAGAAGTGAATTGGGTTCCCCTATCGGACACAATACTCTTAGGCACACCGTGAAGGCATACTATTCTACTCATGTAGATTTTGGCTAACTTGGCACTTGTATAGGTTGTCTTCACGGGTATGAAATGTGCCACTTTAGTTAGGCGATCCACTACTACCCATATGGAGTCATATCCTGATCTAGTCCTTGGTAATCCGGTAATGAAATCCATACCAATATTGTCCCATTTCCAATCAGGAATAGGTAGGGGTTGAAGCAAACCTGCTGGTTTCTGATGCTCCGCCTTTACTCTACTACACACATCACACAAAGCAATATGTTCGGCGATGTCTCTCTTGAGATTGTTCCACCAAAATCTTTCCTTCATGTCCATGTACATTTTGGTGTTACCCGAATGAATAGAATACGGAGAGTTGTGTGCTTCTTGCAAAATCAGTTTCCGCAACTCCGGATCTTGTGGGACACAGATACGTTTCCCATGCCATAATGTACCCTGTTCGTCTTCATGGAAATTCTTAGCTTTCCCTAGACCAATATTTTTCTTAATCTCTTCAATTTCCTTATCGGACTTCTGAGCTTCTCGAATCTTGTCCAACAAAGTGGGTTGAACATCCAAAGACATAAGATGTCCTTCAGGCACAATCTCCAATCTGAGTTCTTTGAATTGAGTACACAAATCATCTGGCAATTCTCCTTTGGTAAGGCCATTTACAAACACCTTACGACTTAGAGCATCCGCTACCACGTTTGCTTTACCGGGGTGGTATTGCAAACTCAAGTCATAATCCTTGATAAGCTCTAACCATCTTCTTTGTCTCATATTGATTTCCTTTTGGGTGAAGATATACTTCAAACTTTTGTGGTCCGTGAACACTTCACAACGCTTTCCCAAAAGGTAATGTCTCCATGTTTTGAGTGCATGGACAACAGAGGCTAACTCTAAATCATGAGTAGGATAGTTTACCTCATGAGTTTTGAGTTGTCTCGAGGCATAGGCCACAACTTTACCGTCTTGCATAAGTACGGCACCCAAACCTTGATGAGGCGCATCACAATATACTTGGAAATCCTTTTCCAAATCTGGCAGACATAGAACCGGTGCTGTTACAAGTCTCTTCTTCAATTCTTGGAAGCTGACTTCACAACCTTCAGACCAAGTAAATTTCTTGTCCTTCTTTAACAATTCAGTCATTGGCTTAGCAACCTTTGAGAAATTTTCAATGAACCTTCTGTAGTAACCTGCTAAGCCGAGGAAACTATGAACTTCTTTCACATTCTTGGGAGATTCCCATTCTGTCACAGCTGAAACTTTAGCAGGATCAACTGCTACACCATCCTTTGTCATAACATGACCAAGAAAACCAACTTCCTCTAACCAAAACTCACACTTGCTGAATTTGGCATAAAGTTTATGCTCTCTTAACTTTTCAAGTATCAAGCATAAGTGTCCTTCATGTTCTTCTTTGCTCTTGGAGTAGACTAGGATGTCATCGATGAAAACGACAACAAACTTGTCGAGGAATTCCATGAACACTTTGTTCATCATATTCATGAAGTAGGCTGGAGCATTGGTTAAGCCAAAAGGCATCACGGTATATTCATACAAGCCATACCTTGTTGTGAATGCTGTTTTAGGTATGTCTTGCTCTCTTATCTTGAGTTGAAAATATCCTGACCGGAGATCAATCTTCGAGAACACACATGCTCCCTCTAGCTGGTCAAACAAGTCATTGATTCTTGGCAAAGGATATTTGTTCTTGATAGTTACCTCGTTGAGTGAATGGAAATCTATGCATAACCTTTGGCTTCTATCCTTCTTCTCCACAAAAAAGACTGGGGCTCCCCAAGATGAAGAACTTGGTTGAATAAATCCTTTCTGCAACTGTTCTCCTAGTTGCTTCTTGAGATCCTTCAGTTCATCAACTGACATTTTGTATGGTCTCTTTGCTATTGGTCCAGAACCTGGTACCAAATCTATCAGAAACTCCACATCTCTATCTGGTGGCATTCCTGGTAATTCTTCCGGGAACACATCCGGATACTCACACACAATTGGCACACTGTCCATGCTAACCCCCTTAAGAGAATTAAGCATACTCCTCTTTGCTCCAAAGCTGGTCTTAAATCTGATACTTTTATTTTCCGGAGTGGTGAGTGAGACAGTATGGCTGGCACAATCTATCACTCCTTTGTACTTAGTCATCCAGTCCATTCCCAGAATGACATCCAAACCTTGGGAGTTTAATATAATCAAGTTAACGGGAAACTTATACTTCCCAAATTCTATGACTAGGTCATGGCATCCTGAATTCACTATCATTTCTCCACCAGGAGAACTTACTTTTATAGGACACCCAATAGTTTCTACTGGCAGTTCATTTCTTTCAACAAATGCTCTTGATATGAATGAATGAGATGCACCAGTATCAAAGAGTACAAATGCTGGAATGGAATTGAGTCTGAACTTACCAGCAACAGCGTCAGGCTCCTCATAGACCTCTTCCACATTAATGTGGTTCACCTGACCTTTCTGGAAATGATTGGGCTTGACAGGTCCTTCAACTTTCTTTTCGGGTCACTCATTTGCATAGTGTCCCATCTTCTTGCATTTGAAGCATTCAACCTGACTGATGTCCCTTTTAGCAGGCTGACTTCCACTTCCACTACCATTCCCACTGTGGTGGCTCTTATGTCCACTCTTGTGGTTCTTGTACTTGTCATTGTCATGACTGTGGTGATGCTTGTTGTCATGACGGTTGTGGTTGTGGTGCTTGTTGAATTTCCCATGCTTATGGGATCCCGAGCTTCCACTGTCATCATAGTGAGATCGTTTGTGAGACGACCCCGAGCTGTGTTTGTCGGAGTGTTTCCTCTTCCTACTCTCGACTTGCTTCATTTTATTCTCCAAAATAGCAGCCTTGTCACACAGATACTGATAAGTTGGAACATATGCCACAGACAACTGCAAGTTTAACTCATCATTCAAGCCTTCCAGAAACTTTTCCTTTCTTTTGGCATCTGTGTCAACCTCATCCGGTGCATAGCGCGCCAGATTGTTGAACTCTTCTATATATCCAGCCACGCTGTGGTGGCGCTGCTTCTGGTTGTGAAACTCCTTCTTTTTCAGGCTCATCATTCCTGATGAGATATGAGCAGTGCGAAAGCCATCTTCAAAGATAGCCCAAGTCACCTCATCTAAAGGAGTGGTGATTTGGAAGTTGTCCCACCATGTGGTGGCTGACCCTTCCAACATTTGCGCTGCGAACCTGACCTTAGCATCCGTGCAGCCCACGGTCACTAAGTCCTTGTTCACAGAACGTAGCCAATCATTGGCCACCATGGGATCAGTTGTCCCCGAAAACTTAGCTGGCCTCAAACGCAGAAATCTGGTGAGCATATCAAAACCCGGATGGTTGTTATTGTTGTTGTTATTATTGTTGTTGTTGTTATTGGGGTTGTTGTTGTTATTCTGGTTTTGGATGAATGTTGTCATCATCTGCATAAGCTGTGTTTGAGCATTCATCATCTGTTGCATTTCTGGAGTGATGTTGTTGGGGTTGGGGTTTGCGCGACGGGGAGGCATCTGTGGTTTGTTCAAATAGAGATAAGAATGAGATACCCATAGATGTTTTATGCACAATACATCACAAGCAAACACATAGCATGCAACTCAAGGATAAAAGCTCAACAACAGAATAACAAAGTTCTCGAAATAAAACACACAAGTGACAAGCCATCCACATGTCGGATGGTCCAATAACAAGTTCACAAATAGCAAGTACGATAACAAAAGATAAACGAATAGTCAAGTCTACTCATCAGCATCAATCTCCTCCTCGACAAAGGTAAGACCTGCGTTCTCCATCGCGGTCTTGTTCTCCTCAATAGTAGTGGTCAAGGAATCGATCTTGGCCTTGAGAGCCCTCTTCTGGGAGCGAAGCCTCTCGATCACCATCTGCTGCTGCTCTAGCTCGAAATCCTTGGACTTCAGTTCTTCAGTCATGTCCCGGATCTTCTTGTTCGTATCCTGGACGCGTTTCTCCTGACTCTTGAACTTGCGGTCCTGGGTCTCGAACTTCGTCTCCATTTCCTTAGCTATCTCGTCCTGCTGTGCGAAAAGCTTGTCCTTCTCGCGTAGCTGCACCTGGAGCTCGTCATTGCAGAGCATGACGTTGGTCCTGTCTGTGTCCACGTGCCTTATGAGAGACTCTAAGTCCTGGAGATAGAGACGTATTGGCTCTGCTGTGTCCCTCTAGTCGTCCTCAAAGTCGATGGACTCTCCATCATCATCACGTCTTCCGAAGACGTGAAAGTGGGTGCCTCTAACCTGTCGGGAGTGACGGCCTAACAGACGTCCTATCAGGTCCTGCATGACTACCTCCATGCCTCTCTCCCTGTCGTCGTGCATCAGCTTGAAGATGATGGCCTCCGTAGTAGGCTCTGTCTGGCGTCCGGGCTGGTTCACCTTGAAGCCCCAAAGGTCCTTCCTCTCGAACTTGGTGAGTGGATGCACCATGATGGTGGGAAGAGGGAGATCGAGCAAAGTAGTAAGCTCAACGATACGAGGACCAAAACGGGTAACCTGGAACTCCTCAACAGTGCTGATGGTTATAGGCATCTATTTATAAGATAGAAAAGTTAGAACAACACTATTTAAGATAAACAAAGACAACGTAACATACACAACCTTGGAACACAAAAACACACAAGTCATGCATACATGAATCCATTACATCAATCAAGGTCCAATCTTATTTAAGGTATCTTTTGAAAATAAGGTGATAGGTGGTGGTCCAACTAACGAAGTGCGTTTACAATCCTATCTCACTGGATCTGTTGGCTAACACAATGTTCCTAGAGGCAATCCACCTATCTTGTTCACATGATTCCATCACTAAGTCTATAATATCTCCCCTTAAGGTTTGGTTGGTGGCTTCCAACTCTTGGGTAAGTTCCTTCCCCTTCTCTAAGTCTTTTTGAAGGTTGAGCATTCTGCACTTGACTCTAGCACTTAGTTCTTTGATAGTCCTCCAAGCTGCTTCCCTTGCTGACTCAAAGAATGTGGTGTGCATCACAGTGTTGGTGTACATGCAGAATCCTCTTTCTTTGTGGTTGTCTTCCTTGTTTTTGTACAAGTGAAGTTGCACCCACCAATACTCCACTCCTTCATCCATCACTGGAAAGACTTTGTAAACAGCTGCACCATGTGCTTCCATTGCCACCATGAGGTCCTTGAGAATTTTGGGAAACTCACTTTCACACTCCAAGGTCATGGTCATGAGTGGTCCTTTCTTCACGGCTTCGTTGATGGAGTTCATCTACAAATAGAGATGAGAATGCGAGGATTAGAAAAGTTTACGAGAAGAATAGACAAGTGTAGAAGTAGTTGAAATTTTTTCCTTAGTAGTCTCCAATCCTAGGGTCATAATCCTACAGGCAACACAGTGCTCTGATACCATCTGTAAGACCCCTCCTTTGTAAAGGAAAGGATCCCTGTGATTGCAATGCTAGTCCCTGGATCAATGCTAGCATCCACAGTTTAAGATGAAGTACATAGATACAAAGGTCGTTTATTACATTCATCCCAGAGATAAAACATAGTCTTTTACAACTCAGGGCCAAAGGCTTAATACAAGAGTTTATGGAATAAGTAAATAAACACAAGTCCTCATCTTCATGTGCCACAGGCAAGCATGTTGAGTGTAGACTCATGACTCCTACTCATCATCGGAGTAACCTGCAACATCACAAGTTACATCCACAGTGGGTCAATACTTTGGAATAGTATTGGCAAGTGATACCTTAGTAAATTTTAAGTGGACTATAATACTATATGCATTTTGGCTAAGTGTAGCTTGGCTTGCTTTGATTGAAAATAGTTTTTCCCTATTAGTTGAAATCACTAAGTTTTTCTTTATCAAAAACTTCCCAAGAGACCACCAATAGACATTGGGGTCCTTCACCCTTGTTCACCCACAAATTTTACTTAGAAGTTGGAGTGATGAGATTCTTGTAGCTTCCATGTCTTGATGCTCAAGCTGTCCATTGCCATGGACTTGGCTAAGTACTTAGATTTTCCATCTGCAGAGGTTGTGCATTTTCCCCACCAGACTTGGTTTCCCAAGACAGGACCTTTCAGCAGCCTTTCCTTAGTCAAATGGACGCGTTCCAACCTATCATCCCACTACCACCAACTGTCCAAATGACTAAGTTCTAGCAACCTATATGATCAAGGCAGAGCCCATATTGCCAAGTGGTTGCACTGTAAGCTTTCTCAACACTTGGCCTCCAAATCCCTTTGTGCCTGGGTGGCATACCACAAGTGAGATACACAAGCCAAATCCATGGCCTTGTGTAACCACTCAACCAAAAACCACCATTCAAGTCCCATTCCACCCAGGAAGTTCATTGACTTAGTTGTTTTATAAAGAAAAGCATGAGTCCCAAAGGACTTAGAATTATTTCACTATAGCATGTACATACTTTACCAACCCTTGTTTTCTACTAGCTAGGCTAAGCATGGCATAGTAACTTAACTTAGGAAAATTCCCTAGCAATTCTACAATTCTACACTACATAGGATTTCCCAGCATAGCATTTGGCAAAAGTAGCATGCAAGACTTAGCAAAAATAATTCTAATGCTTATTCAAAATAAAGGGTGGAAATATCATGTAGTATCACTTGCCTTGGTAATGGGGAGAGTATCACTCTTCACAATCACAGTCACTAGCAAAATCTACACAAAAATTTGTAGCAAACAATTACACTCAATTTATATACAATCAAAAATATGAATGCATGCATGCAAGAAATTACTAAGTGATGATTTTGTAAACTCTACCAAGCAAGTGCATGATACAGAAACATAACAAGTCCCAAAGTTTGCTAACTAAACTTATTTAGCCCTAAAACCATTTGCTAAACAAAAACTATACTCAAAATGGACCTAAACATGTTTCTGCTTACAAAGTCATTTTAACAGATACTATTTGTTAAACACATTGCAGATTCAGAAAGGCCTTGATTCACTGAATCCAACGGTATAAAATTTGCAAAAATCTAACGTGGGAATCAAAAGATATAGCCATTTGAAAATTGGATCTAAATCTAATTTGAATTCTGTTTTTGATTCAAACCCTAGCCACGCGTCGTGTTTCTATTGGCGCGTACCGGTTCGGCCGGATAGAGCTCTGCGGCCGTAGGATCTAAGTAAAACACACGGTCTAGATCTAGCAAAAACGTTTCGTTAAGTGATCTAAATCTACGCGTTGGATCCAGATCTGACAGTCCTGGATCAAACGACAAAACTCGAGCGGTGCTAGCGGCGGCGGCGCATCGGTCAGTGGCGGTGCCGGCGTTCTAGGTCGTGCGCGAGAGGGAGAAAGGTCATACCAGATCCGCAGTGGCATGCTGAAGCTCGACGTGGTGTTGGTTTGCGAAGGGGC
Source organism: Avena atlantica (assembly GCA_910589765.1). Taxonomy (NCBI): domain Eukaryota; kingdom Viridiplantae; phylum Streptophyta; class Magnoliopsida; order Poales; family Poaceae; genus Avena; species Avena atlantica. The sequence continues at coordinate 276,373,793 of OU342734.1, read as the reverse complement.
GCGCGGGAACGGTCTCAGGAGCTCGTCGGAGTAACGGGCGGTGTCGGTAGCTTGCAGTCGTGGTCCTTGCCGAGGTTTGGCGTCGCCCTAGCACGAACCAGAGGCATCAGGAGTTGCGCAAGACACAGGCGAACAAACTCGCGTGAAGGAGGGGGCAAGGGGCGCTCGGGTTTTACCTTAATTGGTCGCCGGAGTCAGGCGGCGGCGCAGGTGGTTTCGGTCGTGGACAGAGACGACAACCTGGGTCACGAGCAGGCAAAGGAAAGGTGTCAGCAGGTGCGCAAGGTCATGCTGAGCATCCTCGTTTGAATCAGAGAGAGGGGTCCGATCGAGGCTCACCAGAATCGATCGTCGGAGTCGTCGGTACAGCGGGGCTTCGAGAGCTAATGCACGCAGCCTGGTGGCGGAGTGAGTGAGGAGAGTGGGGGGGAAAGCTCGCGGTGCAGAGGAGATTAAATAGGCCCAGGCGCGACAGGAAACGCCTGTGGCATAAAGGCCAATTACGCCGCGCCATTACTGGCTTCACTGCATCGGTGACGTGGTCGCGGGCGCGATTTGGGGAAGACGAGGGCGATGTGGAGAGGGCTCGCTCGTCTGCGAAGCGCGCGAAGATAGGGTGGGGTCCGGCTGTCAGTGGCTGTGTGGGTGCGCTGGCGTGTGCGAGAGAGAAAGATATGCCCCGGGTGGGCTAGCTGGGCCAGTTCTTTTGTTGGGCTGGAATCCTGGCGTCGGCCCTTTTCTAATTCTTTTTCCCTTTTTCTTTTTCTGTTTCCAATTTCTGAATTGATTTTCAAATGAATTCAAGTTTCATTTGAATTCAAATTTTCCTGGGATTTTTGCAGTGAGCAGTAGTCTCAAATATGGGCACAAAATCATGTGGTTGCTTTGCAAAAATTTGGTCAAGCTTGGTGAACAAAATATCAGAGGCTTGGCACTTGGTTTGCAAAATTTGAGAAATGGTTTTTGAAACATTTCCAAATTGTAAATCTTGGTCCAAAACCACACTCAATCCTTTCTATAAGAAAGTCAAACAAGCTAGGTTTAACATCAATCAAACTTCTCAAATGGGGATGGCCATTTGATTTTAAATCTGCTCACATAAAATCATAGCACCTTGTGCTTCTGTTTTCTAAAATGAGTTTGAAATTGTTCTCAAATCTATATGCATGAATGATATGCAAACTTTGAAATTATGATTTTAGGGATGTTACATCAACACCCGGATTTTTAATCCCAGATGCCTGTAATGCCATACATCGGAATCCCAGGATTACCATTTTTTGCGAGATATAACAGATTGGTACCATAGTTCATCATCCAGTACAAACCATAATAAAGGTCTTGCAAATAAAGGATCTCATGATCCATTCTTAATACAATCAACACAGAGGAATAATAATAATAGTAGCATGGTCAGGGCTCCATCTTCAGGGTCACATGCAAGGCTGACGATGGGAGATGATCCTAGTTGTCATAGACTTCCTGTTGTCCATCATCCTGGTAGTCCTCTTCATAGTTTGACCATGAGAATAGCCAGGGACAAAGCCATAAGTACTCTTTAAGTACTCGCAAACTAATACTAACAAGTAAGGTGGTTCCAGTAGGAATCTTAAGCTCTAGGATTATTTTTGAAAAAGCTAGATTTATCTCTAACTAAGTTTAGAAGTAAAGGAAACTAACTTAATGTTTTACAACAGCTAAGTGGGAACTTAGTTTTCATGTTCACAGCCCTGTTGTGGTCAAGTCAAAGTCATAGTTGATTTCACAAGTCATTTTGAAAACATCTGACGACGGAACATTATGGCCACTCCAACTGTCCATAACTGCGGACGTGGCTATTCGAATAGTTTGACACTCTACAGAGGTGGTACACTTTCACCACAACATTTGATACATCCGTCAGGAACAATCCTGAATCACCATACTCAGTATGCGGATAATCAATCCTAACCTTTCAATTACACACCCTAGTATAGGTACCTCCCCTATGAGTTTGGCCTCCCAAACATGACCATATGTCATCTTGGGAACTGCACAGGTGGACAATCATCACGAGGTAGCCTCATCTCAACCTCTTCCGCAAGGGGAACACATACTAAGATATATAAACTTCCAGTTAAGCCTTACCCAATTCAGGTATTGTGGTTGTACTGTGAAATTGGAATGGTATTGCATCCGAACCCAACCATCAGTTTTTATATAGGTCTAAGGCTCATGCCTCAACATTTTCCTCATCAAATCATACGGTGTTCATCACACATGTAAAAAAATTTCATTAGAATGACTCATCATTCCAAGGTTTTCATAATCATTTTCACCAAGTATTCCCATCTAAAGTGATCAACTTTTATGCTTAGCACTAGCCACTAAAATTGAGGGTAATCACTAATGACGGGTTCTAATCAAGTGTGACTTATCCAAGTCGATCTAGATCTCATGCCTTAGTGTGACATCTAGTTCAACTAACTTAGGCCAAGTTTTATTCTCTTTATGCTATCTATACTATCCTTCCAAAACTCGCAAAACACGAACTAAAAGTAATAAAGGACTCTGATAAAGAAATAAAAGAATAACGCTTGCAAGTAAAACTGGGATTTGGTATAATCAAGGTTGCATAACTAAAGAATGCCTAATGCATTGCATAGGTTATCTTGTAGGATTAGACTTGGAACTGGGACTTACATGGTTTAGCTTAGCTTGCATAGTTAGTAGCTTGCCTTGATTGGTGTAGTGGTTGAAGTTTTCTTCTTCTTCATAGTACTCCTCCTCGTAGCCTTGATCGGTACTAGCGTCTATAAAAGAATACGAGGTACACAATCACCAAACAATACTTAACTACCTCTATTTAGCACACAAAGGTTCACACTAGATGATCTAGCATCATCACAATCATCACATGAAGTAAAGCCCTAGTCTTATTTATTTTATTTTAGAAAAGTAATTTCTACTCATTGAAAACTACTTAAGATTTAATATTCTCCAATTATAATATGGGATCATGTTGACACGTATCATGACCATATATTTTAATACTTGGGAATGTGATTTAAAGTGGTGTCACGATTTAATAAGGTTTAACATTACTATTTTAAATAATTAAAGTGACTAGAAATGCCTATGGTGCATTCCTTTAATACTAGTCCAGTATCACTACAAGTAAACCTAGATATTTTTAAATATTCAGAAATATCTTGTCAAATGTGATTTTTGAGAGTTGGAATCAACTCAAAAGCATTTATGGTTGATTTTTAAAAAATGTTTGAATGTGTAAAAGTCTCAGTTTTTTATTTTTTCTATAGGTGATCTATATTTCCTAATGGTTTGAATCCAACGGTCTTGGATTGATAATCTCAATACCTTTCTAAAAAAATGGTTTCATGAAATTTGGTTCAGTGAATCTCTCTGAATTGGTTTTTGAATCTACTGACTGAACTAGAGTTTAACTAAATTGGAAAATATCTATTTGAATGGCTGGGCTACGTGCGGGAAAGTTACTGGGTCGGCCCAGCTACACAACGCGCGTGCAGCAGGCTACTGACAGGGGGGTCCAGGCGTCATCGGCTCAGTCTAAGAGAAGGGGTATGTTTCAATCTGGGTCGTGCGATTAGACTAGGATCCTATGGCTGGGGTGCGTCATCTCCGTCGAACTGCTCCGACGAGACCGAACCCTAACGGCGATGGTGGGGGTACGCGGCGGCTTACCAGGGCTCCATCTAGGGTCGGCGATGGGGGCGAATGACGTTGTCTACGATGGAGGTTAGAACGATGGTCGTGGCGGCTCCTGGGGTGGCTCCAATCAACGACTCTGCTCCTCCTCTGCAGCGACAGACTCCGGCCAAATCCCGGCGATGCGGAGCTCGCCTTTCTCCAAGGAAGGGTCAGGGATGTTCTGTGAGGAGTGGGGAGTGAGGTGGTGTGAATAATTGAGGCGGGGATGGCCTCTATTTATACACCGGCGAGAGGGACAGCGCGGGATGGTCAGGGCTCGTCGGTGACAACAGTGCAGTGAGATAACGTCATGGCGAAGGGCGTAAGACGGTGCAGTGTCTCCTGGCGATCATCACGGGCTTAATGGCGTGGAACGGGGCGGTCGAGAACGGTCAGAATGGGTCGACGCTCTGGGTGGTACCGACGATGTTTTATACGATGTATAGGGGCTACTGGTCACGCGGCGGCGAACGGGCATGTCTGGGGGGTACCTAGGGTCATGGCGCGTGTAGTGATGCGCGGCGAGGGTGAGGCGCGGCGTGTGCATGCGTGTCGGCTGTGGCGCTCTGGCGCGCTCTTGGCACGACAGAGAAAAAATGGGCACGGTTGTTCTCAGTGGTCTAGGGTTTGGCTGCGCTCGAGGGTTGGACAGGGGGTGGCGGTGGATGGTGGCCTGCCTGCTGGACATCATGGATGGTCGCGGCGTTGCCTCCTGCGTGCTGGCCATGGTCGGCTAGCCAGTGAGCTTCGGGTGGGGCGACACTAGTGCAATGGGTAGAGGGCTAGCTTGTTCAATATAGTGTTGGGTGTTGGGGATGACAAGGGGAGAGAATTGGGGACAAGAATTGGACAAGGCATTGATAAAAAAACAGTGATAGTTAGGCAGTGATTACTATGCTCACCAAGTGTTTGATGAAATGGCCGCATGAAGTTTGAATTTGAATTTTTGGCTGAATTTTGGTGAGTGGTCTGGTCACATGCTTCGTAGTATGGGGATGCTTGGGTTTGGCAAGGTGAACTGGTTTGAGTGGTTTTTGAGAAATGGTGATCTTAGTACCTATTAAGGAATCAATTTTGAATTGTCCTTTGCATAGATTTGGAATTTGTTTCTATTGGTTTGTAAAGTGGGCTTGGGTTCACGTTTACTTGTTCTAGAAAGGGGTGAAAAGAACTGGATTTGTTTCTGTTAGAAAAATTGGACTAGGAACACTCCAAGTAGTCTAGTAGTTAACTTTGGTCAAAATGACCATTTCCTTATGTTGTTTATTTTTGATTTTCTCTTTATTTGATTCTTCTTGGAAATGATCTAGATGATATTGTTTTCATATTTAAACCAATCCTTGCCATTCATGCATTGCAAGCATTCATGCATTCATGCATTCATCACACACACACATTGCAAGCATTCATGCATTCATCACACACACACATGCATTCATATTAATTTTAACAACAAAAGTTTTTGTTAACCCCAAACTTGGGTGATTGGAACTTGATAACCTTGTTTAATATTTTTGGGATGTTACAAACCTTCCCTCCTTAAACAAAATCTCGTCCCGAGACTAAAGAAAAAGAAAACTAGGAACTGAAGAGATCGGGAAACTCAGTCCTAATGTTATCTTCTCGTTCCCACGTAGCTTCTTCTTCAGTGTGGTTACTCCACTGGATATTGAGAAACTTGATACTCCGGGTTCTGGTGGTTCTAAAGGCTTCTTCCAAAATACGAATGGGTACTTCAGGATATGTTAGGTCCTCGTTGATCTATATGGTTCTGTGATCAGTATTTTTGAAAACTTTGGTCTTCTCCGGGACTTCTAGGCATTTGCGAAGTAACGAGGTATGAAACACATTAGGCACGGCTGAAATTTCATCCGATAGTTCCAGTTGATATGATACTTCTCCTCGGCGATTAAAATCGTGAAGGGTCCAATATATCTGGGGGCAAGCTTTCCTTTGAGTTGGAAACGTTGCATTCCTTTCAAGGGTGATACTTTCAGATACACAAAATATCTGATATTGAAGGCTAGGTCTCGACATCTCTTGTCAGCATAACTCTTCTGTCTGGATTGGGTGGTATTAAGGTGCTCACAGATCTTGTGAACTTTCTCTTCGACTTCTCGTAGGATGTCGGGTCCGAAAGTCTGACTCTCTCCTACTTCGGACCAATTCAGCGGGGCACGACACTTCCTTCCGTACATAAACTCAAATGGGGCCATTTGCAAACTGGCTTGGTAACTGTTGTTGTATGAGAATTCCGCGAAAGGTAGACAGTCTTCCCATTTTGATCCATATTCCAACACACAAGATCTCAACATATCTTCGAGTATCTGATTTACTCGCTCTGTTTGTCCATCGGTCTGCGGGTGATAAGCTGTGCTGAAATCTAGTCTTGTTCCTAATCCTTCTTGGACTTTCTTCCCAAATCTTGAGGTAAACTGGGTTCCTTGATCCAACACAATGTTCTTGGGTACTCCATGTAAACTGACTATCCTAGCAATGTACAACTCTGCTAGCTTCGAACTCTGATAAGTGGTCTTGACTGGTAAGAAATGAGCGACTTTCGACAGTCTATCCACTATGACCCAGATAGAGTCATTTCCCCTACTAGATGTAGGCAAACCGGAAATAAAATTCATTCCTACAGAATCCTGTTTCCATTCTAGAATCTGCAAAGGTTGCAAAAGTCTTGCGGCTCTCTGATGTCCCGCTTTGACTCTCTGACAGATAACACATTTGGATATGTAGCTTCCGATTTCTCTCTTCATCTTATGCCACCAAAATTGCTCCTTCAAACGCTGATACATCTTGGTTCCTCCAGGGTGGATAGAATAAAGAGTATCATGGGCTTCTTGCAAAATAGCATGTTTTAACTCTGAATATGCTGGTACACAGATACGTCCTTTGTACCACAAAACTCCTTCTTCATATTCGATGAATCCGGGTACCTTCCCTATACCAATATGCCATTTTATTCCGTCGATACTAGCATTTCCTTTCTGCATCTCCTTGATCTGACTGATCAAAGTGGGTTGAAGTTCTATGCTAGCCAAAAATCCTTCACTAACTAGCTCCATTCTGAAATTTTCCATCTCCTTAGGCAAACTTGGCTGGGCTTCTTTTATCATGATGTTCAATAGACACTGTAATATTCTAAGAGCATCTGCTACCACATTGGCTTTGCCGGGGTGATATTGAATGTCAAGATCATAGTCCTTGATTAACTCTATCCATCTTCTTTGCCTCATATTTAGCTCCTTTTGGGTGAAAATATACCTCAGACTCTTGTGATCCAAATAAATCTCACAGCAGTTACCCATGAGGTAATGCCACCATGTTTTCAAGGCTAAAACTACGGCTGCTAGTTCAAGGTCATGGATAGGGTAATTCTGTTCATGTTGCTTCAGTTGTTAGGATAGATAGGATATGACTTTGCCTTCTGGCATCAGCACACATCCGAGACCAATCTTGGATGCGTCACAATACACATCAAAAGGCTTCGTGATATCTGGCATAATCAATATTGGAGTTGAAATCAATCTCTTCTTGATCTCTTGAAAACTTGCTTCACATTTTTCCGTCCATTCAAACTTCTTATCTTTCTTCAACAATTGGGTCATGGGTCTTGCGATGCTCAAAAATCCTTCTACGAACTTGCGGTAATATCCCGCTAATCCGAGAAAAGTGCGAACTTGGGTTTGAGTGGTTGGGGATTGCCATTCTTCAACATCCTTAACCTTGGCAGTTTCAACAACAATTTCTCCTGCCGACACGATATGTCCTAGGAATCCTACTTACTTTAAACAGAACTCACATTTGCTAAACTTGGCATACAACTAATGCTCTCTAAGGGTTTCAAGGATGGTCCTCAGGTGTAGCTCATGTTCTTGTTCTGATTTGGAATAGATCAGAATGTCATCGATGAAAACGATGACAAACTTATCTAGGAAGTTCATAAAGTTCTTATTCATGAGGTTCATGAAATAAGCGGGGGCATTGGTTAATCCAAAATACATGACCGTGTACTCATACAGTCCATATCTGGTGGTAAAGGTAGTGCCTGGAATATCCTCTGCGCGAATCTTGAGTTGATGATAACCAGTTCTAAGATCAATCTTAGAAAACACTTTGGCACTGGTCAACTGGTCAAACAGATCTTCTATCTTTGGCAGTGGGTACTTGTTCTTAATGGTGACATCATTCAGCTTCCGATAATCCGTGCACAAACGGTTACCTCCATCTTTCTTGTCGTGGGAATGACCACGGCAGATGCTGCAATCGGCAGCGAGTAGTAGAACCTGAGGCAAGGGCGGTCAGCCATCTGCGGTGCGAGATAAGGGTGGAGACACAAGGATTTACCCAGGTTCGCCCCCCGGAGGGTAAAGACCTACTCCTGCTAGATTGTATTATGGTGAGAGTACAATGGGGCGAGCTCGGCGGCTAGGCAGCGAGTCGCTTGGGTGTATGATGGAACGTATCCTCTAGGGAGATTTATATAGACTCACCTCCCTAGGGTTTACAGATCTCAACCAAATCTGTTAAGGTTTCAGCGATTGTTTAACCTAATCCGACTGGGCCTATCTACGCTTCTGGGCCTTCAGCTTCCAATCGCCTGTGTCCACGCCAGGTCTTGATCCAGTCGCCGTCCCGCAGGCCCACTCGCTGGCACCTGGGCCAGTCGGAAACGTCCTGCTGGGTATACCCCGGTAGGCATATCCCCGTCAGTAGTCCCCGAGGCCGTCGTTGATTGGTCGTAGGTGGTTGCTGGCAGTCGGTGTATACGGGTCCAATGCGGACGCCCAGTCAAATCAGCGGCGGACTCCTAAATAAAGGAAAAACTAGTTATTATAGTCGCACTAACGGCGACCGATCGGGTCGCAGCTCGGCGAACGGGTCGGCGAATATTCAGTCACTGTTATAGTGATCGGGTCGGCGAATCGTCAAGTCGCGTGGAGCGACGAGTCGAGTGGATGAAGTTGGACCGTCAAGTGGGGTCAAAACTAGCCGTTGGGGTAATCCAACGGTAACTTTCGGCGTAATCACCGCGTAGTAACGGCTCCCGAAATTGGCGGGTAACAACCGCTATATAAGGAGAATGACAGGCGAGCGGGGAAACACTCCTTCATCTTTCCTCCGATCTCGCCCATCTTTGTTTCCACTCCGCATCGCGATCCAACTGATCCAGAGAGCCCCGACCTCCACGAATCTTCCAACCAATGGCCCCCTCCACCAAACCATGGGGCAGATCCAAGTGCACCAGGGCGCTACTGGCGTCCTTCGAGGAGGCCGAGATCCTGCGCGCCGGCAGATGGCGCATCCCCGCAGCCGAAGAAGTGACTCCGGACCCGCGCGAGGGAGAGTTCGACTGCTTCACCAGCCACCTAGAGCGGGGGCTGGGGTTTCCCACTTCCCTCTTCTTCCGGCGTTTCTGCGCCTACTACGGGATCCAGCCGTCGGACCTGGGCCCAGATAGTATCGAGCAGCTCGTCATTTTCATGGCATTCTGCGAGTGCTATCTGGGCTACAGGCCCTACTTCCCCTTGTGGCAAGATCTATTCCATGGGAGGATCAGTCGCAAAGAATCAGGCGGCTCGATGCTGGCTACGGGTGGCCTGACATTTCAACTGAAGTTGAAGGTGTCGTTCTTCGACATGATGCTCCCCGCCAAGGCGGCAAACGAATGGAAGAAATCCTGGTTCTACGTCACCGAATCGACTCCAGACGGCGAGGTGGCGCTTCCAAGGTACTCCGCCGACCGGCCTGAACCGCGTCGGCTCCAGGTCGGCAAGCTCCCGCTGGATCAGCGGATGGTTGTCGACGAAATGTTGCAAACCATCTGCAGTCTGAAGAAGAAAGGCCTCCAAACCATCAACCTCTACAACTGCTGGCTCGGGCGGCGGCTCGTGCCTTTGGCTCGCCGCGACCATTACATGTACGAGTATACGGGTAGGGACGACCCGACGAAATCCTGCCTCATCGAGTGGAAACTTGAAGACTACATCCTGGCCCTGAAGAAGATCACCCAAGCGACGTACCTGGACGCGAAGCCGGGGTCGCCCCCTATACCGCAAGGCGCCCAGCTCCGACGGTAAGTCGCCGTTTTCGCCAGCATTTGCAGTCGCAGATGATGCATTCGCGGTTATGCTAACTTTGTCTCATGCTTGTTGTACTTGTTCCAAGTGGTGGAAGGATGGCTCCCACCCGCAGACGACGAGAACTCGAGCTCGACCGTCCAGGACGGGAGCGAGTCGCCACCCGCCAAAGGCGACGTCAGGAGCGACGCGGGTGATGACGACGATGACGACGAAGACGAGCCCATGGAAGACGCCGCCCCGATGGTTTGCAAAACTCGCGGGCAACATCAGTGCGAGCTCGAGGCGAGTAGGATCCTCGAACCTCACGATGACGATGATGACGAGCTCCCCGAGCACACCTCACGTCGTGAGGCCACGCCGTCGAAGAAGAAGAAGAAGGAGGAGGTTAAGGCTCCGCCGAGGAGGACGACGAAGCCGGCGAAGTAGGCGCCTCCGCCCCGTTCTGCGACTAGTTCCGACGCCACCAGCTCGGCTAAGGGCGAAGCGGCGCGCACGACAGTAGCACCGGATGCTGCCGCTCCCCTGGATGAGGTACCTCTAGCATCGCTTCCACCCCCATTTGCCCCGGTCTCTGGGTTGGGGGCTACTCCAGACGCAGCAGCTTCGCCTCCCAGGAAAGCTCCCGCAGATGTCATCACGGAGGCTCCTGCCGCGGCCTCGTCTTCGAAGAGGCCCTCTGTGTCTTGGGCACACGATGTGTTCGAGATGGGCCTCAGTCGGAAGTTGGGCCCGAGCTGGAGAAGCCGGCAAGCATCCGCACGGGTCTGCGGTTCATACCAGTCGCCAAGTAAGTCTTGTTCATCTGCTTGCCTTCCGTTGTAATCGGATAGTTTTACTCATATCATTGTTTCACAGGACTGGAGTTAAAAAGATCGGCCATCCTTCCGTGGCCAAGGTTCTGCCAGTCGTCACCGAGGAGGACCCCTCACGGAAGAGGAAATTTGACGAAGTCACTGCTCCCGCAGACAGCGCTAAGAGGGCGAAAGACGACGACGTCATCACAGTCTCTGACAACACGGCAGTTGCGCCAAGCGATCCTCCGACTACGGCGGAACTGGCCTCGAAGACCAAGGAGGCTGTTTCCTCGCCCAGAGTGGCCGAGCCGGCTCCTAGTGGCGCTGGGGCGTCCGCTGCGACTTTCCCCCGCTTCATGGCCAAAGCAGCCATAGCGAGTGGCGCGGCGCCATTGAGCCAGACGCCTGGGGTCGCCGAGACGGAGGTCGAGCAGCGTCGCGGACACACTCCGGTCCTGCTTGCGTCTGTGGACGCGTTGCAGCTCCACGCCATGCTGGGCACAGCCATCCAGGTATGTCCAGTCCCCGAGGATCGGGCCACTGAATTTCAGTGGTCGGATTCTTTAGTGTTTTTGTAGCGTCCAGTCCCCGAGTGCCTAGTCGCTAAATTTCAGTAGGTGGGAACTTAGGTTTTTTTATCTCCAGTCCCCGAGTGCCTAGTCGCTGAATTTCAGCGGGTGGGCACTTAGGATTTTTTATGTTGTTGACGGTTTAATTTGTGCGCAGGGCCTGCAGCGCGAATCGGCCGATCGGCTTGCAGCAAAGTATCGCATGGAGAAGGAACTTGTTGCCGTCCAGGAGACGAACAAGGGGCTGCAAGCCGTTGCAGCTGAGGAGGAGGAAGTCCGCCGGGGCCTTGTCCCGGTGGGTGACCTGACGGCGGCTCAATCTTCGTTGAGTGCGGCCGAGAAACGGATCGCTGACCTGGAGCGCGAGCTCAAGGAAGCGAAGGCGGAGGCGAGCTCGGGGGAGGGACGAGCGAAAGCTGTTGTCACTGCTGCCGCTGAAGAACGGAAGGTGTCGGACGCACTCCTTGTTGGGCTGCAGAACAACTTCTCCTCGCTTCAAAGCTTCATCACGGGCCTCTGCCGTCCGCCTATTGGTAAACTTTTCTTCCTCTGCCTGGAGTCATTATGGAGTCGTTGGTGTACTCACTGCCGGCTTCTGTCCATAGGCCGGATTATTGACAGCTTGGAGGAGGCGCAGTCATACGACGCGCGGTAGTGTGTGACCACTCTGGTCGACTCGGCCGCGTTGTCCGCGGCTTGCATTCGAGCGTATCTTCAGGAGATATCGCCCACGGAAGTGATTCATAGCAACCTCGTCGAGGTATGGCGTTATCTGGAGAAGGCTCCGACAGTCATCGAATTCATGGCGCGGTCGGCCTTCCGGCGCGGGGCGGCGACGGCTCTGAGCCTGGGGCTTGCCCATTTCCCAGAGGATTTCGACCTTGATGATGTGACGAGTGGCTACCCCTCGTCGACGGGCTCTGTGGAGATTGCCGAGGTGCTGAAGCTGACGGACCGGGCCGTGGTGTATGCCGATCGCGTTTGGGCGATGGGCGACCTCCTCCCCTACAAGGAGACGACTGTCGCTCCCAACGATCCTGAACCGAAGCATCGGGACTTCAAGGTTGAGCAGCCATTCCGTGCGGTGATGGCAGGTGAGTTGACGACGTACCCATCGAACCCGTACGTGCCCTTCATTCGCAACCGCAGGGGTGGCGGCAAGTCAGCATCGGAACCTGCGGAGTAAAAGCATTGTGCCCTGGGGCGTTAGTAGTAAATAGTCATTGGACTTATCTTGTATTTTGGAACAACTTTGTTCTGCTGTAACACCACTTCGTGTTATTTTGTGGATTGTTTCGTGATTATGATTGTTGATTGGACGAGTCTCCGAGCGCGTCCGCCCTTTTTATGGGGTTTACCTCGCTTGTTATGTGTTTGCGATTTTGAATGTTTTTCTATTGTTTCGTTATTGAAGTTGACTCGCCAGAGCTCGGAGAGCCAGTCGCAGGGCGACTCCCGTGGGTGCTCTGTACTTGACCGTTTTCCCGTGCGCGAACGAGGTCGGGTGGCCGAGTCCCCGAGCGTGGTACTTGGTGGTTCTAGTCGCAACTCAAAGGTAGGTGAGGACTAAGCGCGTTAGACTGAGCGCGTCGCTCCTGCCTGACCCAAAGGATCAGTCGCATGGCAAGTCCTGGGCACGCTCTAATACTGGGCGTTTTTCCCTAGCCGCTCATATTTGACTGGACGTCAGTCCCCGAGCGTGGTACTTGGACGTTCGAGTCTCTATGCCGAGGATGCGGAGGACTTTGTCGCTATAAGAAGCGAATACAGTTGTCTTGGCTCGGTGAGCCAGTCAGGCTAGGCGACTCCAATGGGGCTCCGGGTTGGCGTTTTTCGTGGACGTTACGAGGCCTGGAGTTTTCCAGTGTCCTCGTGCCGCACTACTTGTCCGTGCCGGTCGCTTTACCAGAGGTTGACTTCTGCGAGTAGTATAACGCTGTTATTACGAGTGCGAGTGGCACAAGACATGGAGAGTAGACACAATTTTCGGTAACCGATCTTGTTTTATTTCATAGCGGGTGGAGAGTACATGTATGGAGTTCTAGGAGTAGAACTTTCGTAGGAGGTTTACATTCCATGGCCGCTTGACGTCGAGCTTTCCGTCTCCTCAGACGTCGGTGAGGTAGTAGGCGTCGTTGCCTAGAACTCGCCCGATGGCGAATGGTCCCTCCCAGGGGGGTAGAGCTTGTGCATGCCCTTTTTGTCCTGGATGAGGCGAAGTACCAGGTCGCCTTCCTGGAAAGTGCGAGTCCTTACTCGCCGGCTATGGTAGCGGCGGAGCCCTTGCTCGTAGATGGCGGTGCAGGAGAGAGCTAGGTCGTGTGCCTCGTCGAGATGGTCGACTCCATCCTGGCGTGCGAGTTCGTTTTCGTCCTCCGTGTAGTTGACCACCCTGGACGTGTCGTGCTCTAGGTCGGTGGGCATGACTGCCTTGGCGTCGTACACCATGAAGAAGGGGGTGAAGCTTGTCGACCTGTTGATGGAGGTGTGGATGCCCCAGATGACGGAGGGTAGCTCCTCGACCTAGCACCCGGTGGTGCGCTCGAGCGGTACTTGGAGCCGTGGCTTCAGGCCGTGGAGGATGCTCTGGTTGGCTCATTCCGCCTGGCCGTTGGACTCCGGGTGGGCGACTAATGCGAGGTCGAGTCGGATGTGATGTTCCTTGCAGAACTCGGCCATGGCTCCTTTGGCGAAGTTGGTGTCGTTGTCCGTGATGATGCTGTTTGGGAACCCGTAGCGATAGATTAGCTCGCGTAAGAACTTGGTGACGGTCTTCCCGTCGCATTTCCGGACTGGCTTGGCCTCCACCCATTTTTTGAATTTCTCGACTGCGACCAGGAGGTGGGTGAAGCCGGAAGGGGCCTTCTTGAAAGGTCCTACCATGTCTATACCCCACACGGAGAACGACCAGGTGATGGGGATTGTCTTGAGCGCCGAGCTCGGCACGTGGGTCTGGTTGGCGTATTTCTGGCACCCGACGCACCGCTGGACGATGTCGATAGCGTCTGCATGTGCGGTGGGCCAGTAGAAGCCATGCCGCATAGCCTTTGCGACAAGAGAGCGGGCGCCGGCATGGTGGCCGCAGTCGCCGGAGTGGATGTCTTGGAGGACTTTGCGTCCTTCAGCGGGTTGAATGCAGCGTTGGAACACGCCGGTCACGCTGCGCTTATGGAGCTCGCCGTTGATCATGACGAAGGATTTTCAGCGACGTGCTATCATCCCGGCGTCCGTCTCGTCTGCTGGAAAGGTACCTCCCTCCAGGTAGGCAACGTACGGCGTGGTCCAGTCGTCTGGCTCGGCGATGAGTGCGACCAGGGCTGCCTCTGGCTGCAGAGGGATTCCGATGTCGATCTCCCTTGGGGGAGAGACGGAAGGCTTGGTGATGGTGTCAAGGAAGACGCCGGCGGGTGGTGCGAGTCGAGCCTAGCCGATGCAAGAGAGTGTGTCGGCCTCCTCGTTCTTTCGCCTGTCAATCCACTCGACGGAGTAGCCTGCGAAGTGTTCGCCTAGCTTGTCCACTGCTTTGCAGTATGCCGCCATGGTGGGGGAGACGGCGTGGCAGGTGCCAGCTACTTGCCCGGCGACGAGGTCGGAGTCTCCATAGCGGCGCAGGCGGTTGACGTTCATATCCTTGGCAGCTCGCATGCCGTGGAGTAGTGCCTCGTACTCGACCATGTTGTTCGTGCAGGGGGTGAAGTCGAGGCAGAGGACGTAGCGGAGCTTGTCGCCCTTTGGAGAAGTTAGCACGATCCCTGCTCCTGCGCCATCCACTTTCTTGGAGCCGTCGAAGTGTAGGCTCCAATAATGGAGGTACGGCAGCTTTTCTGGCTGCTGGGCCTCTTCCCAGTCGGTGATGAAGTCCGCGAGAGCCTGCGACTTGATCTCTTTGCACGGCTCGTACTTGATGTTGTGTACGCCGATCTCGACGGCCCACTTGGTGACTCGCCCGGTCGCCTCACGGTTGCGGATGATGTCCTGCAACGGTGCGGAGGAGACGACCGTTATGGGTGCTCCTGGAAGTAGTGTGGCAGTCGCCGCTGTGCTCTGAAGACCGCGTATACCAGTTTCTGGTATTGCGGGTAGCACTGGAGAGACGCGGTGAGGACTTCGCTGATGTAGTACACTGGTCGCTGCACCGGGTGCTCCTTTCCCTCCTCTGGTCGCTCGACGACCATGACGGCGCTGACGACGCGCTCGGAAGCCGCGACGTAGACCAGCATGGGTTCCTTGTCGACGGGAGCGGCGAGTAGCGGTGCTGCGAGTAGCACCTTCTTGAGGTCGCGGAGCGCATCATCCGCCTCCTTGTCCCACTGGAAGGTGGGATTCTTGCGCATCAGGAGGTAGAGGGGGATCGCCTTTTCACCCAATCGGGGGATGAAGCGACTGAGAGCCGCGACTCGCCCGGCCAGCCTCTGGACGTCGCGCAGGCACTCGGGTTTGCTGAATCAGACAGGTGATCTCCATGGCGACGCACTTTGTTGAATCAGGCCTATCTCCAGCATAGCATCCAGTTGCGTCTTTAGCTCCACTAATTCAGACGGGTTCATACTATAAGGTCTCTGAGCTATGGGTCCAGTTCCAAGGATTAGTTCAATGATAAAATCGATATCCTGATCTGGGGGCATACCGGGCAATACATCTGGGAATACGTCGGGGTATTCATAGACTACTCTGACTTGATCAATGGTTGGCTGGTCTAGACTCTTTCTGCACTTGAATAAACGTGGCAAAGTTTCAGATACATGCTTTACTGATACTCCAGTGGTACTAGTCATGGTTAAGGCTTTCTTGGCACAGTCGATTAATCATGTATGTTTCGACATCCAATCCATTCCTAGTACTACTTCCAAACCTTTGGTTCCAAGTACTATTAGATTAGCATAAAAATATATTCCATGGATTCTGATAGGTACGGCCTTGCAAATTTGTCTAGCTTTGGTGGTTGAACCAGGTATTTGAACTATCATAACATGCTTCAATTTTGTTGGTTGAATCTTACTAGTGCATGCAAATTCTTCTGTAACAAATGAGGGTGATGCTCCAGAATCAAACAACACTCTTGCAAGTATCGAGTTAACAGAAAACATACCCAGCATGGCATCTGGCGTTTCCTGAGCTTATTTACCATTCATGTGAAATAGACGGCCGTTGCGGTTGAGTGAGTTCCCTAGGGCAGATCTTGTTCCAGGCTAAACACGACGTTGCTGCTGAGCTGGTTCATTCACATTGGTGGCTGTGGCAGCTTCTT
The DNA here is from genome assembly GCA_910589765.1 of Avena atlantica. Classification (NCBI taxonomy): domain Eukaryota; kingdom Viridiplantae; phylum Streptophyta; class Magnoliopsida; order Poales; family Poaceae; genus Avena; species Avena atlantica. Next base: position 276,357,382 of record OU342734.1, on the reverse strand, counting down.
GGGGCACTCGTTGGAGTAGTGACCCTTGACTCCGCATTCAAAACAAGTAACATGAGACTTGTCGTTTCCTGCAATAGGCACGACACTGCTTCCAGTCCTTGGGGCAGTGTTGGGGTTGTTGGGGTTGTTGTTTTTGTTGGACTTGGGTGTTGCACGGTTGAAATTGTTGGAGTTGCCGGGGTTGTTGTTGTGGTTTCCTCCAGGCCTTGGGTTTCCTCCTCCACGGTTGGGATAGTTAGGACGGGACATATTTGGTCTATTGTTTCTCGGGGCATATCCTGTAGATGGGTTGGGGAAATACTTTGGGGTATGGTGGGATCCTGGTTGATTCATCATCCGACGCTTTTGATTCTCATTTGCTTGGTTGATCTTGCCTTCCATCTAGATTGCAGAATCCACTAAAGCTTCAATGTCAGCGAAAGGAATGTTGACTAATACTGTCTGCATCTCATCATGCAGACAATTCAAGAATCTCTCCTTCTTGGCTTCAGTGTCAATCTCATCTGGTGCATACCTAGCTAATGACAGCAATCTTTCACGGTACTCAACTACTGTCATCCTCCCTTACTTCAATTCTATGAACTCATCTCTCATCCTCTTGACTAAACTCGGTGGCACGTGGGTTCTGCTGAACTTGAGTTTGAATTCATCCCAATTCATCATCTTTCCTCCATTCATGGTGCGAATGCTATTCCACCAAGCTCTTGCATCACCTGCCAGATAATGGGTGGCAAACAGTACTTTCTCATTGGCCTGCACTCCTGCGACTTCTAAGTTTTTCTCCATGGTCCGTAGCAAGTCATCAGCATCTAAGGGCTCTTCAGACTTACTAAATATGGGGGGATTGGTGTTCTGAAAGTTCTTGAGCTTGGATCCATGGTTGTCCTGGTTGTAGGGTTCGCAGCATAGAAAACAAAAAATTCCTACGATGGGAACAACTAAGTACTAAGATCTATCTACTAGATATAAGCAACGGGTGGATATACATCCATGGAATACATACCCTCGAAGACCGAATAGAGTTAACGAGGTTATACTCGTGGATGATGTATTCAAACGCTTGCCGATCTCAAGATCTTGATGAAGTCCATCTGGTCCAGCCGGTCCAACACCATCAAGTCAAACACCGCAAAGTAGTGGTGCATCCGTGATTGCACACACGTCAGTGTACCCCGACAACCTCCGCGCCCTCGCTCTAGTGAAGCAGCGGAAGCAACAAATCCTTCTATAAAAAGCAACAGGGAACATGTATCTCGCTGATCAGAGACCATTGGAAACTCTAAAGGGGGAGAGAGATCCTTCGCGAGGAGGTGTGCTTTGAGAGGAGGAGATGGGGACCTTTTATAGGGAGAAGGGGGCACCCCAAGGGGCATGGCGCCCAGCCATGGTGGCTGCCCCCACCTCTTCCACATTCATGTGGGTGGAGCTCCCACTCAAAATGAAAAGCCTCCACTCCCATAAAAGAGCCTCCACTCAATAATCCACTCACACGCATTAAATTTCCACCAAATTTAATGCAAGCTCTCATTTAAATAAAAATCTTTTATTTATTTATTCAGAATTTTGTTAATTACTTTAATTAACAAACATTCACATAAAACCCCTTGCTAGTATTCAATTTCACATGTAGAACCAGTTTCAGTAATTTCAACCGAAACAGTTTCGGTGTCTAGTGAAATAAATTCATGCGCTTACCTTTTTCTTTCTCTGGCATATTGTTTGCTCTAAATGGTGTCGATATCCCTTAAGTGTGTTCCTATGGTTCGCGAATAATGTAGTCATGATCGAGACCCCTCTTCGATCAATAATCAGCAGCGGGACCTGGAGATCCGTACTGACTCGCACATATTCAACGATGACTTATGTGATCGTGTGAACCTTATATGCATGTAGCTCAATCCCTTTGTCTCGCGATATATTACATGTCCGAGATTCGACCATCGATATCTCCATACCTAGTTTGATCTCATTACCGACATGTACTATTTTCTTGTTCCTGTGATATAACATTTTAGTGATCAAATCACTTGCTTGCAAGCTAACTAATGTGATATCACCAAGAGGGCCCAGAGTATATCTATCCGTCATCGGGATGGAAAAAATCCACTCTTGATCCATGAGCCTCAACATAACATGTTCATAGCACTGAACCCATCTTTATAGTCACCATGTTACGGTGTCACGTTTGATGTTATCAAGATACTCTTCCGGTGATAGTGATTGACATGATCTCATGGTCTAAGGACTAAGATTGCTTCATATGATGTTATAGCAATATAAACACAATGACTTTGATCGTAATGCTATACTTCGGATGAATGTTTATCACATCATTCCAACAATGTTGTGACCTTGTTATTCACAACATCCAATGTCCATGATCAGGAAACCTTTGATCATCTTGTTAATCAATGAGCTAGTTTATGAGAGAGGCATAACTATGAACAATCTATTTGTTTATTAAACACACATGTATTAACGTTTTCGTATTAATACAATTATAGCATCCAAAATAAACATTTATCATAAATACGGAATACGATAATAACCACTTAATTATTGCTTCTCGGGCATATTCCCTTCACTGGTTTCCATGACCTTGATTGTTATGGGCCATCTGAGCTATCTGTTGAAGGGTGGCTAGATTATCTTGACGTTCAGTTCTTTCAGACAGTCAAAAACCAACATTTGCAAGATTTGCAGCATTGGGTCCTGAGATGAACTGCTCCCTCCGCGAGGCATCTGAAGGTTGAGATAGATCATGAGACAAGAGGGAAATTTCTAAGGTTCATGGATTTGTTTTTGAAAAGCTTTTAAACTTTGAGTTTGACTTTGATTTTTCCAACTAGAAACTTGCTTTTCATTCATTCATTCATTCATTCATTCATAGCACCCAATACAAACACACACCACACTAAGGTAACGAATGGTTTTAAAAACCATTCTATGAAGCTATGATACAGTGGGACCGGATACAACTCACACCTACGATAGTGCTCAAGTGCTACTACTCATCATAATCGGTGGCTTCTTCATCATCAATGAAGGAGGAATCATCATCATCAGTGTGGAAGTCCATGGCTTGGTCCTCCAGGTAGTCATCATCATCACTGAGGTAGGAGTAGGGATCTCCACGAATATCTTCCCATGCATTCTCCCTCTCCTCAAGCTGCATGTCCCACTCATGGATGGTCTCCTCCAAGTCTGACACTTTGTGACGAAGGCGAGCAATGATGCGATCCTTCTTGTCACGCAGACGGCGAAATGACTTGCGCTCCTTCGCAAGGATGGCGAGGGTCTGGTCCTTCTTGACTGCAATGGCATAGTTGTGGTTAGCGTATGCACGGTGAAGGGATACGGGTAGGCTACACTAGCACAAATAAAAAATTTCTACCACGTAAACCAAGAATACTGTTGTCATAAATCACGGGATTACCACTAGACACGCAGTTGTGGAACTTGATGAAGCGCGTCAAGGAAGTGCAGACATTCTACGTCTCCTCCTTGTCCTCGTCCCATGAGCATCTCCGCTTGCGCGGCTCGTCCAAGTGACACAGATGCAGCACCTCCGAGGTATCCACACGTACGGGGTGGAAGCGTCAGACGCAAGACTGCTAGGCCCACGTGTGCAACACAGGCGTGAGGAGTGGCGGCTGGGTGGAATGGTCTAACCCTGGTCAGCACGCCCCACCCTCTCTTATATAGGCGTCCCTAGTGGGATTCTATATTAGTAGCCCATTAGTGGCCTAAGACTGGTCTAATTATGATATAATCCTCATTAGGCTTCCAGCCCCTTAAGTGTGTGACCCTATAGGTTCATATACGTATAGACATGACACGAATACACTTATTCTGTAAATAGTTGGTAGAGGCCTCTAGCAAGACGTGTCAACTCCTAAACGCATACAAAGATCATATCGGACGAACCATCACAAGGTTTAGTACATGTCTTTCCATTTGCCTCACGATATTTGGTCTAGCTCCAAGCTGACCTCCCTTTCTCGATACTGTGATTCGGAATCCCTTTACTAGGTTAACTCTTAACCTTATGTAGCACGGCCATGCATTTATGGATCCGATCACTCGAGGGGCCCAGAGATATCTCTCTCAAGTAGAGAGGGGAAAATCCCATCTTGATTGACCATGCCTTGCAGCATGCTTCAGGACAAACCCGAAAGATACCTTTATAACTACCCAGTTACAGAGCAGCGTCTGATAGCCCCAAAGTAGGTAGATCCACATCTGAAGTACATGCGACAATCTCAGGTCTAAGGACAAAACGTACACGATGTGTAGAGAGAGCTGCAAGTCTAATTGTCAGTCTCAATTTGGGTCAGTCCAACCCCATGTTCATAACATGTGTCCACATCATTGGTTTGACATCTCCATGTCTATGACTTGCGAAACATAGTAATCAACCAATCGATATGCTAGTCTAATATTCACGTGTGTCCTCACATGAACTCCGACTAGGGACAACTATTAGATAACCAGACAAGTATAGAGTTTCACAAACAATTCACATAATTTCCAATCAATACAAGTTGCATGATATGGATATTCAAGGAACATTACAATAACTCATGGATACATAAGAAATATAATCATCTATATGATTGCCTCTAGGGCATATTTCCTTCACGCGGGCGTTGTCCAACTCCTTCTTCCTGTCATACAACATGAAGTCGAGATGATCCACTTGATGCTTCAGCTCCGGGTGGGCTGGTACCTCCAATGGTTGTCCCATAGCATCACGCCTTGCATAGTACTCAAAGAAGATGCCCTTGATGTGATTGATGCTTTGCCCACACTGACGGGCAAGAGCCTCCTGCATAGCCCTGGTGAGTCCATCTAGCCAGTTATTCTCCCTCAAGATGAATTGGATCCCCTCTGAGGTGGGTGCCTCCATCTTTCCTCTGAGATTTGCAATGATCAGCCATTGTAGTTATCCTCCTTGATGATCATTGAGTTGTGCTCCAAAGAACATGGGGTGCGGGTGCTCAAGAAGTTCCGAGAGTTGGTCTAAATTGCGCTCGAAGATGAGCTGTCCTCCATCGCCCAACTGGTAGAACTTGCTATACTTTACCTCCATCTATAAGAATGTAGGATAAGTAAGTTAGTGAGGTGATCAAGTGTGTCCAATTTTATGTAGGATTGCAAGAATTTTTTAGGAACATAAATTTTCTTCAAAGAATCTTAGTGATAAAAATGAGAATAGGTTTTCATAAATACTTGCTTATTTTTATTTGAAACAATGTTTTTGATTCAAGCGTCCATTCTAATTAGGGTCTCCTATGGTCAGGATGGCTCTGATACCAACTTGTCAACACCCGGATTTTTAATCCCAGATGCCTATTATACCATACATCGCAATCCCAGGATTACCATTTTTGCGAGACATAATAGATTGGTACCATAGTTCATCGTCCATTACAAACCATAATAAAGGTCTTACAAATAAAGGATCTCATTATCCAGTATTAATATAATCAACGCAGCGGAATAATAATAATAGTAGCATGGTCGGGGCTCCATCTTCAGGGTCACATGCAATGCTGACGACGGGAGATGATCCTAGTTGTCATAGACTTCCTGCTATCCATCATCCTGGTAGTCCTCTTCATAGTCTGGCCATGAGATATCCAGGGACAAAGCCATGAGTGCTCTTTAAGTACTCGCAAACTAATACTAACAAGTAAGGTGGTTCGAGTAGGAACCTTAAGCTCTAGGTTTATTTTGCAAAAAGATAGATTTATCTCTAACTGAGTTTAGAAGTAAAGAAAACTAACTTAATGTTTTACAACACCTAAGTGGGAACTTAGTTTTCATGTTCACAACCCTGTTGTGGTCAAGTCAAAGTTATAGTTCATTTCATAAGTAATTTTGAAAACATCTGACGACGGAACAGTATGGCCACTCCAACTGTCCATAACCGTGGACATGGCTATTCGAATAGTTTGACACTCTACAGGTGGTACACTTTCACCACAACATTTGATACATCCGTCAGGAACAATCCTGAATCACCATACTCAGTATGCGGATAATCAATCCTAACCTTTCAATTACACACCCTAGTATAGGTACCTCCCCTGTGAGTTTGGCCTCCCAAACATGACCATATGTCATCTTGGGAACTGCACAGGTGGACAATCATCACGAGGTAGCCTCATCTCAACCTCTTCCGCAAGGGGAACACATACTAAGATATATAAACTTCCAGTTAAGCCTTACCCAATTCAGGTATTGTGGTTGTACTGTGAAATTGGAATGGTATTGCATCCGAACCCAACCATCAGTTTTTATAAAGGTCTAAGGCTCATGCCTCAACATTTTCCTCATCAAATCATACGGTGTTCATCACACATGTAAAAAAATTTCATTAGAATGACTCATCATTCCAAGGTTTTCATAATCATTTTCACCAAGTATTCCCATCTAAAGTGATCAACTTTTATATTTAGCACTAGCCACTAAAATTGAGGGTAATCACTAATGAGGGGTTCTAATCAAGTGTGACTTATCCAAATCTAGATCTAATGCCTCAGTGTGACATCTAGTTCCAACTAACTTAGGCCAAGTTTTATGCTCTTTATGCTTTCTATACTATCCTTCCAAAACTCACAAAACATGAACTAAAAGTAATAAAGGACTTTGATAAAGAAATAAAAGAATAAAGCTTGCAAGTAAAACTAGGATTTGGTATAATTAAGGTTGCATAACCAAATCATGCCTAATGCATTGCATAGGTTATCTTGTAGGATTAGACTTGCAACTGGGACTTGCATGGTTTAGCTTAGCTTGCGTAGTTACTAGCTTGCCTTGATTGGTGCAGTGGTTGAAGTTTTCTTCTTCTTCGTAGTACTCATCCTCCTAGTAGCCTTGGTCGGTACTAGTGTCTATAAATGAATATGAGGTACACAATCACCAAACAATACTTAACTACCTCTATTTAGCACACAAAGGTTCACACTAGATGATCTAGCATCATCACAATCATCACATGAAATAAAGCCCTAGTCTTATTTATTTTATTTTAGAAAAGTAATTTCTACTCACTGAAAACTACTTAAGATTTAATATTCTCCAATTAAAATATGGGATCATGTTGACACATGTCATCACCACATATTTTAATACTTGGCAATGTGATTTAAAGTGGTGTCACAATTTAATAAGGTTTAACATTACTATTTTAAATAATTAAAGTGACTACAAATGCCTATGGGGCATTCTTTTAATACTAGTCTAGTATCACTGCAAGTAAACCTAGATATTTTTATATATTCAGAAAGATCTTGTCAAATGTGATTTTTGAGAGTTGGAATCAACTCAAAAGCATTTATGGTTGATTTTTGAAAATGTTTGAATGTGTAAAAGTCTCTATTTTGTTATTTTTGCTATAGGTGATCTATAATTCTATATGGTGGGAATCCAACGGGCTTGGATTGATAATCTCAATACCTTTCTAACAAAATTGGTTTCATGCAATTTGGTTCAGTGAATCTCTCTGAATTGGTTTTTGAATCTACTGACTGAACTAGAGTTTAACTAAATTGGAAAATATCTATTTGAATGGCTGGGCTACGCGCGGGACAGTTACTGGGTCGGCCAAGCGGCACAGCGCGTGCAGCGGGCTGCTTACAGGGGGTCCACGCGTCAGCGGCTCAGTCTAAGCGAAGGGGTATGTTTCAATCTGGGCCGTGTGATTAGACTAGGATCCTATGGCTGGGGTGCGTCGTCTCCGTCGAACTACTCCGACGAGACTGAACCCTAACGAAGACGGTGGGGGTACGCGGCGGCTTAGCAGGGCTCCAGCTAGGGTCGGCGATGGGGGCGAACGATGTTATTGATGACAGCGCTTAGAACGATGGTCGCGGCGGCTCTTGGGGTGGCTCCAATCAATGGATTCGCTCCTCCTTTGCAGCGGCAGACTCCAGCAAAATTCCGGCGATGCGGAGCTCGCCTTGCTCCGAGGAAGGGTCAGGGGTGTTATGTGAGGAGTGGGGAGTGCGGTGCTGTGAAGAATTGAGGCAGGGGTGGCCTCTATTTATACACCGGCGAGAGGGGCAGCGCGGGATGGTCAGGGCTCGTCGGTGACGACGGTGCAGTGAGCTAACGACATAGAGAAGGGCGTAGGACAGTGTGGTGTCTCCTGGCGATCATCACGGGCTTAATAGCGTGGCACGGGGCGGTCGAGAATGGTCATAACGGGTCGGCGCTCTGGGTGGCACCGACGGCATTTTAGACAACGTACAGGGGATACTGGTCGCGCGGCGGCGAACGGGCATGTCTGGGGGATAGCTAGGGTCATGGGGCATGCAGTGATGCATGGCGTGTGCATGCATGTCGGCTATGGCGCTCTGGCGCACTCTCGGCATGGCAGAGAGGAAATGGGTGCGCCTATTCTTAGTGGTCCAGGGCCTGGCTGCGCTCGAGGGTTGGACAGGGGGTGGCGGTGGACGGTGGCCTGCCTACTGGATATCATGGACGGGCGCGGCGTTTCCTCCTGCGTGCTGGCGAGTGAGCTTAGGGTGGCGTGACACTGGTGCAATGGGTAGAGGGCTAGCTTGTTCAATGCAGTGTTGGGTGCCGGGGGTGACAAGGGGTGAGAATTGGGGACAAGAATTGGACAAGGCATTGATCAAAAACAGTGATAGTTAGGAGTGATTACTATGCTCACCAAGTGTTTGATAAAATGGCCGCATGAAGTTTGAATTTGAATTTTTGGCTGAATTTTGGTGAGTGCTCTGGTCACATTCTTGGTAGTCTGAGGGTGCTTGGGTTTGTCAAGGTGAACTGGTTTGAGTGGTTTTTGAGAAATGGTGATCTTAGTACCTATTAAGGATTCAATTTTGAATTGTCATTTGCATAGATTTGGAATTTGTTTCCGTTGGTTTGTAAATTGGGATTGGGTTCAATTTTACGTGTTCTAGCAAGAGGTGAAAAGAATTGGATTTTTTCTGTTAGAAAACTTGGACTAGGAACACTCAAAGTAGTCTAATAGTTAACTTTGGTCAAAATGACCATTTGCTTATGTTGTTTATTTTTTATTTTCTCTTCATTTGATTATGCATGGAAATGATCTAGATGATATTGTTTTCATCTTTAAACCAATACTTGCCATTCATAGCAATCAAACATAGCATTGCAAGCATTCATGCATTCATCACACACACATGCATTCATATTAATTTTAATAACAAAATTTTTATTAACTTCAAACTTGGGTGATTGGAACTTGATAATCTTGTTTAATATTTTTGGGATGTTACAAACCTTCTCTCCTTAAACAAAATCTCATCCCGAGATTTAAGAAAAAGAAAAATAGGAACTGAAGAGATTAGGAAACTCAGTCCTAATGTAATCTTCTCGTTCCCAGGTAGCTTCTTCTTTAGTGTGGTTACTCCACTGGATCTTGAGAAACTTTATACTCTGGGTTCTGGTGGTTCTGAAGTTTTCTTCCAAAATACGAATGGGTACTTGAGGATATGTTAGGTCCTCATTGATCTCTATGGTTTTGTGATCAATATTGTTGAAAACTTCGGTCTTCTCCGGGACTTCTAGGCATTTGTGAATTAATGAGGTATGAAACACATTATGCAGGGCTGACATTTCCTTCGGCAGTTCCAGTTGATATGATACTTCTCCTCAGCGATTCAAAATCTTGAAGGGTCTAATATATCTGGGGGCAAGCTTTCCTTTGAGTTGGAAATGTTGCATTCCTTTCAAGGGATTCTTATAGTCGAAGAGGCGAGGCATGGGGCACCCAGGTTGGCCGCACCCCCCAGGCGCGGGCCAGGCCAGGCTACACGGCCAGGGGGTGTGGCCCCCTGGTGGCTCTTCTCCGTCTCATCTTCTGGCTTCGTGTTCCCCATGGTAAAATATTGACTTTGGCTTTTTTCCCGTCCAATTTCGAGAATATTGATTTTCTGCCTTTTCTGGAACCAAAAACAGAAGAAAAAAGGCAACGGACACTCTGGCATCTTGTTAATAGGTTAGTCCCAGAAAACATATAAAAATACCTCAAAGCAAAGCAAAGTAGATACTAAACAAGCATGGAACATAAAAAATTATAGATACATTTCCGACGTATCAAGCATCCCCAATCTTAACTCTTGCTCATCCTCGAGTTGGTAAGTGATAAAAAGAATATTTTTTTAGGTGACATGCACCATCAAAATCAAGATCAAACCATTTGCAAGCATTGAAAGATAGGATCAAATAACTCTAAACATGAGCATGAAAGAAGAAGTTCTAACAATAAGACAAAGTAACTATGCATGCAACATGACAGGTTACAAACAAAGATCATGAATAACAATGCATTGAAAGACGTTTGTTTGTTTCACATAAACAAATCATAGCATAGTGGCATTCAGCTTGTCCCTCATGGAGTAGCAAATAAATGCATAGGACACCTTCAAAGTTCATAAGAGTAGGAACACGTCGCCGCCGGCCGTTTCTTCCTCTTCACTGCCTCGATCAATTGCATTGATACAACGCGTAATCATCGCCCCTGCTCTGGCTATAAAATCACCACCTCGCCGTGGTCCTTTCCCCCCAAACACCCACACCCAGTTGCCCCCGGGCTGCGCGTATTCGAACTCACTCCGCCGCTGCACAGACGCACTCCGGCGGTAAATTCCGGTGAGCATACTTCACCCCTTGCCTTTTTAACTTGCCAGAAATATCTTCGCAACCGTGCGCATCGTTTAACCCCATTGGTGCATGCTAGGGCCATCCAGAGCCTCGCCAGCGTCAACACCAGAACGCCACTGACGACCACGTCCACTCCGGCGAGTTCTCCCCGTAAGCTCTGACCGCCCCCTTCCCTCTCTTTAATGCTCATGTGTTCGCCAGTCTTGTGTGCCTCTTATGACAACATCCGCTTTGCTAGGTGCAGCCTATATCTTTGCCAACGACGACGAACAGCCGTACCCGACGTCTGCCTCTACTCCGACGAGAAATCCCCACCGTGTCTGTGTGCCCCTTGACAAGCCACTGCCGCATTTAGCTCCAGCATGCTTCCGCGATTCTGGTAAGCCTCTCCGACGACCCCAACCCCCTTTGTAGCCACCGCGACGCCGTAGACAGAGCGCGCCGCCGCTCACCGTCGCCGCGCACCACCAGGCTTTGGTCGTTTGATCGGCCACCGTTGGATCTAGATCCAACGTGTTAGATAGAACACTTAAACGAAGGGGTATGGATTAGATCTGGCCGTGTGATTTAAGTTAGATCTGGCGGTCCACGTTAGTCGATCCGCACGAATCGGTATCAACCAATCAGAACACGCCGCGTGTCTGTAGGTTTGATTTAAAATCCGAATTTAGATCTATTAGATGTTTAAACTTGTAAAATTCGTAACTTTTGATTCCCACGTCCAAATTTGACAAATTTTATATCATTGGAATCAGGAGAGAAAATACTTTCCACTTATGCAATGTGTTTAATGTTTTGCCTCTGTTAAAATGATTGTTTTACAGAAACATATGTAGGCATAATTTGTGTATAGTAATTTTATGAAAAATGTTTTGTTGTTCAAATAAAGTTTATTTGTCATGTTTTGGACTTGTTTATGAATCAGGAATGTATACTTGTCTTGTTTGGTGTAGGAAATCATCACATGGCATTTTGCATGCATTCATATATTTTTGCTTCTATATATTTTGTATGTGATGTTGGTGCCATTATTTTATGTGTAGATTTTGGTGCAAATAGTGATTGTGATTGTGAAGATTGTTGCTACTCCCCAAACTACCAAGGCAAGTGGTGCTTCATGATTTTATTCCTATGGTTTTCAACTATGCACTAGAAATATTTTGTATAGGACTTGCATGAATATTTTAATTTATATGCTATTCTTGGGAAATCCTAGTAGTTGTAGAATTGCTAGAAATTTCTAAGTCAAGATACTTATCAATGCCATGCTTAGTAGCAACCAAGGGTGGTTATATATTCATGCTATGAAAAATATTTCTAAGTCTTTGGACTTGTGTTTTTGCTTAATAAAACAACTAAGTGAATGAAACACCTGGGTGGAATCGAAAGAATGGTTTGTGTTGAGTGGTTACACAAAGCCTATGTCTATGGTTTACCTTGTGTATCTCACTTGTGGAAAGCCACCCAGGAACAAAGGGATTTGAGAGGACAAATGTTAAGAAGCTTCTAGTGCAGCCACTTGGCAATATGGGCTCTGTCTGGATCATAGAGGTTGCAATAACTTAGCCATTTGGACAGTTGGTGGTAGTGGGATGATAGGTTGGAACGCGTCCATTTGGTCTAAGGGAAGGCTTCTGAAAGGTCCTGTCTTGGTGAAAATCAAGTCTTGTGGGGAAAGTGCACAACCTCTGCAGATGGAAGAATCTAAGTACTTAGCCATGTCCCTGGTATTGGACAACTTGAGCATCAAGACATGGAAGCTATCAAGAATCTCCTCATCCCAATTTCTAAGTTAAAACTTGTGGTTGAACAAGGGTGAAGGTTCACCAATTTCTATTGGTGATTCCTTGGGAAAAGTTTTGTCAAAAAAAAACTTAGTGTTTTCAACTGATAGGTAAAATCTATTTTGAGCAAAGCAAGCCTAAGCTACACTTAGCCAAAATGCATATAAGACTACTAAAATTCTACTAAGGTATCACTTTCCAATACTATTCCAATGTATTGACCCACTGTGGCTGTAACTTGTGATGTTGCAGGTTATTCTGATGATGATTAGGGGTTATGAGTCTACACTCAACATGCTTGCCTGTGGCACATGAAGATGAAGATTTATTTATCTTATTATATATTTGAACTCTTGTATTAGGCATATGGCCATGGAGTTTGTAAAAGACTATGTTTGTCTCTAGAATGATATGTAATAATGACCTTTGTTTCTGTGTACTTCATCTTAAACTGTGGATGCTAGCATTCATCCAGGGACTAGCATTGCAATCACAGGGATCCTTACCTTTATAAAGGGAGGGATCTTACAGATGGTATCAGAGCACTATGTTGCCTGTAGGATTATGACCCTAGGATTGGAAACCACTAAGGAAATTTTTCAACAACTTCCACACTTGTCTTTTCTTCTCGTAAACTTTTCTAATCTTCTTTCTCATCTCTATTTGTTGATGAACTCCATCAACGAAGCCGTGAGGAAGGGACCAGTCATGACTATGACTTTGGAATGTGAGACAGAATTCCCCAAGGCTCTCAAGGACCTCATGGTTGCCATGGGAATACATGGTGCAGCTGTGTACAAAGGTTTTCTTGTGATGGATGAAGGAGTTGAGTACTGTTGGGTGCAACTTCACTTGTATAAAAACAAGGAAGACAACCACAAAAGACTCAGGATTTTGCATGGTCACCAACTCGGTGATGCACACCACATTCTTTGATTCAGCAAGGGATGCAGCTTGGAAGGACATCAAAGAGCTTGGTGATAGAATCAAGTGCAGAATGCTCAACACCCAGAATGACCTTAGGGAAGAAAATAAGCATACCCAAGAGTTAGAGGCTACCAACCAACGTTTAAGAGAGGACACCATAGACTTAGCCATTGAGTCATGTGATCAGGATCGATAGATTACCTCTAGGGATGCCCTGTTAGCCAACTTGGCAAGTGAGATGGGATTGTAACGTACTTCGTTAGTTGGACCACCACACTTATCATTTTATTTCCCAAATGTTGTTTAAAATAAGTTGAACCTTGGATGCTTGTAATGGTTTTATGTATGCCATGACTTGAATGTTTTGATTGTCAAAGATATGCATGTGAAGCTTTGTCTTGTGATTCATCTCTATGTATGTTGATTCTAACTTTTTCTATCTTATAAAATAGATGCCTAATGTTACTATCAGCACGGCTGAAGAGTTCAAGGGAACTCATTTTGGCACTCGTCTTATTGAGCTCACTAGTTTGCTCAATCTCCCACTTCCTACCATCATGATGCTTCCCCTCACCAAGTTCGAGAGGAAGGACCTTTGGGGCTTCAAGGTTACTCAGCCAGGACGGCATACTGAGCCAGCCACGGAGGCCATCACCTTCAAGATCATGCATGATGACAAGGAGAGAGGCCTAGAGGTAGTCATGCAGGATTTGCTTGGACGTTTGCTAGGGAGACACTCTCGGGATATTAGAGGTACTCACTCCCACGCCTTAGGTAGACGTGATGAGGATGGCGAGGCCATTGACTTCGAGGATACTGCTAGAGAGACGGCAGAGCTGGTTCGTCTATACCTCCAGGACTTAGAGGTTCTTCTTAGGCACCTAGATACTGATAGGACCAACGTCATGCTTAGCAATGACGAACTCCAGGTGCAGCTTCGTGAAAAGGACAAGCTCTTCGCGGAGCAAGATGATATAGTCAAAGAAATGGAGGCCAAGTTTGAGAGTCAGGATAAAAGGTTCAAGAGTCAAGAGAAGAGAGTCCAAGATAGGAACAAGAGGATTCGAGACATGACTGCAGAACTAGAGGCCAAAGACTTCGAGCTCGAGCATCAGCAGGTGGTTATTGAGAGACCAAAACTTTGCATATCATCCATGCATTCATGATCATTTAGGGTTCATTTTCAAAGTCATTACAAAACAGAAGCATTTGAATACTTATTATTTTATGTAAACAAAGCATTGATCCAATGCTACTCTCCAATGAGAGATTATTTGTTTTAAACCATTGTTGTTTACTCATGGGTTTAATTGATAAAATCCAAAGCTTGGACAAGGATTTCAAAACAAATAAACAAAACTAAACCACTTCTTTGTCTTTTTAAGCAATGGTAAAAACATTGTTTATTTTGAAATTCCAATGTGCCAAATCATTTTAAAGTGTGCAACTTTGTTCTGCAACCAAATGAGTACTTTTTACACTTTAGAAAAATCCAGAACAAGTTTGAAATCAAACACATTTGAAAACATTTGAATTTGATTCCTGGAAAATCAAACAGAAAATAGAAAAGGAGAAAAGAATTAGAAAAGGGCCAGCGCTACTAATCTAGCCCAGAACCAGATCCAGCCCAAAAGCCCACCCGGGCCACTTTCCCTCTGTTTCTTCTCTCACCCGCACCGAACCAACCCACACCGTCGCTGACTGGTGGCCCCTCTCCACGTCATCGTCATCTTCCCCAAAATTTTGCGCAGGAACACGTCGCCGCCGACCGTTTCTTCCTCTTCACTGCCTCGATCAATTGCATTGATACAGCGCGTAATCGTCGCCCCTGCTCTGGCTATAAAATCACCACCTCGCCGCGGTCCTTTCCCCCCCAAATACCCACACCCAGTTGCCCCCAGGCTGCGCGTATTCGAACTCACTCCGCCGCTGCACAGACGCACTCCGGCAGTAAATTCCAGTGAGCATACTTCACCCCTTGCCTTTTTAACTTGCCAGAAAGATCTTCGCAACTTTGCGCATCGTTTAACCCCATTGGTGCATGCTAGGGCCATCCAGAGCCTCGCCAGCGTTGTAAGATCCCTCCTTTGTAAAGGAAAGGATCCCTGTGATTGCAATGCTAGTCCCTAGATCAATGCTAGCATCCACAGTTTAAGATGAAGTACACAGAAACAAAGGTCGTTATTACATATCATTCCAGAGACAAACATAG
Organism: Avena atlantica; assembly: GCA_910589765.1. Lineage (NCBI taxonomy): Eukaryota > Viridiplantae > Streptophyta > Magnoliopsida > Poales > Poaceae > Avena > Avena atlantica. The sequence goes on along the minus strand of OU342734.1, from coordinate 276,341,797 downwards.
TCTTTTACAACTCCATGGCCACAGGCCTAATACAAGAGTTCAAATATATAATAAGATAAACAAGTTTTCATCTTCATGTGCCACAGGCAAGCATGTTGAGTGTAGACTCATGACTCCTAATCATCATCAGAATATCTTGCAACATCACAAGTTACAGCCACAGTGGGTCAATACATTGGAATAGTATTGACAAGTGATACCTTAGTAGAATATTGGTGGACTATATACTATATGCATTTTGGCTAAGTGTAGCTTAGGCTTTTGCTCAAAATAGGTTTTTCCCATCAGTTGAAAACACTAAGTTTTTCTTTGTCAAAACTTTTCCCAAGGAACCACCAATAGACATTGGGGTCCTTCACCCTTGTTCAACCACAAGTTTTTACTTAGAAATTGGGATGAGGAGATTCTTGATAGCTTCCATGTCTTGATGCTCAAGTTGTCCAATACTAGGGACTTGGCTAAGTACTTAGATTCTTCCATCTACAGAGGTTGTGCACTTTCCCCACAATACTTGATTTTCACCAAGACAGGACCTTTCAGAAGCCTTCCCTTAGACCAAATGGACGCGTTCCAACCTATCATACCGCTACCACCAACTGTCCAAATGGCTAACTTATTGCAACCTATATGATCCAGGCAGAGCCCATATTGCCAAGTGGCTGCACTAGAAGCTTCTTAACATTTGGCCTCTCAAATCCCTTTGTTCCTGGGTGGCTTTCCACAAGTGAGATACACAAGGTAAACCATAGAAATGGGCCTTGTGTAACCACTCAACATAAACCATTCCTTCCATTCCACCCAGGTGTTTCATTCACTTAGTTGTTTTATTAAGCAAAACACAAGTCCAAAGACTTAGAAATATTTTATCATAGCATGAATATTTCACCACCCTTGGTTGCTACTAGCTAGGCTAAGCATGGAATAGAGAAACATCTTAACTTAGAAATTTCTAGCAATTCTACAACTACTAGGATTTCCCAAGCATAGCATATATAGACCAAAAATTTATCCATGCAAGTCTAGCAAAAATATTGCTAATGCATATTTGAAAAACATAGTAATAAAATCATGAAGCACCACTTGCCTTGGTAGTTTGGAGAGTAGCTACGATCCTCATAATCACAATCACTATTTGCACCAAAATATACACATAGAATGATAACACCAAATCACATACAAAATAAATACAAACAAAAATATATGGATGCATGCAATATGACATGTGATGATTTTCTACACCAAACAATACAAGTGCATAGTACTGAATCATAAACAAGTTCAAAACTTGCCAAACAAATTTTATTTGAACATTAAAACATTTATCAAATATTTGTTATACATAAAATAGGCCTACACATGTTTCTATAAAAATAGCCATTTTAACAGAAACAAAACATTAAACACATTGCATATATGGAAAGGGCTTTCTCTCCTGATTCCATTGATATAAAATTTGTCAAATTTGGACGTGGGAATCAAAAGTTATGAATTTTGCAAGTTTGAACTTATAATAGAAAAGTTTCTGTCTTTTTAAATAAAACTCAGGCCACACATCATGTTCTGATTGGCGCGTACCGGTTCACGTGGATCGCGCTACATGGAGCGTCGGATCTAAAGAGGATTCTGCAGCACAGACCTAGCATACCCCTTCACTTAAGTGATTCTATCCTAGCCGATGGATCAAGATCTAACGGCTGTTGGTCTATCGACCACTAATTGGCGGCGCTGGCGGCGGCGCGTTCAGGCGATGGGGTTCTGGCCAATACAGAAGGCGAGAGAGATCGTGGGGTGGCTCATCGAGATCGCGTGACGATGCTGATGCTCAAGGTTGTCTTTGTTGACGGCGGGGCGCTCAAAACCGTCATGGATTCCTCGTCGGAGTTCGCGAAGGCGTCGGGTACGGCTGCTCGTTGACGTTGGCGAAGGTACAGATCATGCCAGGGCAAAATAAACAGTGCGTCAGATGCGCAAAGTGGTGCTGGTCATGCGAGTATCAAGGAGAGGGCAAGGCGCGGTCAGAACTAACCAGGAAAGCTTGCCGGAGTTGATGGTTTCGTCGGACTCGTGCTGTCGTCGATGTTGACGAGGCTCTGGATTATCCTAGCATGCACCAGAGGGGTTAGGAGATGCGCAAGGTTGCAGTGATTGTACTGGCAAGGTTAGAAGTCAAGGGGCGCGGAGAGCTCACCGGAATTCACCACCGGAGTTCGTCGGTATCGCGGCGGAGTTCTGTGAAATATGGGCAGCCTGGTGGCGGAGCGAGCGTGACGAGTGAGGGGAAAGACTCACGGTGCGGAGAGGCTTAAGTAGGCAGCAGAGCGACAGGAAACGCTCGCGGACTCATGGCTAATTACGCCATGCCATCAACGGCAGCAACGGCAGCGGCGACGCGGCCTGTCGCGTGATTTGGGGAAGACGAAGGCTGAGCTGGCGCGGGTCCACCATGCAGTGACCGCGGGGTAGAGTGGGTGCGCGTGATAGAGAGAGAAGAGGGTACCCGGGTGGGCTGGCTTTTGGGCCGCTTCTGTTATTGGGCTAGAAAGGTGGCGCCGGCCCTTTTCCATTTCTTTTCTCTTTTTTTTTATTTTTGTTTGCATTTTCAGAAATCATTTCCAAATGATTTCAAAAGCTATTTGAATTCAAACTTTTTCAGGATTTTTGTAGAGTGCAACATTCATAATTCTCGGCATAAAAACATGTGGTCTCTCTGTACAAGCTTGGTTCTTTTGATTAAATAAAATAAACAGTGTCATAACACTTGGTTTGATCAAGTTTTGAATCTGGTTTCAAAATCCATATTTGTTTTGTAAATGTTGGTTTATGTTCTAGTAATCAAGCAAAACAATCTGAGATTAACAATGTTTGATTCATGAACAACAATCTCTCAATGGAGAGTAGCATTTGATTTAATGCTGATCACATAAAATAATGAGCTCATATGCTCCTGTTTTTGAATTGATTTTTGAAATGAACTCTACATGATCATGGATGCATGAATGGTATGCATGAGTTTTGAAACATGATTTTAGGGATGTTACAAATCTAACCCCCTTAAGGTCAATCTTGCACTCGAGATTCAGATTGGCTAGCCAATAGGTGAGGGTGGTCTTTCCGAAGATCATCTTCTCTTTCCCATGTTGCTTCTTCTTCGGAATGATGGTTCCATTGAACCTTGCAGAACTTGATATTCTTAGTCCGAGTAACTCTTTCTACAGTCTCAAGAATCTTGATAGGTTTCTCCTCATAAGTGAGGTCACTCTCCAATTGAACCTCTTCCAAAGGTATAGTATCCTTCAAAGAAGTTTCTTCCATTTCTGGATGACATTTCTTAAGCTGACTCACATGGAACACATTATGAACTGCTGACAAAGACTCTAGCAATTCAATCTAATAAGCAACTTCTCCTTTACGACTCAGAAGCTTGAATGGCTCAACATATCTTGGGGCCAATTTTCCTTTGACTCCAAACCTCTTCACTCCACGGAGTGGTGACACTCTAAGATAAGCTCTATCACCTACTTCATAGGTGACTTCTCTATGCTTAGGATCTACGTAGATCTTTTGTCGGGACTGTGCTATCTTCAACATGTCCTTAACCAGTTTGACTTTCTCTTCAGCCTCTTTGATAAGTTCTGGTCCGAACAAAATTCTTTCTCCCACACCATTCCATAACAATGGGGTGGTACACTTTCTCCCATAAGAAACTCAAAAGGTGTCATCTCAATATTGGCTTGATAGCTGTTATTATAAGAGAATTCTGTGTAAGGCAGACTTTCATCCCAACTGGCTCCATAGTCTAGAGCACATGCTCTCAATATATCTTCAAGAATCTGATTAGTCCTTTCTGTTTGTCCATCAGTTTGAGGATGAAATGCAGTGCTGAATTCCAACCTCGTTACCAATGACTCGTGTAGCTGCCTCCAAAAATGAGAAGTGAATTGGGTTCCCCTATCAGACACAATACTCTTTGGTACTCCATGTAGGCATACAATTCTACTCATATAAATCTTGGCTAACTTAGCACTTGTGTAAGTTGTCTTCACGGGTATAAAATGAGCCACTTTAGTTAGGCGATCCACTACTACCCAAATAGAATCATATCCTGACCTGGTCCTTGATAATCCGGTAATGAAATCCATACCAATCTTGTCCCACTTCCAATCAGGTATAGGTAGTGGTTGAAGCAATCCTGCTGGTTTCTGGTGTTCTGCCTTCACTCTTCTACATACATCACACAAAGCAATATGTTCGGCGATGTCCTTCTTGAGATTATTCCACCAAAATCTTTCCTTCATATCCATATACATTTTGGTGTTACCCGGATGAATAGAATATGGTGAGTTGTGTGCTTCTTGTAAAATCAGTTTCCAAAGCTCCGGATCTTGTGGAACACAGATACGCTTTCCATGCCATAAAGTACCCTGTTCGTCTTCATGGAATCCTTTAGATTTTCCCTTGCCAATCTTTTCCTTAATCTCTTCAATTTCCTTATCTGCCTTTTGGGCTTCTTTGATCTTGTCCATCAAAGTGGGTTGAACATCCAAAGACATAAGATGTCCTTCAGGCACAATCTCCAATCTGAGATCTCTAAATTGGGCAAACAGATCATCTGGCAATTCTCCCTTAGTAAGGCCATTCACAAAAACCTTACGGCTTAGAGCATCTGCTACAACATTTGCTTTACCGGTGTGGTATTGCAAACTCAAGTCATTGTCCTTGATGAGTTCTAGCCATCTTCTTTGTCTCATGTTAATTTCTTTCTGGGTGAAAATATACTTCAAACTCTTGTGATCTGTGAACACCTCACATCACTTTCCCAAAACATAATGTCTCCATGTTTTGAGTGCATGGACAACTGAGGCTAACTCTAAATCATGAGTAGGGTAGTTCACTTCATGAGTTTTGAGTTGTCTCGAGGCATAAGCCACAACTTTTCCTTCTTGCATAAGTACTGCACCTAATCCATGATGAGATGAATCACAATAAACTTGGAAATCCTTCTCCAAATCTGGCAGACATAAGACTGGTGATGTCACTAGTCTCTTCTTCAATTCTTGAAAGCTGAGTTCACAACCTTAAGACCAAGCAAATTTCTTGTCTTTCTTTAGCAATTCTGTCATAGGCTTAGATACCTTAGAGAAATTCTCAATGAACCTTCTGTAGTAACCTGCTAAGACAAGGAAACTACGAACCTCTTTCACTGACTTGGGAGATTCCCATTCAGTTACAGCTGAAACTTTAGCAGGATCAACTGCTACACCATCTCCTGACACAACGTGTCCAAGAAATCCAACTTCATTTAACCAAAATTCACACTTGCTGAATTTGGCATACAGCTTATGCTCTCTAAGCTTTTCAAGTATCAAGCGTAGATGTCCTTCACGCTCTTCCTTGCTCTTGGAGTAGATTAGAATGTCGTCGATGAATATGACAAAAAACTTGTCAAGGAACTCCATGAACACCTTGTTCATCATATTCATGAAGTATGCTGGTGCATTGGTCAAACCAAATGGCATCACGGTATACTCATACAATACATACCTTGTGGTGAAAGCTGTCTTAGGTATGTCTTGTTCCCTTATCTTAAGCTGAAAATAACCTGACCGGAGATCAATCTTTGAGAACACACAAGCTCCTTCTAACTGATCAAACAAGCCATTGATTCTTGGCAAAGGGTATTTGTTCTTGATAGTCACCTCAGTGAGTGAGTGGTAATCTATGCATAACCTTTGACTTCTATCTTTCTTTTCCACAAACAAAACTGGTGCTCCCCAAGATGAAGAACTTGGTTGGATAAAACCTTTTTGCAAATGTTCTCCAAGCTACTTCTTGAGTTCTTTCAACTCATCAACTGACATCTTGTACGGTCTCTTTGCTATTGGTCTAGATCCTGGTAGCAAGTCAATAAGAAACTCCACATCTCTATCTGGTGGCATTCCCGACAATTCTTCCGGAAACACATCCGGATATTCACTCACAATTGGCACATTGTCTATGCTAACCCCCTTAAGAGAATTTAGCTTACTCCTTTTTGCTTCAAAGTTGGTCTTGAATCTGATCCTTTTGTTTTCTGGAGTTGTGAGTGAGACAGTATGGTTTGCACAATCTATCACTCCCTTATGCTTAGTCATCCAGTCCATTCCCAAAATAACATCCAATCCTTGGGAGTTTAGGATTATCAAGTTAACGGGAAACTTATACTTCCCAAACTCTATGACTAGATCATGACATCCTGAATTCACTATCATTTCTCCTCCAGGAGAACTTACTTTTATAGGACACCCAACAGTTTCTACCGGTAGTTCATTTCTTTCAACAAATGCTCTTGATATGAATGAATGAGATGCACCAGTATCAGAGAGAACAAATGCTGGAACAGAATTGAGTTTGAACTTACCAGCAATAGCATCAGGCTCCTTATAAATTTCCTCCACATTGATGTGGTTTACTTGTCCCTTCTGAAAAGGGTTGGGCTTCTTGGGTCCTTCAACTTTCTTTTCTGGGCATTCATTTGCATAATGCCCCATCTTCTTGCACTTGAAACACTCAACCTGACTAAGATCCTTCTTAACAGGCTGGCTTCCACTGCCACTTCCACTGTGGTGGTTCTTATATCCACCCTTGTGATTCTTGTACATGTCATTGTCATGACTACGGTGGCTCTTGTTGTCATGATGACGGTTGTGGTTGTGGTGCTTGTTGAATTTCCCATTCTTGTGGGATCCTGAATTTCCGCTATCATCATATTGGGAACGCTTGTGAGACGATCCCGAGCTGTGCTTGTCAGAGTGCTTTCTCTTCCTGCTTTCCACTTGTTTCATTTTGCTCTCCAAAATAGCAGCCTTGTCACAAAGAGACTGGTATGTGGGAACATAGGCCACAGCTAACTGCAGGTCAGTTCCTCATTTAACCCTTCAAGGAACTTTTCCTTCCTCTTAGCATCAGTGTCAACTTCATCCGGTGCATATCACGCCAGATTGTTGAACTCCTCAATATATTCAGCCACGCTGCGGTGGCGCTGCTTCAGGTTATGGAACTCTTTCTTCTTCAAACTCATCACTCCGGATGAGATGTGAGGAGTACGGAACCATCTTCAAAGATAGCCCATGTCACATCCTCAATGGGAGTGGTGATTTGGAAGTTATCCCACCAAGTGGTTGCTGGTCCTTCCAACAAGTGAGCTGCAAATCTGACTTTCTCTTCATCAGTACAGCCAACTGTTACCAAGTCCTTGTTCACAGAGCGTAGCCAATCATTGGCCACCATAGGATCCGTAGTCCCTGAGAACTTTGCTGGCCTCAGTCTCAAGAACCTGGTAAGCATGTCAAAACCCGGTGGGTTGTTCTAATTGTTTTTGTTGTTATTCTTGTTGTTCTGGTTCTGGATGAACATAGTCATCATTTGCATCAGCTGGGTCTGAGCTGTCATCATTTTCTGCATCTCAGGGGTGATGTTGTTGTTGGGGTTGGGATTGGCACGTCGGGGAGGCATTTGTGGTTTGTTCAATAGAGATAAGAATGAGATACCCATAGATGCTAACATGCACAATACATCACATAAACAATCACCAAACATGCATCATAATAATAATAGTTCAACAACATAAACGACAAGTTTGCAAAGTAAACACACCAATAGCAAGCCATCCACATGTTGGATGGTCGTTGCGACTCAATAAAAAGCATGATAAATAAATGATAAATGAGTAGTCATCACTACTCCTCGGCATCAACCTCCTCCTCAACAAATGTAAGACCTGCATTCTCCATAGCGGTCTTGTATTCCTCGACATTGGTGGTCAAGGTCTCTACTTTGGCTTTGAGAGCCCTCTTCTGAGAACGAAGCCTCTCAATCACAGTCTGCTGATGCTCGAGCTCAAAGTCCTTGGCCTCCAGTTCTGTAGTCATGTCTCGAATCCTCTTATTCCTATCTTGGACTCGCTTCTCTTGACTCTTGAACTTTCTGTCCTGACTCTCAAACTTGGCCTCCATCTCTTTGACTATCTCATCTTGCTCCGCGAAGATCTTGTCCTTCTCACGAAGCTGCACCTGGAGTTCGTCATTGCTGAGCATGACGTTGGTCCTATCAGTGTCCACGTGCCTAAGAAGAACCTCTAAGTCCTGGAGGTATAGACGAATCGGCTCTGCTGTCTCTCTCGAAGTATCCTCGAAGTCAATGGCCTCACCATCCTCATCACTTCCACCGAAGGTGTGGAAGTGAGTACCTCTAACCTGTCGGGAGTGTCTCCCTAACAGACGTCCAATCAAGTCCTGCATGACTACCTCTAGGCCTCTCTCCTTGTCATTGTGCATGAGCTTGAAGATGATTGCCTCCGTGGTAGGCTCAGTCTGGCGTCCGGGCTGATTAACCTTGAAGCCCCAAAGGTCTTTCCTCTCAAACTTGGTGAGGGGAAGCACCATGATGGTAGGAAGAGGGAGATTGAGCAAACTAGTGAGCTCAATAATACGAGTACCAAAACGAGTTCCCTGGAACTCTTCAACCGTGTTGATAGTAATATTAGGCATCTATTTAATAAGATAGAAAGAGTTAGAATCAACACAATACAAGACAAATCACAAGTCAAGGCATCACATGCATAACTTTGAAAATCAAAACACACAAGTCATGACATACATGGATCCATTACAAACAACCAAGGTTCAACTTATCTTAAACAACATTTGGGAAAAATAAAATGATAAGTGTGGTGGTCCAACTAATGTGGTACATTACAATCCCATCTCACTTGCCAAATTGGCCAACAGGGCAGCCCTAGAGGCAATCTGTTTGTCTAGATCACAAGACTCCATTTCTAAGTCTATGATGTCCTTCCTTAGGCTTTGGTTGGTAGCCTCTAACTCTTGGGCATGTTTCTTCTCTTCCTTAAGATCATTCTGAGTGTTAAGCATTCTGCACTTTATTCTATCACCAAGTTCTTTGATGGCCCTCGAAGCTGCATCCCTTGCTAAATCAAAGAATGTGGTGTGCATCATTGTGTTGGTGACCATGCAGAATCCTGAGTCCTTGTGGTTGTCTTCCTTGTTTTTATACAAGTGAAGCTGCACCCACCAGTACTCAACTCCTTCATCCATCACAGGAAAACCTTTGTACACAGCTGCACCATTTATTCCCATGGCAACCATGAGGTCGTTGAGAGCCTTGGGGAACTCTGTCTCACATTCCAAAGTCATTGTCATGAGTGGTCCCTTCTTCACGGCTTCGTTGATGGAGTTCATCTACAAATAGAGATGAGAAAGAAGATTACAGAAGTTTACGAGAAGAAAAGACAAGTGTGGAAGTTGTTGAATTTTTTTCCTTAGTGGTTTCCAATCCTAGGGTGATAATCCTACAGGCAACATAGTGCTCTGATACCATCTGTAAGATCCCTCCTTTGTATTCAAGAACCATCTGATACCATCATGCTTGGGAAATCCTAGTAGTTGTAGAATTGCTAGAAATTTCTAAGTCAAGATACTTATCAATGCCATGCTTAGACTAGCTAGTAGCAACCAAGGGTGGTTATATATTCATGCTATGAAAAATATTTCTAAGTCTTTGGACTTGTGTTTTTGCTTAATAAAACAACTAAGTGAATGAAACACCTGGGTGGAATGGAAAGAATGGTTTGTGTTGAGTGGTTACACAAGGCCCATGTCTATGGTTTACCTTGTGTATATCACTTGTGGAAAGCCACCCAAGAACAAAGGGATTTGAGAGGCCAAATGTTAAGAACCTTCTAGTGCAACCACATGGCAATATGGCCTCTGCCTGGATCACATAGGTTGCAATAACTTAGCCATTTGGACAGTTGGTGGTAGTGGGATGATAGGTTGGAACGCGTCCATTTGGTCTAAGGGAAGGCTTCTGAAAGGTCCTGTCTTGGTGAAAATCAAGTCTTGTGGGGAAAGTGCACAACCTCTGCAGATGGAAGAATCTAAGTACTTAGCCATGTCCCTGGTATTGGACAACTTGAGCATCAAGACATGGAAGCTATCAAGAATCTCCTCATCCCAATTTCTAAGTTAAAACTTGTGGTTGAACAAGGGTGAAGGTTCACCAATTTCTATTGGTGATTCCTTGGGAAAAGTTTTGTCAAAGAAAAACTTAGTGTTTTCAACTGATAGGTAAAATCTATTTTGAGCAAAGCAAGCATAAGCTACACTTAGCCAAAATGCATATAGTATCTAGACTACTAAAATTCTACTAAGGTATCACTTGCCAATACTATTCCAATGTATTGACCCACTATGGCTGTAACTTGTGATGTTGCAGGTTATTCTGATGATGATTAGGGGTTATGAGTCTACACTCAACATGCTTGCCTGTGGCACATGAAGATGAAGACTTATTTATCTTATTATATATTTGAACTCTTGTATTAGGCCTGTGGCCATGGAGTTTGTGTTATCGCCAAATTTTGGCCAAAGGAGGAGTTGGGCCGTAATCAAGATGGGCTTAGAAGATACGTATATTCAACGTGTTGTTAATCGGCCTTGTGCGTAGATTTGGGCTAAATTGCCCGTGTATCTTGTATCATAGTAGGTTCCGTTTCAGTTTAGGTAAAGATAGAGTTGTAGAGTTATTCCAAAAGTAGAGAGTCTCCGGACTATAAATATGTACGTAAGGTTATCGCGAAAAGGAGGACAATCACGTTCACAACAAACACAATCTCAGCGCATCGCCACCCCTTGTTTCTAGGGTTTTTTCTCGGGTAAGTGCCATGCTGCCTAGACCGCATCTTGCGATCTAGGCAGTATCTACTTATGCGTTATCTGGTGTTACTCGTACTGAAGCCTTGTTGATGGCGAGTAACATCATTATCATAGATTTGTTTGGGTTAGCATCAGTACTTTTCACTATGATTGTTTAGTTATGCTGCCTATAGCCATATCGCCGCCTTTGCACCTTTTCCCGGGGGTGAAGGTGGCGTCTTGCTTGATCTTTATTTAAGTCGATTTGATCTGTTATAGTTGTACCTTGTTTTCCAAGGTTTAGTTTGATATCCCCATGATCAGGCCTTGCAAACGGGTTGAACGATCCAGTAATACGTAAGATATGGTTTATCGATCTTAGAGGGGACGTTCCGGGAATTGACGTTATGTTGGTTTTTAGGCTTTCTCTAAGATTAGTTTTCTACTATCTTTCGTATCTACCAGGCTCAATTACGTGTAGGATGTTCCAGTCATGAGGTGAAAACGTTAAACTGTCGTAGATCGATTTAGCTTGTATTGATGAAGCAAAAAAAACCCATGTTATAATAGATTTAATGCAGAACCATGGGATAATCGGCTCTAAGAGCCGATTCACAGGGAAACCTGGGAGCCGGTTACGGCTCGAATTTTACATATGTTTGTTTGCCATGCAGGAAAACAATCGAAGCAATCTTTCACCTTCCTGATCAGGTGTAGGTCAGGTGGCACGCCCTCGAACCAAGCCAGGGCGCGTGCCGGAGCTTTGCGGGCCGTTGCCCGAGGGACCAGGGCCCACCAGCCGCTCTGGGAGCCTCCCGGCTCTTCGTGTTGCTCGTCGCTGCTCGCCGGTGAGTTTTGGCAGGCAACACATTCTGGCACGCCCGGTGGGACATTCAACAACTTCTACATCAACATCCGACGCTGCGATGGACGACAGACCAGTCACGTACGATGAGCTGTCTGATGAGTTCAAGGCAAAGTATGATGACGTCAAAGCTCTCTTCGAAGCCGATCTCATCGGCTCTTTTGAGAGGACTCGTAAGCATGGGATCAGGTGGAAAGGGTTCTCACCCGAGGGTGCTCTTGATGAGGTAGATCTGTCTGTTCCTTCAGAGGACCGCACCAGAGCTCTGCGCCAGGAAGTCAACTACATGGTGGCTCATTCTCTTCACCGCCATTCAGAGAGCTTGGTAAACGCGTTCGAGCGGGTAGCAGTTCGCGTGGTTCAGGAAATCATGAAACATCAGTATTCTCCGTCGGGGCCCACTCTAGGAACTCACCAGGGAGAAAGACCGCTCCAGGCCAGGCCACCGCTGCCATTCACACTTGCAGCTCCAGAGCCACCGGGGGCACCAGCGTACATCGTCTACAAGGTTGGAGGCGACCCTGGCGATTGCCAATTCCTGTGTGAACCACCTAAAGAAATCCCACATGGATACGTGTGCACCTACGTGCCAGACTCCAACAGTTTGACACGCACAAACCAGATTGCAACAGCAGGGATTGCTGGGACAGGGGCTTCGGGAGCAGGTGTTTCCGGAGCAGGAATCTCTGGGATGGACGCCGATAAACAAGCGTGGCTAGCCAAGTATGCCACTGGAACAAGTCATGAGAATCTAGCCCCTACAGCTCAAACAGTGGAGCAAATCGGTACCATCCTGAGAGACCAGTTCGGCTTCGTGCCGAAGAGAAGGACAATCGGCTATTCAAAGCCGTACCCCAACGAGTTTGATCTGATTCCGCTGCCACCCAAATATAAGCTCCCTGAGTTCTCAAGGTTCAGCGGGTCAGAAGGGTCAAGCTCGATCGAGCACATAAGCCGATACCTGGCACAGCTAGGCATGATTTCGGCATCGGATCAGATGCGCGTAAGATTTTTTGCACAATCTCTGACAGGACCAGCCTTTGGGTGGTACACCTCGCTGCCACCTGATTCAATTCGCACCTGGAAGCAACTAGAAGAGCAGTTCCACATCCAGTACCATTCAGAGGCTACTGAGGCTGGCATTGCAGACCTGGCGCAAGTACGGCAGAAGCGGGGAGAAACTGTAGCCGAATACATCCAGCGCTTCAGGACCGTCAAGAACCGATGTTACTCAGCTCGTTTAACTGAGAAGGAAGCAGTCGAGCTGGCAGTGTTGGGTCTCTTAGCACCCATCAAGGATCTGGCTTTCCAAGTGGAGTACAACTCATTGGCGCACATGGCCCAGAAACTGACGATGTATGAACAGCGCCACCCTGAGTTGTACCAAGACAAATTCAAACGTCCGATAGGACTGGTTGATGCAGAAGAAGATGATCCTACACCAGACCAGGAAGTGGCTGTAGCCGAATGGGCTCGAGGAGCAGATCCTGTGTCCTGTAAATGGGTGAAACAGCAAGGGCCTGCAAAAGGGTTTGACTTCGATGTGAGCAAAGCCGAGCAGATATTCGATTTACTGCTGAAGGAGAAGCAGCTGAGGTTACCCGAAGGCCACAAAATCCCTACGACTCAGGAAATGCACGGGAGACCATACTGCAAGTGGCATCATTCGTTCACCCACACCACCAATGATTGCAAAGAGCTGCGTCGCCAAATCCAAATGGCGATAGAGCAAGGCCGTCTGATCCTTGGGCAGGTCGCCATGAAAGTGGACACAAACCCATTTCCCGGCGTCAACATGGTAGAGCTCAGTCGCTCCGCGAGGCGTCAGCTAGATTTCTCGTTCGGCGTTAATATGGCAGGATCTGGGTACCACCATGACTACGAGGAGGAGGGTGGTCGCTCTCGGGGCAAAGAAAGAGAGAGGGCCGGTCCACGCGACCGACCCAGCCACAATGACAGGCGGTACTTAACAGAGGAACAAGTGAGAAGAGTGCGATATCAAAAACCACATTCCACGCATCTCCTTAACAAGTATGAGCGCCAGTATGACCAGCGCCGCCGGCGCGACAGAAACGACGAAGGATATGAGCACCTTGCCAGGGAACCGTCAAAAGAAAAGGAAGGCGCAGGCAAGCATTGGGATTGCCCGTTCTTCAAATACTGCTGGGACGCGGGGATGAGCCGATTGCCTACGATCGACAACTGCCCGGAATGCGCACAACAACAAGAGGGCACGGGGCCAGTGTCAGTGTTCAAGCGCCTAGGGCCTCTCCCACCACAGAGCCGACGCAGGGGAGCATCCCGAGCACAAGGTCTCAAGGAGCCAGTGGGTGACATAGAAGAAGACAAGTATCACCGTCCAAGGTGGTGTCCCGACGGACTCAGGCACACCCAAAAGCGTAGAGTGCAGCGGCTACGTAATTTGGAGGAAGCCGAAGCACAGTATCTCCACGCTTTGAAGAAAGCACGGCCTGATCTGGCCGTCAAAGTGAGGCAGACTTTGGAAGCGGAAGATCACCCGAGCAGAAAGGAGTGGCGCCCCAAACCGGTAAAAGCCGATGCGAAGACATCGGCTGGCACAAACATGGTGTTCATACTTCCGTCAGAATTCTGCGCACCAAGAACCAACGAGCTACCCGTGGCACAGTTCGACTGCGGCCCACGGCCGGTTATTTTTGAGAAGCCGCGGGAGAAGGGTTACAAGCATCTTAAAGCCCTATACCTACGAGGTTACATGAATGAGCAACCTGTCACCAAGATGTTGGTGGACACCGGAGCGGCAGTCAATATCATGCCATACTGCATGCTACGGCGTTTGGGACGCCCCGCCACAGATTTGATCAAAACCAACGTCACGTTAAGCGACTTCAACGGTCAGACTTCGGAAACGCAAGGCGTACTGAACGTGGATCTGACCGTGGGCAGAAAAACCATCCCCACGTCATTCTTCGTCGTGGACAGCAAAAGCACTTACACTGTCTTGCTAGGAAGGGATTGGATTCACGCTAATTGCTGCATTCCGTCCACGATGCACCAGTGCCTCATCCAGTGGGATGGAGATGAAGTGGAGGTCATCCACGCAGATGAGTCTGTCAAGGTCTCCATTGCTGGCATGAACGTCTGGGAAGCAGAAGACCAAGAGCCGATCTCTGGAATCAATCTAGACGGCTGTGAACGCATCGAGGCTACAAAAAACGGGGTGAGGCTGGTCTTATCCACCGGCCTGACAGAGTAGCAAAGCCCGCGACGGCGCGTGGTACAGCCGATCCCTGCGATCGGCCACAAAAAACAAAAAGCAGCAGTCTTACGACAAACAGATCGTACAGTCGTAGCAGGGAGATTCCCAGCCACGTTAAAGCCGTAAGGTGTAAACCATCCTTGACTAATGCAATAAAAAGGGGGGCCGATTCGGGCAATCGGCCCAAATTATTTTTGTTAACTTCACCTACTGTTTGCCCTGTGCTTAGCATAGATTTGACAGGTGACGGAAAGCTAGGGTATGGATTTACATCTGCTGATGAACTAGAAGAAATCGACATTGGTCCTGGGGATAAGCCACGACCAACTTTTATCAGCAAAAGGTTGGATCCGAGTCTGCGGGATCCGATGATAGCCCTGTTGAAACAATATCCAGACTGCTTCGCCTGGGACTACACAGAGATGCCCGGGTTAGACAGGAGCATCATTGAGCATAGACTCCCGCTTAAAAAAGGATTTCGGCCGTTCCAGCAGCGGGCACGGCAGATGAAGGCCGAAATTCTAGAACAAGTCAAGAAGGAGGTCGAGAAAATGTTGGCAGCCGATTTAATCAGGCCTTGCAGGTATGCTGAATGGATTTCTAATATCGTACCTGTGGAGAAAAAGGATGGCCGGTGGCGTGTCGCCATAGATTTTCGGGATCTCAACAGAGCTACCCCAAAGGATGAGTATCCAATGCCGGTGGCAGAAACGTTAATCAACGCAGCGGCTGGCCATAAGATCTTGAGCTTTATGGATGGGAATGCCGGTTACAACCAAATTTTTATGGCTCCCGAAGACATACACAAGACTGCGTTCAGAGTACCAGGCTCGGTGGGGTTGTTTGAATACGTTGTCATGACGTTTGGGCTGAAAAATGCTGGTGCCACGTACCAAAGGGCCATGAACTACATTTTCCATTATCTGGTCGGCAAGCTGGTGGAAATTTATATCGATGACGTAGTTTGTCAAGTCTGCCTCAGTAGAAGGACACTTGGGCAATCTGCAACGCGTCCTGGACCGAACGAGAAAATTCGGACTACGAATTAACCCAAAGAAGTGCGCCTTCGGGGTAACGGCCGGTCAGTTCTTGGGTTTCTTGGTCCATGAACGCGGGATTGAGATCGGCCTAAAAAGTCAGGAGGCAGTGCGAACAATGAAGGCACCCACCACAAAGAAAGAACTGCAGTCTCTCATCGGCAAGATCAACTTCGTCAGAAGATTCATCTCTAATCTGTCAGGAAGGATAGAGCCGTTCATGGGACTAGTAAAAATAAAAGCTGACGAGGAATTCCGCTGGGGCGCGGAACAGCAGCAAGCCTTTGACGAGATCAAAGAATATCTGACGACGCCGCCAGTATTGGTTCCACCCCAGCCGGACAAACCGTTCTACATTTACCTATCAGTAGCTGACACCTCCATCGCCTCGGTGGTAGTACAAGTTTATGATGGGGTGGAGCGAGTCGTATTTTACATAAGCAGGAGGATGCTGGACGCCGAGACAAGGTATCCTGATATTGCGAAATTATGCCTCTGCCTGTTTTTCACCTGCACCAAGCTGCGCCACATTTTGCTATCAGTAGAGATCATCATCATATGCAAATCAGACGTCGTAAAGCACATGCTGTCAGCTCCTATGTTAAAAGGCCGACTGGGCAAATGGATGTTTGCATTATCAGAGTTTGACATCCGGTACCAACCCGCGAAAGCAGTTAAGGGACAGGCGTTGGCCGATCTTATTGCTGAGAGGATCAACACCAACATAGCAGCGCTGTCCATAAGAGCGTGGGCTATGTTTTTCGACGGATCAGTTTGTGACGATGGCTGCGGCATCGGCATTCTACTCGTGTCGCCCCGAGGGGCAACATTTTCCTTCTCCATTAGATTGTCTACCTCTCGCACCAACAATGTAGCCGAGTATGAGGCGATACGCAAGGGGATGGAGTTGCTCATCGAAGCTGGAGCGGAAGCAGTAGAAATATTTGGAGACTCCAAACTGGTGATTTCTCAGCTCACAGAGGAATATAAGTGTGAGAGTGAATCGCTCTTCCCATCATGGGTGCAATGCCGTGAGCTGATGGCACAGTTCCGATACATAAATTTCACCTGGATCCCGCGATCGCAGAATTCCGAAGCGAACGATCTTGCACAAATGGCTTCAGGCTACAAGGACGTAGCAGAGGGAGCTGATATTCAGGTGCAATTCCTGGACGCAGACGACTGGAGAGCCGATATCTTCAATTACTTGAAGGATTCGGCTCGGGGGGCACCTAAACGGATAAGATACAAGGCCATGAAGTATGTGCTCATCGGGGACGACATGTTTTACAGGACTCTTGAGGGGTTATTACTCAAATGTCTGGGAACAGCCGAGGCCAATCGGCTCCTACACGAGGTACATGAAGGCGCCTGTGGAACTCACCAATCGGCTCATAAGATGAAGTGGTTGATCAGGCGATCAGGGTTTTATTGGCCTACCATGCTCGAGGACTGTTTTAAATACTACAAAGGGTGTCAAGCATGTCAGAGATTTGGAAGAATCCAGATGGTACCCGCGTCAGCAATGAATCCCATCATCAAGCCTTGGCCATTCCGAGGTTGGGGCATGGATATGATCGGCAAGGTCAATCCTCCGTCAAGCAAAGGCCACATGTGGATCTTGGCCATCACGGATTATTTCACCAAATGGGTGGAAGCCGTCCCTATGAAATCAGTAAGTTCAAAAGATGTTGTCGATTTTGTGAAAGAGCACGTCATTCATAGGTTTGGGATTCCTCAGACTATCACAACCGATGGAGGTTCGGTTTTCACTTCTCACGAGTTCAGGGAGTTCTGTGAGGACACAGGGATTAAGCTGATTCGGTCATCTCCGTACTATGCTCAAGCAAATGGGCAAGCTGAAGCATCCAACCAGAGCCTTATCAAGCTGATCAAGAGGAAAATCGATGAGCACCCTAGACGTTGGCTTGAGGTTTTATCAGAGGCTTTATGGGCTTATCGCATGTCATGTCATGGAGCGATAAAAACCTCGCCATACCATCTGGTCTATGGACAAGAAGCCGTGTTGCCTTGGGAAATTACGGCTGGATCGAGACGCGTCACCTTTCAGAACGATCTGACGGCTGAAGAATATGCAACTTTGATGAGTGACAGTGTTGAAGATGTGACTGAGCTTAGGCTGTGGTCGCTTGAAAAAATCAAAGAGAACAAGGCCAAAGTAGCTCGTGCATACAACAAGAAGGTGAGACCTAAGGAGTTCCACGTTGGCGATCTGGTATGGGAAGCGGTGTTGCCGTTAGGAACTAAGGATGCAGCATATGGTAAATGGTCCCCAAATTGGCACGGGCCATACAGGGT
Organism: Avena atlantica; assembly: GCA_910589765.1. Classification (NCBI taxonomy): domain Eukaryota; kingdom Viridiplantae; phylum Streptophyta; class Magnoliopsida; order Poales; family Poaceae; genus Avena; species Avena atlantica. The sequence goes on along the minus strand of OU342734.1, from coordinate 276,323,647 downwards.
CGATCAAGTTTTAAGAGGGAACGCGTACATGCTGGAAGAGCTGGACGGCGTAAAATTCCCAGTGGCGGTCAACGGTCAACATCTCAAGAAATATTTCCCAAGCATGTGGGATGATGGACAGTAAAACATGGGGGCCGATACATGAAAATCGGCCAGGTACAAAAAGCACGTGAGATATTGGATAGCAAAAATGTGGGGGCCGATATCGAAAATCGGCCGAATAAGAGCAAAAATATATAGCCGATGCACGGTCATCGACTTTAGAGGTCTACACACATTACAAGCAGGTGCCAGTTTACACATACGAGCTACTGAAGAATGCCTCGAAGGCGTGGAAGGCGTCAGCACGGACACGATCCACCTCGGCGATCTCGGCTTCGTCATCTTCATCCTTGCCCGTCACTAGCTGCTTGCTCAGGGCACGTATGTCTGCCAGATCGGTCTTCAGTTGAGCTTTGAGGCCTTCCGCCTCGTGTTGGGAGCGGGCTATGGATTCTTCCTTGTCACGGATGAGCTGTTTAGTCACCCGGACCTTCTCCTCAAGATCTTCCAGCTCCTTTTTCAAGGATGCGAGCTCGGCGGTGCTGACGGAGGTGTCAGTTTTAGCATCCAGAGACGCCTTTTTCTCATTAAGCTGCTGGCATCTTTCTGCAATATCGGCTTTCAGCGGAAGTTGGGCGTGGCGCAGATGGATCCTTTCACGAGCTAATTTCACCCGTGGCCCGAAGAAGGACAGATTTGCAACTGACCAAAGCTTCACTTGCAATGCTACTGGAAGATGATCCTGAATTTCGGCAAGAACGCTCTTCACTTCCTCAGAACCCTCGATCAACTCCTCGATCGGGGAGGACAGCAAGGTTTTAAGACGCTGGAATTGAGGTGGAGCAATCCTGGCTTGTGGTTCAGCGTGGGCAACAGAGGGAGTTGGTTCGATGGATTCAGGGTCGAACGACAGCAAACCTGAAAGATCACAACTCTGACAGCCAGAAAAGCGTCTGTATGCGTCTAAACACACAAGGCCGGACCAAAAAAAAACTTAAACGTACCTCTCCTATCGAGGGGATAGCCGATGAAGAGACCATCGGTTTGTGTGTGGTCACTGGAGGCTTGGCCAGAATGGTAGCCGTTTCATCTACACCTTCGGGGATCCCCAGATCCGGCGTCAGCACGGCCCCGGCCTTCCCACTAGAAGCATCAGTTGCCTGTATAAAAGGTAATTTACCAATGTAAAAAATGATGAATCGGCAGGAAAAAGGGAGTAAGGGGCAGGAGCATAAAAGATGAGGATTTTTCAGAACCTCTTGGCTCGATGAAGAGACTGGTGGTCCTTGACGAGCTCTCTTGGGACCCGATACTGGCCCAGCCTCGACTGGTGCTCGGGGGGCAGCAGGCTCAGGAACAGACCTTTTCCTAGAAGCCGATGGTGGCACATCTGGCTGGCTCGGGGTGATGGTCCTCTCAGAATCCGTTGGGCTCGATTCTCCCTCATCGGGTTGTTCGTCCTCGTGGGAAGAATCTTCAATGGAAGCCTGCAAAAGAAGGAAGGATGTTAGACATGAGCGCATCTGCCATAATGAAGAATAAGGAAATTAACTAAAAAAAATGGGTCAGCCTACATGCGAGCTTTCTGGGGAAGGGCTCCGGTGCCTCAAGGTTTTCCTGGCAGCTACATTCCTCGTAGTCGTTCTTGTCTTAGTTGGAACCCGGGGGGAAACTGGTGCTAAAGTTCCTTGCTTTTTAGAGGCCGATTGAGGTGTTATCGGCTGTTTCTCCATTATGACCTTTTTTAGAGGTGGCGAGTTTTTGCAGAAAAGGACCACAGGAGCTGGTGGAAAGAACTCAAAGGGGGAGCCATCACTGTGTGTAGGCTCAGGGCCATCTTGTTGCTGCAAAGGGAGAAATGGATTAGTAAAAGGATCAATTGCAAGCTGCATCAAGAAAATTTGCAAGTAGTAGTACCTGTTCCACGGGGACGTCGTAATCAGCATCAAGTTGTTTCAACAGCGGTCCCAGAGCTTTCCGGAAAACGTGGGTTTTCCACATCGTCCACCAGTCTTCGAAGCCGTCAGTTGACGAAGCGAAGGTGAGGTCATTTGGAATAGGGATGGTCAGAGCATCAAAGAAGGAGTAACACCTCTGACTGGTGAGAGGATCAGGCAGGTCGGCTCTGCACTCCGTAAGATGATGGAGAAAGAAGTGGGGAGCTACTTGTCCAAGGCCAAATTGGCGGGCTACTAAGACTGGCTGGTAGAATTCATACCCAGGTTTGATTATTCTGTTGGACGTACTCATGCCAACTGGAAGGAAACAGGGACGAATCACGGTGGAAAAGAGCTGCCGAGTGCTAGTGTCATCGGCAAAATTGTCCAGCCTAAAGGAAAGTGGATTTTCAAAGTGTTCCGATTCCTCCATATAGAGGAAGAAGGGTTTTCTGGCTACTGGAGGAAGATGAGGACTGCGAACTGCTCAGACGGATTTAAATAAGGGGAATATTGGAGAGACGGTTCAATGCCATAGCGGTTTCCCAGATTGCACTGCCAAAATCGTCAAATCATGCAGTGCGAAGGAGTCGAGAAGACAGGGCATCATGATGAAGGGGTGGCGTGACGATCCTGTTCTGCCACGCATTCTGTCAACGCGCAACCCGATAAAAAAAAAAGAGGTGGCGAAGAAAAAATATCAGCAGAGTGGTTTTGGAATTATTATTGCCAAAACCAGGGGGGCATGTGTTATCGCCATATTTTGGCCAAAGGAGGAGTTGGGCCGTAATCAAGATGGGCTTAGAAGATACGTATATTCAACGTGTTGTTAATCGGCCTTGTGCGTAGATTTGGGCTAAATTGCCCGTGTAACTTGTATTATAGTAGGTTCCGTTTCAGTTTAGGTAAAGATAGAGTTGTAGAGTTATTCCAAAAGTAGAGAGTCTCCGGACTATAAATATGTACCTAAGGTTATCGCGAAAAGGAGGATAATCACGTTCACAACAAACACAATCTCGGCGCATCGCCACCCCTTGTTTCTAGGGTTTTTTCTCGGGTAAGTGCCATGCTGCCTAGATCGCATCTTGCGATCTAGGCAGTATCTACTTATGCGTTATCTGGTGTTACTCGTACTGAAGCCTTGTTGATGGCGAGTAACATCATTATCATAGATTTGTTTGGGTTAGCATCAGTACTTTTCACTATGATTGTTTAGTTATGCTGCCTATAGCCATATCGCCGCCTTTGCACCTTTTCCCGGGGGTGAAGGTGGCGTCTTGCTTGATCTTTATTTAAGTCGATTTGATCTGTTATAGTTGTACCTTGTTTTCCAAGGTTTAGTTTGATATCCCCATGATCAGGCCTTGCAAACGGGTTGAACGATCTAGTAATACGTAAGATATGGTTTATCGATCTTAGAGGGGACGTTCCGGGAATTGACGTTATGTTGGTTTTTAGGCTTTCTCTAAGATTAGTTTTCTACTATCTTTCGTATCTACCAGGCTCAATTACGTGTAGGATGTTCCAGTCATGAGGTGAAAACGTTAAACTGTCGTAGATCGATTTAGCTTGTATTGATGAAGCAAAAAAAACCCCATGTTATAATAGATTTAATGCAGAACCATGGGATAATCGGCTCTAAGAGCCGATTCACAGGGAAACCTGGGAGCCGGTTACGGCTCGAATTTTACATATGTTTGTTTGCCATGCAGGAAAACAATCGAAGCAATATTTCACCTTCCTGATCAGGTATAGGTCAGGTGGCACGCCCTCGAACCAAGCCAGGGCGCGTGCCGGAGCTTTGCGGGCCGTTGCCCGAGGGACCAGGGCCCACCAGCCGCTCTGGGAGCCTCCCGGCTCTTCGTGTTGCTCGTCGCTGCTCGCCGGTGAGTTTTGGGAGGCAACAGTTTGTAAAAGACTATGTTTGTCTCTGGAATGATATGTAATAATGACATTTGTTTCTATGTACTTCATCTTAAACTGTGGATGCTAGCATTGATCTAGGGACTAGCATTGCAATCACAGGGATCCTTACCTTTATAAAGGGAGGGATCTTACACCTATCATAAGCATCTTGAAGTGATTAAGGTTAAAGTGAACAAACTATGGAGTATATGCTTGACAAAGTATAAGTTGGCAATCTCATGTCCCTTGAATACGAGGGCCGCTCCTCATGCTACTCAAGTTTAGTCACCTATAAGTTCTTGTCATAGTAAGTACATGTGTATCATATAGAACCGCCAACGGGGTACCCCTTGCACATGATACAGGAGTTATCCCATAATCAAAATGACAAGGCAAGCATACAATGAACATCTCAGCAATCTTCTTATTTACCCTGGGAAAATGGTGCTTTTTTCTCTCTTTCCTCTTTTCAATATATCTATTTTTGATAAGAAGAAAGCTTCATAGATTTTTTACTATGGTAATGCTACAAGTTTTGACCATGATTAGGCATGGCTTAGGCTAGCGGCCCAGGCGATTCTCGAACACATATACATAACTCCATGGACTTACAAGCTCCCTTTTTATTTCACACCGACAACATCCATAAACAAAAGAACATGATATCAACTGTGTACAATGTACAAGTGCAATGTTGAAAGCGTTCCCCATGATAGCATGGTTCTGCTAATTCCAACGTATAAGTGCAAGCATATACGACATAGATGACACAATGGTTCAAGTTTATTTAGGGGCAAAAAATAAAGTGTGCCATCAAGTTTGTGAGAGCTTTAATCACTAAGTTTCACATAACAAGTTTAATTTGGAAGATAAACAAAACAAGAATATACTTGGAATGGTGTAAAACACCATGCCTAGGAATTTATAGTGGACACTTTGGAATAACTTGGTTTCTTGGGAGTTGGATGCATGAGTAGAGCTTACCAATACAAGTGGAGGCTAGCAAAAGACTGGGAGCGACCAACTAAGAGAGCAATAATGGCCATAATCATGCAGAGAGACAAAACATTATCAATCAAAGCATAAAGTGGTACCACAAGTCAAAAACTAAATGATCATAGAGGCTAAGTGTAACATCCAAAAAATATTAAACTAGAATCATCAAACTCTAATCATCAAAATTAGGGTTAACAAAAACTTTTCCAATTAAAAACATAAAAGCATTCATATGTGTATGCATTACAATTTGGATTCTTTTAAATTACCTTGGTTGTGTGTTTCTTTGCTTGTAAAATGTCGTGGGAATGGTCACGGCAGATGCTGCAATCGGCAGCGAGTAGTAGAACGAAGGGCAAGGGCGGCCAGCCATCTGCGGTGCGAGATGAGGGCAAAGACACAGGGTTTTACCCAGGTTCGGCCCCCCGGAGGGTAAAGACCTACTCCTGCTAGATTGTATTATGGAGGTGTTACAACGGGCGAGCTCGGCGGCTAGGCGGCGAGTCGCTTGGGTGTATGAAGGAACGTGTCTCTACTCACCCCATAGGGAGGTTTATATAGGCTCACCTCCCCTAGGGTTTACATATCTCAACCGATTCGGTTACAGCTTCGGTAATCGTTTAACCTAGTCCGACTGGGCCTATCTACTCGCCTGGGCCTTCAGCTTCCAGTCGCTTGGTACCTTGCTGGGCCTTGATCCACTCGCCGTTCTGCAGGCCCACTCGCCAGCCCTCGAGCCAGTCGGAAATGTCCTGCTGAGTATACCCCAGTAGGCGTATCCCCATCAGTAGTCCCCGAGGCCGTCGTCGATTAGGCGTAAGTGGCTGCTGGCAGTCGGAGTATACGGCTCCAAAGTAGGCATCCAGTCGAATCGTCGACGGGCTCCTGTATGAAGAAGAAAATCCGGTGAACCGAGTCGCGTCTTGGGCGAGCCGAGCTGTCGGAACGCGGTCGTGGCGAGTGACCTGGCGAGCCGAGTGGCTGGAGTTGGACCGTCAGGCATGGTCAAACTAGCCGTTAGGGCAACTCAACGGTAACTTTCGGCGTAATCATCGCGCGGTAACGGCCCCCTGATTTGGCGGGTAACTCTCTCTATATATAAGAGGAATGGCAGGCAATCGTAGAGCCAACTTCCCACCACTTCTTCCGAGTGCGCGCATTCTCTTTCCTTTGCTCCTTGATCCAATCGACCCGAAATCCTCCGATCTCCAACCAACCCCTCGGCTATGGCCCTTCTCACCGAACCATGGGGCAGGTCCAAGTGCACGAGGGCGCAGCTGGCCTCCTTCGAGGAGGCTGGAATCCTGCGAGCCGGCTGTTGGTGTATCCCCGCAGCCGGAGAAACGACCCCAAACCCGCGAGAGAGGGAATTCGTCTGTTTCACCAGTCATCTCGAGCGGGGGCTAGGGTTTCCCACGTCTTTGTTCTTCCGGCGTTTTTGCGCCTACTACGGGATCCAGCCTTCAGATCTGGGTCCCCACAGCATCGAGCAGCTCGCCATCTTCGTGGCGTTCTGCGAGTGCTACTTGGGCTGCCGGCCCTACTTTCCCTTGTGGCAAGACCTGTTCCACGGACGGATCAGCCGCGAGGAGGCAGGCGGCCCAATGCTAGCCGCGGGCGGCCTGACGTTCCAGCTCAAGTCCAAAGCTTCTTTCTTCGATCTGATGCTACCCGCCAAAGCAGCGAGCGACTGGAAGAAGTCATGGTTCTACGTGACCGAGGCGACCCCGGAGGACGAGGCGGCGATCCCGCGGTACTCGGCCAATCGTTCCGAGCCGCGCCATCTCCAGGTCGGCAAGCTCCCCGACGACCAGCGGATGGTCGTCGACGAGATGCTCCAGGCCATCCGTGGCCTGAAGAAGAAGGGCCTTCAGACGATAAACTTGTACAATTGCTGGCTTGGGCGACGGCTCGTTCCGCTCGCCCAACGCGACCACTACATGTATCAGTACACGGGCCGGGGAGACTCGACGAAAGCCTGCCTCGACGAGTGGAAGCTGGAGGACTATCTCCCTGCGTTGAAGAAGATCACCCAGGCGGTGTACGTGGATGCACAGGCCGGGGTCGCCCCCTACACCGCGAAGCGTCCGGCTCCGACGGTAATTTCTTTATCTTGTTCGCAGTCGCAGCGTATGCAGTCGCGGTAATTCTGACTCTGTTTCGTATTCATCGCAGCTGTTCCAAGTGGTGGAAGGGTGGCTCCCACCTTCCGATGACGAGAGCCCGGGGCCATCCGCCCAGGATACAAGAGAATCGCCACCCGCGAAGGGCAACGAGGACGACGAGGACGAGTCCAAAGAGGAAATCGCCCCGCTGGTCCGAAAGACCCGCGGGCAACGTCAGCGCGAAATCGAAGCGAGCAGGAGCCTCGAGCGTCATGATGACGATGACGAGCTCCCAGAAGCCACCTCGCACCGCCAGGCCACTCCTTCGAAGAAGAAGAAGAAGGAAAAGGAAGCGAGGGCCCCCCCGAAGAGGAAAATGAAGCCGCCGAGGATGGCCTCGCCGCCGCACTCGACGAGCAGCTCTGATGCTCACAGCTCGGCCGGTGACGGCGCGGCCCCAGCGACAACCGCGCTAGATGCACCGACTGTGGAAGTGCCTCTGGCCTCGATGCCCCCGCCATTCGCGCCAGTCTCTGGGCTAGGGAAGGCTCCAACCGCGGCGACTTCGCCTCGCAAGGAGGTTCCGATTGGGGCGGCTTCGCCCCGCAAGGAGGCTCCGGCTGTAGCGGCTCCAGTTCGCGAGGAAGCCCCTGCCGAAGGTATCCCAGAGGCGCCAGCCGCGGCCTCAACGACGAAGAAGCCGTCCGTGTCTTGGGCACGCGACGTCCTGGAACTAGGGCTCAGTCGCCAACTGGGCCCCGAGCTGGAAAAACCGGCCGGCCTTCGCACAGGGCTACGTTTCATCCCAGTTGCCAAGTGAGTGCATTCGGCCTTCCCTATTTTCCATAGCTATTTCGATTGTCTTTACTGATTCGACTGATGTGCAGGACCGGAGTGAAAAGGATGGGCCACCCGACCGTGGACCAGGTACCCTCCACCGCTAGCGAGGAGGATCCTTCCCGTAAGAGGAAAGCGGACGAGGTCGTTGCCTCAGCGGATGGCAGTAAGAAGGCCAAGGGCGACGACATCGTTACTGTCTCTGACGACACGGCGGTCGCGCCGGCCGGCCCCGCGGTGGAGGCAGCCGCGTCTACGAAGGAGGGCGTTTCCTTGCCTGGAACGGCGGAGGCGACTTCCTTTGGAGCGGGTGCCTCTATCGCTACCTTCCCTCGCTTCGTGACCAAGGCGGCCGCGGCGAGCGGGGCTGCACCCCCGAGCCTCGCTCCAGGGACCGCCGATGCTGAAGTCGACCAGCGTCGCGGGCACACGCCAGCGTTACTCGCGTCTGTGGACGCGATGCAACTTCATGGCATGCTTGGCGCAGCCATCCAGGTATATCCAGTCCCCGAGGATCAGGTCGGTGCTTTGCAGCGGCTTGATTCTTATTACTTTCTCGTCTTTTATTTTCGTATCCAGTCCCCGAGTGCGCACGCGCTAAATTTTAGCGGGGTGGGCACTTGGGAATTTCTTGATCGCCAGTCCCCGAGTGCGCACTCGCTAAATTTCAGCGGGTGGGCACTTAGGAGGTTCGTTTTTACTGACTTTTTTGATGATATGCAGGGTCTGCAGCTCGAGTCGGCGGACCGATTGGCCGCGCAACAGCGTGCTGAGAAGGAGCTGATCACCATCCAGGAGGCGAACAAAGAGCTCCAGGCTGTTGCTGCGAAGGCAGAGGAAGCTCGCCAGGAGCTTGTCCCTGCTGGTGAGTTGGAGGCGGCGCGATCTGCTCTGGGCGCTGCTGAACAGCGGGTCGCCGACCTCGAGCGCGAGCTGCGGGAGGCGAGGGAAGAAGCGAGCTCGGCGGACGGGCGAGCTAAGGCCGCCATTGCAGCCGCGGAGGAGGATCGCAAGGTGTCGGAAGTCCTTATTGCTGGGCTTCAGGACGACCACACGTCGCTTCAGTGCTTCATCACGGGACTCGCCCGCCCGTTGCTTGGTGAGTGCATCTTCCCTTTCCGTTAGTTGGGGTTTTTGTGGTGTCCGTCGCACTCATCATTGTCTCCTTCTCGCAGGTCGCGTTATTGGTAGCCAAGAAGAAGCGAGCTCGCTCGACGCGTGGCAGTGCGTAAGCATGCTCGTCGACTCGGCTACGCTATCGGCGACGTGCATCCGCGCCTACCTTCAAGAAATGTCGCCCACGGAGGTTATTCCCAGCGACCTCGTTGAGGTGTGGGAATATTTGGAGAAGGCGCCCACGGTCGTTGAGTTCATGACGCGGTCGGCGTTTCGGCGTGGAGCGTCGACAGCACTGAGCCTTGGACTCGCCCACTTCCCCGAGGATTTCGACCTTGACGATGTGACGAGTGGGTATCCCTCGTCGACTGGCGCGGTGGATCTGTTCGAGGTTCTCAAGTTGCAGGAGCGTGCCGCCACGTACTCGGAGCGTGTCTGGGCGATGGGCGACCTCCTTCCCTACCAGGAAACGGTCGTCGCGCCGAACGACCCCGAGCCACCGCATCGTGACTTCAAGGTCGAGCAGCCTTTTCGCGCGGCGATGGCGGGTGAACTGACGACGTATCCATCAAACCCGTACACCGCGTTCATCCGTAGTCGCCGGGATTCTGGCGAGTCGTCATCGAAGCCTGCAGAGTAGGGTAGTTTGCCTTGAAGTGTTAGCAGCAGTTCTGCCATGCGGGCATATTTTGTAATATAAGACAATGCAATATGCGATTGAATTGGACGTCGTGTTTATTTTGCTATTTGTTTGTGTGCTTTGGATTGATTTTGGACGAGTCCCCGAGCGCGTCCGCCCTTTTGTGGGGTTCACCTCGTATATGATGTTTGTTGTTATCATGTGTTTTGTTGATTTAGTCGACTCGCCCGAGCTCGGAGAGCCAGTCGCAAGGCGACTCCCTTGAGTGATCTGTACTTTACCGTTTTCCCGTACGCGAACGGGGTCGGGTGGCCGAGTCTCCGAGCGTGGTACTTGGTAGTTCTAGGCGCGACTCGAGGGTGGTTGAGGACTTAGCGCGTTGGTGTGAGCGCGTTACTCCTGCCTGGCCCGTGGGGTCAGTCGCGTGGCGAGTCCTGGGCATGCTCTCTTACTTGGCATTTTCCCTGACCGATCGCGACGAACTGGTATTCAGTCCCCGATCGTGGTACTTAGCCGTTCGAGTCGCTATGCCGAGGATGCGGAGGACCAAGGTCGCTGTGAGAAGCGAGGGCAGTTGTCTTGGTTCGTAAAACCAGTCGAGCTAGGCGTCTCTAATGGGGCTCCGGATTGGCGTTTTTCGTGGACAACGCAGGACCTGAAATGATTCAGTGTTCTTACGCCGCACTACTTAGCCGTGCTGATCGCTGTACCAAAGGTTGACTTCTGCATTTTAGCGTACCGCTGTTATTACGAGTGCGAGTGGCACAAGTCATGGAGAGTAGACGCAATTTGTGGTAACCGTTTCTTTTATTTCATAGCGACTAGAGAGTACATGTGTGGGGTTCTAGGAGTAGAACTTCCGGAGGAGGTTTACGTTCCATGGTCGCTTGACGTCGAGCTCGCCGTCCCCGCGAACGTCGATGAGGTAGTAGGCGTCGTTGCCGAGTACGCGCCCGATGGCGAACGGGCCTTCCCACGGAGGGGAGAGCTTGTGCATGCCCTTCTTGTCCTGGATTAGGCGTAACACCAGGTCGCCTTCCTGGAAGGTGCGGGTTTTCACCCGTCGGCTGTGGTAGCGGCGGAGTCCTTGCTGGTAAATGGCGGTGCGCGATCGAGCGAGGTCGCGTGCTTCGTCGAGCTGGTCGAGCCCATCTTGGCGGGCCAGCTCGTTTGCGGCCTCCGTATAGTGGACGACCCGCGGCGAGTCGTGTTCGAGGTCGGTGGGCATGACTGCTTCAGCGCCGTAGACCATGAAGAAGGGAGTGAATCCGGTCGATCTGTTAACCGAGGTGCGGATTCCCCAGATGACGGAGGGAAGCTCTTCGACCCAGCATCCAGCGGTGCGCTCGAGTGGTACTTGGAGTCGCGGCTTCAGGCCGTGGAGGATGCTTTGGTTGGCTCGTTCCGCCTGGCCGTTGGATTTCGGGTGGGCGACTGACGCGAGATCGAGCCGGATGTGGTGCTCTTCGCAAAATTCGGCCATTGCTCCCTTGGCGAAGTTTGTGCCGTTGTCCGTGATGATACTGTTTGGGAACCCGTAGCGATATATGAGCTCGCGTAGGAATTTAGTGGCGGTCTTCCCGTCACATTTCCGGACTGGCTTGGCCTCCACCCACTTGGTGAATTTGTCGACGGCGACTAGCAGGTGGGTGTAGCCGGAGGGGGCTTTCTTGAAGGGCCCTACCATGTCCATGCCCCATACGGCGAATGGCCAAGTGATGGGGATCGTTTTGAGCGCTGAGCTCGGTACGCGCGTTTGATTGGCGTACTTCTGGCACCCGGCGCATCGCTGGACGATGTCGACAGCGTCGGCGTGTGCGGTGGGCCAGTAGAAGCCGTGTCGCATAGCCTTGGCGACCAGGGAGCGAGCGGCGGCGTGGTGGCCACAGTCGCCTGAGTGAATGTCGTGGAGGATTTTGCGTCCTTCAGCCGGTTGGACGCAACGTTGGAACACGCCGGTGACGCTGCGCTTGTGTAGCTCGCCGTCGATGATGGTGTAAGACTTGCATCGGCGAGCGATCATTCGAGCGTTTGTCTCGTCTGCTGGCAGGGTGCCGGTTTCCAGGTAGGCGATGTAGGGCTTGGTCCAGTCGTCTGGCTCGGTGATGAGTGCGACCAAGGCTGCCTCTGGTTGGAGTGGGACTCCAATGTCGATCTCCCTCGGGGGAGAGACTGATGGTTTGGAGATTGTGTCGAGGAACACACCGGCGGGTGGTGCGAGTCGAGCCGACCCGATGCGAGAGGGGGCGTCGGCCTCCTCGTTTTTTCGCCTGTCGATCCACTCGACAGAGTAGCCGGTGAAGTGGCCGCCCAACTTGTCCACCTCTTGGCGGTATGCCGCCATGGTAGGGGAGATGGCGTCGCAGGTGCCGGCGACCTGCCCCGTGACGAGGTCGGAATCTCCGTAGCATCGAAGGCGATTGACGTTCATCTCCTTGGCGGCTCGCATGTCGTGGAGTAGGGCCTCGTATTCAGCCATGTTGTTGGTGCAGGGCGTGAATTCGAGGCGGAGGATGTAACGGAGCTTGTCGCCCCTTGGTGAAGTCAACACTATCCCTGCTCCTGCACCGTCCGCGTTCTTGGAGCCGTCGAAGTGCAGGCTCAAGTAATGGAGGTACGGCAGCTTCTCTGGCTGCTGGGCCTCCTCCCAGTCGGCGATGAAGTCTGCCAGTGCCTGCGACTTAATCGCTCTTCGTGGCTCGTATTTAATGTTGTGGGTGCCGATCTCGATGGCCCACTTGGCGACCCGTCCGGTCGCCTCGCGATTGCGGATGATGTCTTGTAGTGGCGCTGAGGAGACGACCGTGACCGGGTGCTCCTGGAAGTAGTGCGGCAGGCGCCGCTGAGCCCTGAAGACCGCGTATACTAACTTTTGGTACTGTGGGTACCGCTGGCGCGACTCGGTGAGGACCTCGCTGATATAGTACACCGGCCGCTGAACCGGGTGCTCCTTTCCTTCCTCTGGTCGTTCGACGACCATCACAGCACTGACGACGCGCTCGGACGCCGCGACGTAAACCAGCATAGGTTCTTTGTCGGCGGGGGCGGCGAGTAGTGGTGCGGCGAGTAGCACCTTTTTGAGGTCGCGGAGCGCGTCGTCCGCCTCCTTGTCCCACTGGAAGGTGGGGTTCTTGCGCATCAGGCGGTATAGGGGCATCGCCTTTTCGCCCAGGCGGGGGATGAAGCGACTGAGAGCCGCTACTCGCCCGGCCAGCTTCTGGACGTCACGCAGGCACTCGGGTTTGCCGAGCCGGGCGATCGTGTCGATCTTTGTTGGGTTCGCCTCGATCCCTCGTTTGGAGACGACGTACCCCAGTAGTTGTCCGGCGGGTACACCGAAGGTGCACTTGCCTGGGTTGAGCTTTATCTTGGACCTTCGCAAATTGGCGAAGGTTTCCGCCAGGTCGGCGAGTAGGTCGCCTTGGCGCGCGGATTTCACGACCACGTCGTCGATGTAGACGTGGATGTTGCGGCCAATTTGGCTCGCGAGGCATTCTTGCATGCACCGCTGGTAGGTTGCCCCGGCGTTCTTGAGGCCGAAGGTCATGGCGGTGTAGCAGAAGGCTCCGAATGGCGTGATGAACGCCGTCTTCTCCTCGTCTTCGACAGCCATTTTGATCTGGTTGTACCCGGAGTAGGCGTCGAGGAAACATAGCGACTCCGAACCCGCGGTTGAATCGATTATCTGATCGATCCGCGGGAGGACGAACTGCTCCTTTGGGCAGGCGCTGTTCAGGTTTGTGTAGTCGATACACATTCTCCAGGTCCCGTTTTTCTTCTCGACCAGGACTGGGTTTGCCAGCCACTTGGAGTATTTGATTGGCCGGATGAAGCCAGCCGCGAGTAAGCGCTGCACTTCCTCGGCGATTGCTCGACGGCGTTCTTCATTGAAGGGCCGTAGCGACTGCTTGACAGGTCGCGCTTTGGGGTCGGCGTTTAGTTTGTGCTCAGCGAGCTCCCTAGGGACACCGGGCATGTCGGAGGGTTTCCATGCGAAGATGTCCCTATTCTCACGAAGGAACTCGATGAGCGCGCCTTCCTATGCTGGGCTCATGCCTGTCCCGATCGTCACCGTCTGGCTGGGGTCGCCTGGGACCAGCTCGACGGTGCGGGTGTGCGTCGTGGCCTCAAAGGTTGAGGTGTTTGTGCCCTCTGAGTTGGGCTTCTTGAGTATTGTGGGATCGTCATTGTTGACCCCTCTCGCATATTTGGCGAGCTCGTCGGCGTGATTAGTTTCTGCCGCGATGACAGCGTCGGCAAGTTCGGCTCCTTTGGCCTCGCATTCGGCGGCCATGTCGGGGTCGCCGTTGATGGTGATGACGCCGCACGGCCCGGGGAGCTTCATCGCGTTGTACGCGTAGTGGGGCGCTGCCATGAATTTAGCGAACGCCTGGCGCCCCAGGACGCAGTGGTAAGGGCTGTCGAAGGGCACCAGCTCGAAGGCGATCCGCTCGGTGCGGAAGTTTGCCGGACTACCGAAAGTGACTAGCAGCGTGACTTTGCCGATCGGATACGCCTTCCGACCGGGGACGATGCCGTGGAACGTGGTGTGGGTTGTCTCGATCATCGACTGCGGGAGCCGCAGCCGCCTGAAGGTGTCGAGGTAGAGGATGTTGATGGAGCTGCCGCCGTCCATTAGTGTCTTGGGGAGCCAGTAGTCGCCAACCTTGGGCTTGACCACCAGGGCGACTCGTCCTGGGTACTCGATGCGTGGCGAGTGGTCTTGCCGGCTCCAGGTGATGGGCTGTTCCGACCAGTTCAGGAACTGGGGGACGTCTATTTGGGCCACCGCATTGACGGCGACGGCGCGGGCGATGACCTTCTTCTCGCGCTTCGTGTTGAAGCCTGTGAAGGTGTGGAGCGAGCCGGCTACTTTGCCGAATTTTCCGCCATTTGGCGGGTCGTTGTCGGTGTCCTCCCGCGTGTGCCGTGCCTTCTCGATTTCCCTGAGGGTGTGGCAGTCGGCGGTGGTGTGCGTTGCGGGCTTCCCTTCCCTGCTGTGGAAGGCACATGGTTGGTTAAGGAGGGCCGCAGGATCGAACCTTGGCTTGTTCTTGTAATTGCCGCCATCGCGTCGTTGCCCTCCGTCGCGGCGGTAGCTCTTGGGCTCGCGCTGTGCGTGCCCAGCGTTGGCAACGAAGTCGACTCGCCCGTCGCTGCGGCGCTTGCCAGTGAGGCGGGTGCCGCTGTAGCGTAGGTCGGTTCGGCGTCCGCTGTCGTTGACGCCCGTGCGGCGTTGCCCTCCTGACTCGTCGTCGGTTTCCTGGTTTGGATCCTCCTCGGCGTATCGTTTGGCGATCTCGAGGAGGTCGGGGATGTTGTCGAGTGTGCGGGAGTGTTGCTTGAGCTTGGGGACTAGAGGCTCGTAGCGGCACGAGGTCTTGAAGCAATGGATCGCGGTGTCCGGGTGGATGCCGACCGCGTTGTACCAGAGCTCTTGCCACCGTTGGACCCAGTTGCGGGTCGACTCGCGGGGTCCCTGGACGCATCGTTCCAGGTCCTCAATGGTGGTGGCGCGGGTGTAGGAGCACTCGAAGTGCCTGACGAAGGCGTCGCGCATTTCCTCCCAGGAGTCGATACTGTCCTGGGGGAGCGTGTTGATCCACTGCCTGCACGTCCCCTCCATCATCAGTGGGAGGTAACGGGCGGCGAGTAGGTCAGTGTGACCCGCGATCCCCATTGCCATGAGGTATGTGTCGAGCCAGACTGTGGGGTCGTACGAGGAGTCGTATTTTTCTATCTCCTTTGGAGCCTTGAAGTTTGGTGGGTACTTCTCGCCTCAGATCATTGGTCCGAAGCACTTAGGCCCAAGTCGACTGAGCGACCCCATAGGCTCGCCATCGCGGCGATTAGTTAGGGTGTGCCGCAAGTCGTCGGGCTGGCGTGCGCGCCAGTTTTGGTTGTTGATGATGTGAGTGCGGGCGTCGATGGGTTGTCCGTTAGCGGCGACGAAGTTGGTCGCCGGCCTGGGATCGTTGGTGGAGAGTGCCGCGTTCGCGGGTCGGTGTTGGAGCTGCAGTGGCTCTGGTGGCGGGCAATTGAGGGTGTTTGCCGCTGCTGGGCGGCCGCTTGAGGCCGCTCTGCTTCCCGAGGAACGCGAGTATACTCGACCTTGCGAGTCGGCGCCCGCTTTTTGCTGCTCCACGGCCTTCGCAAGCAGGGCCTTGACGTACTGGATCTGTAAGGCGCCGTCGCCAGTGGCCGTGATGCTATCGGCTGCTGCTCGGCCTGCCACGAGGTTTTCCATTGGGGTGGAGAACAGTGGGAGGCCGTTTGCGTCTCGCTCCCGTGAGGAGACAACTATCCGCGGTTGGTCCCTGGGAGGGGTGCAGTTGGGCGGTGGTGGGGCACCCATCGCCGTTGATCCTGGCGGGGGCCGGGCGCTTCCTCCTGGTGGCGCGTTCTCGCAGATCGCGCGCTCGGCTATGCGGGCCGGGTCGTTTTCGTCGCCGAAGTTCAGGGCACGCCCTTGAACGGTGGGGTTCAAGCGTGACCTGATCCGCTGCTGGTGGTAGCGTGACAGCTCCTGCGCCGTCACCTGCTCGAGGCGAAATTTTTCGCGCTCGGCCTGCTCTTTGCGTACCGCCTCCGCCAGTTTCAAGCGGAGTTCCTCGACCTCCGTTGTCGTGGCGTTAGGAGGATTGGGGTGGAGAAAGGATCCTCCGGTGGATCGGTGCCGGTGGCCATGTAAGCCGCGACGTGGCGATTGGCACCATCGCGGAGGTCGGCGGAGTTCTCCGACCCGGAGTCGAATTCGAAGATCCCGAGGATGGAGGGGTCCTCGAAGTCTCCCGCGTTGGAGACCTGGGCGATGGAGCCCGCAGATGAGGCCGCGGTGATGGATCCGGCGAGTGACGCCGGGGTCGCCGAGTCGGCGTCATCGGTGAGGGCCGCATCTTCTGCGGCCGCAGAGTTCTCGGCCACGTTGTTGTGGGCCGAGTTGTACTCGGAGGCAAGGCGGTGGATCGTGCGAACCTGGCTCTCGGAGAGCCGATCGCGTGGCGGCGACTCGCGGATGCGAGCCGAGTCCTCCGAGACGATGACGTCGGTGAGGCCGACGAAGAGGTTGATCGTGCCGATTGGCAGGATCACGCTGTGCGTGACGGGTCGCGCCGCCGGGACGTAGCTACTCGGCAAGATCTGGAGCATCTCGCCGATCGCTATCATGCGGCCGGTGGCGACCGTCTCGTTGATGGGCAGATTGGATCTCGCCGCAGAACACCGGCCAGACCGGCCAGGCCCCACGGTGGGCGCCACTGTCGTGGGAATGGTCACGGCAGATGCTGCAATCGGCAGCAAGTAGTAGAACGAAGGGCAAGGGCGGCCAGCCATCTGCGGTGCGAGATGAGGGCAAAGACACAGGGTTTTACCCAGGTTCGCCCCCCGGAGGGTAAAGACCTACTCCTGCTAGATTGTATTATGGAGGTGTTACAACGGGCGAGCTCGGCGGCTAGGCGGCGAGTCGCTTGGGTGTATGAAGGAACGTGTCTCTACTCACCCCATAGGGAGGTTTATATAGGCTCACCTCCCCTAGGGTTTACATATCTCAACCGATTCGGTTACAGCTTCGGTAATCGTTTAACCTAGTCCGACTGGGCCTATCTACTCGCCTGGGCCTTTAGCTTCCAGTCGCTTGGTACCTTGCTGGGCCTTGATCCACTCGCCGTTCTGCAGGCCCACTCGCCAGCCCTCGGGCCAGTCGGAAACGTCCTGCTGAGTATACCCCAGTAGGCGTATCCCCATCATAAAATGATTCTTAGGTGAAATAAACATCATCTAAACAATCCCCACACTTGTCCCAGAGACAAACAAATCAAAACAAACAAATTAAGTGAATGGTCATTTTGGCCAAATTAACCCCCATGCCTACTTTGGCTATCCCTAACTTTCAGAACTTAACAGAAACATGTTTGGATCTTTGCACCCCTTAAAAGTACTCATAATAAGGTACCAAGGCCCACCTTGTGATCATCCAAAAACATTTGAATGCATAGTTTAAATGACAGTTAAAAATAGAATCTAGTTCATATGGGAAGATCCCACTTTTTCAAAAACCACTCAAACAATCTCAATTTTCAAACCCAAGCATCCATAGTATCCTCAACACTTGCCTAGCACACCCACCAAAAATCTTTTCAAAATTCAAAACTTGAGTTCATGCGGCCATTTCATCAAATAGGTTACATATGCAAATCAAACAAAATCAAAACACTATGTTGAGCAGTGTTTTGGGCCTAACTTGTTCCCTCTCTGGACACCACTAGCCTTAGTAGATCATGTAACAACCTAAACTAATCACTGGCACCATTGTAAGCTGGCCATTGTCATCAATGGTGAGCAGGCCGAGAGCACCATTGCCACCCCATAGTCGACAGCAAGCTACGAGCAACACTAGCCTCACCAACCTTGTCTGGGAGCAAGCTAGCACCCCACCGCCACTCCCTGTCCCAGCCGCGAGCAATGCCAGCCACTAGACCACACGCCCAGGCCATGCCAACCTTCTCTGCAACCATTCCGAGAGCGCGCCCCGTGCGCCACGCTCGACCAGCACCCACAGACTGCGCGCCACCCTCGCCGCGTGCACGTGTGATCACCACCGTCCCAGCAACCCTGCAGACACGCCCGTTCGCCGCCGCGTGGACCACGCGCGCTGTGCGCCATCAAAACTTCCGTCGGACCAGCGCAGAGCACCGCATCGTTCTGACCGATCAGCACCTCCCCACGCCTCTCCACCACGCCGATGAGCTTCGCCAGGGAGCACAACATCGCCCCCTACCATCTCCCACGCCGATAGCCCTCTGTGCCGTCGACCACGACGAGCTCAGCTTGCGCCCGTCGGTCCCCTCTCGCCACTATAAATAGAGGCATCCCCCGCTCGGATTCTTCACACCATTTTACTCCCCTCTCACCCAGAACCACCCCGCCTCATTCCCGTAGCAAGGCGAGTAGCGCGTCGCCGGAATTTCATCAGAGCCCTCCGCTGCTGGAGAAGAAGGAAGCCATCGATTGGAGACGCCCCAGGAGAAGCTGCCGGTGCCAGGAGAATCGCCGTCGTCGACTTCGTCGTTCGCCCGCATCGCCGACCTTCGCCTAAGCCCCGGTGAGCCTCCCATGACCCCCACTGAGCCGCTAGGGTTCGAGCTCGCCGGTGACATGTTCATCGTCGACGACGACCCTCAGCCGTCGATCTTCATTCTAGTCCAACGCACCATATCGCCCCATACCGCTTTGCATTTAAAGAGTAACTGACCAGTAGACCTGCCTTTCAGTTGCGCCCCGCGCCATGGAGTGACACTGGGCCGGCCCATTAACCCTTCCCGCGCAGCCCACTCGTTTGAATTTAGATTTTTCTATTTAGATTCAAACTCATTTCTGTACTCAGTTTCAAAAATCAACCCAGCTCGATTCACTGAACCAAATTGAATGAAACCAATTTTGTTAGAAAGGTATTGAAATGCTTAATCCAAGCCCGTTGGATTCAAATCATTTGGATATGTAGATACACCTTAGTAAAAATAACAATGCAGAAGCTTTTCTGCATTCAAACATTTTTCAAATTTAAACCATAATAGCTTTTGTGTGATGATTGAAAGTAGTTAATTATTGTTTGGTGATTGTGTACCTCGTATTTATTTATAGACGCTAGTACCGATCAAGGATACGAGGAGGAAGGAGGATACTACGAAGAAGAAGCCGAGGAGAACTTCAACCACTGCTCTGCACAAGGCAAGCCTAATACTACTAGTTGATTGAGCAAGCTAACACTTGCAAGCTTATACTGATACTTATGCAAGCTAACACTTTCAAGATACTCTACTTTAGCAAGCCTTACTAATCAAGTTGACCTATGCAAGCCAATACCTGCTTGTTACCATGCCAACTAGATGCCATAAACATATGTGATCATACCCACTTGATAACCCAATCCTAGTTTTACTTGCAAGCTTTCTACTTTATTTTCTTTATCAAAGCTTTTCTCAGAGTTTACTTAAGTGACTTGTAGATTCTAGGAAGATAATTGAAGGTTGCATAAATAGCATTAAATTTGGCCTAAGCTAGATAATCTTGATGTCATCCTAAGGCATGAGATTGAACTTAGTAAAACTCCACTTGTTTACCACCCCTCATTAGTACTCACCCCCACTTGTAGATGCTAGTGCTAAGCATAAAACTTGATCAACTTTAGATGGGAAAACTTGGTGGAAAAGGGTTATGAAAACCTTTGAATGATGAGTCATTCTACTGAGATGTTTTGACATGTGTTTTTGAACACCAGATGATTTGGAGGATGAAAATGTTAAGGTATGAGCCTTAGCCCTTTATAAAACTGATGGTTGTCTGGATGCGATACCATTCCAATTTTACCGTACAACCACAATACCCGAGAATTGGGTAGGGCTTGACTGAAAAACTTATATACCTTAGTATTGGTTCCCTCATGGCCAAGGTCTGAGATGCGGCTACCTTGTGAAGATTGTACACCCGTGCAGTACCCAAGATGAAAGTTGGTCATGGTTGGGAGGCCAAACTCACAGGAGAGGTGCCTATACTAGGAGTGTAATTGAAAGGTTATGATTGATTATCCGCATACTGAGTATGGTGAATTCAGGATTTGCTCCTGACAGATGTATCGAATGTTGTGGTGAAAGTGTACAATCTCTGCGGAGTGTCAAACTATTCAAATAGCCGCGTCCACGGTTATGGACAGTTGGAGTGGCCATACTGTTCCCCGTTAGATGTTTTCAAAATGACTTGTGAAATGAATTGAGAATTTGACTTGACCACAACAGAGTTGTGATATGAGATACAAGTTCCCACTTAGGTGATATAAAATTTCAACTAGCTTTTCTTGCTTCTGAACTTAGTAGAGGTAAATCTGGCTTTCGCAAAACAACCATAGAGCTTAGCATCCTATTACAAAAAACCACTTCACTTATTAGTATTAGTTTGCGAGTACTTAAAGAGTACTCATGGATTTGTCCCTAGCTATTCCCGTGGCCAGACTATGAAGAGGAGTACCAGGATGATGTACCCCAGGAAGGTTACGATAACTAGGATCATCTCCCATCGTCAGTATTTCCTGTGACCCCGAAGATGGAGCTTCTCCTACGCTACCTTTATTATTACGTATTTCCGCTGCTTGAGTTGTATTAAGAACTGGATCATGAGATCCTTATTTGTGTAAGACCTTATGTATGGTTTGTAATGGATGATGTACTGTGGTATCCAATTCTGTTATGTCTCGGCAAAATGGTAATCCTAGAATTGCGATGTATGGCATAACAGGCATCTGGGATTAAAAATCCGGGTGTTGACACTAAGGTGACTCGTTCATAGTCATAACATGGTGTGAGCATGTGAAAATTCAACCCAAACAAAGCATCAAAGGATAATACCACAATACTATGCTTTTGTATGCTAAAACAACGCATGATTCTTTCAAGGCACATTAAGCAATCTCAATTGTTTGGACAGTCTATGGAATGAGAAGAAATATTACCTCTCTTTTATTATAAATTCTATCCTCCTAGTGATATTCATAAAGACCGGAATCCAATATATAACTTTTGGCCTCGTGATGGAGAGAGTACAACCCAAGCTTGGGGGATATTGAAGTTACTAATGCTCAAATGTCCTATTCATGAGATCCCTAATAATAATATTATTATTAACTTTTATGCAAAGCTTTCTCTTTATGATAAATATTTATTAGATGCTTCTTATGCTGGATCATTCACACGTATGAAGTAAGAAGCTAAATGGGATCTAATAGACCGTATTCAAGAGAATACTGAAGCTTGGGAGAATGACAAAGGAAGAAAGTCAGGTATAAATCATTATTATGAATGCATAAAATCTTTTTTGGGAACTGATGACTTTCATAATATTAGTACTGCTTATGGTCTTGATTCTCAAGTTCTTGCAAATTGTTTTAAGGCCTTTGACTTTTATATTGAAATTCCTAAAAAGGAATGGAACAAGTACCATGCACCATATAAAGAAATTTTTAATTGTGTTCCTGCTAGAAATACTGAAGTTTATATTGTTGATCGTATTTTGCCTGAACCTTATATTGATAAAATACCTTTCCCTACTAAGGTAAAGGAACATCTATGATAGCTAGTGTGGTAAACAAAAGTACAAAGAAGTCTATAGAACCTGGTGAAGAAATAACTGTTGAACCTGAGTAGCAATTGTGAAAGACCTTGTCACTAAAAATGTAGAAGATGGACACATTATCTTCTGTGAAGATGCTTCTAATATTGTTTCACATCCTAGTAGAACTTGGAAAGCTACTGTTCCTGTGCTTTCTATTATAATTGGTGAGCATTGCTATTATGGTTTATGTGATATTGATGCAAGTTCTAGTGCTATTCCTTATGAGATTTACAAACAAATTATGCATGAAATTGGTCCTTGTGAACTTGAAGACATTGATGTGGTTATTCACCTTGCTAATAGAGAGCCTGTCAGTCCATTTGGTATTGTAAGGGATGTGGAAGTTTTTTGTGGTAAGACTAAATATCCTGCTCAGTAATAACCTCTCCTTATCCTTTTGTTTGGTTCTTGTGTCAACATTAGCCTCGAATGAGAAGAAGGTGAGATATGGGGAAGTTGCCGTCCCGGGACAGATTTTTATGCTACACTCTAAAAAATCGTGAAAAATCCCAGTATGTCGGATTGGGCTGTAATTTTCTTTGAATGTGCCCCAAGTTATTATTTAACTTTCGTTAGTTTTGAACTTTTCGATTTGAGCAACATAATATTTTCGAAAAAATTGAACTTTACCTGTAGGTCTGTTTTGACAGAATTTTGTCATTTTTGCATTTGCCTCTTAAATCGATTTCCTTTTGAATTATTTTGGGGATTTTGAAAGGAGTTGCTACAGTAGATTATGTTTTGATGGACTTCAGTTGAAATTGAACCCAAAGGTTTATTATCTTGCATACACTAATGTTGCTATTGAAGATTGTGTGAAATTTTGTATGAAAGAAATTTATGAATGTTGGGAGAGAATGATGTAAGGAGATGAAGAATGGTCAAAGGCTCAAACATTATATTTCTAGATATTCTTATAATGAAGATGTTGATATTATTCAAGTGGTGACTCCGAAAGAATTTATTAAAGACCAAAGTCAGGAATCTGTAGAGTCGGTTTTCGAATAGGTAACAGTGCTGGTAATAAAAGGTTTGTGAAAGACTTACCAATTTGTATTTTTGCATTTTTTATTTCATATGGAAGTTAATGAGTCGAAAGAGGGACGTAGACAGAGTCCAGGAGGCTCACACCACACCCTGGCACGGTCCCCACCTGGTCACGCCGCCTGGTGGTGTGGCCACCCCGGAGCTCCTCTCCGACCCGTTTTCTACCAGTACCTTCCTTTTATCGTTAAACTTCGTAATATATAATTACCCGGACCCCCCGAGGTATGTATATCGTGTTCTTGTTGTGTTTTTGTTTCGATCTGTTTCTGTCAGGCAGATTCTCAGTTTATGAGCCACAATGTCTTCCTCTGGATCACTCAAGGAGGATCCCTCCGCGGACATCATCAACCCGTACATGTATGAAGTGATGATTCACCCCAAGGAGTTGTTTCTCAAGGATGGGAAGGTACAGATAAAAGAGGTTGAGGGCCCTAAAGGAGAAGGCAGTCTAGAAGATAGGATGGAAGCGTTGGAGCAAGAAGTTTTTAGGTATAAGAAGATGGCAGAACGCGAAGTGGACGTCATCCATAAGATAAGTTCAAAACTCGTCGCCGAGCACAAGAAGGATACTGCCAAGCTTCGGGATGAAATCCTCTCGCTTCATCAGAACAATTACAAGAACAACTCTACGACATGCAAAACCAAAACTGTGAGTATGAGGCTAGGTTTAAACGCATAAGTTCTGCTGCTAGTTTCAGGATATTGGAAATCAAGACGTCCTTTGTTGATGGGGAGACTTTACCTTGGAAGTCTGATGATGACAAGGAAACACCACCACCATCGAAGGAGTAACTCGTCATCAAGTTTTGGCATCCCCTTGTTTTGTTCCAAGCTTGGGGAGTGCCGCTGTATCACATCATTATCTTTCATATTTTTACCTTTTTAGTAGAGTCTAATCATGAATGGAGAAGTTACCATATAGGATGGTTTGCATTGTGGAAGTATCTCTCCTTTAGTTGGTTATCTATGTATCCCTTGGTGTGAGTGCCGTTATGGAATATTAATAATAAGTTTTGTCATTTGCTTTTTGCACATCTTATTTTAGTTTGCAATTTTTGTTATATGATTGATCTTGTTGTTAGTATCGGTATCACTTTGGGAGCATCAAGTAAACTTAGTTGGTTTTGGAAAACCTATCTTTGGTCAGTAGCAACATTAATTTGAGGATTTAATGAAAACCTTGCTAGCCAAAAACCTGTACTGAGAGGGAATGCTTCTCGTGCATCCAATCCTTGAACTAAAACCTATGCCATTTGTGTCCACCATACCTACCTATTAGCATTATTGCTATTCCAAGTAAATTATCGAGTTTTATCTATCTTCCAAATTAAAATTACTTGTTATGTGAAAATTAGTGATTAAAGCTCTCACGAACTTGATGGCACACTTTATTTCTTGCACCTAATAAACTTGCACCATTGTGTCATCTATGTTGTTTATATGCTTGCACTTATAAGTTGGGAATTAGGAGAACAATGCTGTCATGGGGAACGCTTTCAATACTTGTAAATATTATCCTGTTGATATCATGATCTTTTGTTTATGGGGTATTATATATGTGTTAGAGAAACGCCCGTGCGGCTAGCCTAAGCCATGCCTAATCATGGTGGAAACTTGTAGCATAACCATAGTGAGCAATCTATGAAGAATCTTCAGAAAAAAATATAGAAAAAAATCACCATGCTCATGGTAAATAAAAAGATCACTGAGATTTTCACTGTCTGTTGCCTTGTCATTTTGATATGGGATAGCTCATGTGTCATGGGGCAAGGGGTACCCCGTTTGCGGTTCTCTATGATACACATATACTTACAATGACAAGAACTTGCTTGTGACTAAAGTTGAGTAGCATGAGGAACGTCCCTCGTACTCAAGGGACATGAGATTGCCAACTTATGATCTATCAAGAATATACTTCATATTTGTTTCACACTAACCTTAATCACTTCAATATGCTTATGATAGGGGCAATGAGAGATGAAAGCTAATAAGTACCATAATTTTTGGAAGCTCTTTATGAAACTTGAAATCCCTGCTTCCCTTTGCAAAGGGCCTATATTTTACTTTTAAGTTGAGTCAGTAAACCTATTCCTTTCTATCTCCAGCAAGCATTTGAGTTGTTGTGATTCAATCATCCATATGATGATTTATTCAATTTTATTTCTTATGTTCCTTGTTTTGCACAATGCTCTTATCTGAATGAATACTGCTTTGAAAGTGATACGTTGGAAACATATATATAATTTTTGATGCTCCATGCTTGTTTAGTATCTACTTTTCCTTACTTGCCCAAACTTTGAGGTGCTTTTTACATGTTTTCTGGTACTAACCTATTAACAAGTTGCAACGGTGCCAGATGCATGTTTTCTGTTGTTTTTGGTTTCAGAAAAGTTAGTAAAGAAATATTCTCGGAATTGGACGGGACAAACGTCAAAGTAAATTACTTTTTGTGCGGAACAAGAAGTCCAGAGGAGAGCCGGAGGGGCCGGCCAGGGGGGCCAGACCCACCCCAGGCGCGGGGGAAGTGGGCCCACGCCTGGCTAGGGTTTGGTGGCCCTGGCCGCCTCCCGGTCTCGCCCCTTCTCCTATAAGAAGCCCCCGATGCAGAAACCCTGAGCACCCGATCAGAAATCCACGAAACCGTCTATAGCCGCCTCCACCATCATCCCTAGATCGGGGGATCTGAAGTTCTTCCCGGCACCCTGCTGGAGGGGAGATCATCCCGGAGGCCTTCTCTCCGGTATGATTCGTGAGTATTTCCACCTTGGACTATGGGTCCATGTAATAGCTAGATTGTTTATCTCCTCCTTTGTTCTTTCATGTATAGATCTTGTGAGCTCCGTTCATGATCAAGATCTAATCTATTTGTAATCATGCATGTTATGTTTACGGGGATTCGATGGATATTAATATTATTATGTTCGTTTGATTAATGGTTCTATCTTTATGATTCTATCATGTCTGTGTTGTTTGTGATCTTGCATGCTCTCCGTTGCTAGTGGTTATCTTGGCCAAGTAGTTGCTAGTGACTCCAAGATGGGGTATTTATGCTCGATAGTGGGTTCATGCCTCTAGTTTCCAAGGGAAGTGACAGAAATATCTTCGGTTGTAGATGTGCTGATAATACTAGGGAGAAAACAACGGTCTCTTGTTCATGGAACATGTGGACTGTTTACCTTACACACTTTGCTTAAAGCAGTTGTTTGTTGCTTGCAACTTAATACTGGAGGGGGTTCAGATGATAACCTGAAGGTGGACTTCTAGTCATATATGAAGTTGGATGACGGTCTATGTATATTGTTGTATTGCCCAAACAACCACATAGGATCTTTCTGGCTAGTAATTGCATTGTTATGCCTTGCTCAGTTCCTATTAATTGCCTCGCTGTAATTTGTTTACCCTTCATGCCATGTTGTTTATCTAAGGAGAGAACCTCTAGTGAACTATGGACCCCGGTCCAATCTTTACCATTGATACATCTTCCATTGTTACCTGTTTACTTGCTGCAAACCATTACCTTCCACACCATACGTTTAATCCTTTGTTACAGCAAACCGGTGAGCTTGACAACCTCACTGATTCATTGGGGCAAAGTCTTGAGTTTCTGTTGTGCAGGTCTCCGCGTTCATTGCAACACCTTTGTGATGTTTCCTTCCTCATTCTGGTTTGATATCCTCGGTCTCAACTGAAGGAAGACTTGTTGCTTGATGCTTCACACCTTGCTCTTGGGGTTTCCAACGAGGTGCTCCACGTCAGCACCATCAACAAGTTTTCTTCCTTTCTCGGGGAGGCTAAGGACGTCTTCACTAGGGGACTCCTTCACTTCCTTTCTCTTTACTTTGTTTTTAGTTTATTTAGTTTACTTTGCTTGGTTTTGTTTGCCTCTTTTCAAAAACCCAAAAAAATAGTTTGGTTTGCTTGCCTTATTCAAAACACACAAAAAATTAGTTCCTACTCTAGTTGCTGGTCTGTTCTTGACTTTCTTTGTCATGCTTTCTATCAATGGATGGTTTCTTTGAAACTAGTTCTTATTGGCAAGGTGGGTTCACAGAAGAACAAAAGTATTATTATAAGAAACACCATTTGTCACAAAAATGTAATCACTTATGGGAACAAATTGATAAGTTGAATACTATTGCTTGAGACGTGTGCTCTACTTATAATGTTACTTAATGCTTTGATAAATCTTGTTGCTGCAGGAGGTATAAACACCTTCCTTTTCATTGTGAGTATAATGATAATGTTACCATATCTTCTTATGTTAAAGGAAATTATGACTTTTATGATGTGGAACAAATTGAAGAGTTTATTGCCTTCAAGGGTGCATTTGAACTTGCCAGTTTGCTTGAAAATACTGATGATGCACCTTATGAATGTGAGGTTTATGAGATACTTAAATTTTGCTTTGATAATTACAAGGAAGCAAATGGCTATATTCTTGAATATTTAATAGATGCTTCCCACAAATGGAAGAGACTAATGCCTTGCAGGAGACTATGGAAGAAGAAATTGTTGAAACTGGAAGCTCATTATATGAAAAAGAGCAGGAGAGTGATGAACAAAAGGAGGAAGAATGGATCTACCCATGCCTACCTTCTAATAAGAGTAACTCTTTATATCTTACATTATTTGATTGGCCCCCATGCTTACCAAAGGAGGATGAATGTTATGTTCCCATGGATCCTTTTGAAATATCTACTTTGGGTAAAACTTGTGAAGGTTTTAATCCCACTATTTTTGAGCTTGATAGAAATTTTGTGTTGGTAGATCATTAAAAGCATGCTTTATGTGATAGCTATATTGTTGAGTTTATTCATGATGCTACTGCAAGTTATTATGAGAGAGGGAAACATGGTCTTATGTATCTCAACAATATTAAGTTTCCCCTCTTTATGTTGAAAATCTTGAAGTTGCACTTGTTTTGCTTTCCTATGCCTATTGCTTTGTTCTATCATGACTTGTTTATTTACAAGATTCCTATTCATAGGAAATGGGTTAGACTCAAATGTGTTTGAATTCGCTTCTTGATGCTTTCTTTTACTTCAAATCATATTTCTTATGTGAGCATCTTCTCAAACTCTCAAACCTAACTTAAAGGCGTTAAAGAAAAGTACTTGTTGGGAGATAACCCAAGAGTTTCCTTGAGTCTTGGAAGTTATTACTTCAGTAATGACCTCTCCTTATCCATTTTGTTTGCTTTTTGTGCCAAGATTGATCTCTAAAGATAGGGAAGTAAGATTTGGGGAGTTGCTGTCCCGAAACAGATTTCTGTCCTCCACCAGAAAAATTCGTGAGGAGGCTCTATAACTCGGATTGAGCTCAACATTTACGAATAAATCCCCCAGTATGTTAGCTAAATTTAGTTAGTTCAACACTTCTTGATTTTAGCAATAGAAGATGTTCGAAAAAATTCGTTTCTACCTGCTGGTCTGTTTTGATAGATTTCTGCCACTGTTTGCATTTGCTTCTTATTGATTCATTTTTGAGTTCTCTTCAGGTAAATTGAGCTTTTTGAAGGAGTTACTACAGCATCTTGTGTTTTATTGAAAAGCCTTGTTGTTCCAAAGCTTTGCGAGAGGTCTAATATCTTTTGAATAAGCTAATGTTGCTAATGAAGATTGTGTGAAGTTTTGTATGAAGGAAAAATTTCAGGTGTAGAGAGAGAATGATGCAATAAGATGAAGAATGGACAAAATCTCAAGCTTGGGGATGCCACCATGGTGTCACCAAAAGAAATATCCAAGAGGTACAAGCGTCAAAGCTTGGGGATGCCCAATGCATCCCTTTCTTAATCAATAAAAAGCTGAGGTCTGTCTAGACACTTCGTTTTTATTGTTTCATACACAGTTGTGTTGTTCTTGGAGCGTCTTAGTTTTTGTTTGCTTTGCTTAGTTTGTTTAGTTTTCTTAAGTAGTTTGGACCCCCATTCTCGCTGTGTTGTTTTGCAAATAATTTTGCTTGGTGTTTTGAAAGGAGTAGTAAGTTCTTGCTTGCAGTGCAAGAGGAGCTTGCATTGTCTTTGACTTAGACTTTAGCATGACATGCTAGGTGTTGTTTTGCCATTATGCTTAGTGATTATTGTTGTATCATGTATTGTTCCAAACAATTGGGATTGCTTAGTGTGCCTTGAAGAAATTATGCGTTGTTTTAGCATGCAAAACGCATAGTATTGTGGTATTCTCCTTTGAAGCTTTGTTTGGGTTGACTTGGCACATGCTCAAACCATGTTGTGACTATGAAAAGTCACCATTAGCCTCTATGATCATTTATTCCTTGACTTGTAGTACCACTCTTTGCTTTGATTAGTTTGCTTTGTTGCATTGCATAATTATGGCCATTATTGCTCTCTAAGTTGGTTGTTCCCAGTCTTTTGCTAGCCTCCACTTGTATGAGTAAGCTCTACTCATGCTTCCAACTCCCAAGAAACCAAGTTATTCCAAAGTGTCCACTATAAATTCCTATGCATGGTGTGTTACACCATTCCAAAGTATATTCTTGTTTTCATCTATCTTCCAATTAAAACTATTTTGTTATGTGAAAACTTAGTGATTAAAGCCCTCACGAACTTTGCGGTACACTTTATTCTTTGCCCCTAATAAACTTGAACCATTGTGACAACTTTGTTGTATATGCTTGCACTTATAAGTTGGAATTAGCAGAACCGTGCCTTCACGGGGAACATTTTCAACATTGCACTTGTACCTTGTTGTACTTAATTGATATGATGTTTTTTTGTCTATGGATGTCACCGGTGTGAAATAAAGAGGGAACTTGTAAGTCCATGGAGTTTGTATCCTGTGTCAGAGAAACGCCTGGGCCGCTAGCCTAAGCCATGCCTAATCATGGTGGAAACTTGCAGCATCACCATAGTGACATCTATGAAGCATTCTTCTTATAAAAAAAGAGACACATTGAGAAAAGAGGAAAGAGAGAAAAAAGCACCATATTCCCATGGTACATAAGAAGAATTGTTAAGATGCTCATTGTCTGCTTGCCTTGTCATTTTGGTTATGGGAAAGCTCGTGTACCATGTGCAAGGGGTACCCCGTTGGCGGTTCTCAATGATATTCAAATACTTACAATGACAAGAACTTACCTGGACCCAAAGTTGAGTATGCATGAGGTGTGGCCCTCGTATTCAAGGGGCATGAGATTGCCAACTTATACTTCGTCAAGCATATACTCCAGCTTTGCCACTTTAACCTTAACCACTTCAAGATGCTAATGACAGGGGCAATGAGGGCTGAAAGCTAACTAGTACCATAATTTTTGGAAGCTCTTTTTGAAACTTGTAATCACTTCTTCCTTTACAAAAAAGGCCTTTCTTCCACCATTATTGAGTCTCCACCTTCTACCTTTAGGCACCATTAAGAGAGCATAGTTGTCATTCTGTGTGCAGTCTTCCAAAGCTTATTATTTGATGCATATTGTGTTATTACTTGCTCTTGTGCTATTTGTTTCTAGTCACCCTTGTGAACTTTGCAGGTGTCCTATGCATTATATTGCTACTCTATGAGGGACAAGCTGATTGCCACTATGTTATGTTTTCTTCATGTGAGACAAACAAACGTTTTTCAATGCATGTTATTCATGATCTTTGTTTGTAGCTTGCCATGTTGCATGCATAGTTACTATGTCTTATTGTTAGAACTCCATCTTTCATGCACATGTTTAGAGATCTTTGATCCCATCTTTCAATTCTTGTTGGTTGGATCTTTATTGTGAGAGTGCATGTCACC
The DNA here is from genome assembly GCA_910589765.1 of Avena atlantica. Lineage (NCBI taxonomy): Eukaryota > Viridiplantae > Streptophyta > Magnoliopsida > Poales > Poaceae > Avena > Avena atlantica. Next base: position 276,293,124 of record OU342734.1, on the reverse strand, counting down.
TCAAAAGTTATTCTTTTTATCACTTACCTACTCGAGGACGAGCAGGAATTAAGCTTGGGGATGCTGATACGTTTGAAACGTATCTATAATTTTTCATGCTCCATGCTTGTTTAGTATCTACTTTGCTTTACTTGTCCACACTTTGAGGTGCTTTTTACATGTTTTTTGGTACTAACCAATTAACAAGTTGCAATGGTGCCAGATGCATGTTTTTTGTTGTTTTTGGTTTCGGAAAGTTAGTAAAGAAATATTCTCGGAATTGGACGGGACAAACGTCAAAGTCAATCTACATGGTTGTATATCCTCCTTTGTGATTTCATGTATAGATCTTGTGAGCTCCGTTCATGATCAAGATCTAATCTATTTGTAATCATGCATGTTGTGTTTGTGGGGATCCGATGGATATTGAGATTATTATGTTGGTTTGATTAATGGTTTTATCTTTATGATTCTATCATGTCTGTGTTGTTTGTGATCTTGCATGCTCTCTGTTGCTAGTGGTTATCTTGGCCAAGTAGTTGCTAGTGACTCCAAGAGGGGGTATTTATGCTCGATAGTGGGTTCATGCCTCTAGTTTCCAAGGGAAGTGATAGAAATCTCTTCGGTTGTAGATGTGCTGTTGCTACTAGGGAGAAAACAACGATCTCTTGTTCATGGAACATGTGGACTGTTTACCTTACACACTTTGCTTAAAGCAGTTGTCTGTTTCTTGCAACTTAATACTGGAGGGGGTTCGGATGATAACCTGAAGGTGGACTTTTAGTCATAGATGTAGTTGGATGACGGTCTATGTATATTGTTGTATTGCCCAATCAACCTCATAGGATCTTTCTGGCTAGTAATTACATTGTTATGCCTTGCTCAGTTCATGTCAATTGCCTCGCTCTAATTTGTTTACCCTTCATGCCATGTTGTTTATCTAAGGAGAGCACCACTAGTGAACTATGGACCCCGGTCCAATCTTTTCAATTGATACATCTTCCACTGTTACCTGTTTACTTGCTTCAAACCATTACCTTCCACACCATACGTTTAATCCTTTGTTACAGCAAACCAGTGAGCTTGACAACCTCACTGATTCATTGGGGCAAAGTCTTGAGTTTGTGTTGTGCAGGTCTCCATGTTTCTTGCAACACCTGTGTGACATTTCCTTCCTCCTTATGGTTCGATAACCTCGGTCACAACTATGGGAAGACTTGCTGCTTGCTGCTTCACACATTGCTCTTGGGGTTTCCAACAAGGTGCTCCACGTCAGCACCATCAGAAAGCTATCATTGCAAAAAGCCCATTTTGTTTGAGCAAGAGATTCCTGCATTATAAACTTCATTATAAAAGCTTTGCTTAAAAACCAAGTATGATTTGTCAACTATTCTCTGACCAAGAACAAAGTTTGGCATTACCAATTATGATTTTTTATGCATCTTTATTGTGACTCCCATACTCATTGCAAGTTAAGTTATATAATAGTGAGTTGCTTTCTATTATGATTTGGGTATTATTAAATGTGATGCTTCTTGTCCGTATTCTTTTTATCGACACTTCACTCCATAAACATGAGGTCATTTTTACTGATTTCAGCTTTCGCTTGGGGACAAGCGTGGTCTAAGCTTGGGGAGAGTTGATAAGTCCATTTTGCATCACTATTTTATATCATAATTTACTGTTATTCATTGATATATTTCATATTAAGAGGCGATACTTATGTTATTTCATCTATTTTTGCATGTTGGATGGCTTTTGGAGGATGAACTGCCGGAGTCAGGATTCTGATGGAAAAAGCGGTGTCCAGATGCAATATTCGCGAAGATCGGAAAATTCTATAAAATATATGGAAATCCCTATTTTTCCAGAAGACGAAGGAAGCCAGAAGGAGAAGTGGAGATGGGCCATAGGGGGCCCGCACCACCCCCTAGCGCCCCCTGGGTCCCGCCGCCAGGTGTTGTGGCCACCCTGGCCCACCTATGGCATTGCCCTTTCGCCTATATCATCCCCCCGTAACCCTAAGACTCGGGGAGCGACCACAGAAAGATTTCGCCGCCTCTGTGGGGAGGAAACTACAGAGAGAGAAATAGCACTCCGGGAGGCAGATTTCTTCCTGGGAAATTCCTTCGCGGAGAGGGGAGATCATCTCCATCAACACCGTCATCAAGATGACTTCATCGAGATCATCATCATCATCATCTTTACCATCATCTCCACCAGCACCATCACCAACACTCCATACCGCTGTAACAATTGGGTTGAATCTTGCATAGTTCTTATGGGAAACTTTCCCGGTGTCAATTACTTTTGTAGTTGATGCTTTTGAGTGGAACCATTGAATTATTGTTCATGTTCAGATTGTTACTTATCATTATTTTATCTCTGATCTTGATCAATATGATGTCTCATGAGTAGTTCGTTTAGTTCTTGAGGACATGGGAGAAGTCATGTTGTTAGTAGTTGAATTGTGTTGAGAAATATTCAATGGTTTGATATTTAAGTCGTGGTGCTATTCTTCTAGTGGTGTCATGTGAACGTCGACTACATGATACTTCACCTTTATGGGCCTAGAGGAATGCATTGTGTATTTGGATACTATTTGTGGGGTTGCCGGAGTGAGAGAAACCTAAACCCCCGTTAGGAAACCTTTGCACAAGGGAGTGTAGGATCTCAGAGTTTAATTTTTTGATTAGGTTTTTATCTTATTTACTTTCTTGTAGTTGCGGATGCTTGCAAGGGGTTTAATCACAAGTATGTATTAGTCCAAGTAAGGTCGGTACATTAGCATAGGTTCACCCACATAACACTTGTCCAACCAAAGAAGATTAATCAACTATATGAAGCAAAAGCACTTGACAGTATTCCCATGTGTCCTCGAGAACGTTTGGTCCTGATAAGTAATACAACCGTCTTGTCCTTTGATAAAGAAAGGATTGGGCCACTTGATGCAATTATCATTATTGTATTTTATTTACTCGCACTTTATTTATCTGCACTATCAAAAAACCTTAAAAAATCGTTTGCTAAGTATTTATAGAGAATTCCTGATCCAAACCACTTGTCAACACCTTATGCTCCTCATTGGTTTCGACACTCTTAATTATCAAAAGTACTACGATACACCCTCTATACTTATGGGTCATCATCGCTCACCAAAGAAGAAGAATTTGCTTACCTGGCGCGGACGAAGCGGGAAACAGAGCTTGATTTGGGGACAGGGGGAAATGGCGGGTGCTTTTTCCCTAGTTGGCCGGGGCGGTAAAAATAGGGGGTTTCGGCGAGAGAAATGAGCTCACCTCCCACACCAGCTTTTCGATGCAGCCGAAAAGCTCATGCCATCGCCGTCCTTGGCCGCGCTTGTGCGGGGGAGCTCAAGTTTTGCATCTGTGGGAACACGATGAGGGTGGCTCACTGGAACAGTCGAATCGACCATAATCGTTGGGCCTGGCTTCGAGCTGCTTTAAGGTTCGCGCCAGCGCAGCCCAACCAGCTCCACATGAAACCAAATGGCCCATTTTCTGCTCCGTCGAGCCTGTCTGGGCTTCATGCAGGTTAGCAAACGCGCCCTTGCATTCCTAGACATTGACTTGGGCTGTATTTTCCCTAATTTTTAACACTATTTCCCACTATTATTAGAGCATATATAGATTGGAGTAAATCAGAGTTGTCTAATGTTTCGAAATTAGAGTGTCGTCTGATGGAGGCTCGCGAGGACACGTAGAGCCATCTGGATAGAGCCCCTCTCCCTGAAATGGTCCTAAGTCGTATCCCGTCATCATATTTCCACTCGTGGGGCTCTCTCACTCGTGTCATGCTATTTGTTGTTGGGTGTGCAGCTATCATCGGTGAGAGGAGTTTTGTGCGTGTTAGCGTTCTGCACCCGCCGGATGGTGGGGCTAGCGCAGTGATGACTGAAAGAGCATATATCAATTGTAGCTGGTTTCAAAATAAGAGTATAAAACCCATAGAAAGCTATTTGGTTAAGGTATTTATTCCCTTGTCACTATCTACCAAAGGATACTTGTAAGCTGCCTTTGATTTTAATTAAAGGGTGTTTGAAAGGTTTTTGTGTTTATGTGCAAGAAAACAATAAAATTAAGGAAAGTAAAACAAGTAACCGAAGGGAATATCCTGAGAGGCAATAATAAAGTGGTTATTATCTTATTCCTTGTTTATGATAAATATTTATTTTGCATGCTATAATTGTATTAATACGGAAACGTTAATACATATGTGTTTAATAAGCAAAAATAAAGTTTCTAGTTATGCCTCTCTTATAAACTAGCTCGTTTCTTAACAAGATGATCAAAGGTTTCTTGATCATGGACATTGGATGTTGTTAATAACGAGGTCACAACATTATTGGAATGATGTGATGAACATTCATCTGAAGTATAGCATTAGGATCAAGGTCATTATGTTTATATTGCTATAACATCATACGAAGTATTCTTAGTCCTTAGACCATGAGATCATGTCAATCACTAACACCGAAAGAGTATCTTGATAGCATCAAACGTCACACCTTAACAAGGTGACTATAAAGATGGGTTCAGTACTACGAAGGTGTTATGTTGAGGCTCATGGATCAAGAGTGGAACTTTTCCATCCCGATGACGGCGAGATATACTCTGGGCCCTCTCGGTGATATCACATTAGTTAGCTTTCAAGCAAGTGATTTGATCACTAGAATGTTATATCATGGGAACGAGAAAATAGTACATGTCGGTAACAAGATCAAACTAGGTATGAAGATACCGATGATCGAATCTCGGACATGTAATATATCGCAAGACAAAGAGATTGAGTTACATGTGTATAAGGTTCACACGATCACAGAAGTCATCGTTGAATGTGTGGGAGTCAGTACGGATCTCCAGGTCCCGCTGCTAATTATTGATCGGAGAGGGGTATCGATCATGTCTGCATTATTCGCGAACCGTAGGGTGACACACTTATGGGATACCGACACCATTTGGAGCAAATAAGATGCCAAAGAAAGAAAAAGAATGCGCAGGAATTTATTTCACTAGACACCAGAATTGTTTCGGTTGAAATTGCTAAAACTGGTTCTGCATGTGAAATTGAAATGTTGTAAGGAGTTTTATGTGAATGTTTGTTAATTAAAGTAATTAACAAATTCTGAAAAATAAATAAAAGAGTTTTATTTAAAGAGAGATTGCATTAAATTTGGTGGCAATTTAATGGGATTTGAGTGGGATTTTGAGTGGAGGAAATGGAGGGGCATTTGTGTGAGTGGGAGATCCACTCACATGAATGGAGGAAGAAGTGGGGGCACCACCTTGGCCGCCAGCCATGGGTAGTGGGCTGCCCCTTCCTCCTATAAAAGGAGCCCCTCCTCTCACTTCTCACTCGCACCTCCTCATGAAGGATCTCTCTCCCCCCTTTAGAATTTCCCCATGATCTCGGATCAGCGAGATACATGTTCCCGGTGGCTCTTTTTGTAAGGATTTGTTGCTTCCACTGCTTCACTGGAGAAAGGGCGCGGAGGTTGTCGGGGGTACCCGAATGTGTGTGCGATAGCGGATGCACCACTGCTTTGCGGTGTTGGACTTGATGGTGTTGGACCTGCTAGACTAGATGGACTTCTTCTCGATGTTGAGATCGGCAAGCGTTCGACTACATCATACCTGAGTACAACCTCGTTAATGCTTTTCGGTCTTCGAGGGTATGTATTCTATGGATGTATATCTACTTGTTGCTTGTATCTAGTAGATAGATCTTGGTACTTAGTTGTTCCCATCGTAGGAATTTTTTTGTTTTCTATGCTGCAAACCCTTTGGTGGTATCAGAGCCGGATCTATGCATAGATGCTTTGCACGGGTAGTACACATATGAGTATGTGGGCCCTGATGGTCATGTTATCGCTTCTTCCTTGTACTTTGGATATTGGTGGTATACTGGTATGAAGCGTCCTAGACAAAATTTAGATGTCCTCGCACATGAGACCTGTTCCACGCTTGACATGCAACTAGTTTTGCATAAGTGGCTTGCAGGTGTATGTCTCTCCTACTATAGTCAATATCTGATTTACAACGAGTTGTCAATAATTTGATTATCACCGTTGTAGTTCCATGTTCGTAGGTAAGAACGGTTCTATCTCCGAAAGTCCTCGGCCACGTAAAACTTGCAATGGATAAATTAGAAGCGTCTAGTTTAGTTTGTTGCTGGGCTAGTGTCATGATATGGTAGTGTTATAATTTGTAGTATAGATTGATACTATTGAAAATTATAATATGACAAAGTGTAAGTTCCATATACCTTGGCCTTACACATATAGGAATGATAAACATCATTCCACGATGCACAAGATAGAGATCAAGTGCAAGAACCATATCATATCACTATAGCATATGATTTTTTGTTTGCATCTTATATTTCTAGTTTGGCGTTTTATTAGTATTATAAGATGGTCTGTCATTTAGATATTAAGATAAAAATGTGTTCTTCCTTAAGTATGCACTGACTATGTTTCGCCGCTTCAAGACATGACGTGATGATCAGGTGTATTTGAGTCCACGAGCATATCTCGGGTGTAAGACAGTTTTACACACGCGATACTAAGGCTCTTACTTGAGGACCCTAGCATGTACAGATATGGCCTCAGAACACGGACCGAAAGGTCAAGAATGAGTCATATGTTTGATATGATGACCATATAGATGCTCGCCATTGAAGCTACACCGACTCACGTGATGATCGGACTTGGTGTAGTGGATTTGGTTCATGTAATCACCAAAAAGACATGAGGGATGTCGTTTTAGAGTGGGAGTTCATTTCTAATTTGGATTAGTAGAACTCAATTTATCATAAATTAAATCAAATTGAATTTACATAATTTATTGTAGTCATTGGCATTCGTTCACCACCTTATGATTAGTTGTAATTGGGATAATAGAACTATAAAATTCTGGATATTTACTTTACGAACTGGTATCGTATTGTTTTGAGTGTCAATCTAAAGTTTAAAGTCCTATTGCAAACTTTCAGCAAACTATGTTTACTCCGTGAAGTTTAATAATTAGTATTAAATCACGAGTGACAATTCCAGTGTTAGTATCTAAAGTATCATGTATGCCTCCATGATTCTTGATTTAAATATCGAGATTATCTAGGAGCTGAAAGAATTGTTTCAGAAACCATCATGTGTAGCAGATATAACGATATCTGAAACAATGTTTTGGTTGAAATATGATAGAGTATAATGTATGTTCTCATATTGGATGAGAATTTGCAAAGGTTGGAGATGCTAGACATCCTAATCATCCAAAAAAAATTGGAAAGTAACGTTATACTCACGATTCGCCTTTATAAGCTACATTAGCTTGATCATGAAAGTCGTCATGATAAGGATAAATAGAATATATATGTAAAGTGTTTACTACACTAAAAGATTACTAAAGAATGGATTTTTGAAAGAACCCCAATCATTTGGTGATGGTGATCTACTTCAAAGTGCAAGTCCAAAGGTATTAGTATTTGAATATACACGCTTTGGACTATGTGTCATGTAGATGGCGCCACTTTTAATGTTGATAGATTATTTTAAAAGGAAAAAGAAAATGTTGAAAGAGAATCTATAAAATATATTTGGCAGAAAATAAAAGACTAGAAATATCCAGTTTAGGTATATAGATGATATATATGTTATGGTTGTATTCTTTGATTGTTAAACAATGTGGTTCTTGGGTATTGAATATCGAATTGGTTGGTATGAAATTTCATACAGAACAATACAATTCATGAACTATAATGGCCTAAGTAACTAGCAAGAGAATATGTGATGATGTTCATCGAAAACAGACACACGGGTGTTTGTATTTCTCGTTGACATCAAAGCTTGCCTTCAAGATTTGTTTTAATAATTGTTATTTAAATCAAGTTTTATGAGAACAAATATTGTTCAAATAATTACCGTATTCAATATAAGATGGATGATTTACAAATCTAGTTGGAGAAATCACATCCATAAAACTAATGCTAAAAATATCCTAAGACAAATGATTGAAAGATCACTTATGAAGTGACATCGCTGTTTAAATTATATTGGAAAGAAAACATGAAGAAACTCCATATTCATGGATTTTTGGAGTCTTTGATTTGATCAAATGACACTTGTGAGACTTTCCTCGGCATAATTAAAACTTCGTTCAAAGGCCAAAGAAGAACGATCGACTAAATTATTGTAATTTAGACATATCGATGTATGTAGTCCATTATGTGTAGTCGTAGGCGATGGATTTCAACTTCATATGCTTTCTCCAGAAATTTGAGTGAATATTCACTTAATGATAAAGAAGTATGAAATATTTGAAAACGTTCAAAGACTTTCAAGATGAAGTGGAAAATCATTGTAACAAGAAAATAAATAATTTATGATTTTATCATAAAGGGATTTATTTGAGTTGCAAGTTTAGCAAAACACCTAGATTTGCATCTCCCAAAACACCATAGGAATATGGAGTGTTTGAGATTTGTAATGAAACCTTGTTTGACATGGTTGGATCAAAGGTGTTATTTATAAAACTACCATTATGTTCTAAAAGATTAAAGCTTTAGAGACTACCTCTTTTACACTAAAAAGAGCTCCATCTTGATCCGTTGAAATGAAACCATATAAGTTATGGTTTGGGGTAAAACCCAAGTTGTCCTTTCTTTAATTTTGGTATTCTAAGCATAAGTAAGATGTTTACAACCAAAGTTGGATGAGCATGTCTTTGTAGGTTCTTTCGAATAACCATTGGGTATTCCTTGATAACACCAAGGACAAAATATTTTGTCGCTTGAAACATGAAGTTTCTTGAAAAAAGAATTTTTTCGCAAAATTTAATTGGGAGTACAATAGAACTTTAATAAGGGTAACGAACCTTAGTATATGTGATGAGTTGCGTAGCGCTGGAAAACGTTCCAGAGGCAGCCATAATGCCCATGGCTCACGTGCCTCAAAGGTTGTGGTCACGGAGGTCTAAGTTCCTATTGAACCAAGTAGGTCGGATAAACAATCAAATGCTAAGAATTGAGAGTAAATCATTGTTGTTTGACAATGATGAACCGACTACATGCAAAGAAGCGATGATGGGCTCTAACTCTGTCAAATGGCTTGAAGCCATAAAATCCGCGATAGTTCCATACATGAGAAATCAAGTTTTTTGAACATGGAAGACCCTCCGGAAAGGTGTAAAAACCTATCGGTCATTTTTGGATCTATAAAGAAACAGACATGGATGTTTCACATCTATGAAATAGTCGACATGTTGTAAAGTATTTTACGACAATGTTCAAGGAGTTGACTATGAAAAGATTTGATCTTTCATAGCGATATTTAGTCTGTATGGATTAATGTAGAAACCACTACATATAATTTGGTATATGGTAGTTGAACAAACAAAACAAAGTTCTTCTAATAGAATGGTTACCTAGGACATGTACACGACATGGTCCAAAGGGTTTTGTTAATTCCAAGGATGCTAAAAGGGAATGCAAACTTTAATGGTTGAAGTAAGCATTACGGAGTTAGAATCTTCACCGTGATGAAACTATTAAAGAAGTTTAATTTCATCAGGAGACGATGAAGATGCTTGCATTTGAAAGAAATTAAGTAGGAGCGCTGAGACACATTTCTAATAAATTATGTGGAGGACATATTGTTGATTGGAAATGATGTATATTTTATTGACAAAGGTTAAGAATTTCATTTTGATGAAAGACTTAGGCAAAACCCGAATATTTAGCATGAATGTCTACATGGATAGAATGTGACGTTAATATGGTTGTGCCAAACATACATATATGAGATATTGAAGGAGTTCAATATATAAACGATGTGAAAAGGTTCTTGTCGCGTGGAAAGGAATTGAATCAAGATTCAAGTGTATCGACACTTGATAACTGAAACAAGATTCAAGTGCTTTGACACTTGATGAGTGCAATCGCAACAATGTTTTGATCAATCATACTGTGATATGTACACATCCAGATATGTCATATGCTCTAAGTGTTATGAGTATATACCAGAATGAATCATAAAATGATCATTGGATGATAATAAGGATATTCTTATAATCTTTTGGAAGAATTAATAATATATTCTATTTGTATAAGAGACAAATAGTTCATTGTAAAATGACACTAGTTCTATCGCAAGATACAAACTAAGTTTATCTCAATTTAAAACTTTGGGTGGCACAATGTAATGGAAAGAAGTTTCCATGAAGGATTTGGGTGATTTCCAAAGTTAAGACATAGTGACGGATACTACAACAAAATGCTAAGTATATGACTACTATAGTAGAAGCAAAGGAGGGAATTTGTGTCAAGTAGTTTGTTATCAAACTAAGTTGTGGTTCACAACGGGCTATTACTATGAAGATATATTGTACGACAATTATATCAACATGTTTAAACCAAAGGAACTAAAGGTCTCACCAAAAGACCAAAGTTATATAATTCCATCTCATTAGAGAATGAGTGATGCGTGAAGATGCAAAGACATGAAAATGCATGCGGACCTGAAAGCATCAGATCCGGAGATTATTCTAACCACTAGCTATTGTGTGTATACAACACCAAAAAGCCATAGGTTTTCAATATGAAAAGTGTTGGGAAGGTGACCCCGAATAGGGTCAAGACAGGGGAAGATAAAAGGAGTTTCCCCTGTCATATGCCGAGTTACTGTTTATATCGGCCGAGTCCTGTAAAAGTCGGTCGAGATAAGCACGACCATGATACCTACGAAGGGAGCGATACCTGATCCAGACCACAGACGAGTTAAGTCGGCCGAGTATGTATGAACAACTTGAATGCCGGTAAAGGTAGAGCCGAGTCATCCAAGACAAGGCCGAGTAACATGAAGCTTGTGGGAGAAGGAGGTGCCTAAGGTTAAACCCTAGCTGATGTAGGAGGAATCTAGACAGAGCCAAGCGCTAAGGACAAAGAGCAGAGATGCACAGGGGCAGACAGGCGTCACGGAGGTGACAGTGAGGAAGCTCGAGGCGTACATGTGAGGCCCTCTGGAACCTTGCCGCCGATAGAAGGGAGACACGGAAAGGAGCTCGCCGCGTTACCGCTTTGGGACAAGCATATTCCAAGAATATGCTTGCCATGTCAGCCCTAGAAGGAGCCAAGGAACCCCTTTATAAGGAGAGGCATGGACTCCTGAGAGGGGGATCGATTCATTTGAGGCCGTAAGGCTCGAGTTGTAGTTCTCTTCTTCTTGCAAACAGCTCGAGGAGCACTTGTAGCCCAAGAGAAGAGAAATAAAGATCTCCATATTAGTCATTTGAGTGTAGAAGTAACTACATCTTCCCTCCCCAGATCCCTCTAGCATCCATTGGCCCCAACTTTAGCCTACCCATGGCATATGCCGTGCCACCACCACGACAGTTGGCGCCCACCATGGGGCCAGCAGCGGTGCTAGCTTGAATCAAGATCCGGATGGGAAACTTCATCCACACCGGCGAGCGCGTTGTCTCTGGCTTAGTCCAGAGATTTAATCTATGTGACTATGTCAGCGATAACGCAGGAAGCTTCAGGAGAAAATCTCCTCGGCGCAATGGTGTCTTCATCAACTTGGGCATGCACCAGATCTACGTCTGCGTCGACACCTCCTGCGTTTATCCTCACCGAGTTATTGTTGCAGGGGATCCCCCCCTCAGCACCACAAACGGTCCGCGTGGAGAACGCCCAGTAAGCAACGTCGAGGTGATGGTCGCAGCCGGGGTACAGGCGGCAGCAGCAGGCGTCGGATCAAGCAAGGATCCGACGACGGGAGGACTGGTGACCACGAAGCAAGCGGCTCCACAGCCCACCGAGGTAGATTCGTCCGCAGCCAAAACAGCCGAGGTACAGGAGACAACCCCTAAGGCAACAAGGGTAAGATGGCCACCTCTAGAAAGACCAGAGAATATTCTTCAGGCAACTATAGATAACTTAACCACGCATGTGGCACCGATACTTGATCCGGCTAATGCTCAGGCAGAGTTGGAAGAAACTAGGCAGAAAGTGCTCGTAGAGGCAAAAAAGGTATCGGTATTGCGGGAATCCTTAAACAGGACCCTGCGAGAATATGCTAAGGAAAATAAGCTAGATGTTGCCCCCGAGCGGGTCGATGAATTAAGATTGAGAGGGAAAAACCTCATGAATGATATCAATAAAGAGCATAAGACTCATAAGGCAGATTCAGTCGATCTAGGCTTGCCGAGGTATAGCAACCCGACAAAGAACCTAAGGGCGGCAAATGCCGCTGCACTAGAGTTGGAAGGGCTGACCGGCAAAGCCTGGCAGAAACAGCAAGAAAGAGTGAATGAGCTAGTACGCATTGCGAACCAGCAGAATGAAGAAATACTTAGGGCAGACCCGACAAGACCTGGTGCCTCACGTATGGTTCATTCGGCTGGAGCAGCGCCCGCCCTATATGTAGCACCAACATCTTCACCCGGAAACAATGCGCAAAAAGATAGAGCAGTAACTTCAGGAAAAAGAAACAAACAGATTGTACCATATGATCCAGCGGTAGCCGAAAAGGTCAATGAGAACAGAGGCAATGGAAGCCGAGGTAACAGTGGTGAAAGAGACCCCCACCGTGCTAACAAAGGCAACGGAAGCCGAGGTAATGGAAACCTCGGAAGAGGAAATCATGAGAACAATATCCCGGTAGAAGGAAGGAGGGACCCGCCGCCCAATCCTCAGCCGAGGTATGAACCTCGGCAAGAAAGAGAAGTGAGACCAGCTCACCATAATCAGGAAAATGAGAGGTACAATGATGGTTACTCAGATATGGAGTATGCAGGGCATGGTGGAAATAACCATTATGGAATGCAGGAGAGAGTCATGTACAGAAACTTGCCATCAAATGATGCAAGACTAAAGCTGGACAGGTTGTACCGGTCCGAGTTGTTAGAGGAGCAAGGTCCGTCGGGTCCGGCATGTTTCAGACCCCGGATCATGGGTGAGCCGCCTGTGCCGAATTTTCAGCTGGCAAGGGGCACGAAAAAATACAATGGTAGTACAAAACCATAGGATTGGTTAATTGACTATGCTACTTCAGTAAAAATAGCTAGCGGAAACTTGCGATGGGCGGTAAGATATGTCCCGCAAATGCTGGAAGGACCGGCCAGAGTATGGCTGAATAATCCGCCAGGGGCAGTATCAACTGCTGGCTGGATTTTGAAGAGATGTTTGTCATCAACTGCAGCAGTACTTACAAGAGACCAAACATGCCACAACAGCTTGCAATGTGCAAGCATAGGCTGAATGAGACAGACAAAGAATTAACTCGGTGGTGTAACCTTAGGAACTCATGCGAGGGAGTTAAAGAATCTCAAGCGATAGCTTGGTTCGCTCAAGGATGCCGATATGCCAGTGTCTTGTGGCAGCGACTGCAAACAGATATGCCAACCACTTTGGTAGAAACCATCAGGATTAGCGGATTCGTATGCATTGGGTATCCGACACAACCAGAACTAATGTCGGCGGAGCTTCGGGAGCATCAAGATCAATATGCAAGAGATGTGGCCGGATCATCGAGGCGCAACGAGTTCAGAGGTAGAAGAAGAGAGGAAAGACCGGATTACAGATATGCCTCCAATCAGGTGGCAGCGGTAGTGCAAGATCAGCCGAGTCACGGAAACAGTCAGTGGCAGAAGAATGGTCCTCAGCAATGGACACCAAGGAATGAAGGGAAGCGAGAGTGGACAGCATAACCGAAGAAGCAGTGGCAGGAAAGGCCGAAGTACACGTTTGAATCCATGTTGGATCAACCGTGTAAGTTTCACACTCCAAACCCGGCCAAGCCGGCTAATCATACAACTCGGCAATGCGCCTGGATGAAAAACGCAATGGGGAACCCGGCGGGCATGCAAGCACCTTCTCATCAAGCACATCAGCAGCAAAAGCCGCAGTTGATTGGGGCAAATACACAGCAGTTAATGTTACCCCCTCCTCCTCCGAGGTATGATAACTCGTACCAGAGAGATGCAGTGCATCAAGTGATAAATCAGGGTTAGGATGGAAGGACAAACCCCGAAAATAATGGACGCAATGATTACAGGGAACATCATCAATCATATTGCGTGTTCACAACAGAACAGCAAGACAGGCAAAGTGTACAGCGCCGGCATATGGAAGTGAATGCAGTTATGCCGGTAGTACCAAGATATGTACCTTGGTCAGATCAAGAAGTAACTTGGAGCATAAAAGATCACCCCAAATAATGCCGAATCCAGGGTCGTACGCACTCGTACTAGATCCGACTTTTTTCGGGCCCCGCATTAATGTGAAATTTTCAAAAGTACTCATTGACAATGGGAGCAGTATCAACATCATGTACAAAGATACAATGCATAAACTCGGAATATCGCAGAATATGCTGCAATCCACGAGAACCACGTTCCATGGAATAGTGCCAGGACTTTCATGCGAACCCATTGGGAAGGTTCGAGTAGATGTATTATTCGGCACAAGGGATAACTGCAGAGCGGAAAATTTGGAGTTTGAGGTGGTGGATCTAGAAAGTTGCTATCATGCTTTATTCGGGCGGCCGACATTGGCCAAATTCATGAGCAGCTGCCACATCACTTACTTGAAAATGAAGTTACCCGGACCACAAGGGGTGATAACAGTAGCAGGAGATTATAGGAAGTCGATGGAATGTGCTTCGACCGGATCAAACCTGGTCGAGTCATTGGTGATCGCAAGAGAAAAAAGAAGGATTCAAGAAGTAGCGGCTCTCACTCAGTCAGCACAGCTGAATATGCCAGCATTAGCCAACCCACATGGAAGTGTTTCTTTCCAGCCGACTAAAGAAACAAAAAAGGTCCAGATAGATGAGCAGTTCCCAGAATGCACCATCACCATTGGTGTCGGCCTAGATGCCAAATAGGAAGGCGAGCTCATCAACTTCCTCCGTGAGAATCGGGATATCTTTGCATGGTCAACTCAAGACCTGCAAGGTGTGCCGAGGGAGTTGGCTGAGCACTCTCTGCATGTAAGGCCAGGAGCAAGGCCGGTGAAGCAACCTCTCCGCCGCTTCGCCGAAGACAGGAGAAAAATAATAGGGGATGAGATAGCTCGGCTCCTTGCGGCCGGATTGATCATGGAAGTGCTTTATCCGGATTGGCTATCAAATCCGGTGTTAGTAGAAAAGAAAAAGGATGATCCAAATGTAGCCGTCGTATGGCAAATGTGTATTGATTACACGAACCTGAACAAGGCGTGTCCCAAGGATACTTTTCCTTTAACTAGGATAGACCAAGTCATTGATTCGACCGCTGGTTGTGAGCTGTTATCATTTGTAGACGCGTATTCTGGTTTCCACCAGATACTGTTAAATCCGGCTGATCAAATAAAGACTGCGTTTATTACCCCGCACGGGGCTTATTGCTACAGCACCATGCCATTCGGCCTGCGTAACGCAGGGGCAACGTACGAGAGATGTATGCAAAAATGTCTACATGACCAGATAGGAAAAAATGTACAAGTATATGTAGACGATGTGGTTATAAAAACCAAAGAGAGCAAAACACTACTGGATGATATTCGGCAGACATTCGCGAACCTAAGAAGGTTCCGAATGAAGCTTAACCCAGAAAAATGCACCTTCGGTGTACCAGCTGGGAAACTACTCGGTTTTCTCGTATCCAGCCGAGGTATAGAGACCAATCCAACTAAAATAAGAGCGGTAGAAAGAATGGAATTGCCGAGGTGTCTAAATGACGTACAGAAATTCATGGGCTGCCTGGCATTGCTTAGTCGATTCGTATGTCGGCTGGGAGAGAAGGCATTACCACTGTATCAACTGATGAAAAAATCTGATAAGTTCATTTGGACATCGCAAGCAGATAATGAGTTTCATGAACTGAAAAAGATGTTGGTTACAGCACCAATCCTGGCCTCTCCATTGTCAAAAGAGCCTATGTTACTTTACATAGCCGCCACAAACAGAGTGTTAAGTGCGGTGATGGTTGTGGAACAGAATGAAGATGATAAATCAATACAAAGGCCGGTATACTACCTAAGCGAGGTACTATCATCCTAAAAAAAACTACCCACACTACCAGAAGATGGCCTATGGAGTATACATGTCGGCGAAGAATCTTAAACATTACTTCGAAGAACACCAGATCAAGGTGATTTATGAAGCGCCCATAGCCGACATATTGAGCAACAAAGATGCAAACGGCCGAATAGCAAAATGGGCAATCGAATTATCACCCTATGCTCCGCAATTCGATAGGCGAGATGCAATCAAATCTCAGGCAGTGGCCGACTTCTTTGTGGATTGGGCCGAGGTACAATACGAACCACCAATGCCAGATCCGAATTATTGGATAATGCATTTCGATGGATCCAAGTTGAGAAATGGCTTGGGAGCAGGGATAGTGCTGACCTCACCGAAAAAGGATCAGCTCAAATACGTGTTGCAAATACATTTCACCGCATCAAACAATGTAGCCGAATATGAAGCACTCGTCCATGGATTAAAGGTAGCAAAAGAAATTGGTATACGTCGGATCCTCTGCTACGGGGATTCTGATTTGGTAGTACAGCAAGTATCAGGCAATTGGGACGCACTAGATGCAAATATGGCCTTATATAGGTTCCATGTGCAAAAAATAAGTGGATACTTCGATGGATGCGAGTTTCATCATATACCTCGGGCGGAAAATGACGCTGCGGACACATTGTCAAAACTCGGATCAACTAGGCAGTCGATTCCTCCAGGAATCGCCCTGGAGCACCTGAGAAAACCATCGATTATACCGTCACCAGAGTCCGAGTCCATTCATATCTTGGAAGAATTAAAAGAAGGAAATGTGCCAATGGAAATTGACAAAGAGTGCAACCCAGGCTCTCTGAAGGTGAACCTGACCATCGCACAAATAAATACAGAAGGATTCAAAGCCGTTATGTCGGCAGAAAACATGGAAATCGACAGTGAAATTGTCCCAGAGAAAATCATGCCGACATGGGCGCAGCCCATATTCTCCTTCATCAAGGATGCAATTTTGCCGGATAATGAGATATTCGCTAGACAGACAGTAAGAAGAGCAAAAGCTTACACAATCATGAGCTATACAAGAGAAGCGTCACAAGCGTGCTACAAAGATGTGTTGACTCGGCAGAAGGCCAGGAGATACTCCTAGATATACATCAGGTAGAATGCGGGCATCACGCATCGTCCAGAGCATTAGTAGCAAAAGCATTCAGGAATGGATTTTATTGGCCGACGGCGTTAAAGGAGGCAAAAGAGCTGGTAGACAAATGTAACGGTTGCCAGAGATACGCCAGCAAGATACATATGCCATCATCCGAATTGAAGACAATACCAATCACTTGGCCATTCTCTGTATGGTGTTTGGATATGGTAGGCCCGTTCAAGCCAGCCTAAGGCGGAATGACCCACATTCTAGTCATGGTGGATAAATTCACAAAGTGGATTGAGGTAAAACCTATAAGAAAATGTGATGGGTAAACAGCAGTAAAATTTCTCAAAGATATCATCTTGAGATATGGTTATCCACACAGTGTTATCACAGACAACGGCACAAATTTTGCTGAAGGAGCATTTGCTAGATTCTGCCAAGAGAAACACATAAGACTAGATGTTGCCTCGGTGGCTCACCCGGCGTCAAACGGGCAAGTAGAAAGATCGAATGGACTGGTATTGTCCGGAATAAAACCTCAGCTTGTTGAACCTTTGCAAAGGTCGGCAGGATGTTGGATCGAGGAACTGCCAGCAGTACTGTGGAGCCTCAGGACTACACCGAACAGGTCGACAGGATATACCCTGTTCTTTCTGGTCTATGGGGCAGAAGCTGTACTTCCATCCTACATAATGCACGATTCGCCACGGGTGACCCAGTACACGACTGCCGAGGTAAATGAGGTAGCCCGGCAAGACGACGTCGATTTACTAGAAGAGGCCAAGGAATTGGCACTATCAAGATCAGCTATTTACCAGCAAGATCTGCGACGATATCATAGCAAGAAACTCAATCCAAGAGTCTTTAAAGAAGGAGATTTGGTTCTTCGGCTGGTGCAGCGCACAGCTGGCATGCACAAACTCTCACCCCCATGGGAAGGATCATTCATCGTGAGTAAAGCATTGCACAACAATGCATATTACCTAATCGATGCTCAGTCACCAGAAAAGAACAAGGCAAACAAAGCCGGCGAGGAATCGAAAAGACCATGTAACATAGCTTTACTTCGCCCATTCTACACTTAGAGTAGGGGACTCGAGCAGAGGAATCGAAAAGCCGTACAATGTTATTTCTTATTCCTGAATTATGTGTTAAGTTTCAAGACCTCGAACAGGGGACTCGGGGACTATGCCGTATCATCCCTTATCTCGGATTATGCATTAAAACCCCGATTCTTAGAGCACTGACTAGGGGACTGCCCCATGATTGTTTCCTGTTCCAGAAAATGCGTATTAAACTTCGGCACCCCGAACAATAAGTCGGAGGCTACCCTGAAGTATTATATACATTAACCCATGAATTATATTTTGGCAACCAAGTTCGTAACTCGGGGACTGCCACATGATGCAAGAAAATTCTTTCAGCACGCGCAACAACTCATCAACCTGAGCGAAAACTCGGGGACTAATCCGTCTTACCCACTGTTTGCAAACATGTCTCAATAATCATAAAGATAGCAAAGCGAAAGCAAACAAAGATCTCTAAGAATGATGCAAAAAGAGTAACACTCCCAGCAAAACGAAGTATGATAAGGGATGCAACTTATTGTTTCACTTTGCCAGATATGGGATTCGGGCTTTATATCTCGGATAGAGGTCAAGAACACAACGGCTAAGACACTGAATTTAAGGTCAAACACATGAAAACATACGATCCGAACCTATGAGATTGAAGGTCGCAAAGCAAAGATATAAAGCAACAAGATCTGATTAGACAGACTAATAATGATCAACATCACCCATGCCTCAGTGGCAAAAGGCAAAAAGGGTTCATACCACACAGAAAGTCGGACAATTGTTTCACACACATCATACGCCCGGCATACCAGGGACTGGAAATAATTTAAGAAGTTTTTGAACCTAAGGGGCAGCGGCATGATCAGGCACTGGGCGCTCCGAGGTAGACGGCACCTCGGCCGAAGTTACTTCGCCTTCCACAGAAGCAATAGTAATTTCGGGGGAAGTCCTGGGCTGCTGAGAAACATTAGTTTGAGCTTGAGAGTGCCTAGTCCCTTTGGAAGATGATCGCGCGTCGCCGTCCCCATCCGATCTTGCGCTGGAATCACCAGAGTTGTCCGAATCGCCCTCACCCTCATCCTGGTCGGCCCATTCATTATCAGAGGCATCTTCGATTTCGATGTCATCTGCTGGGTTGGGAAGAAAACTCGGCCCTTCAATCCAGTTATGCACATCAGCATACTCAACAAGCTGGAAGGCACGATCTTGGTAGCGAGCGATGAATTCTGGATCCTCAACCCAACGGGAGCCAGTGCGCAAGTTTATCAAAGTGTCGAGAGAAATGTCCTCGTACCAAGACATAATGACTGTGAGCGCCATATCAGCACCAGCCCTTCCAGCGGACTCCCTCCAGAGATTTAACTGGGTCTGGGATGTCATTAATATTTCCACAAGTATCTTGATCTCGTCAATATCAGGAGTTCCATAAGTATTCGGCCAGAGAACATGGTAGGCCCGAATGGCTGCTTGCACCAAATCCCTGCCCATAATCTTCATTGGCCCAATAGCAGCGCCAACGGCAACCAAGAAGTCTTCCATTGAATATTCTGGACTCGAATTTGCGGGGACACCTCGGCGCTGGCGAGCAGTAATCACCGCTCTAGAGCTCACGGGCCTAGCTTCCGGAAAATGATCTACGCAAAACAAAAGTATATCAGTTAAAAGTAAGAAAGAAAAGAAGATAACTCGGCCACGGTCAGAAACTTATGATGTCAACATTTTCTGGAGATCCTGAGTCCAGTCAACCTTAGTCTTTTCAAAGCGAGTGATTTCCTCGCTCATCATCCGATTCTTAAGTTCGGCAGCCTCGAGGAGTTATTTATTTTTCTGCAGTTGCAGACTAAGCCGGTTCTTTTCTTCAGAGAACTCCCGATCAACTTTCTCTAACTCGGATTTCTAAAAAAGCTTGAGGGACTCCACCTCGGCGCGCAACCGGGTTATCTCGTCATCTTTCTCTTTCAATTGCGCCGAATGAGTGGCAGCTTGCGCTAAAAAATGCAGCATCATATCAGGCATGGGTATGCATTCTTGATGCGACGCTGCAAGAGTTTGTAACTCGGCTATACCAAAGCCAGAAAGTTATAAGAAACCCAGGATAAGTCTCGAACGAAAATAAATGGAGAAAAAAAGGATAACTAACCTTCCAGAGCTTTGACTTTCTTGTCGACACGGATATTAAGATTATTGATATTACCTGTTTACCAGCAAAAATGGGTTAGCACCTCAAGTCAAAAATATTAAAAACTTAAGGGACAGTACAAAGATTTGTTAAGTTACCAGCTTTCTTCACCACGGGAAGAACTTTCTCATACTTCTCTTGCAATTTCTTATGCGCGAAAATAAGCCTTTGGAATTCGGCTGTCCGATGATCATGGGAAACCTGAGTGCCAAAATTACTTACACAGTCAGATATTCAAAGCTAAGACAGATCTGAATCAAGCAAAGCTTAATTCGGATCTAAGTGGCTAGATATTCAAAGCTATGATAGATCCGAATCAAGCAAAGCTTAATTCGGATCTAAGTGGCTGGATATTCGAAGCTAAGACAAATCCGAATCAAGCAAATCTTAATTCGGATCTAGGTGGGTAGATATTCAAAGCTAAGACAGATACGAATCGAGCAAAACTTATCTCGGACCTAAATGACGAGATAATAAAAGCTGAAGTAGATCCGGATTCAGCAAACGCTTAATATGGAATACAAATGAACCACGATGAGTCAAAGTCATACAGGAAATTCACTCGGCAAATAACGCACTTTAAGCCTAACAAAGCTTCCAAACGAATAACAAGTTATTCGGTTGCAAGCTTTGGGGACTAGAGTATATATACTATCATCCGAATAACTAACCAAATATCAACATAAGCAATTACCTTGTTCATCTTATCACTGTCAAGAACGATCTTAGCAGCCATATGCAAGCGACTGCTGATGTCGGAGAGTTGAAATGGCTGATTGCTCGGATTGCCCTCAAGCTGATCAGCAGCGTTCCAATTGTTGGCATACTCAACCAAGGAGCCGAGGCTGTTCCCACTCTCAGTACGAGTCAGCACTTTACCTCGGACACGCTGTGTAACCACCGCCGCCGCGGGACTCTTGTGGAGAGTAAGCTGAGTATCAGCGGCCGGGTGACAACGGTCTTAGCAGAGGAAACCCCCTTGCGGAGCGCATCAGCAACGGTGGGTTGAGAAGAGCTAGCAGGTCCTTTCTGAGATGAGGGAGGTTTGGTGACGACAACCTTCTTAGCCTTAGAAGAGGTGTCGACAGGACCTGCAACCGCGGCACTAGGGGTGGCATCTTTGGAAGCAGGAGGAACTATAGTTTTCGAGGGGGCCGAGATGGTGACATCCTCGGCTGGAGTTGGAGTCGCAGTTGGAATTGGGGGGTCAAGGGAACCTCAGGGAAACTTCGGGGTTCGTAACGAAGGCAACAGGTTCGGTAGCAGGATCTGCTGACGGAGTTAGCTCGGCGTCAGCAATGGAAGCTGTGGGTACATCTTGCCGAGGTGATGACCGAATCGGCGCAGGAGGAGAGTCGACACGAGCGGGACTAGAAGCCCGAGTATCTTCAGGAGGCGGAGGAGAAGGCAGCCGAGTTGTGTGACTTGTCATACTCGGACTGCTTGGCTTGGCAGAAAGAGGAGCGCTACAAAAGCACAAAAAGTCGAATCAAAAGACAGAAAGAGAGAACCAAGAAATACAAATGAATATGAACTCACCCAGTAACTCCTGGCATGGTTTTACGCTTCGGAGGGTGCGGGGCTGATTTTTTGGTTCGCTTCTTGGGAGCAGCTTCAGAATGAATTGACGGAGCACTACGCTTCCTCGAGGGAGCAGGAGCTTGAGAGGCTCGGCGTCATGCACCTGACCGGCCTGATTAGCTGGGAAAGTAGAGGCCGGAAATGCATAAGAGATAGGCATTGCGGCGACTACCTCAAGAATTTGGACGTCGTCCGAGTCACCTTCCTACCCATGGGCCGAGGTCTTGCCACGGGCGCGAACCGGAGCAACGTCCGACTTAGGAACAAACTCCTCCGAGTCAGGCTCCCCACTATCCGGGGTGTTCCGATCTGCGGTCCACGGGAGGGCCAGAACCTCGGCATCCTCGGTCTTTTGCTCCGCAAATCTCTGCAAGAAAAGAGACAAAGAGGAATCAGCAAAAGGAGTCACAAACGCGATTAGGAAACAAAACACAAATACGTTAACTTACCTCAGGAGGGGGATTCCCGCGGGTGAACGGCTTCAGCCCCCAGGTCCAGTCCTCCAGCATATCAGTCTTGAAGATAGCTCGGACACGCTTGAAAATAAGATAATCCTCGAGCTCAACCGTTGAGACTCGGTTGGGATCGAGGGGACCGCTCATGTAACAGAGCTTGTGCATGGGACGCTGGAAAGGGCAGATTCGGCTGCTGACGAAGGTGGTCATCAGATCCTCGCCACGTAGCCCGGTGCGGATCAACTCCTTCAGCCGTATCTCGAAGCCTTCAGCCAAAGCATGGCTCTTCCTGGGGTTGTAGGTCCAGTTCTTCTTGGAAGGGGGGGCGATGGAGAAGGCAGGAAGCCGAATCTTGTCTTCCTTTCCGGTGTTCTTGACATAGAAAAACCATCCATGCCACTTCTTGCAAGACTCGAGACCAGCAACACGAGGGAACTCATATTTTCTCCGAGGTGTGATGGACGCGGCTCCACAATGGGTAAGCAACTTCTCAGAGGGTTGAAGAGATTTGTCTGGAACGACGTTAGATCGGATCTGGAAGAATTTGGACCATACGTGCACAGACGGCCAGAGGCCAAAGTATCCTTCAGACGCCGAGATAAAAGCGGATAGGGAGGATATGGCATTAGCCGGAAGGTGATGCGGCTGAAGGCCGAAGTAATCGAGGAAATCCCTAGCGAAATCGCTAAGGGGAAGACCGAACCCACGAGCAAAGTGGGACATGAAGACAACATACTCGCCTTCGTTGAGTACGGGAGAAGATTCGTTGCCGGGTAAGCGACAGCTTACCTCAGCACGAATCCGGCGAGTCCGAATTAGCCACTCGATCTCAAGTGACGGAGGAACCCTGCCAGGAGCCCCGCTCTGGACCAGACGCTACGTCGTCGTCTTCGACGAGCGCGCCACTAACTGAACTCGACATAGGGTCGCCGGAGGAATCAACGGAAGAAGAACTAACGGCGGAGCTAGGCTTAGAGGCGCAGGTCCTCGTCGTGGTTCTAAGCGAAGACGGCGGCGGAGCGAAAAAGAGCCGCACGGGAAATCTAGAAAACAGCGGATGCGTCTAGGGAGGGAACCTAGCAATGGGACCGTAGAAAAACTCACCAGCAACATCGCCGGAGCAGGCGCATGGCGATGGGGTCGACGGAGCAGAGGAACTGTGGCCTCGCCGTCGAAGACGTCGACAATGGCGCAATCGCAGGAGCACGAGCAGACGAACGGGCGCAAGGAGGAAGAAGAGCAACGGTAAGCGAAGGGGGAAAGTGAGCCCTCTCGCCCCGTGCCCCTCTTTATAACCGCGCGGCCCTGGCAGTAGTGGGATCGTGCGTGCGAGCACTAACCGTGTAGATCGTGCGTGCGGCGGAACCGCTCGCGGCTGAGTGGAGCCGCACCAAAGACCACACGACGCAGGAGAGGATCAGGCCCCCTAACCGATGCGGTGCGCGAGGCATCGCAGCGCCGACGCGACATGCGCGGTAATCACTGTAGCTTGTCAGTGGGCACTGTAGGGGAACAAAAAACTAGAGAAATAATGATGAGTGCTACACGTAGGACAAGGCGTGCATGAGAAGCTGCGCGGATACCTCGAACAGGAAAAAGTAACTTGGAGATGAGGAGAAATGAATATTGGGAAACTGATGTGGCCCGGTCGAGGTTACGGGCAGGACCACACCAACTTCGGGGACTAATGTTGGGGAGGTGACCCCGGATAGGGTCAAGACAGGGGAAGATAAAAGGAGTTTCCCCTGTCATATGCCGAGTTACTGTTTATATCGGCCGAGTCCTGTAAAAGTCGGCTGAGATAAGCACGGCCATGATACCTACGAAGGGAGCGATACCTGATCCGGCCGACATACGAGTTAAGTCGGCCTAGTATGTATCAACAACTTGAATGCAGGTAAAGGTCGAGCCGAGTCATCCAAGACAAGGCCGAGTAACATGAAGCTTGCGGGAGAAGGAGGTTCCTAAGGTCAAACCCTAGCTGATGTAGGAGGAATCTAGACAGAGCCAAGCGCTAAGGACAAGGAGGAGAGATGCAGAGGGGCAGACATGCGTCAGGGAGGTGACAGTGAGGAAGCTCAAGGCGTACATGTG
The DNA here is from genome assembly GCA_910589765.1 of Avena atlantica. Lineage (NCBI taxonomy): Eukaryota > Viridiplantae > Streptophyta > Magnoliopsida > Poales > Poaceae > Avena > Avena atlantica. The sequence continues at coordinate 276,268,595 of OU342734.1, read as the reverse complement.
AGGCCCTCTGGAACCTTGCCGCCGATAGAAGGGAGACACGGAAAGGAGCTCGCCGAGTTACCGCTTTGGGACAAGCATATTCCAAGAATATGCTTGCCACGTCAGCCCTAGAAGGAGCCAAGGAACCCCTTTATAAGGAGAGTCATGGACTCCTAAGAGGGGGATCGATTCATTTGAGGCCGTAAGGCTCGAGTTGTAGTTCTCTTCTTCTTGCAAACAGCTCGAGGAGCACTTGTAGCCCAACAGAAGAGAAATAAAGATCTGCATATTAGTCATTTAAGTGTAGAAGTAACTACATCTTCCCTCCCCGGATCCCTCTAGCATCCATTGGCCCCAAACTTTAGCCTACCCATGGCATCTGCCGTGCCACCACCACGACATAAAGTTTCTAAACTAGATTATTGTCTCTAGTGCAAGTGGAAGACTGAAGGGAATATTCCTGAAAGGAAATAATAAAGTGGTTATTATCTTGTTCTTTATTATGATAAATGTTTATTTTGCATGCTATAATTGTATTAATACGTAAACATAAATACATGTGTGTTAAATAAACAAAAAGAAAGTTCCTAGTTATGCCTCTCTTATAAACTAGCTCGTTGATTAACAAGATGACCAAAGGTTTCCTGATCATGGACATTGGATGTTGTTAATAACAAGGTCACAACGTTATTGGAATGATGTGATGAACATTCATCCGAAGTATAGCATTACGATCAAGGTCATTGTGTTTATATTGCTATAACATCATTTGAAGTGATCTTAGTCCTTAGACCATGAAATCATGTCAATCACTAACACCGGAAGAGTATCTTGATAACATCAAACATCACACCATAACAGGGTGACTATAAAGATAGGTTCAGTACTACGAAGGTGTTATGTTGAGACTTATGGATCAAGAGTGGAATTTTTCCATCCCGATGACGGAGAGATATACTCTAGGCCCTCTCGGTGATATCTCATTAGTTAGCTTGCAAGCAAGTGATTTGATCACTAGAATGTTATATAATGGGAACGAGAAAAGAGTACATGTAGGTAACGTGATGAAACTAGGTACGAAGATAGCGATGATCGAATCTCAGACATGTAATATATCGCAAGACAAAGTGATTGAGTTACATGCATATAAGGTTCACACAATCATAGAAGTCGTCATTGAATGTGTGGGAGTCAGTACGGATCTCTAGGTCCCGCTACTAATTATTGATCAGAGAGGGGTCTCGATCATGTCTGCATTATTCGTGAACCGTAGGGTGTTAGCGTGTTATTGACGCCTCGTTGGGAGACCCCAAGAGCAAGGTGTGATGAGCACGGCAACAAGTTTTACCTCAGTAAGATACCAAGGTTATCGAACATGTAGGAGGAAGGAACGACTCAAAGGTGTTGCTAGCAAGTTGGAGACCTGCACAACACAAACTCAAGAGTTTGCCCCAACGAACAATGAGGTTGTCAATCTCACCGGTTGCTGTAACAAAGGATTAACTGTATGGTGTGGAAGGTAATAGTGGTTTGCAACAAGTAAACAGTAACAATGGAAGATGTATCAATGGTAAAGATTGGACTGGGGTCCATAGTTCACTAGAGGTGTTCTCCTTAAGATAAACAAACTTGGCATGCTGGGTGAACAAATTACAGCAGGGAAATTGACAGGACTGAGCAAGGCATAACAATGCAATACTAGACATTCATGATCCTATGAGATTCGATTGGGCAATATAACAAGATACATAGACTGCCCCAAATGCATCTATGACCATAAATCCACCTTCAGGTTATCATCCGAACCCCCTCTAGTATTAAGTTGCAAGAAACATATAACTTCTTTAAGCAAAGTGTGTAAGGTAAACAATCCACTTGTTCCATGAACAAGAGATCGTTGTTTTCTCCATAGTGGAAACAGCACATCTACAACCTTAGAGATTTCTGTCACTTCCCTTAGATTAAATAGAGGCATGATGCAGCGGTCCCAACCTTTAATAAGGTAGAGATCCCTGTGTTTACAATGCTAGTCCCTGCATCAATAGCTAGCATCCATAGTTTAAGATCTAATATCAAGAAACAAAGGTCATAATACAACTTTATAACCATGAATAAAATATTATATTACATCTTACATAGCTCATTTGGCTATCTCATTACAATGCAGCAGAAATATCTATATAGCATGGAGTCCGTCATCTTCAAAGTGCCACATGCAATCATGTTGGTTGTAGACTTGTAATCCTATTCAACACACTTCACTAACATCAAACAAACCTGCAACATTATAAGTTATAGCCAGAAGGGTCAATACATTTGAATTGTATTGGCAAGTTTCAGTACTATGTGGAAATAAGTTGGATCCTATCAATATATGCATATTTGGCTAAGTAGGGTTTAGGCTCATTTGTAGAAAGCAATATGGTTTTATCCTATCTTTTCAAAATAGTTTTGATCTTTTAACAAACTTTTTGGAACTCCTTGGCAAACTCCAAGTTCTTTTAATCCCTTGTTGACACCATCAAGTTTTACTTTGAGAAATTGGAATGTCGAGATCTTCCATAGCTTCAGGCCTTAGTTGCTCAGAGATGTCCGTAACCGGGGACACGGCTAAGTACTTAGAATTTGATCTTCTGCAGCAGTTGTACACTTTACCCACATGACACAATCTTGTCTTGATGCCACCAGTGTCCGCTGGATAAGTAAACACCAAATGGAGTACAGGCATATCGAGAATGTGACAAAGTCTTTCCATAGAAGTCCTCCCAAGACATAATGCTAGCATGTCTACCAGGCACTAATGTAAGGATATATTTCCATTACATGAATCCAGTTAACCTGAGTAGGTGCCAATGCAAGGGTCTTCCACTATGTAATTGACTAAGCAAGAGCCCATTTAGCATGTCGCTGTACACGAAAGCCACTGTACGAGAAACATGTTCAATCTCTAAGTCCCTGGGTGGTTTTGTTCTAGTGCACATACAAAAAAGATAGCCATATAAACATGGTTCCCTTTGTTGCCACCTTATCCACAATTGAGTATCCACATTCCACCCAGGTGATTCATTGAGTACTTGTTTTATTATATAAAACATATATTTTTCCAACACTTCATATAATCATAACATGGTATTCCACCCCAAGTCTATAGCAGGTCTAAGCATACTACAACTATGATGTTTTTACTCAGGAAGATATAAAGGATATCCTAATAGGACATAGCATAGCATAGTAATATAGTAGCCCTATCATGCATACTATAAAAATTCTACTAAGTGTAATGAAAATAGTAGGACATGGATGATAGTGTCACTTACCTTTTTAGTAGAGAATATTGGTTCACTCCTTGATCTTGCAACAATCACACTCTTCAAATTTTTCAATCAAGCAAGCACATATTCAAACTAGCATTCAAACAATTCACCACATAAAACAATAAAAACAAAGCAATGTAGGCAAGCATGCAAAAGATCATTTTATTTGGAAAATTGGTTTCTAATAGGCTTTAAACATTTTAAAATACCTAAAGGTCATTTATAAATGTGGAAAAATCATTTGAAACCAAGTTAGTGAAAATGGGCCATTTATATCATTTTGTTTTGCAAGAAATGATTTAAATCAAAGTAATATTTTGTAGTGTTAGACAAATATATTTTTAAACACAAATGTTAGTGTTTATGGTTAAAGGGTTTAATATTTATCCACTTGCAATAAGGTTTCACCAAAATTCCATTTTTAAATCAAAACAATTTTTTATTTGCTAGAAATGCCTTTAACAAAGTAATAATTTACTAGGCTTCATCAAATATATTTTTAAATCCTAAAACTTGGTGTTTTGGGTCAGGGAGTATAAATCAACCCATTTAAAAAAGGTTTTACTCAAAAAGCATTTTTAAACCATAATCAACATTTTTATTTAACTAGAAATGCTTTTATTCAAGGATTAATTCCTTAGTGTCACAAAATATACATTTAAATCCTAAAGTTGGTTTTATGGTCAAAAGGTTCAAAACAGAACATTTACAAAATATTTGACCTAAAATCCATTTTTACAATAAATTTTATACACAAAATAAGCGTAAATATGTTTCTGCAAAAACACCCAACTTTGTAGAAGCAAAATACTAAACTAATGGCATGGTTGCATAGTTTGTATTTTTGTGATTCAAATGATATAAAATTTGTAAAATTTGGCCAGACAGAACAATAGTTATGATTTTTGCAAGTTTAAACAAACAAAATCATTTTCTGGATTTTAACAGACAGACTCAGGCCACGTGTCTTAATCTTATTCGCTGGTACCGGTTCGCACGGATCGATCGACGCAAGCCGTCAGATTTTAAGTGGCAACACACGGTTCTGATCAAAAGATACCACTTCGTCTAAATCTAATCCTAGCCGACAGATATGCATCCTACGGTTCTAAACACAGTGACCACAGATGGGCGGCGCTGGCGGCGGTCGCGCGGCGGCGCGCTCTGTCAGTGACGTTGCCGTCGAACTAGGAAGCGAGAGCGAGGGGAAGATGCTCACCAGACTCGCCGTGGAGCGCTGATTCTCGACGTTGTCTCTGGTGGCCAAGGGGCGCACGGACGAGTTGCTCATTGCTCGCTGGAGTAGCTCCTGGCGACGGGTGCTCTCTGTTGAAGATGGAGGCGATCTTGTTGGACACGTGCGGATTATTGGCGGGCACCTAGAGATGCATAGGAAGCAGGCGAACCATATGGTGTAAGTCGCAACTCGAGGCGCGCACGAGGTTGAGGGCTAAGACTCACCAGAGATTTGGCAGAGGCCGGGGATGCTCAGAGGCAGACCGAGGCGAGCTCCTGGGGCACACGCGGGCGAGTGGGAGGCACTGGAAGGTGCGTGAGGGGGTGGCGAGCACGCTCGTGGAGTCCAGGCGGCAAGGGGAGGTCGGACGTCTCTGGATTTCGCCGGGAAAGCTCGTCGGAGCAGGAGGTTTGCAGCGGGCAATTGGGGCAGCCCAGTGGCAGAGAGTGGATGGCGTCTGGGGGGAAATGAGGAGGAGGGCGAGGTGATTTATTGTGCGTGATCACGGACGAGTATTACTCGCGCATTGATGCGAAATGACACCGTGGATTCAAGGCAGGAACGGCGAGGTGCGAGGGGAAAACGGTCACGCGAGGTTGATGACGATGCCAAGCTGGCGGTGGGGTCAAGCTGTCAGCAAGGTGGAGGGTTGTGAGTGGGGTCCAGGCATCAGTTGTTGTGGGGGTGAGTTTGCTCGTGAGAAAATGATTCGGGTGAGGGTTGCCGGGTGGGCTCTTGCTGGGCTAGATCCTTTGCTGGCTGGGTAGGTTTAGTGGGCTAGCTTCGTTTTCTTTTTTTTTCCTGATTTCTTTTTCCTTTTCTATTTCTATTATTCTGATTTGAAATCAAACCTTTATTTGAAATCAGATTTAATCATCAATCTTTTCAAGATTTTTTAGTAAATGTTTATTCTGTTTTAACAATGTATTATAAAGTCCATTTTGGGATAATTTCTTTTATTCTTTTAGGGTCTAATATTTATTTAAAATAGATATTTGTTTTTATTTTAAATAAGATTAAATATGGTTCCAATCCACATTATTTATTCAAATAATTATTTTATTCTTTTTAAGTCAATTAGATAACTTTTAATCTTCTTGGCAATTTTCCATTATTTTTCCCATGATTTAATTAATCATTTAACTTAGGGATTGTGTCCCCATTTAAATATAATTAGAATATGGTTTAATCCCATATAATTTTATTTGAATATTCTTTATCCCTTTATTTTATTTGGAATACCTTTATTCCATTTGCTTATAGATTTGGCCAAGATTTAATTTGAATTTTTAAATATTCCCTATTTATTTATTTATTTATTTATTTCTTTGCCTTATAAAATCCATATCTTTTTATTTCAAGATCCAAAATTGGTGATTCCAATTTATATAATTTTATTTAATATTTTTTTATCTTTTTAAATCCCTTTAGGATTTATTTTCTCAAGATTTGGCATGGATTTTAGATAGGGCTTTATTATCTTTGGAAATTAATTCCTTTTATCTTATTAAATTCATAAGTTTTTATCCAAGGTTCCATATTAAATGAAACCTCTTTCTATGATCTTATAATATTTTTTTATCATTTATAAATGTTAGTTGCTGAATTTCAATATGGATCAAATCCATAGTAATTAGAAAGATCTTGGAAATGATCTTCTTCCATTAGGGTTTTAGGGTTTTGGTTTAGTTTTCCAAAGGTTTAAATTTCAAGGTACATTCATTGATGAATGCATTTCACTTAATTGAAATTTTTTTGAATTCCCTTTTATTAAAAAAATTCAAGAAGGGTTTTGATGTTTCATTTTAGAAACAAAAGTTTCGTTTTACCCTAAATTTCAACAATCATTTCTTTTGTTTATTTATTTTTCACATTTCAAAATTTGGAAAATTTTGGGATGTGACAGGCTACAACCCTTAAAAGAAATCTCGTCCCGATATTTGGGAAGGCTAGAGGTTACAAGTTGGCTTGAAGACAACTAGGGTACAACCACCCTTAAAAAAATTATAGGGTTACATTGATGGTTCACTTGACTATGGGTTCAATAATTGATATCCAAACATGGGATGCTTATTTGACTCAACTGGGTTAATTAATTCCTGCCATCCACATCATCCAATTCTTCAAGGGTTCCATACATGTCGATGTGGTTCACATGTCCTTTCTGGACCACATTGGAATTGCTTCCATTGGAGTTTCTAGCATCCTTTTTCTTTTTCTTCTCAGTATAGTCTGATGCATAGTGCCCAAGTTCCTTACAATTATAGCACTGCAACTTGCTAATGTCTTTCTTCCTAGGATTGTCTTGTTGGTTCTGACCAAGGTCATCTCCATTGTTAGTATCATTCATTATTATCACTTCCATTGTTATTGTGGTGATGCTGATGTGGTCCAGAATCGCCATTGCTCTTTTTGAATGAATGCTTCTTTTGTGATGATCTTGAGTGATACTTGAGGCTATGCTTCCTCTTTCTGTTCTCAACTTGATTCATCTTGTTTTCCAAGATGGTGGCTTTGTCACAGAGTGATTGATAAGTTGGGACATATGCAACAGACAGCTACAGGTTCAACTCATCATTAAGTCCTTCGAGGAATTTATCTTTCCTCTTAGCATCTGTATCAACTTCATCCGGTGCATAGCGTGCCAGATTGTTGAACTTCTCAATGTACTCAACCACATTGCGGTGATGCTGTTTTAGATTGTGGAACTCCTTTTTCTTCAAGTTCATCACTCTGGATGAGATGTGAGTTGTACGAAAACCATCCTCAAAAATATCCCAAGTCACATCCTCAAGGGGAGTGGTGATCTGAAAGTTGTCCCACCAGGTTGCTGCTGGTCCTTCGAGCAGATGTGCTGCAAACCTGACTTTTTCTTCGTCGGTGCAGCCGACAGTCACTAAGTCCTTGTTCACTGAACATAACCAGCCATTGGCGACCATTGGATCAGTTTTTCCAGAGAACCTTCCAGGCCTCAGTTTTAGAAATTTGGTGAGCATGTCAAATGCTGGAGGATTATTCTGATTATTGTTGTTATTGTTATTATTCTGATTCTGATTCTGCAGGAACTGCGTCATCATCTGCATCAGTTGAGCATGAGATGTGATCAACTGCTGCATCTCGGGAGTGGTGTTGTTGTTGTTTTGGTTGGGTTTGGCACGACGGGGAGGCATCTATTGGTTTAATAGGGATAAATAATGATAGATAGATCTAAAGAAGTTCTAACACACAACCCAAAACAATCAAGTTCAATCAAACAATCAACAAGCAACTATTCACTTAACAACTTATGAGTTTAACCCATGAGTTGAAGGAAACAACAAGTTTTGTTGAAACACTCAACCAAGTATTGTCATACCTCATGGGTCAGTATGATCCATACACTAACATGTTATCAATGTCTTAGATATTTGGTAGGCAATCTAATGTCTCTTGGTTCTCACTTGTAGTCCTTAGTGATGTCTAAGTTGAAGTCCTTGGTGAAACTAAAGTTGAATTCATTGGTCATGGTGGAGGCTTTGTCCTTCAAGTTGAAGAAGGAAAAGATGTAGAATCAAAACCAGAAAGGTTGAGAAAAGAGTTTACAAGATTGTTTTTAAATAAGTTTTGGAACAAATACAACTCCTATTTTTCTAAGGGGTTTTGTTCAATCCTAGGGTTACAATCCTACAGGCAACACAGTGCTCTGATACCATCTGTAGCGGTCCCAACCTTTAATAAGGTAGAAATCCCTGTGTTTACAATGCTAGTCCCTGGATCAATAGCTAGCATCCACAGTTTAAGATGTAATATCAAGAAACAAAGGTCATAGTACAACTTTATAACCAGGAATAAAATATTATATTACATCTTACATAGCTCATTTGGCTATCTCATTACAATGCAGCAGAAATATCTATATAGCATGGAGTCCATCTTCAAAGTGCCACAAGCAATCATGTTGGTTGTAGACTTTTAATCCTATTCAACACACTTCACTAACATCAAACAAACCTACAACATTATAAGTTACAGCCAGAAGGGTCGATACATTTGAATTGTATTGGCAAGTTTCACTACTATGTGGAAATAAGTTGGATCCTATCAGTATATGCATATTTGGCTAAGTAGGGTTTATGCTCAATTGCAGAAAGCAATATGGTTTTATCCTATCTTTTCAAAATAGTTTTGATCTTTTAACAATCTTTTTGGAACTCCTTGGCAAACTCCAAGTGCTTCTAGTTGTAGGGGTTCGTAGCATGGAAAACAAAAAAATTCTACTGCATGCAAACAAACAAGCCAAGATCTATCTACTAGATTGTAGCAACGAGTCGATAGAATAAATCACCCTCGAAGATTCCAAAGTGTTTAACGAGAGCGGATTCTCGTGGGTGATGTAGTCGTACTCTTGCCGATCTCAAGATCGTGAAGACGATCCTTCCGGCGCTGCGTTGCGGCAGCGCTCCCGCAGTCGGTCACACGTTCGGTACTCGATAAAGACCTTCCTCTCCCTTGTTCCAGCAGGCAACGGAGGTTGTAGCACTCTCCTCGCGATTCCAGCAGCACGACGGCGTGGTACCGGAAGTAGAGGGGAGATCTCTCAGGGCTTCGCCTTAAGCCGGAGCGAGTATGGTGGACTATGAGAGAGCCCTTGGTGATCTAGGGTTTAGAGGCACCAAGTAGAGAGGGCTAGGCCGGCGGCTAGGTCAAGGGGAGAGCCCCAAGTCGGCGGCTAGGGCAAACCCTAGGGCGGTGGCGGCTGCAGGAGGGCCGGCGGCTAGGGCTAGGGTTTAGAGGAGAGAGGTGTAGGTCTAGAGGGGCACCCCTGCCCCTCCTTTTATAGGTGGGAGGGCGCCGGCCAGGGGAGGAGAGTCCTCCCCCAAGTCGGCCTCCTTGGCCGGCGGGTGGAGGGAGAGGAACTTCTCCCCAAGTAGGTTTCCTACTCTCCCTCCACCAAGCAAACTTGCCGTTTGACTTTTCAAATTGGCATTTGACTTTTCAAACTAGGATTTGATTTATCCCTTTATTTTGCTCAGTGATGACACCTAGTACATGATGCAACCATTCCAACTTGTTATGACACATTCATGTACCCTTCCCCTCCGGAGTGCCGGACCTTCCGGACCCTTCTAGAACATTCCCGATGAAAACACCGGAATCATTCTCCAACTCCGAAACATGACTTTCCTTATATGAATCTTATTCTCCGGACCATTCCGGATCTCCTCGTGATATCCCGGATCCCATCCGAGACTCCGAACAACATTCGGTCTCTTACTCATCATTCCATAACTACTCAACAACATCGAATCCTTAAGTGTGTCTCCCTACGGTTCGTGAATTATGCGGACATGATCGAGACACTTCTCTGAACAATAACCAATAGAGGAATCTGGAAATTCATATGGCTCCCACATATTTCTACGATTACTTTGTGATCGAATGAACCACTTACATACGATACCAATTTCCCTTTGTCTCACAATAGTTTACTTATCCGAGGTTTTGATCGTCGGTATCTCTGCATACCTTGTTCAACCTCGTTACCGATAAGTACTCTTTTCTTGTTCCCGTGATATGTGATCCCTTGTGAGTGAGTCACATGCTTGCAATCTAATTGGATGACATTCCACCGAGAGGGCCCAGAGTATATCTATCTGTCATATGGATGGACAAATCCAACTCTTGATCCATGTGTTTCAACCCATACTTTCGAACACTCAATGCCACCTTTATAGCCACCCAGTTACGGTGTGGTGTTTGATGTCATCAAAGTATCCTTCCAGTGATGGTGATAAGCATGATCTCATGGTAGAAGGAATTGGGTTACTATGTATCAGAAAGCTATAGCAATTGAACTATTAAAATGACTTGATCTTTATGCTACGCTTATCTATAGGAGTTTGTCCATCATACCATTCTCCTAACGATATGATCTTGTTGTTAATAACAAATCAATGTTCATGATAGGGAAAACACAATCATTTATTAACCAACAAGCTAGTATTATGAATAGGCTTTACTAGGGACTCTAATTTAGTTTACAAATCACACAAGTATTAATGTTTCCTTGTTAATACTGTTATAGCATGAATGTAAACATTTATCATAAACACAAAGATATAATAATAACTACATTTATTATTGCCTCTAGGGCATATCTCCAATAGTCTCCCACTTGCACTAGAGTCAACTAATCTAGATTACATGGTAATATACCGAACACCCATGGCAGTTTGGTGTTGGTCATGTTTTGCCCTCGGGAGAGGTTTAGTCAACGGATCCGCCACATTCAGATCTGTGTGTACTTTGCAAATCTTTATGTCACCATCTTCGACATGTTCTCGAATAACATGAAAACGTAGCTTGATGTGCTTCAGCTTCTTGTGTGACCTTGGTTCTTGCGCATTGGCTATGGCGCCCATGTTATCACAGTAGATAGACATTGGGTCCAGCGCACTTGGAACCACACCGAGCTCTGTAATGAACTCCTTCATCCGTATCACCTCTTGTGAAGCTTCCGAAGCAGCTATGTATTCCGATTCAGTTGAAGATCTCGCCACAACGCTTTGCTTTGCACTCCTCCAGCTAACCGCTGCACCATTCAAAGTAAATATGTATCCAGATTGAGATTTAGAATCATCCGGATCGGTGTTCCAACTAGCATCGGTGTAACCATTAACAACGAGTTGTTCATCACCTCCATAAGAAAGAACCATATCCTTAGTTCTTCTCAAGTACTTAAGGATGTTTTTGACCGCTGTCCAATGATCCACTCCTGGATCACTTTGATATCTGCTAGTTAAACTAACAGCATATGCAATGTCGGGTCTAGTACACAACATAGCATACATTAGAGATCCTATGGCTGAGGCATAGAGAGTCTTACTCATCCTTTCTCTATCTTCTGCCGTTGCTGGACTTTGAGTTTTCTCAAGGTCGTATTGGGCAACATGGGCACGAACCCTTTCTTGCTATCTTCCATTCCAAACCTCTTTAGAACTTTGTCCAAATATGTACTTTGTGACAATGATATTAGGCGTCTCGATCTATCTCTATAAATCTTTATGCCTAATATGTAAGCTGCTTCGCCAAGATCTTTCATTGAAAAACTATTATTCAAATATTCCTTGACACTATTAAGAAGGTCTACATCATTCCCAATCAACAATATGTCATCTACATATAGTATTAAGAATGCTACAGAGGTCCCACTCACTTTCTTGTAAATACAAGATTCTCCATAAGTTTGTATAAAACCAAAACTTTTGATCACCTTATCAAAATGTTGATTCCAACTTCGGGATGCTTGCTTCAATCCATATATGGACCGTTGAAGTTTGCATACCTTGTTAGCATCTTTAGGATCGACAAAACCTTTGGGTTGCATCATATACAACTCTTTATCAATGTCTCCATTGAGGAACGCTGTTTTAACATCCATCTGCCATATCTCATAAACATAATATGCAGCGATTGCTAACAAAATCCTCACAGACTTTAGCTTCGCTACTGGTGAGAAAGTATCATCGTAGTCAACTCCTTGAATTTGTCGAAACCCTTTTGCGACAAGTCGAGCTTTATAGACAGTAACATTACCATCAGCATCTATTTTCTTCTTGAAAATGCATTTGTTCTCGACAGCCTTCTAGCCATCCGGTAAGTCCACCAAAGTCCATACTTGGTTTTCGTACATGGATCCAATTTCGGATTTCATGTCTTCTTGCCATTTATTGGAATCTGGGCTCATAATTGCTTCCTCATATGTCGCAGGGTCATCGGTGTTGTCCACCAACATGACACTCATAACAGGATCATACCAATCAGGAGTGGTACGAGTTCTCGTTGACCTGCGAGGCTCTGTAGCAACTTCAACCGAAGTTTCATGATCATCATCATTAGCTTCCTCTCTTATTGGTGCAGGCACCACAGGAACTTCTTCCGGTTCTGCGCTACTCGTAAGTTCGAGAGAAGGTTCGACAACCTCGTCGAGTTCTACTTTCCTTCGGGTCACTTCTTTCGAGAGAAATTCCTTCTCTAGAAAGGATCCATTCTTGGCAACGAAGATTTTGCCTTCGGATCTATGATAGAAGGTATACCCAATAGTTTCCTTCGGGTATCCTATGAAGACGCATTTTTCCGCTTTGGGTTCAAGCTTGTCCGGCTGTAACTTCTTTACATAGGCTTCGCATCCCCAAACTTTAAGGAACGACAATCTAGGTTTCTTCCCAAACCATAATTCATACGGTGTCGTTTCAACGGATTTAGACGGTGCCCTATTTAAAGTGAATGCGGATGTTTCTAATGCATAACCCCAAAATGATAGCGGTAAATCTGTAAGTGACATCATAGAACGAACCATATCTAAGAGTTCAATTACGATGTTCGGACACACCATTACGCTGTGGTGTTCCCAGCGGTGTCAACTGTGAAAGTATTCCGCATTTCTTCAAATGCTCGCCAAACTCGTAACTTAGATATTCACCTCCACGATCAGAACGTAGAAATTTAATCTTCTTGTTACGTTGATTCTCTACCTCACTTTGAAACTCCTTAAACTTCTCGAAAGTTTCGGACTTATGTTTCATGAAATAGATATACCCATATCTACTCAAGTCATCCGTGAAGGTAAGAACATAACGATAACCACCGCGCAATGCTACACTCATCGGACCACACACATCGGTATGTATGATTTCCAATAAGTCCGTAGCTCGCTCCATCATACCAGAAAATGGAGTCTTAGTCATTTTACCCATCAGACATGCTTCGCATCTATCAAGTGATTCGAAATCAAGTGATTCAAGAAGTCCATCGGAATGGAGTTTCTTCATACGCTTCACTCCAATGTGACCAAATCTTCTTGTTACGTTGATTCTCTACCTCACTTTGAAACTCCTTAAACTTCTCGAAAGTTTCGGACTTTTGTTTCATGAAATAGATATACCCATATCTACTCAAGTCATCCGTGAAGGTAAGAACATAACAATAACCACCGCGCGATGCTACACCCATCGGACCACACACATCGGTATGTATGATTTCCAATAAGTCCGTAGCTCGCTCCATCATACCAGAAAATGGAGTCTTAGTCATTTTACCCATCAGACATGCTTTGCATCTATCAAGTGATTCGAAATCAAGTGATTCAAGAAGTCCATCGGAATGGAGTTTCTTCATACGCTTCACTCCAATGTGACCAAGACCACAGTGCCACATATAGGTCGAGTTATCGCTCGATTTCAAATGTTTAGCCTCAATGTTGTTGATATGTGTATTTCCACTATCGAGATTCAATAAGAATAGACCATCTATCAAAGGTGCATGTGCATAAAACATATTACTCATATAAATCGAATAACCATTATTCTCGGACTTAAACAAGTAACCGTCTCGCAATAAACAAGATCCCAATATAATGTTCATGCTCAACGCAGGCACCAAATAACAATTATTTAAGTATAAAACTAATCCCGATGGTAGATGAAGGGGTAGCGTGCCGACCGCGATCACATCAACCTTTGATCCGTTTCCCACGCGCATCGTCACCTCGTTCTTCGCTAGCTTCCGTTTATTCTGCAGCACCTGTTTCGAGTTACAAATATGAGCAACCGAACCAGTATCAAATACCCAGGCACTACTACGAGTACTAGTGAGATAAACATCAATAACATGTATATCAGATATACCTTTCTTCTTGATGTTGCCGTTCTTCAAATACGCCAAGTACTTTGGGAAATTACGCTTCCAGTGACCTTCTCCCTTGTAGTAAAAGCACTCAGTATCAGGCTTAGGTCTAGCCTTGGTCTTCTTCGCCGGCGTGGTAACTTTCTTACCACCCTTCTTGAAGTGTCCCTTTTACTTAGACTTGCCTTTCTTGAATTTGGTGGTCTTATTGACCAACAACACTTGGTGCTCTTTCTTGATCTCCACTTCTGCAGACTTCAACATAGCAAACAGTTCTGGCAACTGCTTGTTCATGTTCTGCATGTTGTAGTTCATCACAAAGTTCTTGTAACTTGGTGGTAGTGATTGGAGGACACGGTAAATCCCGAAAGAATTAGGAATCACTATACCCAAGATTTGAAGTTTGTTTGCGTGCCCAGACATCTTAAGCACATGCTCACTGACGGAGCTGCCCTCTTCCATCTTGCAGTTAAAGAACTTTTCAGAAGCCTCATAACTTTCAATTGCCGCATGAGTCTCAAAGATCAATTTGAGATCCTCGACAATATCATATGGGTCTGAATTCTCAAACCTTTTCTGAAGCTCCGATTCCAAACCATACAAGATAGCACACTGAACTATGGAGTACTGATTCTTCCGAGCGAGGTAAACATTATTTACTTCATCGGAAGCATCAGCTGCAGGTGGGTCACCCAGCGGTGCATCCAGCACATAGGTCAAATTACCAGCTGTGAGGACAATCCTCAAATTGCGGAACCAATCCGCGAAGTTGCTTCCATTGTTTTTCAACTTTTCTTTCTCTAGGAACGCATTAAAATTGATGGTAGGGGCTGCCATTGATCTACAACATATTTGCAATAGTTTAGACTAAGTTTATGACAAATTGAGTTCAAATTAATAATATAGTTAATCTAGGTGAACTCCCACTCAAAACAACATCCCTCACATTGTTTTAGTGATCACACGAACCAAATCCACTACATCAACACCGATCATCACGAGAGTTGATATAGTTTCAATGGCGAACAATCGACATGTTCATCATATCTACTATATGATTCATGCTTTACCTTTCGGTGATCCGTGTTCCGAGACCATGTCTGTACATGCTAGGCTCGTCAAGATCAAACCTTAGTTTTCGCATGAGCAAATCTGGCTTGCTCACGTTGTATACACTTGCAGAATCTAACACACCCGATCATCACGTGGTGCTTCGAAACAACAAGCTTTAGCAACGGTGCTAACTAAGGGTGAACACTTTATGACTTGAAATTCATGTGCATGAGGGATCATCTTATAATGCTACCGTCGTCTACTAAGCAATACAAGATGCATAAAGGATTAACATCACATGCAATTCATAATATGTGATATGATATGGCCTTTCTTCTTTGTGCTTCCGATCTCCATCTTCAAGCACGAACATGATCTCCATCATCACCGGCATTGCATCAAGGTCAATGACGCTTCTCCATGGTTGTCGTCCACCGGCTTAAACTATTACAACTACTTTGAATAGACACGCGTGTCTTAACAGAAATTAAAGACAACCATATGGCTCCTGCCGGTTGCCAACTTACAATAAGGAACATTGCATACATCAAATATAATCACAATCATGGCCATATCACATCACTGCACACCCCTGCAAAACAAAGTTAGACGCCTCTACTTTCTTTGCATGTTTTACGTGGTTTGGGGATTTTCAATAAGTGTCGTTCTAACTTACGAACATGAACCACAACATTGATACTAGTATTGTTAATCACCCGTTGTAAATTGGATCTTAACTATGCTAGGAGAAACAGGCACCCGCAAAGCCACTTATGCAATACAAGTTGCATGTCAAGCGTGGAGCAACTCTCATGAATGATGTCATGTAAGGTTAGCCCGGTCCACTTCATCCCAACATACCGCAAGACGCAAAGTACACAAGAAGCAATCGACAATAAAAGCATCAACGCCCACAGTGACCATTGTGTTCTACTCGTGCAACAGATCTACATATAGACACGGCTCTGATACCATTGTAGGGTTTCGTAGCATGGAAAACAAAAATTTTATATCGCATACAAACAAACAAGCCAAGATCTATCTACTAGATTTTAGCAACGAGTCGATGGAATAACTTACCCTCGAAGATTCCAAGTGTTTAACGAGAGCGGATTCTCGTGGGTGATGTAGTCGTACTCTTCCCGTTCTCAAGATCGCGTAGACGATCCTTCCGGCGCTGCGTTCCGGCAGCGCTCCCGCAGTCGGTCACACGTTCGGTACTCGACGAAGACCTTCCTCTCCCTTGTTCCAGCAGGCAGTGGAGGTTGTAGCACTCTCCTCGCGATTCCGGCAGCACAACGGCGTGGTACCGGAAGTAGAGGGGAGATCTCGCAGGGCTTCGCCTTAAGCCGGAGCGAGTATGGTGGAGTATGAGAGAGATCCTCGGCGATCTAGGGTTTAGACACACCAAGGAGGAAGTGCTAGAGCCGGCGGCTAGGGTTCCGGGGACCCCAAGTCGACGGCTAGGGCAAAAACCCTAGGGGGGCGGCGGCGGCTATCGTGGGCTGCAGCTTCTAGGGTTTGAGGTGAGGGACTTGTGTGCTCTAGGAGGGAGCCCTGCCCCTCCTTATATAGGTGGAGGGGCCGGCGGCCAAGGGGAGGGAGGGGAGTCCCTCCCCAACTCGGCTTGGAAGGGGCGCCGCCGGTTGGAGGAGGGATTCCCTCCCCAACTCGGTTTCCAACTTCCTCCTCTTTTCCTCTTTCCAAATTTAGCCGTTTGACTTTTCAATTTAGCCGTTTGACTTTTCAAACTAAGATTTGAATTAATCCTTTATTTGGAACAGCGATGACACTTAGTACATGATGCAATCATACCAACTTTGATACAACACATTCATGTACCCTTCCCCTCCGGAGTGCCGGACATTCCGGAACCTTCTAGAACATTCCCGATGAAAACACCGGAATCATTCCCCAACTCTGAAACGGGACTTTCCTTATATGAATCTTATTCTCCGGACCATTCCGGATCACCTCGTGATATCCCGGATCCTATCCGAGACTCCGAACAACATTCGGTCTCTTTCTCATAATACCATAACTACTCAAACAACGTCGAATCCTTAAGTGTGTCTCCCTACGGTTCGTGAATTATGCGGACATGATCGAGACACTTCTCCGAACAATAACCAATAGAGGAATCTGGAAATTCATATGGCTCCCACATATTTCTACGATTACTTTGCGATCGAATGAACCACTTACATACGATACCAATTTCCCTTTGTCTCACGATAGTTTACTTATACGAGGTTATGATCGTCGGTATCTCTACATACCTAGTTCAACCTCGTTACCGATAAGTACTCTTTTCTCGTTCCCGTGATATGTGATCCCTTGTGAGCCAGTCACATTCTTGCAAGCTAATTGGATGACATTCCACCGAGAGGGCCCAGAGTATATCTATCCGTCATATGGATGGACAAATCGCACTCTTGATTCATGTGTCTCAACCAATACTTTCCGAACACTCAATGCCACCTTTATAGCCACCCAGTTACGGTGTGGTGTTTGATGTCTTCAAAGCATCCATCCGGTAAAGGTGATATGCATGATCTCATGGTCGAAGGAATTAGGTTACTATGTATCAGAAAGCATATAGCAATTGAACTATTGAAATGACTTGATCTTTATGCTACGCTTATCTATAGGAGTATGTCCACCATATCATTCTCCTAACGATATGATCTTGTTGTTGATAACATCTCAATGTTCATGATAGGGAAACCACAATCATTTATCAACCAACAAGCTAGTGATGTATAGAGGCTATACTAGGGACTTCAAATTAAGTTTACAAATCACACAAGTATCAATGTTTCCTTGTTAATACTATTATAGCATGAATGTAAACATTTATCATAAACACAAAGATATAATAATAACTACATTTATTATTTCCTCTAGGGCATATCTCCAACAAATCGTTCTTAGCATCTACTCCCATAAGCCACGTAAAACATGCAACAACAAAGTAGAGGCGTCTAACTTGGTTTTGCAGGGAGTGTTTTCTGTGATATGGTATGGCCCAAGATGTGATGTGTATAATGTATGCGATGATCATGTTTTGTAATGTTTCACGACTTGCATGTCGATGAGTACACAACCGGCAGGAGCCATATGGTTGTCTTTATAATTGTGTATGACCTGTGTGTCAACTTCTTATGCGCCATGTAATAGTTTCACTTTATCGCTAAGTAGTTAGCAATAGTTGTAGTTGCTATTCGTGGTGGAGGCAATCATGGTGGAGTGATGGAGATCATGCTGGAACGCACAAGATGGAGATCATTGCGCGAAGATTGGCTATACCATGTCACATAAAGTTATATGCATGTGATGTTTATCCTTTTATGTATCTTATTATGCTTAGATCGCGACGGTAGCATTATAAGATGATTCCTCACTTAAACATCAAGATAAAAACTGTGTTCTCCCCAAGTATGCACCGTTGCGAAAGTTCGTCGTGTCCAAGCATCACGTGATGATCGGGTGCTATAGACTCTACGCTCACATACAACGGGTGCAAGCCAGTTTTGCACACGCGGAAATACTTGGGTCTAACTTGACGAGCCTAGCATGTACAGACATGGCCTCGGAACACAAGAACCGAAAGGTTAAGCATGAGTCATATGAATGATATGATCGACACTTTGTTGTCCACCATTGAAACCACATCTCTTCTCGTGATGATCGGATTAGGTGTGGTGAATTTGGATCGTGTTCACTAAACAACTTGAGGGATGTTGAATTTAATGGGAGTTCATCTAGTAATTTGATTAAGTTGAACTATTTATCATGAACATAGTCTAAGTTGTACTTGCAAATACTGTAGATCACATGGCCAAGTCCAACTTCAACTTCAACGTTTTTGCTGAGAAGGAAAAGCTTAGAAACAATGGGTCTAACTTCACCAATTGGTTCCACAATCTAAGAATCATTCTCTCTGGCGGTCAAAAGAACTATGTCCTTGGGAAAGCGTTAGGTGAACCCCCTGCTGCAACTGCGCCGGCTGATGAGAAAACTGTCTATCAGTCGCGCAAAGATGATTATGGTGTGATTAAGAGCACCATGTTGTTTGCTATGGAACCGGAACTTCAAAATCGTTTTGAAGACTATCCCGAGCCCTTTGAGATTCTCGAAGAGCTGAAAACCATGTTTCAGACTCAGGCCCGTTCTGAGAGATATGAGATCTCTGAGAAGTTCTTTAACTGCAAGATGGAGGAAGGGAGTTCCGTTAGTGAGCACGCCATTAAGATGACGGGCTACACTCAACGCCTTGAGCAACTGGAATGCACGATTCCAGAGGAGCTCAAGATTGACAGGGTTCTGCAATCACTCCCTCCCAGCTACAAAAGTTTTGTAGTGACTCACAATCAGATTGGTTCCACTGATACAATCACCAAGCTCTTCACAAAGCTGAAGGCCGCGGAAGTGGACATCAAAAAGGATAATCATGTGTTGATGGTCAACAATCCCACCTTTAAGAAAGGTATGGGAGCAAAGAAGCCCTTCAAGAAGGGCGGCGGCAAGCGCAATGCCCCTGCTGAGAAGAAGCTCAGGTCTGGTGCCAAGCCGGACACTGAGTGCTTCTATTGCAAGGACAAGGGTCACTGGAAGCGCAACTGTCCGAAGTACTTAGCGGACAAGAAGGCTGGCACCATCAAAGGTATATTTGATATACATGTTATTGATGTTTTCCTTACTAGCCCTCGTTGTAGTGCCTGGGTATTTGATACCGGTTCAGTTGCTAATATGTGTAACTCGAAACAGGAGCTACGGAATAGACGGCGGCTTCCGAGGGATGAGGTGACGATGAGCGTTGGCAACGGATCAAGAGTTGATGTGATGGCCGTCGGCACGCTCTCCTTAGTTTTACCTTTGGGATTAGTTTTAAACCTTAATAAATGTTATTATGTTCCTGCGTTGAGCATGAACATTATTTCTGGATCGTGTTTATTGCAAGACGGTTATTCATTTAAATCGGAGAATAATGGTTGTTCTATTTATATGAGTAAAATCTTTTATGGTCACGCACCTCTTGTGAATGGTTTATTTCTTCTAAATCTCGAAAGGGATGAAACACACATCCATAACATTGAGGCTAAGAGATGCAAAGTAGATAGTGATAATACTACTTATTTGTGGCACTGTCGTCTAGGTCATATTGGTGTAAAGCGCATGAAGAAACTCCATTCTGATGGAATTTTGGAGTCTCTTGATTTTGAATCATTTGACACATGCGAACCATGCCTCATGGGCAAGATGATCAAAACCACGTTCTCCGGTATGATGGAGCGAGCAATGGACTTGTTGGAAATCATACATACCGATGTATGCGGACCGATGAGTGTTTCGACACGTGGTGGATATCGCTATTTTCTCACTTTTACCGATGACTTAAGTAGATATGGGTATATCTATTTAATGAAACATAAATCTGAAACGTTTGAAAAGTTCAAAGAATTTCATAATGAAGTGGAGAACCATCGTAACAGAAAGATTAAGTTTCTACGATCTGATCGTGGAGGTGAATATTTGAGTTATGATTTTCTCACGCATCTTAAAGCAAGTGGAATCGTTTCACAACTCACGCCACCCGGAACACCACAGCGCAATGGTGTGTCTAAACGCCGGAACCGAACCCTATTAGATATGGTCCGATCGATGATGTCTCTTACTGATTTGCCGTTATCATTTTGGGGTTATGCATTAGAAACCGCTGCATTCACTTTAAATAGGGCGCCATCTAAATCCGTTGAGACAACACAGTATGAACTGTGGTTTGGTGCTAAACTTAAGTTGTCGTTTCTTAAAGTTTGGGGATGCGAAGCTTATGTCAAGAAGTTGATGCCGGACAAGCTCGAACCCAAAGCGGAGAAATGCGTCTTCATAGGATACCCTAAGGAAACTATTGGGTATACCTTCTATCACAGAACCGAAGGCAAGGTGTTTGTCGCAAAGAACGGTTCCTTTCTTGAGAAGGAGTTTCTCTCGAAAGAAGTGAGTGGGAGGAAAGTAGAGCTAGACGAGGTTATTGAACCTTCTCCTGAATTGGAGAGTAGCGCAGCACCTGAAATTGTTCCAGTGCCGCCTGCACCAACAATGGAGGAAGCTAATGACAAGGATCATGAAGTTTCGGACGATGCTGCTACTGAACGTCGCAGGTCGACAAGGTCGCGTGCCCCTCCTGAGTGGTACAGAAACCCTGTCTTGACTGTCTTGTTAGTAGAAGATAGTGAACCTACGAACTATGAGGAAGCGATGATGAGCCCAGACTCTGAGAAATGGCTAGAAGCCATGAAATCCGAATTGGGATCCATGAGCGAAAACCAAGTATGGACTTTGGTGGACCCTCCTAGCGACCGAAAGGCCGTTGAGTGCAAATGGATCTTCAAGAAGAAAACGGACGTGGATGGTAATGTTACCGTCTATAAAGCACGGCTTGTCGCGAAAGGTTTTCGACAAGTTCAAGGTGTTGATTTCGATGAGACTTTCTCTCCCGTAGCGATGTTTAAGTCCATTCGGATTTTATTAGCAATTGTTGCGTTTCATGATTATGAAATATGGCAGATGGATGTCAAGACTGCGTTCCTCAATGGCAACATTGATGAAGAGTTGTATATGATGCAACCCGAAGGTTTTGTCGATCCTAAGGATGCTGATAAAGTATGCAAACTTCAGCGTTCCATTTATGGACTAAAGCAAGCATCTCGGAGTTGGAACCTTCGTTTTGATCAAGTGATCAAGAGCTTTGGATTTGTTCCAAATTGCTATGAAGCTTGCATCTACAAGAAAGTGAGTGGGAGCTCGGTGACGTTTCTGGTACTATATGTGGATGACATATTGATTATTGGAAATGACATCAACATGCTTAACGATGTGAAGAGCTACTTGAACAAGTGTTTTTCAATGAAAGACCTAGGTGAAGCTGCTTATATATTGGGCATCAAGATCTATAGAGATAGACAAAGACGCCTGATAGCTTTAAGCCAGAGTACATACCTAGACAAAGTTCTGAAAAGGTTCAGAATGGATAAGGCAAAGAAAGGTTCGGTGCCTATGTTGTCAGGTAAGATATTGAGCAAGGCTCAGTGTCGAGCTACGGTAAATGATAGGGAAGCTATGAGCAAAGTGCCTTATGCCTCGGCCATAGGTTCTATCATGTATGCCATGCTGTGTACTAGACCGGATGTGTCCAATGCTCTTAGTTTGACGAGCAGATATCAAAGTGATCCAGGAGTAGAACACTGGACAGCCGTGAAGAACATCCTAAAGTACCTAAATAGAACTAAAGAAATGTTCTTAGTCTATGGGGGTGATGAACATCTCGTCGTAAAAGGTTACGTCGACGCTAGTTTCGACACCGACAAGGATGATTCTAAATCTCAGACAGGATACGTTTATATTTTGAATGGAGGAGCTGTGATCGCGGGATCTACAATAGAAGCGGAATACATGGCTGCTGCAGAAGTGTCAAGTGAAGGAGTTTGGATCAGAAACTTCATCACTGAGTTTGGCGTGGTTCCAAGTGCATTGGACCCACTGGAGATATTGTGTGACAACACTGGCGCCATAGCACTCGCTAAGGAACCAAGATATCATCCAAAGACCAAGCATATCAACCACAAGTTTCATATAATCCGAGATTATATAGCAGATGGAGATTTGAAGATTAGCGAAGTACATACAGATCTGAATGTCGCAGATCCATTGACTAAACCTCTTCCACGTGTAAAACATGATCAGCACCTCAGTGCCATGGGTGTGAGATTGTTGCCAAATGTAAACTAGATTATTGACTCTAGTGCAAGTGGGAGACTGTTGGAATTATGCCCTAGAGGCAATAATAAAGATGTTATTATTATAATTCTTGATGATAAAGTTTATATTCCATGCTAGAATTGTATTAAGCGGAAACTTTAATACTTGTGTGGTTTGTGAACAACACCGTGTCCCTAGTACGCCTCTATGGACTAGCTCATTGATCAATGATGGTTAAGGTTTCCTAACCGTAGACATGAGTTGTCAATTGATAATGAGATCATATCATTGGGAGAATGATATGATGGACAGACCCAAACTAAGCGAAGCAATTAGATCGTGTCATCGTGTTCGTCTTTGCGAAGCTTTTCTTATGTCAAATATTGTATTCCTTAGACCATGAGATAATACAACTCCCTGGTATCGGAAGAAAGCTTTGAGGTCATCAAACGTCATCCTATGAGAGGGTGATCATAAAGGTGTCTCTCAGGTGATCGGAAAGTATCTGTTGGGTTGTATGTATCGAGATGGGATTTTTCCCTCCCAAGTTGGAGAGATATACTTCGGGCCCACTCGGTAATCGATATCAACACCGCTTGCAAGCATGTGGTTAAGGAGTTAATCACAAAGTGATATCGGATTACAGAACGAGTAAAGTACTTGCTGTGAACGAGATTGAACTAGGTATGACGGTACCGACGATCGAATCTCGGGCAAGTAAAATATCGCGAGACGAAGGGAATATATATATGGGATTGATTGAATCCTGGCATCGTGGTTCATCCGATATGATCATCGATGAATGTGTGGGAGTCAATATGGGTTACCAGACCCCGTTGTTGATTATTGATAGATGATCATGTCTGCATATTCTCGAACCCGCAGGGTCACACACTTAACGTGTCTCGACGCTAGGATAGATTGGATAATTGGTTTATGAGTTTTTGTTCGGAGTCTCGGATGGGATCCGGGACATCACGAGAGGTTCCGGAGTGGTCCGGAGAATAAGATTCATATAAGGCAGTGCAGTTTTTGGAGTTCGTAATTGTTCCGGGTTAATCGGTATTGTACCGGAAGCTTCTAGAACCTTCCGGAAGGGGACCAACGTGGCCCCACCTTCCGGGAGGGGGCATGGGCCTATGAGGGAGTGCCCTGGCCGCATTGGGCCCGGGGCACAAGGCCCCATAGGGCCCAGCCGGCCTAGAGAGGTTTAAACTCGAGATAGACCTTCTAGAAGGGGGGGGGTTTCCTTGCCCCCCACTCCTCCTCCTTGGGGCCGCCGGTTTGGGCTTGGGGGAGGGGCTAGGGCTGCGCCCCCCCCCCCTCTATATAAAGAGGGGTGGGGGCGCACCAACCCCCTACACCTTCCCCTCCAACCCTAGCCGCCCTGCTGCCCGTCCTCTCTCCGTCCCGACTGTTTGTAGGCGAAGCCCTGCTGCAGAAATTCTCCACCATATACACCACGCCGTCGTGTTGTAGATCCAATCCGTCTCTCCACCATACTTGCTGGTCAGAGGAAGGAGGAGACGTCGAGGTGATGCACGTGTGCATCTCACGGAGGCACCGCCACTTGTGGTGCTAGATCGGATCGGATCGCGAGGAGGAGAAGCGAGTATGACTACATCACCCACGTTCCGACGAACGTTCCGCTATGCGAATCTTCAACGGTATGAAGATATAATCCAATCTATCTCGTTGTTTGCATCTCCTAGATTAGATCTTGGCTTTCCCTCTATTCGCATCCGTAGAAAATTTTGATTTACTATGCCGCGAAACCCTTCAAGTTCTCCCCTCGCGATTCCGGCAGCACGACGGCGTGGTGTCGGAAGTAGAGAGAAGATCCCGCAGGGCTTCTCCTAAGCCGGTGCGATTTATGGTGGATCTAGGGTTTCTCGGCAATCTAGGTTTAGAAGGCCAGGAGGAGTAGGAGGTGTCGACGGCGGCTAGGGCGACGACGGCGGCGTGGCGGCGGCGTGCGGCGATGCGGCACGGGATGGAGGGCTGGCTCTCTTGTAAGTTTGGGGAATCCCTCCCCCTCTATTTATGAGAGGGGAAGCCTTGGGAGGGGAGGGTTTGAATCCAAACCCAAACCCAAGTTGGATTGAAAGAAGGACTCTTTCCTTCTTCCACTAGGAAACCATTGTTCCAGTTTGACTTTTCAAACCTCCTGTTTGACTTTCAATTTAGAACTTTAATTCTCTCTTGCAAATGCCCAAACCAAGTGACCTAGGATATGATCCAATCATTCCACTTACCCGTGACACATTCATGTTCCATTCCCCTTCTGGTCCGGTGAACCTTCTAGAACCTCTCCGATGAAAACATCGAAATATTTACCGAACTCCGGAATCGGACTTTCCTTATATGAATCTTATTCTCCGGACCATTCCGGATCTCTTCGTGATATCCCGGATCCCATCCGAGACTCTAAACAACATTCTGTATCCCTACTTATATTCCATATCTACTAAACAACATCGAATCCTTAAGTGTCTCTCCCTATGGTTCGTGAATTATGCGTACATGATTGAGACACTTCTCCGATCAATAACCAATAGAGGAATCTGGATATTCATATGGCTCCCACATATTTCTATGATTACTTTGCGATCGAATGAACCACTTACATACGATACCAATTTCCCTTTGTCTCACGATAGTTTACTTATCCGAGGATTTGATTTTCGATATCTCTTCATACCTAGTTCAACCTCGTTACCGATAAGTACTCTTTTCTCGATCCCGTGATATGTGATCCCTTGTGAGCCAGTAACATGCTTGTAAGCCAATTGGATGACATTCCACCGAGAGGGCCCAGAGTATATATATCCGTCATATGGATGGACAAATCCCACTCTTGATCCATGTGCCTCAACACATAGTTTCCGAACACTCAATGCCACCTTTATAGCCACCTAGTTACGGTGTGGTGTTTGATGTCATCAAAGAATCCTTCCGGTCATGGTGATTAGCATGATATCATGGTCGAAGTAATTAGGTTACTATGTATCAAAAAGCTTATAGCAAATGAACTATTGAAATGACTTGATCTTAATGCTACGCTTATCTATAGGAGTATGTCCATCATACCATTCTCCTAATGATATGATCTTGTTGTTAATAACATCTCAATATTCATGATCAAGAAACCACGATCATCTATTAACCAACAAGCTAGTATTATAAAGAGGCTTTACCAGGGACTCTAATTTAGTTTACAGATCACACAAATATTAATGTTTCCGGTTAATACTGTTATAGCATGAATGTAAAAATTTATCATGAGCACAAAGATATAATAATAACCACTTTTATTATTGCCTCTAGGGCATATCTCCAACAGTCTCCCACTTGCACTAGAGTCAACTAATCTAGATTACATGGTAATATACCGAACACCCATAGCAGTTTGGTGCTGGTCATGTTTTGCCCTCGGGAGAGGTTTAGTCAACGGATCCGCCACATTCCTATATGTGTGTACTTTGCAAATCTTTATGTCACCATCTTGTACATGCTCTCGAATAGCATGAAAACGTAGCTTGCTATGCTTCAGCTTCTTGTGTGACCTTGGTTCTTGCGCATTGGCTATGGCGCCCATGTTATCACAGTAGATAGACATTGGGTCCAGCGCACTTGGAACCACACCGAGCTCTGTAATGAACTCCTTCATCCATATCGCCTCTTGTGAAGCCTATGAAGCAACTATGTATTCCAATTCAGTTGAAGATCTCGCCACAACGCTTTGCTTTGCACTCCTCCAGCTAACTACTGCACCATTCAAAGTAAATACGTATCCAGATTGAGATTTAGAATCATCCGGATCGGTGTTCCAACTAGCATCGTTGTAACCATTAACAACGAGTTGTTCATCACCTCCATAAGAAATAACCATATCCTTAGTTCTTCTCAAGTACTTAAGGATTTTTTTGACCGCTGTCCAATGATCCACTCCTGGATCACTTTGATATCTGCTAGTCAAACTAACAACATATGCAATGTCGGGTCTAGTACATAGCATGGCATACATAAGAGATCCTATGGCTGAGGCATAGGGAGTCTTACTCATCCTTTATCTATCTTCTATCATTGCAGGACTTTGAGTTTTACTCAAGGTCGTATTGGACAACATGGGCAAGAACCTTTTCTTGCTATCTTCCATTCCAAACCTCTTTATAACTTTTTCCAAATATGTACTCTGTGACAATGATATTAGGCGTCTCAATCTATCTCTATAAATCTTTATGCCTAATATGTAAGCTGATTCGCCAAGATCTTTCATTGAAAAACTATTATTCAAATAATCTTTAACACTATTAAGAAGGTCTACATCATTCCCAATCAACAATATGTCATCCACATAGAGTATTAAGAATGCTACAGAGGTCCCACTCACTTTATTGTAAATACAAGCTTCTCCATAAGTTTGTAAAAAACCAAATCTTTTGATTACCTTATCAAAACATTGATTCCAACTTCGGGATGACTGCTTCAATCCATAAATGGACCGTTGAAGTTTTCATACCTTGTTACTATCTTTAGGATCGACAAAACCTTTGGGTTGTACCAAATACAACTATTCATCAATGTCTCCATTGAGGAACACCGTTTTGACATCCATCTGCCATATCTCATAATCATCATGTGCAACGATTGCTAACATAATCCTTACAGACTTTAGCTTCGCTACAGGTGAGAAAGTCTCATCATAATCAACTCCTTGAATTTGTCGAAACCCTTTTGCGACAAGTCAAGCTTTATAGACAATAACATTACCATCTGCATTTTTTTCTTCTTGAAAATACATTTGTTCTCGACAGCCTTCCAGCCATGGTAAGTCCACCAAAGTCCATACTTGGTTTTCATACATGGATCCAATCTCAGATTTCATGGCTTCTTGCCATTTATTGGAATCTAGGCTCATCATCACATCCTCATATGTCGCAGGGTCATCGGTGTTTTCCACCAACATGACACTCATAACGGGATCATTCCAATCAGGAGTGGGATGAGTTCTTGTTGACCTGCGAGGTTTCGTAGTAACTTCAACCAAAGTTTCATGATCAACATCATTAGCTTCCTCTCTTATTGGTGTAGGCACCACAGGAACTACTTCTGGTGCTGCGCTACTCGCAAGTTCGAGAGAAGGTTCAACAACCTCGTTGAGTTCTACCTTCCTTCCAGTCACTTCTTTCGAGAGAAACTCCTTCTCTAGAAAGGATCCATTCTTGGCAAGGAAGATTTTGCCCTCGGATCTATTGTAGAAAGTATACCCAATAGTTTCCTTCGGGTATCCTATGAAGACGCATTTTTCCGCTTTGGGTTCAAGCTTGTCGGGCTGTAACTTATTTACATAAGATTCGCAATCCCCAACTTTAAGGAACGACAATTTAGGTTTCTTCCCAAACCATAATTCATACGGTGTCGTTTCAACGGATTTAGATGGTGCCTATTTAAAGTGAATGCGGCTGTTTCTAATGAATAACCCCAAAACGATAGCGGTAAATCAATAAGTGACATTATAGAACAAACCATATCTAAGAGAGTTCGATTACAACGTTCGGACACACCATTACGTTGTGGTGTTCCCGGCGGTGTCAATTGTGAAAGTATTCCGCATTTCTTCAAATGCTCGCCAAACTCGTAACTTAGATATTCACCTCCATGATCAGATCGTAGAAATTTAATCTTCTTGTTACGTTGATTCTCTACCTCACTTTGAAATTCCTTAAACTTCTTGAAAGTTTCGGACTTATGTTTCATGAAATAGATATACCCATATCTACTCAAGTCATCCGTGAAGGTAAGAACATAACGATAAACACCACGCGATGCTACACTCATTGGGCCACACACATCGGTACGTATGATTTCCAATAAGTCCGTAGCTCGCTCCATCATACCAAAAAATGGAGTCTTAGTCATTTTCCCATCAGACATGCTTCGCATCTTTCAAGTGATTCGAAATCAAGTGATTCAATAAGTCCATAGGAATGTAGTTTCTTCATACGCTTCACTCCAATATGACCAAGACGACAGTGCCACATATAGGTCGAGTTATCGCTCTATTTCAAACGTTTAGCTTCCATGTTATTAATATGTGTATTACTACAATCGAGATTCAACAAGAATAAACCATCTATCAAAGGTGCATGTGCATAAAACATATTACTCATATAAATCGAACAACCATTATTCTCGAACTTAAACAAGTAACCGTCTCGCAAAAAAATGATCCGGATATAATGTTCATGCTCAACGCAGGCACCAAATAACAATTATTTAAATATAAAACTAATCCCAATCGTAGATGAAGAGGTAGCGTGCCGACCGCGATCACATCAACCTTTGATCCATTTCCAACGCGCATCGTCACCTCATTCTTCGCTACCTTCCGTTTATTCCGCAACACCTGTTTCGATTTACAAATATGAGCAACCGAACAAGTATCAAATACCCAGGCACTACTACGAGTACTAGTGAGATACACATCAATAACAGGTATATCGGATATACCTTTCTTCTTGATGTTGCCGTTCTTTAAATCCGCCAAGTACTTAGGGCAATTCCGCTTCCAGTGACCTTCTCCCTTGCAGTAAAAGCACTCAGTATCAGTCTTAAGCCTAGCCTTGGTCTTCTTCGCCGGCGCGGTAACTTTCTTACCGCCCTTCTTGAAGTTTCCCTTTTTCTTAGACTTGCCTTACTTCTTGAATTTGGTGGTCTTATTGACCATCAACACTTGGTGCTCTTTCTTGATCTCCACTTCTGCAGACTTTAACATGGAGAAGAGTTCGGGCAACGACTTGTCCATGTTTTGCATATTGTAGTTCATCACAAAGTTCTTGTAACTTGGTGCTAGTGATTGAAGGACACAGTGAATCCCCAAAGCATTAGGAATCACTATACCTAGGCTTTGAAGCTTGCTTGCGTGCCCAGACATCTTAAGCACGTGCTCACTGACGGAGCTGCCCTCTTCCATATTGCAGTTAAAGAACTTTTCAGAAGCCTCATAACTCTCAACTGCCGCGTGAGCCTCAAATATCATTTTGAGTTCACGTAAAATATCATGTGGGTCATGGTTCTCAAACCTTTTCTGAAGCTCCGATTCAAAACCATACAAGATAGCACACTAAACTGTGGAGTACTGATTCTTCCGAGCGAGGAAAACATTATTTACCTTATCGGTAGCATCAGCTGCAGGTGGGTCACCCAGCGGTGCATCCAGCACATAGGTCAAATTACCAGCATTGAGGACAATCCTCAAATTGCGGAACCAATCTGTGAAGTTGCTTCCATTGTTTTTCAACTTTTCTTTCTCTAGGAACGCATTAAAATTGATGGTAGCGGCTGCCATTGATCTACAACATATTTGCAATAGTTTAGACTAAGTTTATGACAAATTGACTTCTAATTAATAGTTAAATTAATCTAGGTGAACTCTCACTCAAAACAATATCCCTCACATTGTTTTAGTTATCACACGAACCAAATCCACCACATCAAAACCGATCATCACGAGAGTTGATGTAGCTTCAATGGCGAACAATCAACATGTTCATCATATCTACTATATGACTCATGCTTTACCTTTTGGTGATCCGTGTTCCGAGACCATGTCTGTACATACTAGGCTTGTCAAGATCAAACCTTAGCTTCCGCATGAGCAAATCTAGCTTTCTCACGTTGTATACACTCGCAGAATCTAAAACACCCGATCATCACGTGGTGCTTCGAAACAACGAGCTTTAGCAACGGTGCTTACTAAGGATGAACACTTTATATCTTGAAATTTTTGTGCATGAGGGATCATCTTATAATGCTACCATCGCGAACTAATCAATACAATATGCATAAAAGGATTAACATCACATGCAATTCATAATATGTGATATGATATGGCCTTTCTTCTTGTGCTTCTGATCTCCATCTTCAAGCACGAACATGATCTCCATCATCATCGGTTTGGCGTTAAGGTCAATGGCGCCGCTTCATGGTTGTCTTCCACCAGCATCAACTATTACAACTACTTTCAATAGACACGCAGGTCTTAACGGAATTAAAAGACAACCATATGGCTCCAGCCGGTTGCCGACTTACAATAAGGAACATTGCATACATCATATATAATCACAATCATGGCCATATCACATCATAGCACACCCCTGCAAAACAAATTTAGTCGCCTCTAATTTTATTTGCATGTTTTACTTGGTTTGGGGCTTTCAATAAGTGTCGTTCTAACTTACGAACAAGAACCACAATGTTGATACTAGTATTGTCAATCACCCGTTGTAAATTGGATCTTAACTATGTTGGGAGAAACAGGCACCCGCAAAGCCACTTATGCAATACAAGTTGCATGTCAAGCGTGGAGCAAGTCTCATGAACGATGTCATGTAAGGTTAGCCCGGGACGCTTCATCCCACCATCCCGCAAGATGCAAAGTACACAAGAAGCAATCGATAACAAAAGCATCAATGCCTGGAATGACCATTGTGTTCTACTCGTGCAACAGATCTACATATAGACACGGCTTTGATACCACTATAGGGGTTCGTAGCATGCAAAACAAAAAAATTCTACCGCATGCACACAAACAAGCCAAGATCTATCTACTAGATTGTAGCAACGAGTCGATAGAAGCACTCACCCTCGAAGATTCCAAAGCGGTTAACGAGAGCAGATTCTCGTGGGTGATGTAGTCGTACACTTGCCGATCTTAAGATCGCATAGAAGATCCTTCCGGCACTGTGTTCTGGCAGCGCTTACGTAGTCGGGCACACGTACGGTACTCGATGAAGACCTTCCTCTCCCTTGTTCCAGCAGGCAGCGGAGGTTGTAGTTCTCCCCTCGCGATTCCGGCAGAACGACGGCGTGGTGTCGGAAGTAGAGAAAAGATCCCACAGAGGCTTCGCCTAAGCCGGTGCAAGTTATGGTGGATCTAGGGTTTCCCGGCAATTTAGGTTTAGAAGGCCGGGAGGAGAAGGAGGTGTCGTTGTCGGCTAGGGCGGCGGTGAGGGCGCGAGGTGGCGGCGGCTGGCGGCGGTGCGGCGGCGGCGCCGCGGCACGGGGTGGAGGGCTGGCTCTCTTGTAAGTTTGGGCAGCCCTCCCCCTCTATTTATGAGAGGGGGGAGCCTTGGGAGGGGAGGGTTTGAATCTAAAACCAAACCCAAGTTGGATTGAAAGAAGGACTCTTTCCTTCTTCCACTAGGAAACCATTGCTCCAGTTTGACTTTTCAAACCTCCCGTTTGACTTTCAATTTAGAGCTTTAATTCTCTCTTGCAAATGCCCAAACCAAGTTACCTAGGATATGATCCAATCATTTCACTTACCCATGACACATTCATGTTCCATTCCCCTTCCGGTCTGGTGAACCTTCTAGAACCTTCTAGAACCTCTTCGATGAAAACATTGAAATCTTTCCCAAACTCCGGAATCGAACTTTCCTTATATGAATCCTATTCTCTGGACCATTCTGGATCTCCTCATGATATCCTGGATCCCATCCGAGACTCCGAACAACATTCGGTATCCCTACTTACATTCCATATCTACTAAACAACATCGAATCGTTAAGTGTGTCTCCCTACGGTTCGTGAATTATGCGGACATGACAGAGACACTTCTCCGATCAATAACCAATAGAGTAATCTGGAAATTCATATAGCTCCCACAAATTTCTACGATTACTTTGCGATCGAATGAACCACTTATATACGATACCAATTTCCCTTTGTCTCATGATATTTTACTTATCCGAGGTTTTGATTGTCGGTATCTCTTCATACCTAGTACAACCTCGTTACCGATAAGTACTCTTTTCTCGTTCCCGTGATATGTGATCCCTTGTGAGCCAGTCACATGCTTGCAAGACAATTGCATGACATTCCACCGAGAGGGCCCAGAGTATATCTATCTGTCATATGTATGGACAAATCCCACTCTTGATCCATGTGCCTCAACACATACTTTCTGAACACTCAATGCCACCTTTATAGCCACCTAGTTAAGGTGTGGTGTTTTATGTCATCAAAGCATCCTTCTGGTGATGGTGATTATCATAATCTCATGGTCGAAGGAATTAGGTTACTATGTATCAGAAAGCTTATAGCAAATGAACTATTGAAATAACTTGATCTTAATGCTACGCTTATCTATAGGAGTATGTCCATCATACCATTCTCCTAATGATATGATCTTGTTGTTAATAACATCTCAATATTCATGATCGAGAAACCACGATCATCTATTAACCAACAAGCTAGTATTATAAAGAGGCTTTACCAGGGACTCTAATTTAGTTTACAAATCACACAAGTATTAATGTTTCCGGTTAATACTGTTATAGCATGAATGTAAACATTTATCATAAACAGAAAGATATAATAATAACCACTTTTATTATTACCTCTAGGTCATATCTCCAACAAGATCCCAATCTTAACTCATGCTCGTCCTCGAGTAGGTAAGTGATAAAAATAATAATTTTTGAGGTGACATGCACCATCAAAATCAAGATCAAACCATTTGCAAGCATTGAAAGCTGGGATCAAAGAACTCTAAACATGAGCATGAAAGATGGAGTTCTAACAATAAGTCAAAGTAACTATGCATGCAGCATGAAAGGTTACTGTCGTGGGAATGACCACGGCAGATGCTGCAATAGGCAGCGAGTAGTAGAACGAGGGGCAAGGGCGGCCTGCCATCTGCGGTGCGAGATGAGGGCAAAGACACAGGGATTTACCCAGGTTCGGCCCCCCGGAGGGTAAAGACCTACTCCTGCTAGATTGTATTATGAAGGTGTTTACAATGGGCGTACTCGGCGACTAGGCGGCGAGTAGCTTGGGTGTATGAGGGAACGTGTCCCTATTCACCCTTTAGGGAGGTTTATATAGGCTTACCTCCCCTAGGGTTTACATATCTCAGCCGATTCGGTTACAACTTTGGCAATCGTTCAAACCTAGACCGACTGGGCCTATCCACTCGCCTGGGCCTTCAACTTCCAGTCGCCTGGTATCTAGCTGGGCTTCGATCCACTCGCCGTTCTGCAGACCTACTCGCCAGCCTTCGGGCCAGTCGGAAACGTCCTGCTGAGTATACCCCAGTAGGCGTATCCCCATCAGTAGTCCCCGAGGCCGTCGTTGATTAGGCATGGGTGGCTGCTGGCAGTCGGAGTATATGGCTTCAAGTTGGCATCCAGTCGAATCGTCGGCGGGCTCCTGCATGAAAGAATAAATCCGGCGAACCGAGTCGCGTCTTGGGCGAGTCGAGCCAACGGGACACGGTCTCAGCGAGTGACTTTAGCGAGCCGAGTGACAGAAGGCAGACCGTCGGGCGTGGTCAAACTAGCCGTTAAGGTAACTCAACGGTAACTTTTGGCGTAATCATCGCGCGGTAACGGCCCCCTAATTTGGCGGGCAGCCTCCGCTATATAAGAGGAATGGTAGGTTATCGGAAAGCCAACCGCCCACCATTTCCTCCGAGTACGCACAACTTCCGTCCGTCGATTCCGCGATCTGATCGACCCGCAATCCTCCGACCTCCAAGTAAATCCTCAGCCATGGCCCTCTCCACTGAATCTTGGGGTAGATCCAAGTGCACCAGGGCGCAGCTGGCCTCCTTCGAGGAGGCCGGAATCCTGCGGGCCAGCTGCTGGCGTATCCCCGTAGCCGGAGAAACGACCCCGAACCCGCGAGAGAGAGAGTTCATCTGCTTCACTAGTCACCTCGAGCGGGGGTTAGGGTTTCCCACCTCCTTGTTCTTCCGGCGCTTCTGCGCCTACTACGGGATCCAGCCCTCGGATCTGGGTCCCCATAGTATCGAGCAGCTCGCCATCTTCGTGGCGTTCTGCGAGTGCTACTTGGGCTGCCGGCCCTATTTTCCCCTGTGGCAAGATCTGTTCCACGGACGGATCAGCCGCGAGGAGGCGGGCGGCCCAATGCTAGCCGCGGGCGGCTTAACCTTTCAACTTAAATCTAAAGCCTCCTTCTTCGACCTGATGCTGCCGGCCAAAGCAGCGAGCGACTGGAAAAAGTCGTGGTTTTATGTGACCGAGGCGACTCCGGAGGATGAAGCAGCGATCCCGCGGTACTCGGCCAACCGTTCCGAGCCGCGCCATCTCCAGGTCGGCAAGCTCCCCGATGACCAGCGGATGGTCGTCGACGAAATGCTCCAGACCATTCGCGGTCTGAAGAAGAAGGGGCTCCAGACGGTGAACTTGTACAACTGTTGGCTTGGGCGGCGGCTCGTTCCGCTTGCCCAACGCGAGCATTATATGTATCAGTACACAGGCCGAGGAGACTCGACGAAGGCCTGCCTCGCCGAGTGGAAGCTGGAGGACTACCTCCTGGCGCTGAAGAGGATCACCCAGGCGGCATACACGGATGCGCAGGCCGGGGTCCCTCCTTACACCGCAAAGCGTCCGGCTCCAACGGTAATCCTTTTATCTTGTTCACAGTCGCAGCATGTGCAATCGCGGTAATTCTAACTTTGTTCCGTGTTTAACGCAGCTGTTCCAAGTGGTGGAAGGGTGGCTACCACCCGCCGATGACGAGAGCTCCGGGCCATCCGCCCAGGACACAAGCGAGTCGCCACCCGCCAAGGGTACCGAGGACGACGAGGACGAGTCCGAAGAGGAGATTGCCCCACTGGTCCGAAAGACCCGCGGGCAACGTCAGCGCGAACTCGAGGCGAGCAGGAGCCTCGAGCGTCACGACGATGACGAGGAGCTCCCGGAGACCACCTCGCTCCGTCAGGCCACTCCCGCGAAGAAGAAGAAAGGGAAAGAGGCGAGGGCCCCCCTGAGGAGGAAGACGAAGCCGCCGAAGATGGCCTCACCGCCGCACTCAGCGAGCAGCTCTGATGCTCACAGCTCGGCCGGTGACGGCGCAGTCCTGACGACAACCGCGCTAGATGCGCCATCCATGGAAGCACCGCTGGCCTCAATGCCTCCGCCCTTCGCTCCGGTCTCCGGGCTAGGGAAGGCTCCGGCTGTGGCGACTTCACCTCGCAAGGAGGTCCCGAGCGTGGTGGTCTCGCCTCGCAAGGAGGCTCCGGCCGTGGTAGCTCCACCTCGCGAAGAGGCCTCCGCCGAAGGTGTCCCGGAAGCGCCAACCGCTACTTAAACATCAAAGAAGCCATCCGTATCCTGGGCCCCTGACGTCCTGGAACTGGGGCTTAGTCGTCGACTGGGTCCTGAGCTGGAGAAACCGGCCGGCCTTCATACAGGGCTGCGTTTCATTCCAGTCGCCAAGTGAGTGCATTCGGCCTTCACCTTTCTCTTTTAGTACTTCGACTGTTTCTTATCGCTTTGTCTTGACGTGTAGGACCGGAGTGAAGAAGATGGGCCACCCGACGGTGGCCAAGGTGCCCTCCGCCGCTAGCGAGGAGGATCCTTCCCGTAAAAGGAAGGTGGACGAGGTTGCCGCCTCCACGGAAGGTAGCAAGAAAGCCAAGGGCGACGACATCGTCGCTGTCTCTGACGACGCGGCAGCCGCGCCAGCTGGGCCCGCAGTGGAAGCGACCGCGTCCACGAAGGGGGGCATTTCGTTGCCTAGACCGGAGGAAGCAAGCTCCTTTGGGGCAGGTGCGTCAATCGCTACCTTCCCCCGCTTCATGACCAAGGTGGCCACAGCGAGTGAGGCTGCGGCTCCAACTCTCGCTCCAGGGACCATCGACGCTGAGATTGACCAACGTCGCGGGCACACACCGGCGCTGCTCGCATATGTGGACGCGGTGCAACTTCACGACATGCTTGGCGCGGCCATCCAGGTACCTCCAGTCCCCGAGGATCAAGTCGGTGCTTAGCAGCGGCTTGATTCTTATAGTTACTTGTTTTGTACGTCCGATTCCAGTCCCCGAGTGCGCACCCGCTAAATTTTAGCGGGTGAGCACTGAGTAGTTTTTCGTGCCCACCAGCCCCGAGTGCGCACCCGCTAAATTTTAGCGGGTGGGCACTGAGTAATTTTTAGTGGTTACCAGTCCCCGAGTGCGCACCCGCTAAATTTTAGCGGGTGGGCACTGAGTAATTTTTCGTTTGTACTGACTTTGAGGGAGTGCAGGGTCTGCAACTGGAGTCGGCAGAGCGATTGGCTGCGAAGCAGTGTGCTGAGAAGGAGTTGGCCACTCTCCAAGAAGTAAACAACGACCTTCAGGCTGTCGCTGCGCAGGCGGAGGTGGCTCGCCAAGAACTTGTCCCTGCTGGCGAACTGGCGGCGGCGAAATCTGCGTTAGGCACCGCTGAGCAAAGGATCGCCGACCTCGAACGCGAACTGCGGGAGGCGAAGGAAGAGGCGAGTGAGGCGAACGGGCGAGCTAAAGCCGCCGTTGCGGCTGCGGAGGAAGACCGGAAGGTGTCGGAAGCCCTCATTGTTGGGCTTCAAGATGACCATACGGCGCTTCAGAGTTTCATCACGGGACTCGCCCGCCCGTTGCTTGGTGAGTGCATCTTCCCAGTCTTGTAGTTGTATTGTTTGTGGTTTCCCTGGTACTCACGACTGTTTCCGTCTGGCAGGCCGCGTGATTGGTAGCCACGAAGAAGCGAGCTCTCTTGACGCGAAGCAGTGCGTGAGCATGCTCGTCGACTCGGCGACGCTGTCGGCGACGTGCATCCGCGCCTATCTTCAAGAGATGTCTCCCACGGAGGTTATTCCCAGTGACCTCGTTGAGGTGTGGGAGTACTTAGAGAAGGCGCCCGCGGTCGTAGAGTTCATGACGCGGTTGGCGTTTCGACGCGGGGCGTCGACCGCTCTGAGCCTAGGACTCGCTCACTTCCCCGAGGACTTCGACCTCGACGATGTGACGAGTGGGTATCCCTCGTCGACTGGCTCGGTGGATCTGTCCGAGGTTCTTAAGCTGCAGGAGCGTGCCGCCGCGTACTCGGAGCGTGTCTGGGCGATGGGAGACCTCCTTCCCTACCAGGAAACGGTCGTCGCGCCAAACGACCCCGAGCCGCCGCATCGAGACTTCAAGGTTGAACAACCTTTCCGTGCGGCGATGGCGGGTGAGATGACGACGTATCCGTCGAACCCGTACACCGCGTTCATCCGGAAGCGCCGGGACTCTGGTGCATCACCGTCGAAGCCTGCGGAATAGGGTAGTATGCCTAGATAAGTTAGTAACAGTTCTGCCGAAAAGGCATAGTTTGTAATGTAAGACAATGCAATGTGCGATTGAATTGGATGTCGTGTCCATTTTGCTAATAATTGTCGTGTTTTGGATTGATTTTGGATGAGTCCCCGAGCGCGTCCGCCCTTTTTGTGGGGTTCACCTTGTGTATGATGTTTGTTGTTATCGTGTGTTTTGTTAGTTTAGTCGACTCGCCCGAGCTCGAAGAGCCAGTCGCAAGGCGACTCCCTTGAGCGCTCTGTACTTTACCGTTTTCCCGGACGCGAACGGGGTCGGGTGGCCGAGTCCCCGAGCGTGGTACTTGGTATTTCGAGGCGCGACTCGAGGGTGGTTGAGGACTGAGCGCGTTGGTGTGGGCGCGTCACTCCTGCCTGGCCCGGGGGGTCAGTCGCGTGGCGAGTCCAGGGCGTGCTCTCTTACTTGACGTTTTCCCTGACCGATCGCGACGAACTGGTATTCAGTCCCCGAGCGTGGTACTTAGTCGTTCGAGTCGCTACGCCGAGGATGCGGAGGACCAAGGCCGCTGTGAGAAGCGAGGGCAGTTGTCTTGGTTTGCAAAACCAGTCGAGCTAGGCGACTCCAATGGGGCTCCGGATTGGCGTTTTTCGTGGACGACACAGGACCTGAGGTGACTCAGTGCTCCTATATCGCACTACTTGGCCGTGCCGGTCGCTGTACCAAAGGTTGACTTCTGCATGTTAGCATGATGCTGTTATTACGAGTGCGAGTGGCACAAGGTATGGAGAGTAGACGCAATTCGCGGTAACCGTTTCTTTTATTTCATAGTGTCTGGAGAATACATATGCGGGGTTCTAGGAGTAGAACTTCCGGAGGAGATTTACATTCCATGGCCTCTGGACATCGAGTTCGCCGTCTCCGCGGACGTCGATGAGGTAGTAGGCGTCGTTGCCGAGTACGCGCCCGATAACGAACGGACCTTCCCACGGAGGGGAGAGCTTGTGCATGCCCTTCTTGTCCTGGATGAGGCGTAACACCAAGTCGCCTTCCTGGAAGGTGCGGGTTTTCACCCGTCGGCTGTGGTAGCGGCGGAGCCCTTGCTGATAAATGGCAGTGCGCGATCGGGCGAGGTCGCGTGCTTCGTCGAGTTGGTCGAGCCCATCTTGGCGGGCCAGCTCGTTTGCGGCCTCCGTATAGTGGACGACCCGAGGCGAGTCGTGTTCTAGGTCGGTGGGCATAACCGCTTCGGCGCCGTAGACCATGAAGAATGGGGTGAATCCCGTCGACCTGTTTACCGAGGTGCGGATTCCCCAGATGACGGAGGGTAGCTCTTCAACCCAGCATCCAGCGGTACGCTCAAGTGGTACCTGGAGTTGCGGCTTCAGACCGTGGAGGATGCTTTGGTTGGCTCGTTCCGCCTGACCGTTGGATTCCGGATGTGCGACTGACGCAAGGTCGAGCCGGATGTGGTGCTCTTCGCAGAATTCGGCCATTGCTCCCTTGGCGAAGTTTGTGCCATTGTCCGTGATGATGCTGTTGGGGAATCCGTAGCGATATATGAGCTCGCGTAGGAACTTAGTGGCAGTCTTCCCGTCGCATTTCCGGACTGGCTTGGCCTCGACCCACTTCGTGAATTTGTCGATGGCGACCAGCAGGTGGGTGTAACCGGAGGGGACCTTCTTGAAGGGGCCTACCATGTCCATGCCCCACACAGCGAATGGCCAGGTGATGGGGATTGTCTTGAGCGCCGAACTTGGTACGTGCGTCTGGTTGGCGTATTTCTGGCACCCAGCGCATCGCTGAACGATATCGACAGCGTCGGCGTGTGCGGTAGGCCAGTAGAAGCCGTGTCGCATAGCCTTGGCGACCAGGGAGCGCGCGGCGGCGTGGTGGCCGCAGTCGCCTGAATGGATGTCGTGTAGGATTTTGCGTCCTTCAGCCGGTTGGACGCAACGCTGGAACACGCCGTTGACGCTGCGTTTGTGTAGCTCGCCGTCGATGATGGTGTAGGACTTGCATCGGTGGGCAATCATTCGAGCGCTTGTCTCGTCTGCGGGTAGGGTGCCGGCCTCCAGGTAAGCGATGTAGGGCTTGGTCCAGTCGTCTGGCTCGGTGATGAGTGCGACCAAGGCTGCCTCTGGTTGGAGGGGTACTCCGATGTCGATCTCCCTCGGGGGAGAGACTGATGGTTTGGAGATTGTATCGAGGAACACGCCGGCGGGTGGTGCAAGTCGAGCCGACCCGATGCGAGAGAGGGCGTCGGCCTCTTCGTTTTTCCGCCTGTCGATCCACTCGACAGAGTAGCCGGTGAAGTGGCCGCCCAACTTATCCACCTCTTGGCGATAAGCCGCCATGGTAGGGGAGACGGCGTCGCAGGTGCCGGCGACCTGTCCCGCAACGAGGTCGGAGTCTCCGTAGCATCGAAGGCGATTGACGCTCATCTCCTTTGCGGCTCGCATGCCGTGGAGTAGGGCCTCGTATTCAGCCATGTTGTTGGTGCAGGGCGTGAACTCGAGGC
Source organism: Avena atlantica (assembly GCA_910589765.1). Taxonomy (NCBI): domain Eukaryota; kingdom Viridiplantae; phylum Streptophyta; class Magnoliopsida; order Poales; family Poaceae; genus Avena; species Avena atlantica. The sequence continues at coordinate 276,227,988 of OU342734.1, read as the reverse complement.
GGAGGATGTAGCGGAGCTTGTCGCCCTTTGGTGAAGTCAGCACTATCCCTGCGCCTGCGCCGTCCGCGTTCTTGGACCCATCGAAGTGCAGGTTCGAGTAGTGTAGGTACGGCGGCTTCTCAGGCTGCTGGGCCTCCTCCCAGTCGGCGATGAAGTCTGCCAGTGCCTGGGACTTGATCGCCCTCCGTGGCTCGTATTTAATGTTGTGGACGCCGATCTCGACGGCCCACTTGGCGACCCGCCCGGTCGCCTCGCGATTGCGGATGATGTCTTGTAGTGGCGCTGAGGAGACGACCGTGATTGGATGCTCCTGAAAGTAGTGCGGCAGGCGCCGCTGAGCCCTGAAGACCGCGTATACTAGCTTCTGGTATTGCGGGTATCGCTGGCGCGACTCGGTGAGGACCTCGCTGATGTAGTACACCGGCCGCTGGACCGGGCGTTCCTTTCCTTCCTCTGGTCGTTCTACGACCATTACGGCGCTGACGACGCGCTCGGATGCTGCGACATAGACCAGCATGGGCTCTTTGTCAGCGGGTGCGGCGAGTAGTGGTGCGGCGAGTAGCACCTTTTTGAGGTCGCGGAGCGCGTCATCCGCCTCTTTGTCCCACTGGAAGGTGGGATTCTTGCGCATCAGGCGGTATAGGGGCATCGCCTTTTCGCCTAGGCGGGGGATGAAGCGACTGAGGGCCGCTACACGCCCGGCCAGCCTCTGGACGTCGCGCAGGCACTCGGGTTTGCCGAGCCGGGCGATCGTGTCGATCTTCGTTGGGTTTGCCTCGATCCCTTGTTTGGAGACGACGTACCCCAATAGTTGCCCGGCGGGTACACCGAAGGTGCACTTGCCTGGGTTAAGCTTTATCTTGTACCTCCGCAGGTTGGCGAAGGTCTCGGCTAGGTCGGCTAGCAGGTCTCCTTGGCGAGCGGATTTCACGACCACGTCGTCGATGTAAACGTGGATGTTGCGGCCAATTTGGCTCGCGAGGCATTCTTGCATGCACCGCTGGTAGGTCGCCCCGGCGTTCTTGAGGCCGAAGGTCATGGCGGTGTAGCAGAATGCTCCGAATGGCGTGATGAACGCCGTCTTCTCCTCATCCTCGACAGCCATTTTGATCTGGTTGTACCCGGAGTAGGCGTCGAGGAAACACAGTGACTCCGAGCCCGCGGTTGAATCGATTATCTGATCGATCCGCGGGAGGACGAACTGCTCCTTTGGGCAGGCGCTGTTCAGGTTTGTGTAGTCGATACACATTCTCCAGGTCCCGTTTTTCTTCTCGACCAGGACTGGGTTTGCCAGCCACTTGGAGTACTTGATTGGCCGGATGAAGCCGGCAGCGAGCAGGCGCTGCACTTCCTCGGCGATTGCTCGACGGCGCTCTTCATTGAAGGGCCGTAGCGACTGCTTGACTGGTCGCACTTTGGGGTCGGCGTTTAGTTTGTGCTCAGCGAGCTCCCTAGGGACACCAGGCATGTCGGAGGGTTTCCATGCGAAGACGTCCCTATTCTCACGAAGGAACTCGATGAGCGCGCCTTCCTATGCTGGGCTCAAGCCTGTCCCGATCGTCACCGTCTGGCTGGGGTCGCCTGGGACCAGCTCGACGGTGCGAGTGTGCGTCGTGGCCTCAAAGGTTGAGGTGTTCGTGCCCTCGGAGTTGGGCTTCTTGAGTATTGTGGGGTCGTCATTGTTGACCCCGCTCGCGTATTTGGCGAGCTCGTCAGCGTGATTGGCTTCTGCCGCGATGACGGCGTCGGCGAGTTCGGCTCCTTTGGCTTCGCATTCGGCGGCCATGTCGGGGTCGCCGTTGATGGTGATGACGCCGCACGGCCCGGGGAGCTTCATCGCGTTGTACGCGTAGTGGGGTGCCGCCATGAATTTGGCGAACGCCTGGCGCCCCAGGACGCAGTGGTAGGGGCTGTCGAATGGCACCAGCTCGAAGACGATCCGCTCGGTGCGGAAGTTTGCCGGAGTGCCGAACGTGACTGGCAGCGTGACTTTGCCGATCGGGTACGCCTTCCGACCGGGGACGATGCCGTGGAACGTAGTGTGGGTTGTCTCGATCATCGACTGCGGGAGCCGCATCCGCCTGAAGGTGTCGAGGTAGAGGATGTTGATGGAGCTGCCGCCGTCCATCAGTGTCTTGGGGAGCCAGTAGTCGCCAACCTTGGGCTTGACCACCAGGGCGACTCGGCCTGGATACTCGACGCATGGCGAGTGGTCTTGCCGGCTCCAAGTGATGGATTGTTCCGACCAGTTTAGGAACTGGGGGACATCTGTTTGGGCCACCGCGTTGACAGCGACGGCGCGGGCGATGACCTTCTTCTCACGCTTCGTGTTGAAGCCCGTGAAGGTGTGGAGCGAGCCGGCTACGTTGCCGAATTTTCCGCTGTTCGGCGGGTCGTTGTCGGGGTCCTCCCGCGCGTGCCGTGCCTTCTCGATTTCCCTGAGGGTGTGGCAGTCGGCGGTGGTGTGCGTTGCGGGCTTTCCTTCCCTGCTGTGGAACGCGCATGGTTGGTTAAGGAGTGCCGCGGGGTCGAACCGTGGCTTGTTCTTGTAATTGCCGCCGTCGCGCCTTTGCCCTCCATCGCGGCGGTAGCTTTTGGGCTCGCGTTGCGCGTGCCCAGCGTTCACGACGAAGTCGACTCGCCCGTCGTTGCGGCGTTTGCCTGTGAGGCGGGTGCCGCTGTAGCGCAGGTCGGTTCGTCGTCCGCCGTCGTTGCCGCCCGTGCGGCGTTGCCCTCCTGACTCGTCGTCGATTTCTTGGTTGGGGTCCTCCTCGGCGTACCGTTTGGCGATCTCGAGGAGGTCGGGGATGTTGTCGAGTGTGCGGGCGTGTCGCTTGAGCTTGGCGACTAGGGGCTCGTAGCGGCACGAGGTCTTGAAGCAATGGATCGCGGTGTCCGGGTGGATGCCGACCGCGTTGTACCAGAGCTCTTGCCACCGTTGGACCCAGTTGCGGGTCGACTCGCGGGGTCCCTGGACGCATCGTTCCAGGTCCTCGATGGTGGTGGCGCGGGTGTAGGAGCACTCGAAGTGCTTGACGAAGGCGTCTCGCATTTCCTCCCAGGAGTCGATACTGTCCTGGGGAAGCGTGTTGATCCATTGCCTGCACGTCCCCTCCATCATCAGTGGGAGGTAACGAGCGGCGAGTAAGTCGGTATGACCCGCGATCCCCATTGCCATCAGGTATGTATCGAGCCAGACTGCAGGGTCGTACGAGGAGTCGTACTTTTCTATCTCCTTTGGCGCCTTGAAGTTTGGCGGGTACTTTTCGCCTCGGATCATTGGTCCGAAGCACTTAGGCCCTAGTCGACTGAGCGACCCCATAGGCTCGCCATCGCGGCGATTAGCTAGGGTGTGCCGCAAGTCGTCAGGCTGGCGTGCGCGCCAGTTTTGGTTGTTGATGATGTGAGTGCGGGCGTCGATGGGTTCTCCGTTAGCGGCGACGAAGTTGGTCGCCGGTCTGGGATCGTTGGTGGAGAGTGCCGCGTTCGCGGGTCGGCGCTGGAGCTGCAGCGGCTCTGGTGGCGGGAAATTGAGAGTGTTTGCCGCCGCTGGGCGGCCGCTTGAGGCCGCCCTGCTTCCTGAGGAGCGCGAGTATACTCGCCCTTGCGAGTCGGCGCCCGCTTTTTGCTGCTCCACGGCCTTGGCGAGTAGGGCCTTGACGTACTGGATTTGCAGGGCGCCGTCGCCGGTGGCCGTGATGCTATCGGCTGCTGCTCGGCCTGCCACGAGGTTGTCCATCGGGGTGGAGAACAGTGGGAGGCCGTTCGCGTCTCGCTCCCGTGAGGAGACGACTATCCGCGGCTGGTCCCTGGGAGGGGTGCGGTTGGGTGGTGGTGGGGCGCCCATCGCCGTTGACCCTGGCGGGGGCCGAGCGCTTCCTCCTGGTGGCGCGTTCTCGCAGATCGCGCGCTCGGCTATGCGAGCCGGGTCGTTCTCGTCGTCGAAGTTCAGGGCGCGCCCCTGAACGGTGGGGTTCAGGCGTGACCTGATCCGCTGCTGGTGGTAGCGTGACAGTTCCTGCGCTGTTACTTGCTCGAGGCGAAATTTTTCGCGCTCGGCCTGCTCCTTGCGTACTGCCTCCGCCAGTTTCAGGCGGAGTTCCTCGACCTCCGTTGCCGTAGCGTTGGGAGGGATTGGGGTGGAGAAAGGGTCCTCCGGTGGATCGGTGCCGGTGGCCTTCATGGAGGTCGGTGGAGTTTTCCGACCCGGAGTCGAAGTCGAAGATCCCGAGGATGGAGGGGTCCTCGAAATCTCCCGCGTTGGAGACCTGAGCGATGGAGCCCGCGGACGAGGCCGCGGTGATGGATCCGGCGAGTGACGCCGGGGTCGCCGAGTCGGCGTCGTCGGTGAGGGCCGCGTCTCCTGCGGCCGCTGAGTTCTCGGCCACGTTGCTGTGGGCTGAGTTGTACTCGGAGGCGAGGCGGTGGATCGTGCGGACCTGGCTCTCGGAGAGCCGATCGCGTGGTGGCGACTCACGGATGCGAGCCGAGTCCTCCGAGGTGGTGACGTCGGTGAGGCCGACGAAGAGGCTGATCGTGCCGATCGGCAGGATCACGCTGTGCGTGACGGGTCGTGCCGCCGGGACGTAACTGCTCGGCAAGATCTGGAGCATCTCGCCGATCGCTATCATGCGGCCGGTGGCGACCGTCTCGTTGATGGGCAGATTGGATCTCGCCGCAGAACACCGGCCAGACCGGCCAAGCCCCACGGTGGGCGCCACTGTCGTGGGAATGACCACGGCAGATGCTGCAATAGGCAGCGAGTAGTAGAAGGAGGGGCAAGGGCGGCCTGCCATCTGCGGTGCGAGATGAGGGCAAAGACATAGGGATTTACCCAGGTTCGGCCCCCCGGAGGGTAAAGACCTACTCCTGCTAGATTGTATTATGAAGGTGTTTACAATGGGCGTACTCGGCGACTAGGCGGCGAGTAGCTTGGGTGTATGAGGGAACGTGTCCCTATTCACCCTTTAGGGAGGTTTATATAGGCTTACCTCCCCTAGGGTTTACATATCTCAACCGATTCGGTTACAACTTTGGCAATCGTTCAAACCTAGACCGACTGGGCCTATCCACTCGCCTGGGCCTTCAACTTCCAGTCGCCTGGTATCTAGCTGGGCTTCGATCCACTCGCCGTTCTGCAGACCTACTCGCCAGCCTTCGGGCCAGTCGGAAACGTCCTGCTGAGTATACCCCAGTAGGCGTATCCCCATCAGTTACAAACAAAGATCATGAATAAGATGCATTGAAAAACGTTTGTTTGTTTCACATATAGAAAACATTGCATAGTGGCATGCAGCTTGTTCCTCATGGAGTAGAAAATAGATGGATAGGACACCTTCAAAGTTCATAAGAGTGACTAGATACAAATAGCACAAGAACAAGTAATATCAACAATATGCATCAATCAATAATTTTTGGGACAATGCACATAGAAGTAATAATGGCAACTATTCTCTCTTAACTGGTGCCTAAGGATAGAATGTGGAGACTCAATATAATGGTGGAAGAAAGGCCCTTCATAAGGTACGCAGGTATTTCAAGTCTCATAAAGAGCTTCCAAAAGTTATGGTACTTGTTAGCTTTTAGCTTTCATTGCCCCTATCATAAGCATCTTGAAGTGATTAAGGTTAAAGTGAACAAACTATGGAGTATATGCTTGACAAAGTATAAGTTGGCAATCTCATTTCCCTTGAATACGAGGGCTTCTCCTCATGCTACTCAACATTAGTCACCTGTAAGTTCTTGTCATAGTAAGTACATGTGTATCATATAGAACCGCCAACGGGGTACCCCTTGCACATGATATAGGAGCTATCCCATAATCAAAATGACAAGGCAAGCAAACAATGAGCATCTCAGCAGTCTTCTTATTTACCATGGGAATATGGTGCCTTTTTCTCTCTTTCCTCTTTTAAATATGTCTCTTTTTTATAAGAAGAAAGCTTCATATATGTCATTATGGTGATGCTGCAAGTTTCCACCATGATTAGGCATGGCTTAGGCTAGCGTCCCAGGAGTTTCTCTAACACATATACATAACTCCATGGACTTACAAGCTCCCCTTTCATTTCACACTGACGACATCCATAGACAAAAGAGCATGATATCAACTATGTACAAAGTACAAGTGCAATGTTCAAAGCGTACCCCGTGACAGCACGGTTCTGCTAATTCCAATGTATAAGTGCAAGCATATACAACATAGATGACACAATGGTTCAAGTTTATTAGGGGCAAGAAAAATAAAGTGTGCCATCAAGTTTGTGAGAGCTTTAATCACTAAGTTTTCACATAAGAAATACTTTTTAATTGGAAGATAGATGAAAACAAGAATATACTTGGAATGCTGTAACACACCATGAATAGGAATTTATAGTAGGAACTTTGGAATAACTTGGTTTCTTTGGAGTTGGATGCATGAGTAGAGCTTACTCATACAAGTGGAGGCTAGCAAAATACTGGGAGCGACCAACTAAGAGAGAAATAATGGCCATAATCATGCAGAGAGATAAAACATTACTAATCAAAGCATAAAGTGGTACTACAAGTCAAGGACTAAATTATCATAGAGGCTATGGTGACTTGTTCATAGTCATAACATGGTGTGAGCATGTGCCAAGTCTACCCAAACAAAGCATCAAAGGAGAATACCACAATACTATGCTTTTGTATGCTTAAACAATGCATGATTCCTTCAAGGTACACTAAGAAATCCCAATTGTTTGTAACAAGTCATGCTACAGCAATAATCACTAAGCATAATGTCAAAACAACACCTAGCATGACATGGTAAAGTCTAAGTCACGGTCAAAGCAAGCTCCTCTTGTACTACTCAAGCAAGAACTTTCTACTCTTCTCCAACACCAATCAACTTATTTGAAACAACACAGCGCGAACGGGGGTCCAAACTAATTTATTCAAGCAAACTAAGAAAACTAAACGAACTAAGACGCTCCAAGAACAACACAACTTGTGCATGAAACAATAAAAGCAAAGTGTCTAGAAAGACCTGAGCTTTTTATTGATTAAGAAGGGGATGAATTGGGAATCCCCAAGCTTTCACGCTTGTACCTCTTGAATATTTCTTGGGGTGACACGGGGTGGCATCCCCAAGCTTGAGCTTTTTTCCATTCTTCATCTCATTACATCATTTTCTCTCTACACCTGAAAATTTTCCTTCATACAAAACTTCACACAATCTTCATTAGCAACATTAGTGTATTCAAAAGATAATAGACCCTTGGGTTTAGCTTTATGTCACATCCCAAAATTTTCCAAATTTCTAAATGTGAAAAATAAATAAACAAAAGAAATAATTGTTGAAATTTAGGGTGAAAAGAAACTTTCTGTTTCAAAATGGAAACATCAAAACCCTTCCTGAATAAAATTTGAATAAAAAGGAATCGAACAAATTTCAATCAAGTGAAATGCATTCATCAATGAATGTATCTTGAAATTTAAGCATTTGGAAAAGTAAACCAAAACCCTAAAACCCTAATGGAAGAAAATCATCTCCAAGATCTCCCTAAGACTATGGATTTGATCCATATAAAAATTTAGCAACAATCATTTTAAAGCGAACAAAAATGATAAGCAAAAATATTATAAAACCATAGAAATTGGTTTCATTTAATTTGGAGCCATAGATAAAAACTTATGAATTTAGTAACATAAGGAAATAATTTCTAAAGCTAATAAAGCTCCTAACTAAAATCCATACCAAATTGTGAGCAAAATAATCCTAAAGAGATATAAAAGGATAAACAAATATTAAATAAAATTATACAAAATTGGAATCACCAAGTTTGGATCTATAAATAAAAAGATATGGATTTATGAGACCAAGAAAGAAATAAATAAGGAATATTTAAAAGACAAATTAAATCTTGGCCAAATCCATAAACAAATGGAAGTTATTGAATAATAAAAAGGATTAAAAGATTATTTAAATAAAATCATAAGGATTGAACTATATCCAATTTTATTTAAATAAAGACAAATTTATTAAAGTAAATAATAAATCCCAATAAAATTATTTAGAAGACAATTTAAACCTTGAATTAAATCCATAAGAAAATGGAACAAAGATAATTCAAATCCAAATAAAATAAAGGGATAAGAATATTCAAATAAATTAATATTACATTAACCAAATTCTATTCCATTTGAATGGAGACAAAATACCTAAAGTAAATGATGAATTAAATGTTGAGAAAATAATAAATGGGAATTTACCAAAGTGGATTAAAAAGTTATCTAATTAACTTAAACAAACTATTTAAATAAAATTTATATGGAATTAAAACCATATTTGACTTTATTTGAATAAACACAATTGCCCAATTTAAATGATTAATAAATCATATTAAAATATTTTAAATAATTCAAAATGAATTATTTAACACACTTCTGGAATAAATAAAACCTACTGAAAAAGGTTTGGTGAAAATTAGAATTCAATTAAGAGTTTGAAAATATAATTAAAATCTTATTTGAATAAAGGAAAGTGCCTATTATAAATAAATAATAAACCATAAATGAATAAAAGATTATTCCTAAAATGGTCTTTAAAATACATGTTTAAACAAAATAGAAACTTACTGAAAGTTTGGTAAAGATCTAAATTCAAATGGTGTTTGAATTATTTGAACAAAATTCAAAACAGAAAAAGAAAACAGAAAAAGTAAAAGAAACAAAGAAGAAAAAAGGGAAAAAAGTAGACCCAGCCCATCAAAGCCACAGGCCCATCTAGCCAGCCCACTTCTTCTCTCCCCGGTGAAAACGTTTCGCACCGTAGCACGCACCCGCACCATCCCTGACAGCAAGGCCCCACCGTTTTCCCCTCTCTACCGCTGACCAACAAACCCCACCTGTCAGCTCGTCATCTTCAATCCGCTGAACCCGCCCCCAAATCTCTCCTCGCCGTTACTGGCCGTTGAAGACTGCTTCAATTCGCATTACTGCCGCCATCACTCCTCCCCGTCACCTTGCCCTCTTAATCGCCTCGCTCCCCTCCTCCTTTTCCCCCACTTGCCCACACACGAACGCCACGAGGCTGCTCCAATTGATGGTCTCAACCCCCTCTGCTCCGACGAGACACCATGGCAATTTCGGCCAGTCCTAGCATCCCCTTGCTCCCTAGAACCTACAAGCCTGTTCTCCATCTCCCTACGCACCTGCATGTGCCTTCCTCTCGCTCGCGCGCGCTCCACATCGTCGACAACCTTGACGATAACACGTCGCCACCGTCTGTCATTTCTCCGACAAACTCCCATGGTAATTTCCGACCGCGCCTCTCTCTCTCTCTTTCACATGCGTGTACCCACCACGATCTTGCGCATATGACTGCACCTTTTATTTTCCCTGGCGTGCACCGTAGCATCACCTCCGTCTTCAACAGAGAGGACCCGTCGCCAGAAGGAACTCCGGTGAGGAATTACCATCGTCCCTGTGCGCCCCTTCGCCCACCACGGACACGTTGAGCATCTGCACACTTCGGTGAATATGGTGAGCCATCCCACTCCTCCTATTGCTTCCTAGAATCTCTGGTATGCCATCGCCTGAGCGTTGCCGCCGCACAGCCGCCGCTAGCGCCGCCCATCCTTGGTCACTCACTCATCAGCCGTTGGATCTTGATCTGATGGGTACGATAGAATCTTAACTCGAAGGGGTATGATCGTTTATGTGCCGCATGATTCTATTTAGATCTGATGGTCCACACTGACCGATCTGTGCGAAACGGTACGTTCCAATAGGATTGCTCCACGTGGCCGACTCTGTTTTTAAAACCAGATTCGTTCTATTAGATGATTAAATTTGTAAAATTCATAACTTTAAATCCACACGTCTAAATTTTGCAAGTTTTATATCAATGGAATCAGCAAAAAGAATACTTCCAACCATGCTCTTTGTTTAGTGAATTGCTTCTGTAAAAATGGTTGTTTTTGCAGAAACATGTGTAGGCCTATTTTGGTTATAAAATTTATTCTAAAAATATTTTTAGGGTAAAATCTTTGGCAAATGGTTTTTTTTGAACGTACTGACCATAAAAACCAACTTTAGGATTTCAAAGTATAATTTATGACACTAAGGAATTATTCCTTGAATAAAAGCATTTCTAGTAGAATAAAATTATGGGTTATGTTTTAAAAATAGTTTTTGAGTATAACCTTTGGAAAATGACTTGATTTAAACTCTCTGACTCTAAACCACCAAGTTTTGGGATTTAAAAATATAGCTCATGAACCCTAGAAAAATTATTACTTTGATAAAGTCATTTCTAGTAAAAAAAATAAAATGGTGCTTGTTTTAAAAATGGTTTTGAGTGAAACTTTTGTAAATAATTTTGTTTTTAAACACTTTGACCATAAACACTAACATTTGTGTTTAAAAATATATTTGCCAAACACTAGAAATTATTGCTTTGATTTAAACCATTTCTAGCAAAACAAAAATGATTTAAATGGCCATTTTTCACTAACTCAATTTTAAAATGGTTTTTCCACTTATATAAATGACCAATAGGTGTTTTAAAATGTTTATAGCCTATTAGAAACCACTTTTCCAAATAAAACAATATTTTGCATGCTTGCTTGCATTGCTTTGTTTTTATTGTTATATGTGATGAATTGTTTGAATGCTAGATTGAATTTGTGCCTTGATTGAATTGTAGTGAACTTTGAAGAGTGTGACTATTGCAAGATCAATGAGTGAACTTATATTCTCTACCAAAAAGTCAAGTGGTGCTTCATACTTTTGTCCCATTATTTTCACTATGCATTAGTGATATTTCTAAGTAGGACTTGCATGGAATTTTTCTATGTGTTAACTATGCCATGGGAAATCCTAGTAGATGAAGCCTTATTAGAATTTCCCTAAGTTAAGATTCCTACTACTATCATGCTTAGACTAGCTAGTAGAAAACAAGGGTGGATTACATTCATACTATGAAATATTTCTAAGTCAATGACTTGTGTTTTGTTTAATAAAACAACTATGTGAATGAATCCCCTGGGTGGAATGGAAAGAATGGTTTGTGTTGAGTGGTTACACAGGGCCCCATATCTATGGCCTAACCTAGTGTATCTCACTTGTGGAAAGCCACCCAGGAACAAAGAGATTTGAGATGTCAAATTTTGAGAAGCTTCTAGTCCAGCCACATGGCATTATGGGCTCTGCCTGGATCATATAGGTTGCAATAACTTAGCCAGATGGACAGTTGGTGGTAAGGGGTGATATATTTGGAGCGCGTCCATTTTGGTCTAAGGGAAGGCTTCTGAAAGATCTTGTCTCGATGCATGTCGAGTCTTGTGGGGAAAGTGCACCACCTATCGAGAGAGTAAAATCTAAGTACTTAGTCATGTCACCGGCAATGGACAATTTGAGCATCAAGACATGGAAACTATCATGGATCCCCTCATCCAAATTTCTAAGTTAAAATCTTGTGGTTGAACAAGGGTAAAGGATCACCAATTTCTATTGGTAGATGCCTTAGGTGATTTGACAAACAAACAAAACTTAGTGTTTTCAACTTATAAGGAAAACCTATTTTGAGCAAAGCAAGCCTAAGCTCCACTTAGCCAAATGCATATAGATGATAGACTCCACTGTACTACCATAGTATCACTTGCCAATACAATTCAAATGTATTGACCCTTGTGGCTGTAACTTATTATGTTGCAGGTTTGTTTGATGTTAGTGAAGTGTGTTGATTAGGATTACAAGTCTACAACCAACATGATTGCATGTGGCACTTTGAAGATGAAGGACTCCATGCTACATAGTTATTTCTACTGCATTGTAATGAGATAGCCAAATGAGCTATGTAAGATGTAATGAATTATTTTATTCCTATTATTAAGTTGTATTATGACCTTTGTTTCTTGATATTACATCTTAGACTGTGGATGCTAGCTATTGATACAGGGACTAGCATTGTAAACATAGGGATCTCTACCTTATTAAAGGTTGGGACCTCTACAGATGGTATCAGAGCACTCTGTTGCCTGTAGGATTGTAACCCTAGGACTTGGACAAAAACCTCTTAGAAAAATAGGAGTTGTATTTGTTCAAAATTATTTACAACAATCTTGTAAACTCTTTCCTCGACCTTTTTGGTTTTGATTCTACCTCTCTTCCTTTTCAAACTTGATGGACAAATCCTTCAACATGAGCAAAGCACTTCACCAACTCAAATGACTTCAACTTCAACATCACCAATGACTTCAACTTTATTTTCATCAAGGACTTCAACATAGACATCACTAAAGACTACAAGTGAGACAAGAATAATACTCAAGAATTGAAGACTAAAGAAACACAATTTAGAAGAAATCATCATAACCTTTGAGCTTGTGACCAAGATTCAAGAATTTTTTCCAAGGAAACCATGATCTCATTCAAGAAGAAACAATTAAGAAGAAGGATATTACCCAAGAGCAATGTTACAATTGGAAAGAGATGGGACACTATGCCAATGAATGTCTAGAAAAGAAGAAGAACCAAAGAAACAAACAAGAGGCAATGATACCAAAGAAGAAAAAGGATATTAGCCAAGTAATGTGTTTCAAATGCAAAGAGCTAGGCCATTATGCAAACAAGTGCCCAGATAAGCTACATCAAGATCCCAAGTAATCCAAGATGTAATCTAGTCAAAAACCTTTTTAAGGGTGGTAGTACCCTAGTTTTCTTGAAGCCAACTTGTAACCTCTAGCCTTCCCAAATCTCGGGACAAGATTTATTTTAAGGGTGGTTGCCTGTCACATCCCAAAATTTTCCAAATTTTGAAATGTGAAAAATAAATAAACAAAAGAAATAATCTTTGAAATTTAGGGTGAAAAGAAACTTTTTGTTTCAAAATGGAAACATCAAAACCCTTCCTGAATAAAACTTGAATAAAAAGGAATCCAACAAATTTCAATCAAGCGAAATGCATTCATCAATGAATGTATCTTGAAATTTAAGCATCTGGAAAAGTAAAGCAAAACCCTAATGGAAGAAAATCATCTCCAAGATCTGCCTAAGACTATGGATTTGATCGATATAAAAATTTAGCAACAATCATTTTAAAATGATCAAAAATGATAAACAAAAATATTATAAAACCGTAGAAATTGGTTTCATTTAATTTGGAGCCATAGATAAAAACTTATGAATTTAATAAGATAAGGAAATAATTTCTAAAGCTAATAAAGCTCCTAACTAAAATCCATACCAAATTGTGAGAAAAATAATCCTGAAGAGATATAAAAGGATAAACAAATATTAAATAAAATTATACAAAATTGGAATCACCAAGTTTGAATCTATAAATAAAAAAATATGGATATTATGAGACCAAGAAAGAAATAAATAAGGATATTTAAAAGCCAAATTAAATATTGGCCAAATCCATAAACAAATGGAAGTTATTGAATAATAAAAAGGATTAAAAGATTATTTAAATAAAATCATAAGGATTGAACTATATCCAATTTTATTTAAATAAAGACAAATTTACTAAACTAAATAATAAATCCCAATAAAATTATTTAGAAGACAATTTAAACCTTGATTAAATCCATAAGCAAATGGAACAAAGATAATTTAAATCCAAATAAAATAAAGGGATAAGAATATTCAAATAAAATAATATGGCATTAACCAAATTCTATTCCATTTGAATGGAGACAAAATCCCTAAAGTAAATGATGAATTAAATCTTGAGAAATAATAAATGGGAATTTACCAAAGTGGATTAAAAAGTAAATGATGAATTAAATCTTGAGCAAGGAATGTTGAGAGCTGTCATGATAGCCTTCTGGCACTGAACACTGTGTTGCTGATCAACATAAGACTGATACTCTCGATTCTACAGAAAGCAAAAAGTCTTCTTCACCTTTCCTAGTAGCTTCTTGGCCCAAGACAGCTACCTCTGAAGAGAAGGACCACTAGCACTAGAGCCACCATGAGAAGAAGCGGGACCACCAGCATCAGCACGAGCCTTCCTGAGAGCTTCTTCCTTTTCTTCTTGGGACCGAGGCTTATTGTGTTTGCTCACATGTAGCTTCTTCCCCTCATGAATGGTGATGGCGTCCTTAGAGAAGCGCGTACCAGTCACCTCAAGCCACTTGTGATTGATGAGGGTCTGAACATATGGGGCATAAGGGAAGGAGTGCTTGTCAATGATGGCTTGCCAGATCTCAGTGTAGATTAAATGCATGACATCCAGCTTCATGTCAGAGTAACGGCAAAGGTAAGTATGATACATGAGATCAAGTTGATATGCATGAAACTGATCAAAGTTGTCGGCCTTTGGAGAGATGGTGTTCAAGTACACCCTGCGCATGATGTCATAAACTGGCTGAAGATGGTTCACGAACCATAAGTGCCCCATCCTTCAATATAAAGAGGCTCCAAGACTTCGAGATCAACAGCTTGTGCGGAATGAACACGCCATCCATTTGCCCCCTTTCCGGGCAGAATGGGATAGCCAAGGAGAGTAGAAAACTCGTACCATTGGGCGGTAAGAAGCACGTCATTAGTCATCCACTTCAAAACCCCTTCAGTAGAAGAACTCATATCCATGTGAAGAGTAGTGTAGAACTAAGCAATAGCATTCTCATCATAGTTCTGACGATGCTCCATGATGGGAATCAGCCCAAACCTTCTACAAATGTCAAGAGCTTCGCCAAAGTACGCATGATTGTCTTCCATGTGAGCCACGTTGATGTATTTCTGAGGAGAAATGACAAACTTTGTCTTGGTAGCATAAATTTCATCAAAGATCTGTTCTTGACGACAATTGTGGAAGAGAGGATCCAAGCAATGATGGTCACGAGGAACAAGGTAAGGATCCACACGCCTAAAAGCAGAGTAGGCCTTCTGAGTCCACTTAGAGATCTTGGCCTTGGATTTGTCAGGCCCAGTGGCAGTGGCCTTCTGACAGGCAAGAACAGGTCGCTTACCCTCAGCAGCAGCGGCACGACGAGCATCAGCAGACTTCTGACGGGCAGTCTGAGTGGATGGACGCACAACCTCAACATCGTCTTTATCAATATCAGGAGAAATATCGGAGGAAGGTCGACGGGCGTGCTTGCCTGTGCGGATACCACCTTGCCCAGAGTCCATGGCAGGAGATCGAGGTGGGGAACGTTCCCACGGAGGAGATCTGAGGAAGGGTGGTCAGGTATGGAGGGGCCGGAGCACCTCCGCGGAGTTGGTTTCGCCGGCGGCTGCTACAAATAAGAAGTGGGTCTTGGGGAAAAGAGGAAGAAGATCCCGTTTTCCCCAGGGCCCACTTTATATAGAGCGAAGAGCCTCACCGGAAGTTCCGGTCTTTAACCGGAAGTTCCGAGCCAGGAAGAAATTTCTAGGTCAGTAGATGGTTCCTAAGAACAACGTGCTGACCGGAAGTTCTGGCAACTGGTCGAAAGTTCCGGTGACGCCAGAAAAACGTTCTCGCGACAGGAAGATAACAAGGAAGAACTTGTGCAGGGAATAGAGAGGGCTTGAGGAAAGGAAAGGCTTGGGATAGAGAGATCAAACTATGAAGAACCAAAAACAACAAAGACCAAGAAAACACAAGAACAACCAAGCACAAAAACACAAGGAAAAACGAAACAAGAAACACAAGAGGGTCGGTGGCTGAGGCCACCTTATATAAGAGTAAATGCCTCGACACCGTGAAGATATATCTTGGGTTCATTGCCAACACTCATCATGAAGCTCAAATGGTCTCCTTTAGAGACTATAGAGTATGAAAACTTTAATGTGCGCATAATAGGGATAGTGTTTGTTCATAAGAGGAACTACACTCCCCCTAAATCCATGCCTACATCCAAACAAAGATACACATTGAGACATGGGTAGGTGTGCAAGGTACTCAAGCAACATTGCTTGAATCTATGATATTTAGCTCATGCCTTAACTTCGGAACCTTGCTTCATCAAGAGGCTTTGTGAAAAGATCCGCGAGATTTGCCTTGGTGGGAACATACTCCAAAGAAATGTCTCCTCTTGCAACATGGTCCCGAATGAAATGATGACGAATCTCAATGTTCTTAGTCCGGTTGTGTTGCACGGGGTTGTGAGCAATAGCAATAGTGCTCTCATTGTCACAAAGAAGAGGCACCTCGTCAAAAGAGAGTCCAAGATCCTTCAAGGTTTGCTTCATCCATAGCAATTGAGCACAACAACTCGCGGTGGAGATGTATTCAGCTTCAGCAGTGGACATAGAAACATAGTTTTGCTTCTTCGAGGACCAACACACCAAGGATCTTCCAAGAAACTGACAGGCTCTGGAGGTTTACTTCCTTCCCACTTTGTCACTAGCCCAATCCGAGTCCATGTATCCAATAAGGTCAAAGATGGCTCACTTGGGGTACCACAGCCCAAAGTTTGGAGTATGAACCAAATATCGAAAGATTCTCTTGACCACCACCATGTGGCTTTCTTTTGGTGCGGCTTGGAATCTTGCACACATACCCACACTCAACATAATATCTGGTCGGGATGCACAAAGATAGAGCAAAGAACCAATCATAGAGCGATAGAGTTTTTGATCCACATCCTTACCCTTAGGATCGAGATCAAGATTAACCTTAGTTGGCATGGGAGTCTTGGCACCTTTGACTTGATCAAAATTGAACTTATTGAGCATTTCTTGGATGTATTTGGCTTGGTTGATGAAAGTCCCTTTCCTCAATTGCTTGACTTCAAACCCAAGGAAAAACTTCAAATCCCCCATCATGGACATCTTGAAGCGATTGGTCATGAGCTTGGAAAAATCCTCATTAAAAGCTTTGTTAATAGACCCAAAGATAATATCATCAACATAGATTTGGCATATGAACAAGTGGCCTCCAACTTTCTTAGTAAAAAAAGTGGGATCAATGAGGCCCACTTCGAAGCCATGGTCTAACAAGATCTCTCTAAGGCAATCATACCACGAACGTGGGGCTTGTTTGAGGCCATAGAGTGCCTTATTGAGCTTGTAGACATGGTTCAGGAAAAGTGGATCCTCAAAGCCTGGAGGTTGCTTGACGTATACCAACTCTTTAAAAGGACCATTAAGAAAAGCACTCTTAACATCCATTTGATGCAACTTGAAGTTATGATGAGTAATAAAAGCAAGAAGCATACAAATGGATTCAAGGCGAGCAACGGGGGCATAAGTATCACCGTAGTCGATTCCCTCAACTTGTGAGTATCCTTGGGCAACTAACCTTGCCTTTTTGCGCACAACTATCCCATTCGCATCACACTTTTTCTTGAAAACCCATTTGGTATCGATGATGTTTTGATAATCTTTGGGCCACTCAACCAAGGTCCATACTTTGTTCCTCTTGAATTTGTGAAGTTCTTCGTTCATAGCGTCAAGCCAATCATCATCTTCAAGAGCCTCGAAGACTTTCTGTGGTTCCATAAGAGAGATAAAAGCATGGTGAGAGCTAAAGGAGGCTAGTTGCCTCCTAGTAGTGGAACCTTTATTGAAATCTCGAACGAGCTTGGCGAGACGATAGGCTTGACGGAGGGCTTGTGCTTCGACACGAGATTATTGAGCAACCACTTGGTCATTGCCACCATTAGAGTTCCAGCCTTGACTATAAGCACGAACACAAGGATCATATTCATCAATTTCCACTTCGGGAGAGTCATCATTTGGAGTAGATCCTTGATTATCATTAGCTTGACCTTGATCTTGATGAGCTTGACCTTGGGAAGAGCCTTGAGGAGGAGCCCCATCTTGGGGAGATTGATGTTGTTGATGAAGAGCTTGACCTTGGGAGGTGCCTTGAGGAGAAGCCCCATCTTGGGGAGGTTGATGTCGTTGATGAAGAGCTTGACCTTCGGAGCTTGGAGAGTCATGGGCATGAGAATCTTTAGAAGAGATTGAGGTAGCTTGTGCCAAAATAGTAGGTCCTTGAGAGGCAAGATGGTCTTGTGAGAGTGAGGGCCCCACTTGAGTAGAGCTTGGTCCTTCTCCTTCGTCCACAAGGGGATCCTCAATGGGGAGGTGGAAACCTACACCCATTCTTCTTATGGCCTTAGGAGGAATTTCATCACTTGGATCACAAACACCGTCTTGCCTAACAAGGGACTCATGTTATTAATCAAACTTCACATTGCTCGTCTCTTCAACTCTTCCATTGGCTTTGTTGTAGACTCTATAAGCATGGGACTAATTTGAGTATCCGACAAAAATCCCTTCTTGAGCCTTGGATTCAAACTTGGACAAACAAACTCCTTTCTTGAGAATATAGCACTTGCAACCAAACACTCGAAAGTAGCTAACATTGGGCTTTTTCCCGATGAGCAGCTCATACGGGGTCTTGTTCTTTTTTCTTGCGAAGGTACAGACGGTTGGTTGCATGACAAGCGGTGGATATGGCCTCGGCTCAAAAGTTGTATGGAGACTTGAATTCAGCTAACATAGACCGAGCCGCATCCATCAAAGTGCGATTCTTCCTTTCGGCAACACCATTTTGTTGAGGGGTATAGGGAGTGGAGTATTGATGCTTGATTCCTTCATCACTAAGAAACTCATCCAAGGTATAGTTCTTGAACTCGGTGCCATTGTCACTTCGAATGGAGATAATGGTTGCATTGTGTCTCCGTTGAACTTCATTGGTGAAATCGATGACGTTTTTTTGAGTCTCACTCTTGTACTTGAAGAAGAACACCTAGGTGTATCTTGAGAAATCATCCACAATAACCAAGAAATACTTTTTGCCTCCAAGACTATCATGAGAAGGAGGGCCAAAAATGTCCATGTGCAAGAGCTCCAAACATCTCTTTGTGGTGATTTGATTGAGCACTTTGTGAGGAGTTTCATGCATCTACCCTTCAATACAATCCCTACAAACACGATCTTTGGCAAAAGAAAAATCGTTAAGACCAATGATGTGGCCCTCGGAGTGATGTCTTTGCAAAGTTCTCATGTTAACATGGGCTAAGCGGCGATGCCACAACCAGCCCTTGTCGGCTTTAGCATAGAGACATAGAGAATGAGGAGTGGTGGTCCCCGAAAATTCCACCACATACAAGTCATGCTCTACATACCCTACGAAAGCCACCTTGAGAGACTTGCTCTACTAGGAGCACGGAATGCAAATTGAAGAAAGAAGAAAGACCCATAAGGGCAAGGGCACGAACTAAAAGTAAATTGTAACCAAGAGTTTTGACAAGCATGACGTCAACCAAGGATACATCCGGGGTTACCACCACTTTGCCAAAACCCAATACCTAAGAACTTGTTTTATCACCGTAGGAGACCATGGTGTTGGCAATATTTGGCCTTATCTCCGTCATGATAGACTTTCTTCCGGTCATATGACTTGTGGCACCACTATCAAGCACCCATTTTGATCCACCGGAAGCATAGTCCTACAAGAACATCAAGCTTTGGTTTTAGGTACCCATTTTGCAATGGGTCCCCTGTTGTTAGTAATAAGAGTCTTTGGCACCCAAATGGCCCAATGATAATCATGCGTGTAAGAAGTTCCAACATATCTAGCATATACGTGACCATCATAAGACTTGCAAAGAATATAAGAGGGATTGTTCTTTCTGGCAAAGTTGTCACTTTGCAAGACGTTTGGACCATTAGAAGGTCCTTGAGTCATGCCCTTGTTCTTTTTCTTCTTCTTGTTCTTCCTCTTATTCTTCTTAGTCTTGGCAAGTTCATCCTTCAACGCCTTGTTCTCCTCAATGAGATTCTCATGCTTGCAACAAGGGTAAGGAGTGCTAGACAAGTCTATAATTTGCACAGCGGAAGACTTAGCATGTTCATAAGTTAGTTGAGTTTGAATTTGTTCATGGGCTTCAAAAAGACCTGAGAATTTTCTGTCCAAGGATTTGTGTTCCTCTTTGAGTTTCTCAAGATCTTCTTGAGTCCTACCATGACCAACCCCAAACTCAACCTTTTCTTTCTTAAGTATCTTAACCAAACCAAGAGCATGATCATGTTATTTAATTAGGGAGGTGTTGTTATGGTCATCAACAAGTTTAGACACACTTTACTCAAGATTAATTCTCATATTTTGTTCATCCTCAAGACTTTGAGTGAGAGAAGCAATTTCATTGGCGGCATCTCTTCCATTTTTACTTAACAAGTCAAGAAGTTCTTCCTTTTCATCTAAAGCATCCCTAGCATTGTCAAGTTGTGCAAGCAAGGAATCAAAGCAAGTTTTAGTTTCTTCATCCAAGGTAGCAATAAACTCTCACATTTCTATCATCTCTTTCTTTATCTCTAGACCAACAAGATCAAGAGAAGAAGGCTCACTAGAGATGGGTTGAGGAGTGGGTTTAGATGTTACCTCGGTGGCCTTGGCCATGAGACACTTTTGGTTGGAGCAGATGACGTTCTCATTACGTGAGTCGAAGAGGGACACTCGTGGAGTAGAGGTAGTAGCAATAGCAGCAACTCCCACAATCTCTCCACCTTGGACTTAATGATCATCTTCATCCGTGCCCGAAAGGTATTCTTCATGGACCACTATAGCTCTTTCCTTGTTGGCGACATTCTTAACGGCGTAGTTCTTGTTCAAAGGATGAGGAGGCCTTGACTTGATCTTGCGAATGATACGACCACCATTGTCTTCACGGTTCTCAAAGGGACACTTGGCCACAAAGTGAATCTTGTCATTGCAATTGTAGCATGACCTTGCCTTGGGAGACTTATTGGGTGAGTGAATCTTGATTTGTCCCTTGACCTTGACTTGAGCCCGGACTTGTTCCAAAAGTCCCTTGAAGCGAGAGCAAGATGTTCGTTTAAGGCACACTTGAGGTCCTCTTGAGACCACTCACTTGATGTTTCATCATCAACTTCAATAGCCTTGGCCTTCAAAGCAAGATCACTTTTGTTGATCCAATGGACCTAGCACGGGCGGACTCTGCATTCTTCTTGGCAATGGTCATGGCAATCACTTCACTCAGGACTTCTTTGGAGGTCATTAGGTGAAAGTTGGTTCTTCCCTTGATAGAGTTGAGCTTTTGTTCTTCAAACGGGAGGAGAGCTTGAATGAACTTCCTCTTCATGAACTTGTCATCAACATAGGTGGCACCAAGATCCCTCATAGTGCAACAAAGTACCTTGAGCTGCCTATACATGTCTTCGGGGGTCTCATCATCTTGCATAGCGAAACCATCGCACTCGTTGTTGACTTCATCAAACTTGTAGCTTTGGATGATTGCATTCCCAACAAATAGCTTGGTGAGTTGATCCCATGCTTCCTTGGAGGTGTTGAATTGGCAAATGTGAGCAAAGTCCTTGGGAGTCAAAGCCTTTTGAATCATACCCAAAGTCGTGGCATTGAGTTGCGTGTCCACCACTTCACCTCGAGTCAACTTCTTAGGGTGATATGGAGAGAACCCATCCTCCACAATTCTCATTAACTCAATAGAAGAGCTGGAAATATGTGAGTGCATTAGATATTTCCAATTGGCGAAATTTGAAGTATCTAGCATAGGTGGTGCTCCTTGAGGAATGATGTGTGGCATGGGAATGGGTGGATCCGAAGTGTACTTCGGTGGTGGGGGCATCGCCGAGTAGTCCGTTCCTCCACTTTCCTCTTTGGAAGTTGAATCTTCGGGCTCCTATGTGTTCTCACTTGGAACCTTGGTACAAGTTTGTGCAAAAAAACCAAGTTCCATGTGAGTGGTGACGGCCGCGGGATTTCCCCCGGTGGCAGTCACGGGAACGGTGGGAGGAAGCTCGGTGGTTTGGGGTGTGGCGAGAGCAACCATGGGGTTTGGCTTGAGAGACTGCAAAATAGTCATCATTTCCTCAAACTTGTACATCACGGATGTCTCCAATTGCTTGAGGTCATCCATGGTGGCCAAGTGTGGCATCCCGCAAAAAACCACGACTAGAAAATCGCGTTGTTTTTGTCCATTGCATCATCATGACCTCAGCATGCATCTGTTTGCCTAAAAGAATTTGCTAAAAGCCTAGTTTTGCTTTGTACAAATACCCCTCTTTATTTCAAATGCAAAACCCCGATTGTATCGGATATTTTATTTACCTATAAACTAATTGCAAAGTAGTCTTGTTTTAAAATAAACAAAAACAAAACAAACAAATATTTACAAAATGATAAACCTAAACCTAATCCCTAACCTACCCAATCCTAGTCTACCCACCAATCCCCTCCCTCCACCTCACCTTCCCTCCACCTCATCACACCCACCGCCACCTCACCAATCCACAGCCCCCCTACACCCCTCTCTCTCTCTCACCTAGCCCCCACCTACCCCCTCTCCCTTACAGCCTGGACCCACCCTCTTAGGACCACCACTCCCTCACCCCCGCCTGGACCCCACACCGGTCCCACCCCACAGCCCCACTCCCTCCACCCACCGAGCCAGCCCCACTTCCCCTCTCTCGGGCCCACTCCCCATCGCTGCCCCCTGGCCCACCCCGACCCCGCCTGTCCCCATCCTCCCTCTCCCCCACGCGCGACCGCACCCCACCCGTCTCCTTCCTCCCGCCCCGCAGCTCCCTCCCTCCTCTCTGCTTCGCTCCCTCTCTCTCCCATGGCCGCGCCGCCAGGCCCCCCCCCACTTCACCACCGCCACTCCTCCTCCCTCTGGCCGCCTGCCTCCACCCCACCTCGCCGGCCTCCCCTCCTCCACCGCCCGAGCCTCCCCAACCTCCCCCCGCCTCTCCGGCGCCCGCCACCGCCTCGGCGATCCCCTCTCGCCCACACCCAGCACCGCCCTGCGGGCCCCCGCCTCGCCGGCCCCGACGGACGCTGCCGCCAGAAGGTCCTCCCCGCGCGTCACCGTCGCTGGCCCGCGCCCCTCCCGGCCTTCCTCCTCCCTCTCCCTGCGCGCGCGACCCCGGCGTGGAGCTCGCCGGGCCCGCCCAGAGCGCCGCCGCCCAGGCCGCCTCCATCGCATCCTCGCCGCCACGCCCCTGCTCGCCTCCGTCCCCGCGGTTCCGCCGGCCCGAGCCCGCCCCTCCGTCGCCCCCGCGAGCGCCTCCTCAACCGCCGCCGGCGCGTCCCTGCCGCGTCACCTCCTCGAGCCCGAGCTCCCCTCTGCTCGAGTCCTGCCGCCGCCGAGCTCGCCGCCCTGCGGGCCCCGTCGCCACCTTGGCCTCCATCGCCGCCTGTCTCTGCTCGTCGACCGCCCGGCTCGTCCCTGCATCACCCCACAGGCGCCGCCTCCTCTTCACCTCGTCCCCGCTCGTCGTTCTCCAGCCGCAGTTCTACTCTACCGCGCCTGCAAGGTGTTCGACCAAATGACCGACCGAACATGCTCCTCCCGACGCGTACTAAGTGCGAGTCCAGCGTGTCCAACCTTATCAGGGTCATACGAGTCCAAGATCTTCCGCAATGCATGGTCTCCACAAGATACAAGGATGCGACACCCTCGTCGTTGACAAGTTCTGCTACTAACCCGATCGTGGACGTTGGCAAGGTCCCCCGAAGAAAGAACATGGGGTCGCCCAAGGGACCATACCGAACCCGACACCACTCAAAGAACCACCAACAAGATCTTCGATCCAGGACATCCCACCCGCTTCATGAAACGCCAAGATCTCCCAGTGCCGAGACCCGAGTCCGACACCGACAATCGAACCGCGGAACCGACAAGATCGCCTACCCGGAAACCGTGCGACAATATCTTCTCGTACCACACCATCAAGACTTCCGCGCGGTAACGCCAAGTGCTCCTTCCTAGCTTCGAAGCCGACCCCGTGGACATGCTCTCCTTCACGGACACGACAAGTACTTCCTCGAGGATGTCAAGTTCTGCATCCCGAACGCCAAGACCGACCCGGAAGAATCCGATGCACCCCGACGCCACACCAAGTCCTTCTTCCCGGATGCGACAAGACCTACTCCGTTGTCCGAGAATGTTTCTGCCGAGACCGATCCCGTCGAACCCTGAACACTGAGACCGAACCCCTAACCCCGGAACCAAGATCGTCGAACCCTAATGTGTGACCCTGATCTGAGCCCCTATTTTTATAAATGTCATCTATATAATTTGTTGCATATTAAATTGCCATACTTGCATGCATATTTGTCTGTGGTTTGGGGGCCTTATGCCAATTCACCATATAATTAAATATGGGGCCCATATGCGGGCAAATCTAGTAGTATATTGGCCTCATTTAAAATTGTGTAGCGAGCCGATAACTTGTCTTGCCTTGCTAAGACAGCATTTAAATTGTGGGGTAGCTAAATAACATGAACCATCTAATTAATTGTCGGGACCCCGGTTCCGCTTAATATGACCTAATTGCATCGCACCTTTGCCATGTCATACATCATACATGCATCATGCCGATATTTTGCCATAGTATTAAATAGTGCATCCAGTGTTCGTGCTAGTGTTTTGCTTCTTCGCGGATAAGGCCGTTGAGTTGATGCGAGTGTCGACCCGATCTTCGGTTGAACCTTCGGCAATGTTTTCAGGCGAGCACCTCCCCCCTTTCTACCTATCTTACTTTTATAGTATTTATTTCCCTCCTGTTGATCTATTGCTATCAGTGTTGCGATGCTCTAGTTTTCGTACCGTGGTATCCCTTGCAGCCTTATATTGCCTTGGACACCTCCTATTACCTGTCGTTTGGTAGATAGCTGGACCTGCGTGTCATAGTCGCTTGCTTAAGTCTTGTTGCATGTCGTCAAGTACCACAGTTGTTGGAGTATTGCCGCATGTTCAATGTTGGAGATGATCATGGTTTTCATTACCGTTCACTTTATTTACTGTTTAACAACTAAAATTGAAGTAAGTAAGCAGAGGCACAGGTGGGCAATAGATGTTATTTGGTTGTTAACCGTCCACTCCCCGAGTACTTGATACCTGTTCCTTGAATATTCACGCTATCCACATCCAAGAGGATTATGGGACCCCCCTGAGCCAGAGCTTGATTCATTCTTATTTCTTGGGGCCACAAACTAGTTTGAGGTTTTATTTACTATCCTGTACTTATGCCATGATTTACTGTTTTATTTAAATTATGCGAGGAGCACCTATACTGTTTAGGTAAGCAGAGTGTTTTCGCGGTATCGACAATCCCAGTTTTGGGTTCCCAATCGTTTACAGCCATTGTCGCAAACCTTGAGTCCGTCTCGGAGCCAGCTAACTTCGTTGCGGGTCTACTCAATGGGGTGGCCCCCTAAAATATTTCTGAATCCTGTGATTGCTTTGTCGTGAAAGCCTCGTTGGGTTTTGATTTGGTTTTTCCGAGGTTGATCGAGTGTGTGTTGCTATTTGTGCACCCCTGCAGGGTAAAACTTTCTGAAAGCCGTGTCCGCGGTTATGGACGACTTGGAGCACAGTATCTCGATCATAGACAACTATAACTAAAGTAGTGCTATAAATTTGACTTTATAATGACTAGTAATCAGCTTCACTATAATGGAATGGCTAAATAAAACTGCCAACAATTGCTTGTTTGAGTTGTCGCTTGCGACCATTGTACCTGACTAGTAAGTATTGCAACTATAACGGAATGGCTAAATAAAAGTACCAACAACTGCTGGGTTTTGGGATATCTCATGCTAATTGTATCTGACTAGTAAGTGTCGCAACTACAACGGAAGGGTTAACTAAAATGGCCACTGCTTATTTTATTAGGATGATTATCTACAACTGACTAGTAATTGCTGCAACGATAACTGAATAAATAAAACTGCCAACTGTGTGAGTTCCTCGGTTGACTTCCTCGTTTGGTCTCGAGGGGGGAAACACCAGGATGGGTTTGTTTGATGGTAGCATCAGGTTGTTTCCGCATAGGTCTTTCTTACCCCTCTCTGATAACCGCTAGTTGTATCGAGTCTCTATAGGTTATTTAGTGCATGCTGCCGCTGCCGCTTCAGTCCACCATACCTATGTAGGCGAGGACCGCCGAATTCTAGCCTCGCCGTGTACTGGCCTCAGTACTGACCGCTCTCTCTTTTCCTTTGCCCTTTGTCGGCACCCCTTTTGTTTAAGCAGGTTTTGAGATCGACGTCATTAGCAGGGTTACCCTTCCGGCTTGGCCTGGGCAGGGTTATGGACGCCATTGGTTATTCTCCAGGGCTCTTTGCCCCATTTGCATCTTGTCCATAGTCGGACGCTCTATCATTTTCAAGGTGATTTGGATCTTTGTATTGTATCTCTGTATTCTTGACTCATGGAGTCGTGTTGTATATATATCTGTTCTATGGGTCCCATCGAGGACTGTTGTGTAATGTTATTACTTCGTTTTCCACCCACACAAAAGTGCCTGGTGGGCACCTTTGAATCGTTTCTATGCGGGTTTGGCGGGAAGCGCTGAAACTTGCATAGGTCCGATTCTGAGGGTGTTCCAGAGTGGTATCAGAGCTCAGCAGTTGCGATACCCCACAAGTCTAGCCTGTAGGATAACCTAGCTAATGGCCGAAGTAGAGTGTCAAAACTATTTTTGAAAAATCGGTTGGATAGTTCTGATTAGGTCTGATTTTACTCCTTACCCCTCTGCTGCTCTCCTCTCACCTCTGCGTGTTTTGAATCCGCTCTCTTCTCTCTCTTCGAGTCCAGGATTTCTCGTGGTTGGGTTCCGTCGTACCTTCAGGGTTTCGCTTCCTCCTTTGGTAACGGTGTTCTACCATCCGGTGTTCATGCTGTCTGAGGAATCCGTCTACTGTGGTATCATCCTTTGTTCCTTGTTTGCGACTTCCGGTGTTTTCCGACGCGACGATATCATCTACGCCAGATCCGATGCAGAGTCTGCATCACTCCTTTGTTTCCGAACCTCGCTTGTCGAGATCTACAATCTGAATTCCGAGAGTTGGTTGCATAATCCGCTTATTCGTGTGCAGAGTAATGGTTTGGGTGCGCGATGGACTGATCACCATCCGACTACTCTTATCATTCGCTCTTGTACATCGAATCAGTGGATCCAGCAATTTTACTCCGTCCACGGAAGCTAGAGGTGGCTTTATTTGTTGATACCTCTACCTTCGACCTTTTGTTTCCGGAGTGTTTCCCTCGACGATCACGGACAACGACCTCTTGTTAGTGGTGTCGCGAAGATGTACACGAAGCGAGAAGATGCAGATCACCGACCTTCCTTCCGGTACCATGAGGCGGATCTCGAGGGCGAGATCCATTGTTAGTGGTGTCGAATTGTGGCATCCCGCAAAAAACCACGACTAGAAAATCGCGTTGTTTTTGTGCATTGCATCATCATGACCTCAGCATGCATCTGTTTGCCTAAAAGAATTTGCTAAAAGCCTAGTTTTGCTTTGTACAAATACCCCTCTTTATTTCAAATGCAAAACCCCGATCGTATCGGATATTTTATTTACCTATAAACTAATTGCAAAGTAGTCTTGTTTTAAAATAAACAAAAACAAAACAAACAAATATTTACAAAATGATAAACCTAAACCTAATCCCTAACCTACCCAATCCTAGTCTACCCACCAATCCCCTCCCTCCACCTCACCTTCCCTCCACCTCATCACACCCACCGCCACCTCACCAACACAGCCCCCCTACACCCCTCTCTCTCTCTCACCTAGCCCCCACCTACCCCCTCTCCCTTACAGCCTGGACCCACCCTCTCAGGCCCACCACTCCCTCACCCCCGCCTGGACCCCACACCGGTCCCACCCCATAGCCCCACTCCCTCCACCCACCGAGCCAGCCCCACTTCCCCTCTCCCGGGCCCACTCCCCATCGCTGCCCCCTGGCCCACCCCGACCCCGCCTGTCCCCATCCTCCCTCTCCCCCACGCGCGACCGCACCCCAACCGTCTCCTTCCTCCCGCCCCGCAGCTCCCTCCCTCCTCTCTGCTTTGCTCCCTCTCCCTCCCATGGTCGCGCCGCCAGGTCCCCCCCCCACTTCACCACCACCACTCCTCCTCCCTCCGGCCGCCTGCCTCCACCCCACCTCGCCGGCCTCCCCTCCTCCACCACCCGAGCCTCCCCAACCTCGCCCCGCCTCTCCGGCGCCCGCCACCGCCTCGGCGATCCCCTCTCGCCCACGCCCAGCACCGCCCTGCGGGCCCCCGCCTCGCCGGCCCCGACGGACGCTGCCGCCAGGAGGTCCTCCCCGCGCGTCACCGTCGCCGGCCCGCGCCCCTCCCGGCCTTCCTCCTCCCTCTCCCTGCGCGCGCGACCCCGGCGTGGAGCTCGCCGGGCCCGCCCAGAGCGCCGCCGTCCGCCGCCCAGGCCGCCTCCATCGCATCCTCGCCGCCACACCCCTGCTCGCCTCCGTCCCCGCGGTTCTGCCGGCCCGAGCCCGCCCCTCCGTCGCCCCCGCGAGCACCTCCTCAACCGCCGCCGGCGCGTCCCTGCCGCGTCACCTCCTCGAGCCCGAGCTCCCCTCTGCTCGAGTCCTGCCGCCGCCGAGCTCGCCGCCCTGCGGACCCCGTCGCCACCTTGGCCTCCATCGCCGCCTGTCTCTGCTCGTCGACCGCCCGGCTCGTCCCTGCAGCACCCCACAGGCGCCGCCTCCTCTTCACCTCATCCCCGCTCGTCGTTCTCCAGCCGCAGTTCTACTCTACCGCGCCTGCAAGGTGTTCGACCAAATGACCGACCGAACATGCTCCTCCCGACGCGTACCAAGTGCGAGTCCAGCGTGTCCAACCTTATCAGGGTCATACGAGTCCAAGATCTTCCGCGATGCATGGTCTCCACAAGATACAAGGATGCGACACCCTCGTCGTTGACAAGTTCTGCTACTAACCCGATCGTGGACGTTGGCAAGGTCCCCCGAAGAAAGAACATGGGGTCTCCCAAGGGACCATACCGAACCCGGCACCACTCAAAGAACCACCAACAAGATCTTCGATCCAGGACATCCCACCCGCTTCATGAAACGCCAAGATCTCCTAGTGCCGAGACCCGAGTCCGACACCGACAATCGAACCGCGGAACCGAAAAGATCGCCTACCCGGAAACCGTGCGACAATATCTTCTCGTACCACACCATCAAGACTTCCGCACGGTAACGCCAAGTGCTCCTTCCTAGCTTCGAAGCCGACCCCGTGGACATGCTCTCCTTCACGGATACGACAAGTACTTCCTCGAGGATGCCAAGTTCTGCATCCCGAACGCCAAGACCGACCCGGAAGAATCCGATGCACCCCGACGCCACACCAAGTCCTTCTTCCCGGATGCGACAAGACCTACTCCGTTGTCCGAGAATGTTTCTGCCGAGACCGATCCCGTCGAACCGTGAACACTGAGACCGAACCCCGAACCCCGGAACCAAGATCGTCGAACCCTAATGTGTGACCCTGATCCGAGCCCCTATTTTTATAAATGCCATCTATATAATTTGTTGCATATTAAATTGCCATACTTGCATGCATATTTGTCTGTGGTTTGGGGGCCTTATGCCAATTCACCATATAATTAAATATGGGTCCCATATGCGGGCAAATCTAGTCTTATATTGGCCTCATTTAAAATTGTGTAGCGAGCCGATAACTTGTCTTGCCTTGCTAAGACAACATTTAAATTGTGGGGTAGCTAAATAACATGAACCATCTAATTAATTGTCGGGACCCCGATTCCGCTTAATATGACCTAATTGCATCGCACCTTTGCCATGTCATACATCATACATGCATCATGCCGATCTTTTGCCATAGTATTAAATAGTGCATCCGGTGTTCGTGCTAGTGTTTTGCTTCTTCGCGGATAAGGCCGTTGAGTTGATGCGAGTGTCGAACCGATCTTCGGTTGAACCTTCGGCAATGTTTTCAGGCGAGCACCTCCCCCCTTTCTACCTATCTTAATTTTATAGTATTTATTTCCCTCCTGTTGATCTATTGCTATCAGTGTTGCGATGCTCTAGTTTTCGTACCGTGGTATCCCTTGCAGCCTTATATTGCCTTGGACACCTCCTATTACCTGTTGTTTGGTAGATAGCTGGACCTGCGCGTCGTAGTCGCTTTCTTTAAGTGCTGTTGCATGTCGTCAAGTACCACAGTTGTTGGAGTATTGCCGCATGTTCAATGTTGGAGATGATCATGGTTTTCATTACCGTTCACTTTATTTATTGTTTAACAACTAAAATTGAAGTAAGTAAGCAGAGGCACAGGTGGGCAATAGATGTTATTTGGTTGTTAACCGTCCACTTGTGTCCCGTAGGACCCCGAGTACTTGATACCTGTTCCTTGAATATTCGCGCTATCCACATCCGGGAGGATTATGGGACCCCCCTGAGCCAGAGCTTGATTCATTCTTATTTCTTGGGGCCACAAACTAGTTTGAGGTTTTATTTACTATCTAGTACTTATGCCATGCTTTACTGTTTTATTTAAATTGTGCGAGGAGCACCTGTACTGTTTAGGTAAGCGGAGTGTTTTCGCGGTATCTACAATCCCAGTTTTGGGTTCCCAGTCGTTTACAGCCATTGTCGCAAACCTTGAGTCCGTCTCGGAGCCAGCTAACTTCGTTGCGGGTCTACTCAATGGGGTGGCCCCCTAAAATATTTCTGAATCCTGTGATTGCTTTGTCGTGAAAGCCTCGTTGGGTTTTGATTTGGTTTTTCCGAGGTTGATCGAGTGTGTGTTGCTATTTGTGCACCCCTGCAGGGTAAAACTTTCTGAAAGCCGTGTCCGCGGTTATGGACGACTTGGAGCACAGTATCTCGATCATAGACAACTATAACTAAAGTAGTGCTATAAATTTGACTTTATAATGACTAGTAATCAGCTTCACTATAATGGAATGGCTAAATAAAACTGCCAACAATTGCTTGTTTGAGTTGTCGCTTGCGACCATTGTACCTGACTAGTAAGTATTGCAACTATAACGGAATGGCTAAATAAAAGTACCAACAACTGCTGGGTTTTGGGATATCTCATGCTAATTGTATCTGACTAGTAAGTGTCGCAACTACAACGGAAGGGTTAACTAAAATGGCCACTGCTTATTTTATCAGGATGATTATCTACACCTGACTAGTAATTGCTGCAATGATAACTGAATAAATAAAACTGCCAACTGTGTGAGTTCCTCGGTTGACTTCCTCGTTTGGTCTCGAGGGGGGAAACACCAGGATGGGTTTGTTTGATGGTAGCATCAGGTTGTTTCCACATAGGTATTTCTTACCCCTCTCTGATAACCGCTAGTTGTATCGAGTCTCTATAGGTTGTTTAGTGCATGTTGCCGCTGCCGCTTCAGTCCACCTACCTATGTAGGCGAGGACCGCCGAATTCTAGCCTCGCTGTGTACTGGCCTCAGTACTGACCGCTCTCTCTTTTCCTTTGCCCTTTGTCGGCACCCCTTTTGTTTAAGCAGGTTTTGAGATCGACGTCGTTAGCAGGGTTACCCTTCCGGCTTGGCCTGGGCAGGGTTATGGACGCCATTGGTTATTCTCCAGGGCTCTTAGCCCCATTTGCATCTTGTCCGTAGTCGGACGCTCTATCATTTTCAAGGTTATTTGGATCTTTGTATTGTATCTCTGTATTTTTGACTCATGGAGTCGTGTTGTATATATATCTGTTCTGTGGGTCCCATCGAGGACTGTTGTGTAATGTTATTACTTCGTTTTCCACCCGCACGAAAGTGCCTGGTGGGCACCTTTGAATCGTTTCTATGCGGGTTTGGCGGGAAGCGCTGAAACTTGCATAGGTCCGATTCTGAGGGTGTTACACCAAGTTCTTGGAGTTTTAATTTTCACTACCCCCTTCATCGGCCATCATCTCTTAGGCAGTAAATACCGAAATAAGAGCCTTGGCTCTGATACCAATTGAAAGTACCGACTTTGAATCGACTAGAGGGAGGGTGAATAGGTGATTACCACTTTTTAACTTGTTTCACACTTTTAGGCTTAGCGAGAAAGAAAGTTATCTAGATGTGCAACTAGGTGAACAACCTATATGCTAGATAACTTACAACAACCACAAGAACGGTAAAGAGCAAGAAGTAAAGGTAGGGAACGAGATAACTGAACTGGGGACACGAAGATTTAATTCCCGTAGTTCACTCCCAAGGGAGCTACGTCTATGTTGGAGAGGTGTTGGGGACACACAAGGTCACTCGAGCGCCACAAAGGCCTCACCTTCTTATCCGGTGAGCTCCCCCACAAAGGAGGCCTCACAATCCACTAATCAGTGACCTTGAAGGCATCAACCGAAACCTTTAGAACAAGGTTGAGGGGGAAGCTCCACAATTCAATTGTGGGCCCTCAACGACACCACAGATCTTTAAAACACAAGCCCTTAGCTCCGAGGATGCCCTATACCGTCTAGGGTTTCAAGAAACCCAAGAGCAACAAGATCCACGAAGGATAGGTGGGGGGAATCAAATCTTCTTTGGTGGAAGTGTAGATCTAGGTCACCTCCCTCACCTCTCAAAAGATCAAGTGATTTGAGTGGCTAGGGATAGAGATCTAGTGAGGTGAAGCTCGAGTATTAATGGAGGAGAGATAAAATTAAAGAGATAGGTATGAGGAAGAAGGAGGACGCCTTAAATAGGCTCCCTCCAAACTGAACCGTTGGAGCCTTCGCGACCTCACCGGAACTTCCGGTGAGTGGCCGGAAGTTCCGCCCAGCATAGCCCCAACGGTCATTAGCCCATTGACACCCACTCCAAAAGCCTGACCGGAAGTTTCGGTGAAACTTCCGATGCAAGTTCTGGCCCAAGTTCCGTCAAATAGAACACTTCCAAACAGAAGTATACTGATTCTGAGCGGAACTAGGGGCAGAACATCTGGGTCGTGAAACTTGTCTGACCGGGTTCTGGCGCCTGGGCATAAGTTCCGGTTAGGATCTTAGTGGAAGAATCAACGGAAGTCCCTGACCGAAACTTCCAATGCAACTTCTGGTGGAAGTTCCGGCAAATAGAACATATGAAAATAGTAGGTTCTGGGACCTAGCCGGAACTTCCAGCGGAAGTTGGATCAGAACTTAGTCCCATATACTCCCCACTGAAAGCCATGAGAAGAACTTCCGGCGCCTGAGCGGAACTTCCGGCGCCTGGCTGGAAGTTCCGATCAGACAAAAAACTACTCCAAAAGTTCAGAACTTTGCTCTCTCGCAGATGAGTAGGATGGTTGTGGCGGTGCATATAAGGTTTGTGCAAAAAGAGATGATTCCCCACAGCCTTCCGAGGTGGACCCCCTCTTGATAGTACGACGATCAAAGCAATAAAAAGAGAGAAATGGAAAACACTAAAGATTGCCCGTCTTCATCAGATCCCAAAGAGAGCATCCACAGACTTCAAAAGAATCATCAAAAGCAATTATCCTGAAACTCAAGAACACGATTAGATCACAAGTGGTATTGTCATCATCACCAAAATAGCATGGGAAAATATAGTCCTTTCAAACTTGTATGGCTTGAGTAGCAGCAAAGGTACTTTCCAAAGTTTCAGGTTTAGCAGCCATTTTATTAATCAAGGAGGACTGTGCTTCAGACAAAGAGGAAATATTTTTCTCAACACTCAAAATTTTTGACTGTAAACTACGAATTTCTCTATTCAAGTTCTCAAGTTGATGACTAATATTTTACAAGATAGCAGATTGTTCTTCCATTGTTTTAGTCAATATCTTGTTTTGCTCATATTGCATTTGCATAAATATTTTAGTGGATCTTTCAACTTCTAGAATCCTATCTTCACTAGGCATTCCAGATCTACCATGATAAGTATTGCCATTATTAGGAGGATAAGACCTATAGTTATACCATATGCATTATTGCCAAAATTATTATTCCTAATGAAGTTCACATCAACTTGCTCCTGTTGAGCAACCAAAGAGGCTAAGGGAACATTATTTGGATCTATATGAGCTTTTCCATTAAGCATAGCCATGATAACATCAATCTTATCACTCAAAGAGGAGGTTTCCTCAACATAATTTACCTTCTTACCATGTGGAGATCTCTCGGTGTGCCATTCAGAATAATTAACCATTATATTGTCAAGGAGTTTTGTTGCAACACCCAAGGTGATGGTCATAAAGGTACCTTCAGCAGCTGAATCCAACAGGTTTCTTGAATAGAAGTTCAAACCTGCATAAAAAGTCTAGATAATCATCCAACCAGTAAGTCCATGAGTGGGACAATTCTTAACCAAAGATTTCATTCTTTCCCAAGCTTGAGCAACATGTTCATTGTCAAGTTGTTTAAATTTCATAATATCACTTCTCATAGATATAATCTTAGAAGGAGGGTAGTACTTTCCAATAAAAGCATCTTTGCACTTAATCCAAGAATCAATACTATTTCTAGGCAAGGATAGCAACCATTCTTTAGCTTTCTCTCTCAAGGAGAAAGGAAACAACTTGAGCTTAATAATATCTCCATCTACATGCTTATATTTTTGCATCTCACAAAGTTCAACAAAGTTATTCAGGTGGGCAGTAGCATCATCAGAACTAGCACCAGAAAATTTCTCTCTCATCACAAGATTCAACAAAGCAGGATTAATTTCATAAAAGGTAGCATCAGGAGCAGGTGGAGCAATAGGAGTACTTAGGAAATCATTGTTGTTTGTTCTAGTGAAGTCACACAACTTGGTGTTCTTTGCAGAGTTCATTTTGTAAAAACTGGAGCAAGCCAACAACAGCAGCAACTAGAGCAGGAACTAATTTTTTTGTGTTTTTTTATAAGAGAAAGCAAACCAAACTAAAATAATTTTTTTGGAGTTTTTGATAAAAAGAGGCAAACAAAACCAAGCAAGAGAAACTAAGCAAAACAAAAACAAATTAAAGAGAAAGGTTGTGAAGAACTCCCCTTGCGAAGACGTCCTTAGCCTCCCCGGCAACAACGTCAGAAAAAGCTTGTTGGCGTGTTATTGACGCCTTGTTGGGAGACCCCAAGAGCAAGGTGTGATGAGCACAGCAGCAAGTTTTCCCTCAGTAAGAAACCGAGGTTATCAAACCAGTAGGAGATAGTAAACGACTCAAAGGTGTTGCTAGCAACTTCGAGACCTCCACAACATAAACTCGAGACTTTGCCCCAATGAACAATGAGGTTGTGATGACCCACAAGTATAGGGGGTGTATCATAGTACTTTTGATAAATAGGAGTGTTGATCCCAACGAGGAGAAGAAGGTGCTGGACAGTGGTATGGAGCAGGAACTCTCTGTAAATACTTAGCAAACGGATTTTTAGTGGTTTTCTGATAAGGCAACAAAACAAGGAGCAAGTAATAAATACAACAAGAAAACGCAACAAGTGGCTCAATCCTTTCTTAGCAAAGGACAAGCCGGTGGAAATACTTATAAAGACTAAACGTTCTCGAGGACACATGGGAATTCTGTCAAGTGCTTTCGCTTCATATAGCTGACTACTCTTCTCTGGTGTTGTAAGTGTTGTGTGGGTGAACCTATGCTAACATACCGACCTTACTTGGACTAATACATACTTGTGATTAAACCCCCTACAAACATCTGTAACTATAGTAAAGTAATTAAGATATAAATCTAACCACGGCCTTAAACTCTGAGATCCTACGCTACCTTGTGCAAAGGTGTCCTAACGGGGGTTCAGGTTTCTGTCACTCCGGCAACTCCACAATTAGTAGCCAAATACACAATGCATTCCCCTAGGCCCATAAATGGCGAAGTATCATGTATTCGACGTTCACATGACACCACTAGAAGAATAGCACCACAACTTAAATACTACACCATTGAATAATAACTCAACACAAATCCACTACTCACAACATGACTACTCCCATGTCCTCAAGAACTAAACAAACTACTCACAAGACATCATATGGATCAAGATCAAATATGATATAATAATGTATAATAATCTAAACATAAACAATAACCCAATGGTTCCACTCACAAGCATCAACTACAATAGTAATCAACACCGGGAAAGTTTCCTCTAAGAACTAAATCAATATCCAACACAATTGTTACAGCGGGACGGAGTGCTGATGGTGCTGGTGGAGATGATGGTGTGGATGATGATGATGATGATGATCCCAATGAAGCCTAGCTTGATGACGGTGTTGATGGAGACGGTCTCCCTCTCTGGGAAGGAATTCCCCTGGAAGAAATCTGCCCGCCGGAGAGATCTTTCTCTCTCGGTGTTTTTCGCCCCCAGAGGCGGCGGAAATCTATCTATGGTCGCCCCCTGGCCTTAGGGTTTCGTAGGGAAGATATAGGCGAAGGGGCAGAGTCGGGAGTCGGGCAGGTGGGACACACCTGGCCTAGGCACGGCCCAGGGTGGGCCCATGCCTAGGGGGTGCGGGCCCCATGCGGCCCCTCTTCGCTCCTTCTGGCTTCCTCATTCTTCTGGAAAAAAATATGTTCCCATATTTTTTCTAGTATTTTTCTGATCTTCACGAAATTGCACCAAAACGCCTTATTTTCCATCAGAATCTAGACTCCGGCAGTTCATCCTCCAAGAATCATCCAACATGCAAAAAGAGATGAAAAGACATAAGTAATACCTCATAATAAGACATATATCAATGAATAGAGGTAAATTATGATATAGAAAGGTGATGCAAATTGGGCGTATCAACTCCCCCAAGCTTAGACCTTCGCTTGTCCCCAAGCGAAAACTGAGCTCAGTAAACATGTCCACGGGTTTATGGAGTGAAGTGTCAACAAAAGAATACGAACAAGAAGCATCACACTTACCATTGCACAACTCATAGAAGAAAGCAACTCACCATTATATAACTTAGCTTGAAACCAAGTACAGCAGTCACAATTGAGAAGCATAAAGATAAATCATAATTGGAATTGGCAAACTTTGTTCCTGGTCAGGGAACAGCTGGCAACAGTTTCACAAATAAAGCTTTGTAGAAGTTTTCAAAAAAGGAGCACTCTTTGCTCAAAAAGGTCTTTCACAAGTGAAGGCTTTCAAAGTAATACTCAATAGATAAGAGTTTTGCGCAAACAAGGAAGATAAAGAACATGATTGAATAAATCACCATATGAATGCTTGAAACACAATAACTCAAATGCTTGCTGGAGATCGAGAGGAAGTAGGCTTTACTGACTCAACTTGGAAATGGGACAAAGGCCCCTTTATAGAGGGAAGCAGGGATTACAAGTCATAAAGAGCTTCCAAAAGATTATGGTACTTACTAGCTTTGAGCCCTCATTGCCCCTATCATAGGCATCTTGAGATGATTAAGGTTAAAGTGCACAAAGATGGAGTATATGCTTGATGAAATATAAGTTGGCAATCTCATGTCCCTTGAATATGAGGGTCACTCCTCATGCTACTCAACTTTGGTTACTCGTAAGTTCTTGTCATTGTAAGTACATCTGTATCATAGAGAACCGCCAACGGGTTACCCCTTGCACATGGTATAGGAGCTATCCCATAACCAAAATGACAAGGCAAGCAGACAATGAGCATCTCGGCGATCTTTTTATTTACTATGTGCGTAGCTTTTTATTGAGGATGCTTCATAGATAGCTCACTATGGTGATGCTGCAAGTTTCCACCATAATTAGGCATGGCTTAGGCTAGCGGCCCAGACGTTTCTCTAACACAAAATACAACCTCCATGGACTTACAAGTTCCCTCTTTATTTCACACTGTTGACATCCATAGACAAAAGAGCATCATATCAACTGAGTACAAAGTACAGGTGCAATGTCGAAAGTGTTCCCCGTGATAGCACGGTTCTTCTAATTCCAACGTATAGGTGCAACCATATACAACTTCGATGGCACAATGGTTCAAGTCTATTAATAAGGTGTGCCATCAAGTTCGTGAGATCTTTGTTAATTAGTTTTCACATAACAAAATACTTTTTAATTCGAAAGATAGATGAAGGTTGAGAATTTGCTTGGAATAGCAAAAATGCTACTAGGTAGATATAGTGGACACAAATGGCATAGGTTTGGTTCAAAGGATTTGGAAACATGAGAAGTATACCTTCTCAAAACAGGTTTTTGGCTAGCAAGGCTGGGTAGCAAGAAAGAGAGTTGAAAGAAACAAGCAAACATACAAGTAATAAATCCAAACATGTAATCTTCCTTGAAGACACAAAAGATCTTAAATAAAGAATACTGAACTCATGAGCCAACAAGAAAAAAAAACAAATGATACAAAATACCTGTAAGCTCTTTCTCTTTTCTTTCAAACATCAAAAAGTATTGCTACTGACCAAAACTTGGTTTGCCAAAACCAATTTAGATCCACTTGATGATCCCAAAGTGATGCCAATGCTGATCAACAAGATCCATCATATAATAGAGATTGCAAACTAAAATAAGAAGTGCAAAAAGTAAAAGATGAGACTTCTCATTAATATTCTAATAAAGTCACTCACACCAAGGGATAAAAAGATAATCAACTAAAGGAGAGATACTTCCACATGCAAACCAAACTATAAGATAACTTCTCTACCAAAGATATGAATCCACTAAAAGGTAAAAGGTAAAAGATAAAAGATAATGGTGGTGATACCGCGGCACTCCCCCAAGCTTGGAACAAGCCAAAGGGATGCCAAACCTTATGACGAATTACTCCTTCGGTGGCAGTGGTGTTTTCTTGATAATCTCTTCAATAAGTTTCTTCAAATCCTCAAATCGAAGGTCAGAGTATGAATCAACTCCGAATTATGCTCAATGCAGCTCATAATCAATTCGGACCGAGGATCCCAGTCCTTATTATTCTTCCTCCACTCTTCCTTCTTAGAGTGTTATTTTCCCGTATGGTTAGAACGAGTGGTACAAGAAGGAAGTGTCCGCGGAGCGAGAATTTGACGCGGAGGTTTCCCTCCTGTAGACATCTGTGCTGTCCTCTTAAGCTTGGTGAGTTTTGCTACCAATCCAATGCTGGCGACGGTAGCGCGAGTGTCCGGTTGCTTGTCCTCCTCCATGTCACCTTCATACCCTACCGAAATCTCCTCCTCCTTGGGGACTTGAGGTTCTTCTTCATCGGGCTTCTTGCCTTTATCGTTGGCGGAGACCAAGGTGCTCTAAACTTTGAGAACATTTCCTAACAGAAACAGATCAAATCGAAAACACGACGAGAACACGATGCATGAACCTCGGGGGATCCGGGGAGTTATATATTACGAAGTTTCAAGGAATAAGGAAGGTACTGACACCGAAACGAGGCGGAGACGGAGTTCGAGGGTGGCACACCCCCCTCAGGCGTGGCCAGGCTGGGCCCGCGCCTAGGGTGGGTATGTCCACCCCGGACTCCGTTTCCTCTTCAGTTCCGTCTCGTAACTTCCCTTATGTATTAAAAACATCATAAATATAAAAAGATTGGATTTTCATGAACCTTCTGTTTTCACCACTTTTACCTATTCAAAGACGAATTCTGCAGACTCCTTTTCTCCTTCTCCTAAAAATTTCCCTCATACAAAACCCTTGCACAAACTCAATGGAAACATTAGTGTAAGCAAAAACAATAACCTTCGGGTACACACTTCAACTGAAAACCCATCAACACAAAAGCTTCTTTAAGAGGCAAATGCAAAATGACGGCAGAAATCTGTCAAAACAGACCAGCAGGTAAAGATTGATTTTTTCGAAACCTTCTGTTTCTCAAAACAAAAAGTGCAGAACTGATGAAAGTTGGGAAAAAACTTGGAGAACAAGCTCAGAAAAATTCAGCTCCATCCGACGTAGTTAGCTTCCTCACGATTTTTTACAATACAGCACAAAAATCTGTCCCAGGACAGCCACTTTTCACAACTCCTCTACTTCACAAAAGTAGTTGGACTTGACACAAAAACCAAAACAAAAAGGATAAGGAGTGGTTATTACTGAAGTAATAACTTCCAAGACTCAACCAAACTCTTGGGTTATCTCCCAACAAGTACTTTTCTTTAATGCCTTTAAATTAGGCTTGAAACTTCCAAAGATGCTCACAAAGGAGATAAATATTTGAAGTGAAAGAGATCATCAAGAAGCAAATAACCAACACATTTGAGTCTAAACCACTTCCTATGCATGGGGGTATCATGAGAAAACAAATTTTTGAAACAAAAATCCACTAGCATAGGAAGACAAAACAGATGCAACTTCAAAGCTTTCAACATAAAATGGGGAAACTTCACATTATTGAGATGCATAAAACCGTGTTTCCCTCTCTCATTATAACTCTCAGTAGCACTTTGAATAAAGTTTACAATAAACTGTCACAGGAAATAGCTTCATCATCAGAATAAGCATACTTACAGTCACCAAAGAGAGGTCCAAGGTCATAAACTGGGTCATTAGAAGCAAGTTGTTCCATCTTGAAATCTTTATTAGGCAAGCTATTTTCACAGGGAGCTTTAGCAAATTTGGAAAAGTTAAACTCATAAGAATCTCCATCAAACTTAGTTAAAACTTTTTCCTTCATACAACCAATAATAGCTCCACAAGTGTTTAAGAAAGGTCTACCAAAAATGATAGGACAAGTTTTGCTAGCTACTGAATTAAGCACTAGAAAATCAGCAGGATACTTAATCTTACCACAGAGAACCTTCACATCTCTTACAATGCCAATGGGGAAATGGTTTCCTTATTAGCAAGGTGAATAACCAGATTAATGTACTCAAGCTCACAAGGACAAATTTCATGCATAATTTCCCTGTAAGCTCATAAGGAATAGCACTAGAACTAGCACCAATATCACATAAAACATAGTAGCAATGATCACCAATTTTAACAGAAAGCACAGGAACACTAGCTTTTCTAGCCTTACTAGGATGAGAGATAATATTAGAAGCGTCTTCATAGAAGACAATGTGCTCATCCTCCATATTTCTAGTGAAACTGTCTTTCACAATAGCTACCACAGGTTCAACATTCAATTGCTTATCAGGCTCCACAATTTCCTTTGTACCTTTGTTATCTGCACTAATAATCATAGAATACTCCTTTACCTTAGCTGGGAAAGGTAATTTCTCAACATGAGGTTTATGCACAATATGATTAGTAGTACAAACTTGAGTACTTCTAACTGGAACATGCCTAACAACATCTTTATAAGGAGCATGGTACTTATTCTACTTCTTCTTGGGAATTTCTATGTAAGAGGCAAATGCCTTAAAACAGTTGGCAATACATTGGGAATCAAGACCAAACTCATTGCTAATATCACGGAAGTCATCAGTTCCCATGAAAGATTTAATGCATTCATAATCATAGTTTATACCTGACTTTCTTACTTTGTCATTCTCCCAAGCTTCAGTGTTATCTTGAATACGGTCTAGGAGATCCCATTTAGCTTCTTCCTTCATATGTGTGAATGATCCAGCACAAGAAGCATCTAGTAAATCTTTATCATGAAGAGAAAGCCTAGCATAAAAGTTATTGAGAATAATATTGTTAAGGAGTTCATGAATAGGACATTTAAGAATTAGTAACTTCAATCTCCCCCAAGCTTGAGATGTACTCTCTCCATCAAGAGGCCAAAATTTATATATAAGATTTCTATCCTTATGAATCTCATTGGGAGGATAAAATTTATAGTAAAAGAGAGATGCCATCTCCTCCCATTCCATGGATTGTCCATTCTTCAGCAACTTAGACCATTCTTCAGCTCTCCCTTTCAAGGATATGGAGAGTAACTTCTTCTTCACCTGTTCAGCTGTGATACCTGCACACTTAAACAACCCGCATAATTCATGGATAAAAAGCAAGTGATCACCAGGATGGACAGTTCCATGCCCGAAATAATAATTATCCATAACATGATTAACAATACTTGTAGGTATCTTACAAGGATCTATCTCAACCGGTGGTGGTTCATATACTACCCTAGCAGTGGTAGTAGTTTTCCCAAACCGAAAACCAAGTGGGTTATCCATATTGGAAACAAAGTAACAAGCAGTAAAAAGAAATACTCATAGTAGAAGTATCCTTTACCAGTTCCACTCTTAAATAGCGCTTCACTCCCCGGCAACGGCACCAGAAAATAGCCTTGATGACCCACAAGTATAGGGGGTGTATCGTAGTACTTTCGATAAATAGGAGTGTCGATCCCAACGAGGAGCAGAAGGTGCTGAACAGTGGTATGGAGCAGGAACTCTCTGTAATACTTAGCAAACGGATTTTTAGTGGTTTTCTGATAAGGCAACAAAACAAGGAGCAAGTAATAAAGACAACAAGAAAACATAGCAAGTGGCCCAATCTTTTCTTAGCAAAGGACAAGCCAGTGGAAATACTTATAAAGACCAAACGTTCTCGAGGACACATGGGAATTATGTCAAGTGCTTTCTCTTCATATAGCTGAGTAGTCTTCTCTGGTGTTGTAAGTGTTGTGTGGGTGAAACTGTGCTAACATACCGACCTTACTTGGACTAATACATACTTATGATTAAACCCCCTGCAAACATCCATAACTACAGGAAAGTAATTCAGATATAAATCTAACCACAGCCTTAAACTCTCAGATCCTACGCTCCCTTGTGCAAAGGTGTCCTAACGGGGGTTTAGGTTTCTGTCACTCCGGCAACCCCACAATTAGTAGCCAAATACACAATGCATTCCCCCTAGGCCCATAAATGGTGAAGTATCATGTAGTCGAGGTTCACATGACACCACTAGAAGAATAGCACCACAACTTAAATACTAAACCATTGAATAATAACTCAGCACAAATCCACTCATAACAACATGACTTCTCCCATGTCCTCAAGAACTAAACGAACTACTCACAAGACATCATATGGATCAAGATCAAAGATGATATGATAATGGATAACAATCTGACATAAACAATAATCCAATGGTTCCACTCACAAGCATCAACTAAAATAGTAATCAACACCAGGAAAGTTTCCCCTAAGAACTAAAGCAATCACTACAAGGAATCTGCTGATACATGACCCTCCATTTTCGTCACAGAATCGTCATTGTCTACAATATATGACGATCTTATGACGAAAAATATATCGTCAAAAACTGAGCGTCAGTAATTGCATACAACGATGTTTTTGGCGAAATCGTCATAACCGACTATGACGATATTGGATTGTCATACCAGTTATGACGATCCAATATCGTCACGGGCCATCTAGCCAGGCCAAGTCAGATCCTACGTGGTCAATCCGACGTGGCAAAACTATGACGAAATCAAATCGTCGTAGAATGAAATCGGTCCGGTCCATTTCGGTGGTCCATATGGGCCAAGCCCAGTAGTTTGGCCTGTTTATGTTTTTTCCCTATCAATTTTAATAGGTTACATGGGACAAACCCAACAATTTGGTCCTTTTATTTACTGGGCCTCAGCCTTTCAGTTATTTTATATTTACGACCTAATAACATCAATTTATTTTATAACTACGGGCAGTGGGTCCCAATTGTCAGATTCTTATGATGGTGGTTCAGATCATTCTAGATGGTGGGCTCATTCTTTTCACAAAATATAAAGTAAAATGAAATACAGAAATCAACAAGCAGAGAAAACACATTCATTAAAATATTCAAACAACAGCCTGAATAAATTCATACAATATTCTAGTGGGAACACACATGACACATGAAATTCCAGGCTCAAATGCACATCACAATATGTTGAACCACCGTTACAATGGAATCTATATACAGAACTCTCAGCAAGTTTAAAAACTAGCTACTCTTTTGGAACTTCTTTACGCTTCCACTTCTTCAACATGTAGCTCTTGTAAATAGTATATCTGCAGCTAATTATGATCAGGAAATGCAGTTAAGTATGATCCATGCATGAATTACTAGACTAATGTTCAAGTGAGTATGCATGAATTACTAGTAGACTTCAAAACAAGAGGTTTGTACAACTCAGTTGCGCAACTCGATGTGCAGCACCTCGACTCCCAACTCTCACGCACTCACTAGAGACCACCGCACCTGACAGCAAGATGAAAAAAAGTCACTAGGTATCATCTACAACAAGCAGCACAAAGGGCACTAGAGAAATAGGAAGATGGAGAACACAGATGCACCAGCCGATGAAGATGCATGTACCTGGATGCCCTCCAGTCAAGCCGGAACAGCATCACCAATAGACGTGTCCGGCGCTGCCGCTGCTACTCCATGTGGATGCCGAGATTGAAGACGCCGGATCCGTGTAGGACTCCACCATGTAGGAACAGTTGTACTCGGCAGTGTTTACATGAAAGTGTAAAGTGCAGACAATTATTTCCAATATAAAGCTATATATATTGATGTAAAGTGTTGAAATAGAACTTTTTAGCTTTCCTGAAATTAAGCAGAGGAAAAATAATGAAATTACCCCATGAGAATGCATGTTTCAAGAAATGTAAAAAACAGAATAAAGATTTCTAGCAAGTGAGTAACAAATATGCATGGAGGCATTGGTACTTTGATAGTATGTTGGGTATACAATGAATTATATTATATCATTGCATAAGACAGTGTAGCTATAGAGATCCAAGTATGTTTGACAAAAGGTAAACATACCATCCAAGAAACAATGTG
This sequence comes from Avena atlantica, assembly GCA_910589765.1. NCBI lineage: Eukaryota > Viridiplantae > Streptophyta > Magnoliopsida > Poales > Poaceae > Avena > Avena atlantica. Next base: position 276,183,715 of record OU342734.1, on the reverse strand, counting down.
CATATAAAACTAATGCCATGAACCTCCAGCAGCATGAAAAAAAATTACCAATGATTCTCCCACAGAAATTGCATAGATTTTAAACCTAAGCTCAACATCCTCTATCCAAGTATGTTTGACAAAAGGTAAACATACCATCCAAGAAACAGTGTGCATATCAAACTAATGCCATGAACATCCAGCAGCATGAAAGAAACTTACCAATGATTCTCCCACAGAAATTGCATAGATTTTAAACCTGATCTTAACAGCCTCTAGCATAAATTCTGAAGCAATTAGGTTGGCTTTTCTATATTTTTTACATGTTACAAACACACATGATGCTCGACAGATGCAACAGATAGATTGCATAGAGGAGATGGATATCAGATCTTACTAGAGGGTTATCGCAACCGAGGCTGAACTATCATGGGATACTTGTGGTGCGCCGCCACCACACGAGAAGCCATGGGGCCGAGCAACAGGACAGCCGCCCAGGGTACAGAAGCCATCGTCGGTGGCACTCGTCCGGTCACTACACACAAGTTAAAAGAGGGTCATCTCAATGTATAAGAATGTATAATAGGAGTTAAACGTGTAAGCTACACACAACCATAAACAAGCAAAATACAGTGATATAATATAGTTCTATCCTCTACTGCCTGGAATAAAAACTAAATTAATATGCACGATCTCAACCTCTACTACCCTAGCTCCATGAAACTTCAGGCACATCAGCAATAACCTCTCAAACATGTACAGAAAAAAACAGGACAACCGATAATCTCAAATAATAAGTCTTAAGAGAAGGGGCACCACATGATGTTGTGGAAACCAACATTCACAGTATATTTCCAGTCATCCCAGAGTATAAGCTTCCTTTTGGTTACGGAAGCAAAACATTAAAAGCTGTATCATCCAGGAGAATAATTTTACTGGTGACTACATCCAAATATGGTGAAATCATTAATCCTAAATCTAGATACGGACGGTCTATCATGCTCTAACATTCCTGCCCTGCTGTAGAGATGGAGAACACTTTCTTGGATCTGAAGCGTGTCGAGATTCATCTCCAGCCCCAGGATTCCCTGCATAATATAAATTGCAGACCTCTGTATCAACAATAGTGAGATTCACATCATAACAAGAAAAGTAACTTGGTATAAACAAGGAAAATTCTGTGGTTCTTTGTTGTTCATAAGCATTGTTGTTGCATGAAGAAGAAAAGCATATTCCATCACTCACTTCTATCTTCAGATTAGCTAACAAACCAATTGCAAGAAAGTGTGTGCTTGAAAGATCACATGCTAATAGATCATCAATTAGCTAACAAACCATTTACTTGAGTTCTGAATCATATATGATTTATCTAACAATATTGATCTAACCAAAGACTAATTTAGATGCACAACACAATTGTGTACATGATCAAAGTGTGTCCTAAAAGACAATTAGAATAGATAAAATAATCATAACAATTGTGTAGCTGCCAGGCATAAATTGACAACCATATGAGTCTGTTTTTGCAATTACAGATCCACAAATAGTAATAACAGGAACAGGATTGCTTGTATCCCTTTCTAACTATTCATCATCGATACCCGATTCCAAAACATTCAGCAAGAACTAATCTAACAACCTAGAGCATCACCATACTAGTAAAACAGACGACCAACACGATGATGGTTACCTTTGATTGAGGGAGATGGAGGAGCCGACCAACGCGGCGACGAGGTGTAGCTTGTGGATGGGGATCCAGGGGCTGTCGACGGCGGCCAGACTGCATGAGGCATGCGCGGAGGTGCAGAAGGCTGGAGGAGGTTGGCGGCGCCAGATCCATGCGGGGCTCCAACTCCCGCCCGTCAGGTCCATGCTCTAGTGGAGGCTTCACGCTCGCATCTATAGAGGGGCACAACCTAGAGGCATAGTGAAGGCGGTTCCGCGGATGGTGATGTGGCCCTGGTTGGGGAAGTGCGCTGCCCGTCGATTCTCAGCACGACGGATGGGTCGAGCTCGAGGTTGACCATGGGCGTGGCCTTTCTTCGCGATGCTTGATCTAGTCGGGGAAGCGCAGGTCCTAGAGGCTGATAGATGATTGAACCACGACGGAGTTAGGTGGCGCTCGCCCTCCTCCATAACGATGGTGCCATCTTCCCACTGCTCCTCCATAACAATGGTGTCATCTTCCCGCTACTCCTCCTCTCCATGAGGGCAGCAAACTAGGGTTCACCAAAGCTGCACCGGTGGGAGGTGAAGCTGGGAGAGGGTGGATCGGCTAGAGAGTAGAATCGGCGGCTAGAGAGGAGGGGAAGGAAGGGAGGCGTGAGGGGAGGCGGTCTAGAGTTGGTGGGGTTAGGGTTTGTGAGGCTATGGGCGTGGCGGGGAGTGGGTTGTGCTTCTTCGGGTGAGCCACATGACGTTGGATTGCAACGAACGGTCTAGATCAGGCCGATAAGGCTGATCCGTGAGAGGCTGTCTCGTGTGTTTTGATTGGTTCGTTCACAAAACACCTTAATTTTTGTTTTTGGATAAGAAAAATGATTTTTTGTGCAAGGGAAATGAAATTTTTTTGCGATAACATTGTTTTTATTCTAAGATGCACTTGTGAGAATAATATTCTCATGTATCAAACTTGGTAAATTGATTTTGTCTCGAAAAACCCTTCTCAGAAACGACCTATCATGTCTGAGGTTTCATGGCTTTCGGGTCAAATGGCCAATGTTATGTCTAGAATCAGGGCATAGTTTGTGATACTGTGCTTGTATTGTGCACGTGTGTGCATCTTGGGATGGCGAACAATGTTGCAGGAGGAAGTTTTCCTTTTTGACGCACGGAAAACCCATTTTCCATTTTTCGAGCGCAAAAATCGGGGCGTTTTGAGAAGCAAGCACCAAATGACAGTTTTAGAATGGTACCACCACATTTTGTAAAAATATTAGACCACCTTACATGTACAATGTCCCAACCGGGGTATCTCAAACCTTTCCATCCACCCCTGGCAAAAAAGACAAATTCCTGCCGAATCGGTAGGAAGTGGGTCCGGTTTGAACTACAGGTACATGATATGATGCTCATGATTTTTGGCAAAAATCATTTTTAGACTCACAATATGATGTTTCATCAAATATCCAATGCAAGTTTAGTGAGGATCATCCCCTAGATAAGAACCTTCACGCCCGCTATTTTGACCATTGTTTGAAACGGGCATTAATATTGCAAAAACGGTCCGAACTATGTGAAACCTTCGCGTGTCATCATGTTTTGTGACATAGTTCCAAGAAAAAATATCAAACTTCGTAAATTAATTCGTCTCGAAAAAACCTTCTCAGAAACGACCTATCATGTCTGAGGTTTCATGGCTTTCGGGTCAAATGGCCAATGTTATGGCTAGAATCAGGGCATAGTTTGGGATACTGTGCCTGTATTGTGCACGTGTGTATATATTGGGATGGTGACCAATGTTGCAGGAGGAAGTTTTCCTTTTCGACGCACAGAAAACCCATTTTCCATTTTCCGAGCGTAAAAACCGGGGCGTTTTGTGAAGCAACCACCAAATGACAGTTTTAGAATGGTACCACCACATTTTGTAAAAATAGTAGACCACCTTACATGGACAATGTCCCAACCGGGGTATCTCAAACCTTTCCATCCACCCCTGGCAAAAAAGACAAATTCCTGCCGAGTCGGTAGGAAGTGGGTCCGGTTTGAACTACAGGTACATGATATGATGCTCATAATTTTTGGCAAAAATCATTTTTAGACTCACAATATGATGTTTCATCAGAGATCCAATGCAATTTTAGCGAGGATCATCCCCTAGATAAGAACCTTCACGCCCGCCGTTTTGACCATTGTTTGAAACAGGCATTAAAATTTTAAAAACGGTCTGAACTATGTGAAACCTTCGCGTGGCGTCATTTTTTTTGACATAGTTCCAAGGAAAAATATCAAACTTGGTAAATTGATTGTGTCTCGAAAAAACCTTCTCAGAAACGACCTATCATGTCTAAGGTTTCATGGCTTTCGGGTCAAATGGCCAATGTTATGGCTAGAATCAGGGCATAGTTTGTGATACTCTGCCCGTATTGTGCACATGTGTGCATCTTGGGATGGCGAACAATGTTGCAGGAGGAAGTTTTCCTTTTCGACACACAGAAAACCCATTTTCCATTTTCCGAGCACAAAAACCGGGGCGTTTTATGAAGCAACTACGAAATGATAGTTTTAGAACGGTACCACCATATTTTGTAAAAATAGTAGACCACCTTACATGGACAATGTCCCAACCGAGATATCTCAAACCTTTCCATCCACCCCTGCCAAAAAAGACAAATTCCTGCCGAATCGGTAGGAAGTGAGTCCGGTTTGAACTACAGGTACATGATATGATGCTCATGATTTTTGGAAAAATCATTTTAGACTCACAATATGATGTTTCATCAGAGATCCAATGCAAGTTTAGCGAGGATCATCCCCTAGATAAGAACCTTCATGCCCGCTGTTTTGACCATTTTTTGAAACGGGCATTAAAATTTCAAAAACGGTCTGAAGTATGTGAAACCTTCGCGTGGCATCATGTTTTGTGACATAGTTCCAAGGAAAAAAATCAAACTTGGTAAATTGATTGTGTCTCGAAAAAACCTTCTCAAAAACGACATATCATGTCTGAGGTTTCATGGGGTCGAATGGCCAATGTTATGGCTAGAATCAGGGCATAGTTTGTGATACTGTGCATGTATTGTGCACGTGTGTGCATCTTGGGATGGTGAACAATGTTGCAGGAGGAAGTTTTCCTTTTCGACGCATGGAAACCCATTTTCTATTTTCTGTGCGGAAAAAATGGGGCGTTTTGTGAAGCAACCACCAAATAACAATTTTAGAATGGTACCACCACATTTTTTAAAAATAGTAGACCACCCTACATGGACAATGTACCAACCGAGGTATCTCAAACCTTTCCATCCACCCCTTGTGAAAAAGACAAATTCCTGCCGAATCGGTAGGAAGTGGGTCCGGTTTGAACTACCGGTACATGATATGATGATCATGATTTTTGGCAAAAATCATGTTTCATCAGAGATCATTTTTAGGTTCATAATATGTTGTTTATCATAGATTCACTAGGTATTTAACAAGACCCAACCCCCAAATTTTTAATTCAAATCCACAATTTCACAATCATATTTTGAATTATGATATTGTCCCTACTATTTAATAATGTGGGATTAGTAAATGAACTATTTTCAAATAATCAAAAATTTATAATTAACAACCTAATATGACCTAGTGAATTTTATAAAAATTTAGAGACAAAAATAAATTGTTTTGGACATCTTATGAAAAAGATACAAAAGAATTATGAAAAAATGGAAACAAAAAAACTATCGTAACCGGACCAGCCAAGATGGCCCGGACCTAACTTACCTCATGCCAAGGCCCAGGATGGCCCAAGGGAACACTGCAAGGCGCCTCCCTTTCGAGGGAAATAGTCCACCGAGGCCGAGTCCAATAGCAGATTTATAATTATATAGGCTTAAGATGGTTACCACAACACGAAGCGTCTGGTGGTGGAGTGGTTTGGTTCGCTAGAATGGAGGTGCTGGTGGCGGGTTCGATCCCTCGCGAGCATCCTTTTTTGCAATAATCTCGGTAAGTCAAGTTTCTACTTAGCGGTCCCACATAAAATGGACACGTAGACTCGTTACATAGTCAAAAATTAACACATAAAAATGACACATAGGCGTAAATGATGAGGTGGCAGACCAGTCATTTAAACCTATTTTATTTTAGACAATATGACGATTTAATTTGGTCATATTCCGCCATACATAAGGTCCTAGACTGTATCAAGCATGTTATGACGATTTTGTCTATTAAAATTACGATGTTTTAACCAAAATCGTCGTAATTTAATAAGGTTTTGGCCCACTCAAATACCTTACGACCATCTTGTGTGAAATCATCATAGATCTATCCCCCGTCACTATGAGAAGGTCACAAGTCAACACATTTCTTGTAGTGAATATCCAACACAATTGTTACAGCGGGACGGACTGATGATGATGGTACTGGTGGAGATGATGGTGTGGATGATGATGATGATGATGATCCCAATGAAGCCTAGCTTTATGATGGTGTTGGTGGCGATGGTATCCCATCTCCAGAAAGGAATTCCCCTGGTAGAAATCTGTCTGTCGGAGAGATCTTTCTCTCTCGGTGTTTTCCGCCCCCCAGAGGCAGTGGAAATCTATCTATGGTCGCCCCCCTGGCCTTAGGGTTTCGTAGGGAAGATATAGGCGAAGGGGCAGAGTCGGGAGCTAGGCAGGTGGGGCACACCTGCCCTAGGCGCGACCCAGGGTGGGCCCGCACCTAGGGGGTGTGGGCCCCCTACGGCCCCTTTTCGCTCCTCCTTCTGGCTTCCTCATTCTTCTGGAAAATAATATTTTCCCATATTTTTTTGGTATTTTTCTGATATTTGCAAAATTGCACCAAAACTCCTTATTTTCCATCAGAATCCATACTCCGGCAGTCCATCCTCCAAGAATCATCCAACATGCAAAAACAGATGAAAAGACATAAGTAATACCTCATAATAAGACATATATGAATGAATAGAGGTAAATTATGATATAGAAAGGTGATGCAAATTGGGCGTATCAGGTTGCTGTAACAAAGGATTAACTATATGGTGTGAAAGGTAATAGTGGTTTGCAACAAGTAAACAGTAATAATGGAAAATGTATCAATGGTAAAGATTGGACCGGGGTCCATAGTTCACTAGAGGTGTTCTCCTTAAGATAAACAAACATGGCATGCTGGGTGAACAAATTACAGCAGGGCAATTGACAGGACCGAGCAAGGCATAACAATGCAATACTAGACATTCATGATCCTATGAGATTCGATTAGGCAATACAACAAGATACATAGACCGCCATCCAACTGCATCTATGACTAGAAATCCACCTTCAGGTTATCATCCGAACCCCCTCCGGTATTAAGTTACAAGCAATAGATAACTGATTTAAGCAAAGTGTGTAAGGTAAACAATCCACTTGTTCCATGAACAAGTGACCATTGTTTTCTCCCTAGTGGAAACATCACATCTACAACCTTAGAGATTTCTGTCACTTCCCTTAGATTAAATAGAGGCATGAACCCACTATCTAGCATAAATACCCCTCTTGGAGTCACTAGCATCTACTTGGCCAAGATAGCTACTAGAAACGGAGATCATGCAAGATCACAAACAACATAGACATGATATAATCAATAAGACAAAACCATTAATCAATCTGACATAGTAATCTCAATATCCATCGGATCCCCGCAAACACAACATGCATGATTACAAATAGATGATCTTGATCATGAACGGAGCTCACAAGAATTAAACATGTTAGCACAAAGGAGGAGATACAACCATCTAGCTACTACATGGACCCATAGTCCAAGGTGGAACTACTCATGCTTCATACCGGAGGCTGGCATCATGAAGAAGAAGGCCTCCAGGATGATCTCCCCTCTAGCAGGGTGCCGGGAAGAGCTTCAGATCCCCCCGATCTAGGGACGATGGTGGCGGCGGCTACAGACGGTTTCATGGAATATTGATCGGGTACTTAGGGTTTTGGCATCGGGGGTCTTTATAGGCGAAGAGGCAAGGCAGGGGCGGCCAAGGTGGTCACACCCCCTAGGCGCGGCTAACCCTAGCCCGCGCCGCCAGGGGGTGTGGCCCCCTGGTGCCTCCCATTTGTCTCGTACTCTGGCTCTGTGTTCCCCACAGTAAAATATTGACTTTGGCTTTTGTCCCGTCCAATTCCGAGAATATTGATTTTCTACCTTTTTGGAACCAAAAACAGAAGAAAATAGGCAACTGGCACCGTGGCATCTTGTTAATAGGTTAGTACTAGAAAACATATAAAAACACCTCAAAGTGTAGACAAAGCAAAGCAAAGTAGATACTAAACAAACATGAAACATCAATAATTATAGATACGTTTCCAACGTATCATAGGGTGACACACTTAAGGGATAACAACACCATTTGGAGCAAATAAGATGCCAGAGAAAGAAAAAGAAAGCGCGGGAAATTATTTCACTAGACACCCAAATTGTTTTGGTTGAAATTGCTGAAACTGGTTCTGCATGTGAAATTGAAATGTTGTAAGGGTTTTATTTGAATGTTTGTTAATTAAAGTAATTAACAAAATTCTGAATAAAAAATAAAAGAGTTTTATTTAAAGAGAGATTGCATTAAATTTGGTGGAAATTTAATGGGATTTGAGTGGGATTTTGAGTGGAGGAAATGGAGGGGCATTTGTGTGAGTGGGAGCTCCACCCACATGAATGGAGGAAGAGGTGGGGGAACCACCTTGGCCGCCGGACATGGCTAGTGGGCTGCCCCCCTCCTCCTATAAAAGGAGCCCCTCCTCTCACTTCTCACTCACACCTCCTCGTGAAGGATCTCTCTCCCCCTTTAGAATTTCCCCATGGTCTCGGATCAGCGAGATACATGTTCTTGGTGGCTTTTCCTGGAAGGATTTGCTGCTTCCACTACTTCGCTGGAGCGAGGGCGCGGAGGTTGTCGTGGTACCCGAACATGTGTGCGATCACGGATGCACAACTGCTTTGTGGTGCTGGACTTGATGGTGCTAGACCTGCTGGACCGGATGGACTTCTTCTCGATCATGAGATCTGCAAGCGTTCGACTACATCATCCACAAGTACAACCTCGTTAACACTTTTCGGTCTTCGAGGGTATGTATTCTATGGATGTATATCCACCCGTTTCTTATATCTATTAGATAGATCTTGGTACTTAGTTGTCCCCTTCATAGGAAATTTTTGTTTTCTATGTTGCGAACCCTTTAGTAACAAAAGGGCACTTGAACTCAATAAGGATAAAACATTCTCAGGGATATAGGATACAACGCTAGCATATGGTAATTAATCATAATTAGGATAATATATTTCTTTCTTCATGATATGTGTGGAGAGAGCTTTATAATAAGATGTTCACTACAAGGTTCGTGAGGAGTCGCTTCTTGAATCAGGTAATGATGTCATCTATAAATAACTATTGCGATGCCTGAGAGCAGGCACTCATACATACCACCATAATTAAGGGTTTCCCCAAGGATTGTTGGAGATATGCCCAAGAGGCAATAATAAAATGGTTATTGTCATATCCTAGGTCACTTGGCTGGGCAATGGGAAGATAAATAATCAAACTATAGTTTGAATAGTCAAACTCCAATTTGAAAAGTCAAGTCCCAACATTGAAAGTCAAACCAAGTGGAGGGAGAGGAGGAAACCTAGAGGAAGATTTCCCCTCCCTCCCTTACCGCCGGCCATACAAGGGGAGTTGGGGGATGACTCCTCCTCCCCTAGCTGCCCCTCCCACCTATAAAGGAGGGGGTGGGGTGCCTCCTTGGCATTCATCCCAAAGTCCTAGGTCGCCGCGCTCTCCCAAGTAGATGGCACCCTAAACCCTAGCTCCTCTAAATCACCACCGGGGTCTAGTCTAAACCCTAGCCACCGGCTTCCCTCCTCCCCTCGGCGTCTAAACCCTAGCCACTAAGGTCCTCTCTAATCCACCATACCCTCTCCGGCTTAGGAGAAGACCTGCGGGATCTACTTCTCCACCTCCACCACCGCACTGTCATGATGTTGGAATCGCGAGGAGATATCTACAACCTCTGCTTCCTGCTGGAACAAGGGAGAGGAAGGTCTTTTTCGAGTACCGTACGTGTGACCGACTGCGGAAGCACTTCCGGAACATGGCGCCAGAAGGATCGTCTACACGATCTTGAGATCAGTAAGTGATCGACTACATCAACCACGAGAATCCGATCTCGTTAAACACTTTGGATCTATGAGGGTTAGTACTCTACAAACTCGTTTCACCGATCTCATAGATTAGATCTTGGCATGTGTGTGTTCATGCGATAGAATTTTTTGTTTTCCATGCTACGAACCCCAACAGTGGTATCATAGTCGTGTCTATGCATAGATTTGTTGCATGAGTAGAACACAATGGTTTTATGGGCGTTGATGCTCTTGTTGTTATTTGCTTTTTGGGTACTTTGCATCTTGCGGGATGGTGGGATGAAGCGGCCAGGGCTAACCTTACATGTCATCGTTTATGAGACTTGCTCCACGCTCAACATGCAACTTGCATTGCACAAGTGGCTTTGCGGGTGTCTGTCTCTCCCACCATAGTGAAGATTCAATTTACAACGGGCACTTGACAATACTTGTATCAATGTTGTGGTTCATGTTCATAAGTTAGAATGGTTCTTATGCGAAAGCTCCAGCCACGTAAAACATGCAAAGAAAGATTAGAGGCGTCTAACTTGTTTTTGCAAGGCTTGTGTTGTGATGTGATATGGCCATGATTGTTATTATATATGATGTATGCACAGGATCCTTATGGTTGTCTTTAATTTCATTAAGACCTGTGTGTCTATTCATCAAGTAGTTGTAATAGTTGATATTGGTGGAGGACAACCATGAAGCGGCGCCATTGACCTTGACGCCACGCTGGTGATGATGGATATCATGTTTGTGCTTGGAGATGGAGATCGAAGGCACAAGAAGAAAGGTCATATCATATCACATATTATGAATTGCATGTGATGTTAATCATTTTATGCATCTTGTATTGCTTAGATCACGACGGTAGCATTATAAGATGATCCCTCTCTCTAAATATCAAGTAATAAAGTGTGTGTCCTTAGTAGGCACCGTTGCTAAGACTCGTCGTTTCGAAGCACCACGTGATGATTGGGTGTGATAGATTCTACGTGTGCATACAACGGGTGTAAGCCAGATTTGCACATGTGGATACTAAGGTTAACCTTGAAGATACTAGCATGTGCAGGCATGGTCTCAGAACACAGAATACCGAAAGGTAAAGCATGAGTCATATGGATGATATGATGAACATGTTGATTGTTCGCCTTTGAAGATACATCATCTCTCTTGATGATCGGACTTAGTGTAGTGGTTTGGTTCATGTGATTGATGACCCACAAGTATAGGGGGGTGTTTCGTAGTAATTTTGATAAATAGGAGTGTCGATCCCAACGAGGAGCAGAAGGTGTTGACTAGTGGTATGGAGCAGGAAATCTCTGTAAATACTTAGCAAAGGGATTTTTAGGGGTTTTCGATAAAGCAAGGAAATAAAGTGCAAGTAAATAAAGATAGAAAATAATTGCAACAAGTGGCTCAATCCTTTCTTAGCAAAGGACAAGCCGGTTGTATTACTTAGGAGGACCAAACATTCTCGAGGACACATGGGAATACTGTCAAGTGCTTTCGTTTCATATAGTTGACTAATCTTCTTTGGTTTGGTAAGTGTTGTGTGGGTGACCTGTGCTAATGTACCGACCTTACTTGTACTAATACATACTTGTGATTAAACCCCTTGAAAGCACCAGTAACTACAAGAAAGCAATTAAGATAAAAACCTAACCACAACCTTAAACTCTGAGATCATACACTCCCTTGTGCAAAGGTTTCCTAACGAAGGTTCAGGTTTCTGTCACTCCGGCAACCCCACAATTAGTAGCCAAATACTCAATGCATTCCCCTAGGCCCATAAAGGTTAAGTATCATGTAGTCAACATTCACATGACACCACTATAAGAATAGCACCACAACTTAAATATTAAACCATTGAATAATACCTCAACACAATTACACTACTAACAACATGGCTTATCCCATGTCCTCAAGAACTAAATGAACTACTCACGAGACATCATATGGATCAAGATCAAAGATGATATAATTATGGATAACAATCTGAACATAAACAATAATTAAATGGTCCCACTCACAAGCATCAACTACAATAGTAATCAACACCAGGATAGTTTCCCCTAAGAACTATGCAAGATTCAACACAATTGTTACAGCGGGATGGAGTGGCAATGACGGTGATGGTGGAGATGATGGTGTGGATGATGATGATCTCAATGAAGTCTAGCTTGATGAAGGTGTTGATGGCAACGATCACCCCTCTCCGGGAAGGAATTTCCCTAGAAGAAATCTGTCTACCAGAGAGCTCTTTCTCTCTCTATAGTTTTCGCCCCGCAGAGGCGGCGGAATCTTTCTGTGGTCACCCTCCTGACTTTAGGGTTTTGAGAAGAATATATAAGCGAGAGGGCGGAGAAGGGGTGGGCTAGGGTGGCCACACCCCCTATAGGCGTGACCCAGGATGGCCCGCGCCTAGGGGGTGTGGGAACCTGTGGCCCAACTCCGCCTCCCCTTCGGCATCCTTCGTCTTCTGGAAAAATATAGTTTTCTGTAATTTTTCTGGTATTTTTCTAATCTTCGCGAAATTGCATCAAAACACCGCTTTTTCCATCAGAATCCTGACTCCGGTAGTTCATCCTCCAAGAATCATCCAACATGCAAAAACAGATGAAAAGACATAAGTATCACCTCTTAATAAGGAATATATCAATGAATAGAGGAAAATTATGATATACAATGGTGATGCAAAATGGACATATCAACTCCCCCCAAACTTAGACCTCGCTTGTCCCCAAGCAAAAAATGAGCTCAGTGAACATGTCCACATGTTTATGGAGTGAAGTGTCGATAAAAAGAATACGGACAAGAAGCATCACACTTACCAATACAAAACTCATAGTAGAAAGCAACTCACCATTATATAACTTAGCTTGCAAAAAGTATGGGAGTCACAATAAAGATGCATAAAGATAAAGCATAATTGGGAATGGCAAACTTTGTTCTTGGTCAGAGAACAGTTGGCAAACAGTTTTCAAGCAAAGCTTTTGTAAAGAAGTTTATAACAGGTGTACTCTTTGCTCAAACATAAAAGGCTTTTCACAATGATGGATTTCAAAGTAATACTCATTTAGATAAGAGTCTTGTGCAAAAAAGGAAGATAAAGAACATGATTGAATAAATCATCATATGAATTCTTGAAACACAACAACTCAAATACTTGCTGGAGATAGAGAGGAATAGGTTTACTGACTCATCTTAGAAGTAGAAGAAAGGCCCTTCATAGAGGGAAGCAGGGATTTCAAGTTCATAAAGAGATTTCAAAAGATTATGGTACTTACTAGCTTTGAGATCTTATTGCCCCTATCATAAGCATCTTGAGTTGATTAAGGTTGAAGTGAACAAAGATGGAGTATATGCTTGACGAAATATAAGTTGTCAATCTCATGTCCCTTGAGTATGAGGGCCGCTCCACATGCTACTCAACTTTAGTTACCGGTAAGTTCTTGTCATAGTAACTACATGTGTATCGTAGAGAACCGCCAACGGGGTACCCCTTGCACATGATACAGGAGCTATCCCATATCAAAATAACAAGGCAAGCAGACAGTGAGCATCTCAGCAATCTCTTATTTACCATGGGAAAATGGTGCTTTTTTCTCTCTTTCCTCTTTTCAATATGTTTCTCTCTTTTTTTATAAGAATAAAGCTTCATAGATTGCTCACTATGGTGATGCTGCAAGTTTCCACCATGATTAGGAAGGGCTTAGGATAGCGGCCCGGGCGTTTCTCTAACACACATACATAACTCTAGGACTTACAAGCTCCCCTTTTATTTCACATCGACGACATCCGCAAACAAAAGAGCATGATATCAACTGGGTTTACAGGTGTTGAAAGCGTTCCCCGTGACAGCACGGTTCTGCTAATCCCAACATATAGGTGCAAGCATATACAACTTTTATGATGCATGGTTCAAGTTTAATAGGGGCAAGAAAATAAGGTGTGCGATCAAGTTCGTGAGAGCTTTACTAACTAGTTTTCACATAACAAAATAATTTTTATTTTGAAAGATATATGAAGCTTGAGAATTTACTTGGAATAGCAATAATGCTAATGGGTAGATATGGTGGACACAAATGGCATAGGTTTTGGTTTAAAGGATTGGATGCATGAGGAGTGTTCCCTCTCAGCACAGGTTTTTGTCTAGCAAGGCTGGGTAGAAAGCAAAAGAGTTGAAGGAAACAAGCAAACATACAATTGATAAAGTCAAACATGCAATCTTCCTTGAAGACACAAAAGATCTTAAATAAAGAATACTAAGCTTATGAGCCAATCAAGAAAGAAAATAAATGATACAAAATACATGTAAGCGCTTTTCTCTTTTCCTTTCAAACCTCAAAAAGTGTTGCTACTGACCAGAGCTCGGTTTGCCAAAACCAATTTAGATCTACTTGATGCTCCCAAAGTGATTCCAATACTGAAAAACAAGATCAATCATATAATAGAGATTGCAAACTAAAATAAGAAGTGCAAAAAGTAAAATATGAGACTTCTCATTAATATTCCATAAAGGCAATCACCCCCAAGGGATACATAGATAACCAACTAAAGGAGAGATACTTCCACAATGCAAACCATCTTATATGATAACTTCTCTATCCAAGATATGAATCTACTAAAAAGGTAAGAAGATAAAAGATAATGATGTGATACCGTGGCACTCCCCCAAGCTTGGAACAAGCCAAGGGGATGCCAAAACCTGATGACGAATTACTCCTTCAGTGGTGGTGGTGTTCTCTTGATGAGATTTTCAATCATATTCCTCAAGTCCTCAATCTCAAAGGTTAGATTATGAAACAACTCCGAATTATGCTCAATGCAGTTCAGGATCATGTCGGACCGAGAATCCCAGTCCTTATTATTCTTACGCCACTATTCCTTCTTAGAGTGTTCCTTCCCTGCATGGTTAGAACGAGGCATGTCCCAACTAGAGGGCAACTTCCCTTTGGGCACCTTTTGGAATTGTTGCTCATGTATAAGAGTATGGAAGGGGTTCTTGGTACGTGGAGGAATTGACCGTGGAGAGAGGCAATGACGTGGAGGTTTTCCTCATGTAGACATCTGTGATGTCCTCTTGAGCTTAGGGTTTGCCACCACTCCAATGCTTGCAACGGTAGCACGGGTGTCCATATGCTCGTCCTTCTTCACGTCCTATTCATGTACAACTAAGATATCCTCCTCCTTGGGGTTTTGAGGATCTTCTTCCATGGGCTTCTTTCCCTTGTCGTTGGCGGAGACCATGGTACCTCTAAACTTGAGAATATTTCCAGATAGAAATAGATCGAAACAACAACACGAAGAGAACACGATATACGAACCTCAGGGGATCCGGGGGGTTATATATTACGAAGTTTTACTGCATAAGGAAGGTACTGTGCGAAAACAGGGCGAAGACGGACACCGGGGTGGTCTCACCCCCTGGTGGCGCGGCCAGTTGGGGCTCGCGCCACTGGTGGGTGTGGCCCACCCGGGCTCCATTTCCTCCTCTGTTTTATATCGTTACCTTCCTTATGGAATAAAAACATCAAAAATAAAGAGATAAGGTTTTCGCGAACCTTTGATTTCCAACTCTTTTACCGATTTAAAGACAGACTCTGCAGATTCCTTCTCTCCAACACTTGAAAGTTCCTAACATACAAGGCCTCACACAAACTTTATTAGCAACATTAGTGTATGCAAAAATAATAAATCTTTAGGTTCAAACTTCAACTAAAATCCAACAAAACAAAAGATACTGAAGCAACTCCTTTCAAAAGCCCAAAAGAATCTGAAAGGAAATTGATTCAAGAGGCAAATGCAAATGATGGCAGAAATCTGTCAAAACGGACCAGCAGGTAAAGATTGATTTTTTCGAAAAAATATTATGTTGCTCAAATGAAAAAGTGCAAAACTAATGAAAGTTGGAAAACAACTTGGGGAACAAGCACAGAAAATTACAGCTCCATCCGAAATACCGAGATCCTTCACGAATTTTTATAATGCAGCACAAAAATTTGTCTCGGGACAGCAACTCTCCCAACTCCTCTACTTCTCAAAAGTGGTTGATCTTGACACAAAAACCAAACAAAAAGTATAAGGAGAGGTTATTACAAGTAATAACTTACTAGATTCAATAAAACTATTGGGTTATCTCCTAAGAAGTACTTTTCTTTAATGCCTTTAAGTTAGGCTTGACAATTTCAAAGATGCTCACATAGGAGATATGGATTTGAAGTGAAAGAGAGCATCAAGTAGAAAATATCCAACACATTTGAGTCTAACCCACTTCCTATGCAAGGGAGTCTCATGAGAAAACAAATTATTGAAACAAAAGTACACTAGCATATGAAGACAAAACAAATGCAACTTCAAAGCTTTCAACACAAAGCGGAGAAACTTAATATTATTGAGATGCATAAAACCATGATTCCCTATCTCATAATAACTTTCAGTAGCACTTTGAATAAAGTTGACGATATAACTGTCACAAGAAACAACTTTATCAGAATGAGCATACTTACAATTATCAAAAAGAGGTCTAAGGTCATAAACTGGATCAATAGAAGCAAGTTGTTCCACACTGAAATCCTCATTAGGCAATTCATTCTCATAAGGATCTTTAGAAAATTTTGAAAAGTTAAACTCATAAGCTTCTCCATCAAACTTAGTTAAAACTTTATGCTTCTTACAATCAATAATAGCTCCACAAGTATTCAAGAAAGTTCGACCAAAAATGATAGGACAAGTTTTACTAGCTGCTGAACCAAGCACTAGAAAATCTGCAGGATATTTAATCTTACTACAAAGGACCTCCACATCTCTTACAATATCAATAGGGAAAATAGTTTCCTTATTAGCAAGGTGAATAAACACATCAATGTCCTCAATCTCACAAGGACCAATTCCATGCATAATTTCTCTATAAAGCTCATAAGGAATAACATTAGAACTAGCACCAATATCACATAAACCATAATAGCAATGATCACCAATTCTCACAGAAAGCACAGTGGCACTAGTTTTCCTAGCTTTACTACGATGAGAGACAATATTAGAAGCGTCTTCACAGAAGACAATGTGCTTATCCTCTATATTTTTAGTGACCAGATCTTTCACAATGGCTAGTACAGGTTCAATGTTTATTTTCTCATCAGGTTCCACAGTTTTCTTTGTACTTTTGCTAAACACATTAGCTATGATAGAATGTTCCTTTACCTTAGCAGGAAAAGGGATTTTCTCAATATAAGGTTCAGGCAAAATAGGATCAACGGTACAAACTTCGGGGCTTCTAACAGGAACATGATTAATAACATCTTTATAAGGTGCATGGAACTTGTTCCACTTCTTTTAGGAATATCTATATAAGAGGCAAAAGCCTTAAAACAATTGGCAATACTTTGAGAATCAAGACCACACTGAGTACTAATATCATGAAAGTCATCAGTTCCCATAAAAGATTTAATGCATTCATAATCATAATTTATACCTGACTTTCTTCCTTTGCCATTCTCCCATGCTTCAGTGTTCTCGTGAATATGGTCTAGAAGATCCCATTTAGCTTCTTCCTTCATACGTGTGAATGATCCATCACAAGAACCATCTAATAAATCTTTATCATGAAGAGAAAGCCTTGCATAAAAGTCAATAATAATATTGTTAGGGAGTTCATGAATAGGACATTTAAGCATTAGTAACTTCAATCTCCCCCAAGCTTGGGCTGTACGCTCTCCATCACGAGGACAAAAGTTATATATTAGATTCCTATCCTTATGAAATCTCACTGGGAGGATAGAATTTAGAATAAAAGAGAGGTACTATTTCCTCTGATTCCATGGATTGTCCATTCTTCAGCTCTTCCTTTCAATGATATATAGAGTAACTTCTTCTTCACCTGTTCAGTTGTGATACCAGCACACTTAAACAACCCGCATAATTCATGGATAAAAAGCAAATGATCACCAGGAGGAACAGTTCCATCCCCAAGATAATAATTATCCATAACACGATCAACAATTCTTGTAGGTATCCTAAAAGGATCTATCTCAACAGGTGGTGGTTCATCTACTACCCTAAAAGTGGTAGTAGTCTTCCTAAACAAGAAACCAAGTAGGTTATCCATATTGGAAACAAAGTAACAAACATCAATAAAAAGCAATACTCACAGTAGAAGTTTCCTTTACCAGTTCCACTCTTCAATAGCGCTTCACTCCCTGGCAACGACGCCAGAAAATAGTCTTGATGACCCACAAGTATAGGGGGTGTATCGTAGTACTTTAGATAAATAGGAGTGTCGATCCCAACGAGGAGCAGAAGGTGTTGACTAGTGTTATGGAGCAGGAAATCTCTGTAAATACTCAGCAAACAGATTTTTAGGGGTTTTCGATAAAGCAAGGAAATAAAGTGCAAGTAAATAAAGATAGCAAATAATTGCAACAAGTGGCCCAATCCTTTCTTAGCAAAGGACAAGCCGATAGGAATACTTATGAGGATCAAACGTTCTCGAGGACACATGGGAATACTGTCAAGTGATTTCGTTTCACATAGTTGATTAATCTTCTTCAGTTTGATAACTGTTGTGTGGGTGAACCTGTGCTAGTGTACTGACCTTACTTGGACTAATACATACTTGTGATTAAACCCTTTGCAAGCATCTGCAACTACAAGAAAGAAATTAAGATACAAACCTAACCATAGCCTTAAACTCTGAGATCCTACACTCCCTTGTGCAAAGGTTTCCTAACGGGGGTTCAGGTTTCTGTCACTCCGGCAACCCCACAATTAGTAGCCAAATACACAATGCATTACCCTAGGACCATAAATGGTGAAGTATCATGTAGTCAACGTTCACATGACACCACTATAAGAATAGCACCACAACTTAAATATTAAACCATTGAATAATACCTCAACACAATTCCACTACTAACAACATGGCTTCTCCCATGTCCTCAAGAACTAAATGAACTACTCACGAGACATCATATGGATCAAGATCGAAGATGATATAATGATGGATAACAATATGAATATAAACAATAATTCAATGGTTCCACTCACAAGCATCAACTACAATAGTAATCAACACCGGGATAGTTTCCCCTAAGAACTATGCAAGATTCAACACAATTATTACAGCGGGATGGAGTGGTAATGATGGTGCTGGTGGAGATGATGGTGTGGATGACGATGATGATCCTGATGAAGTTTAGCTTGATGACAGTGTTGATGGTGATGATCTCCCCTCTCCAGGAAGGAATTTCCGCGGCAGAAATCTGTCGCCGAAGAGCTCTTTCTCTCTCTGTAGTTTTCGCCCTGCAGAGGCGGAGGAATCTTTCTGTGGTCTCTCTCCTGACTTTAGGGTTTTGATGAGAAGATATAGGCAAGAGGGTGGAGCCAAAGGTGGGCCAGGGTGGCCACACCCCCTATAGGCGCGACCAAGGGTGGCCCGCGCCTGGGGGTGTGGGCCCCGTGTGGCCCAACTCCGCCTCCCCTGTGGCATCCTTCGTCTTGTGGGAAAATATTTTTTCTATAGTTTTTCTGGTATTTTTCTGATCTTCGCAAAATTGCATCAAAACACCGCTTTTTCCATCAGAATCCTGACTACGGCAGTTCATCCTCCAAGAATCATCCAACATGCAAAAACAGATGAAAAGACATAAGTATCACCTCTTAATAAGGAATACATCAATGAATAGAGGCAAATTATGATATAGAATGGTGATGCAAAATGGACGTATTAGTGATCACTAAAACAAAGTGAGGGATGTTGTTTTGAGTGGGAGTTCAATAGTAATATGATTAAAATTTGAACATTATTTATCATAAATTAAATCAAAGTGAATTTGCATAGTTGTTGTAGACATTGGCATACGTTTACCACCTTATGCTTAGTTATAATTGAGATAATAGAACTATAGAATTCTGGATAGTTACTTTACGAACTGGTGTCGTATTGTTTTGAAGTGTTAATCTGAAGTTAAAAAGTCCTATTGCAAACTTTTAGCAAACTCCGTATTACTCCATGAAGTTTAATAATTGGTATTAAATCAAGAGTAACAACTCCAGTGTTAGTATCTAAGCATAATGTTTGTCTCCATGATTCTTGATATTTAAAAGATTGTTTTAATATCAAGGTTATCTAGGAGCCGAAAGATTTGTTTCAGAAACCATCATGTGTGGAAGATATTGCGATATATCAAACAAAGTTTTGGTTGCAACATGATAGAGGATAATATGGAAAAAATTGTGTTCTCATATTTGATGAGAATTTGCAGAAGGTTGGAGACGCTAGAATCCTAATCCTCCAAAAGGTTTTGGAGAGCAATATTATACCCGCGATTCACCGTAGTAAGATAAAGTAGCTTGATCATGAAAATTGCCATGATAAGGTTGAATATAAGATGTAGGTAAAATGTTTACTACACTAAAAGATTACTAAATACTGGAATTTGAAAGAACGACAAACATTTGATGATGGTGATCTACTTCAAAGTGAAAGGCCAAAGATATTAGTATTTTTAACTATACATGCTTTGGACTATTTTTCATGTGTATGGCGCCACTATTGATGTTGATAGATTGTTTTAAAACAAAAGGAAATGCTAAAAAGAGAATCTCAGAAATATTTGGCAGAAAAGAAAAGACTAGAATTGTTCATCTCAGGTATATAAATGATATACATGTTATGGATATATTCTTTACTTGTTAAACAATGTGGTTCTTAAGTATTAGGTACCGAATTTGTTGGTATGAATTGTCACATGAAACAACACAATTCATGAACTGCAATGGCCTAAGTAACTAGCAAGAGAATATGTGATGATGTTCATTGAGAACAAATAAAGTGTTGAAGTGTTCCTCGTTGACATCAAAGTTTACCTTCAAGATTTGTTTTAATCAGGTATTATGAGAACAAAAGGTAGTTCAAATAATTTCCATATTCCATAATAGATGGATGATATACAAGTCTAGTTGGATAAATAACATCCATAAAACTAATGCTAAAAATTTCGAAAGACAATTGATTGAAAGATAATTTAGGAAGTGACATCGCCATTTAAATTATAATGGAAAGCAAACATGAAGAAACTCCATGTTGATGGAATTTTCGAGTCTTTTTATTTTGATCAAATGACGCTTGTGAAACTTTCCTAAAGATAATTAAAACTCCGTTCAAGGCCAAATAAGAATGAACAATTATATGTAGCCCATTATCTGAAGTCATAAGCGATGGATTTCAACTTCATATGCTTTCTCCGAAAATTTGAGTGAATATATGTGTATATTTATTTAATGAGGAAGAAGTATGAAACATTTGAAAATGTTCAAAGACTTTCAATATGAAGTGGAAAATCATTGTAACAATAAAATAAAGAGTTTATGATAGAATCATAAAGGAAGATATTTGAGTTACAAGTTTCGCAAAACACCTTAAGATTTGAGGAATCGTTCCATAGATTTATGTTTCCCGAAAACACCATAGTAGTATGGAGTGTTCGAGATATGTAATGAAACCTTGTTTGACATGGTAGGATCAAAGGTGTTATTTATAATACTGCCATTATATTTTAAAAGATTAAAGATTTAGTGAATATCGCTTTTACACTGAAAAGAGCTCCATCATGATCTGTTGAAATTACACCATATAAAGTTATGGTTTGGGATAAAACCCAAGTTGTCCTTTCCTAAACATTGGTATGCTAGACATAAGTAAATGTTTTACAACCAAAGTCAAATGAGCGTGTTTTTGTAGGTTATTTCGAATAACCGTTGGGTATTCCTCCATAACACCAACGACAAAAGTGTTTGTTTCTTAGGACTTCAAGTTTCTTAAGAAGGAATTTTTCATGAAAAGTTAAGT
Source organism: Avena atlantica (assembly GCA_910589765.1). NCBI lineage: Eukaryota > Viridiplantae > Streptophyta > Magnoliopsida > Poales > Poaceae > Avena > Avena atlantica. Next base: position 276,162,075 of record OU342734.1, on the reverse strand, counting down.
GGGAGGAAAATAGAACTTTGATAAAGTTATTGAACTTTAGCTAATATGTGCTGAGTTGCGTAGCACGAGAAAGTATTCCGGAGGCAGCTGGTGCTTTGTCAACATTGAGCGCTTCGTCGGAAAACCCCAAAATCAAGGTGTGAAGAGCACAGCAACAAGTCTTCCATCAGTAAGAAACCGAGGTTATCGAACAAGTAGGAGGAAGTAAACGTCTCAAAGGTGTTGCAAGCAACTTGGAAACCTGCACAACACAAACTAAAGACTTTGCCCCGAACGAACAATGAGGTTGTCAATCTCACCGGTTGCTGTAACAAAGGATTAACTGTATGGTGTGGAAGGTGATAGTGGTTTGCAACAAGTAAACGGTAACAGTGGAATATGTATCAATGGTAAAGATTGGACCAGGGTCCATAGTTCACTAGAGGTGTTCTCCTTAGATAAACAAACATGGCATGCTGGGTAAAAAATACAGCAGGGCAATTGACAGGACTGAGCAAGGCATAACTATGCAATACTAGACATCAAGATCCTATGAGATTCGATTGGGAAATAAAGCAAGATACATAGACCGCCATCCAACTACATCTATGACTATAAGTCCACCTTTGGGTTATCATCCGAACCCCCTCCATTATTAAGTTGCAAGAAACAGACAACTGCTTTAAGCAAAGTGTGTAAGGTAAACGATCCACTTGTTCCATGAACAAGAGACCGTTGTTTTCTCCCTAGTAGCAACAGCACATCTACAACCTTAGAGATTTCTGTCACTTCCTTTAGATTAAATAGAGGGATGAACCCACTATCGAGCATAAATACCCCCTCTTGGAGTCACTAACAACTACTTGGCCAAGATAGCTACTAACAACGTAGAACATGCAAGATCACAAACAACATAGACATGATAGAATCAATAAGATAAAACCATTAATCAATCTGACATACTAATATCAATATCCATCGGATCCCCGCAAACACAACATGCATGATTACAAATAGATGAGATCTTGGTCATGAACGGAGCTCACAAGATCTAGAAATGAAAGCAAAAAGGAGGAGATACAACCATCTAGCTACTACATGGACCTGTAGTCCAAGGTGGAACTACTCACGCTTCATACCGGAGGCTGGCATGACAAAGAAGAACGCCCTCGGGATGATCTCCCCTTTGGCAGGGTGCCGGGAAGAGCTTCAGATCCCCTCCCCCTGATCTAGGGACGATGGTGGCGGCGGCTACAGACGGTTTCATGGAATATTGATTGGGTGTTTAGGGTTTAGGAATTGGGGGGTCTTTATAGGCGAAGAGGCGAGGCAGGAGGGCCGCCAAGGCGGTTGCACCCCCCCCCAGGCGCGGGGTGGGCCCACCTGCGCGGCCAGGGGGTGTGGACCCCTGGTGACTCTCCTCCGGCTCGTATTCCGGCTTCGTGTTCCCCACGGTAAAATATTGCCTTTGGTTTTTTCCCGTCCAATTCCGAGAATATTGATTTTCTGCCTTTCTGGAACCAAAAACAGAAGAAAATGGGCAATTGGCACTGTGGCATCTTGTTAATCGGTTAGTACGAGAAAACATATAAAAACACCTCAAAGTATAGACAAACAAAGTAGATACTAAACAAGCATGGAACATCAAAAATTATAGATACGTTTTCGACGTATCAAGCATCCCCAAACTTAACTCCTGCTCGTCCACGAGTAGGTAAATGATAAAAAGAATAATTTTTTAGGTGACATGCACCATAAAAATCAAGATCAAACCATTTGCAAGCATTGAAAGCTGGGATCAAAGAACGTTAAACATGATCATGAAAGATGGAGTTCTATCAGTAAGACAAAGTAACTATGCATGTAACATGAAAGGCTACAAACAAAGATCATGAATAACATGCATTAAAAAACGTTTGTTTTTTTCGCATACAGAAAACATAGCATAGTGGCATTCAGCTTGTCCCTCATCGAGTATAAAATAGATGCTTAGGACACCTTCAAAGTTCATAAGAGTGACTGGATACAAATAGCACAAGAACAAGCAATATCAACAATATGCATCAATCAATAAGTTTTGGGACAATGCACATAGAACTAAGAATGGCAACTATTCTCTCTTAACTGGTGCCTAAAGGTAGAAGGTGGAGACTCAATATAGTGGTGGAAGAAAGCCCCTTCATAAAGGGAAGCAGGGATTTCTAATTTCAAAAAGATCTTCCAAAAATTATGGTACTTGTTAGCTTTCAGCCCTCATTGCCCCTATCATAAGCATCTTGAAGTGTTTAAGGTTTAAAGTGAACAAACTATGGAGTATATGCTTGAAAAAATATAAGTTGGCAATCTCATGTCCCTTGAATATGAGGGCCCTACCTCATGCTACTCAACTTTAGTCACATGTAAGTTTATTAGGGGCAAGAAATATAAAGTGTGCCATCAAGTTTGTGAGAGCTTTAATCACTAAGTTTTCACATAATAAAATAATTTTTAATTGGGAGATAGCTGAAAATAAGAATATACTTGAAATGGTGTAACACACCATGCATAGGAATTTATAGAGGACACTTTGGCATAACTTAGTTTCTTGGGAGTTGGAAGCATGAGTAGAGCTTACTCATACAAGTGGAGGCTAGCAAAAGACTGGGAGCAACCAACTAAGAGAGCAATAATGGTCATAATCATGCAGAGCGACAAAACATTACTAATCAAAGCATAGAGTGGTACTACAAATCAAGGACTAAATGATCATAGAGGATATGATGACTTGTTCATAGTCATAACATGGTGTGAGAATGTGCCAAGTCAACCCAAACAAAACATCAAAGGAGAATACCACTATACTATGTTTTTGCATGCTAAAACAATGCATGATTCTTTCAAGACACACTAATCAATCCCAATTGTTTGGAACAAGTCATGATATAGCAATAATCACCAAGCATAAGGTAAAAAAAAACACCTAGCATGACATGCTAAAGTCTAAATCACAGTCAAAGCAAGCTCCTCTTGCACTACCACTGTCACATCCCAAAATTTTCCAAATTTTGAAATGTGAAAAAGAAATAAACAAAATAAATAAAGAATGAATTTATGGGGAAAAGAGACTTTTTGCTTCTAATTGGAAACATGAAAACCTTTTAAACTATTACAAAAGTTCCCCACCCCCCAAAAGGGTACTCCTTAAAATAAAAATAGCATTTAACAAAAACCCTAAGATCAAAGCATCAAGATTATCCATATAACTCCTCTACCTCAAAATTTTAATTGTAAGGTTCCCCTTCAAAATCTTTTTCACAAACTTCCTGTATTTGAAAATTTATTTTTAATCTTGAGGAATGTTCTCAACCAAAAACCATCTATACATCTCAACTACTTCATTTACATTTTTCAAACAACCTTTGTTTTGTTTTGAACCAAAAATAAAAGTAAAGAGTCCCGTTTTAAAATAAGCAGCATAGCTTATGTGAGCTATTTTAAGATTTTATAAAATTATCCTCTCATATTTTCAAACTTTAATTCATTGTTATCCATGTAAAGTGGAACTAAATAGAATCAAGTTCAAATAAGAAAAGAATCTAAGTCATTCCAAATATATTGCCCTTCAACTAGGCCAATATCGCACACACGCAATTGTACAATAATTGACTAATTAATAATTGAGAAAATTAAATATTTCCAAATATATAAAATTTATGTCCTAAAATATTGCCCATGAATTTACGAAGCCACGGAAATTTGAATCAACAAATTTAGAGCTCTAAATCAAAAGTTATAAAAGAATTAAGAAATAGGAAAAAATATAAAACGAAAAAAAAAATAGAGTGGCCGGCAGGCCAGCCAAAATGGGCCGGCCCAACCAGGTCGATCGGCCATGAAGGCACCACTACCAGGCACCTACACGAATGAGGGAACACTTGGTCTTCATTTTCTTTGAATCTAATGCTCCTAAATGACTCTCAATTGCCCTCCTAAATTGCACTAAATGTCCCCTAATTCCTCTCCCTCTTTAATATCCTTTAATCCAGCCCCCACCCTCCTTCTATATAAACCCCACTGCATGAAAGTTCAAAGTTTTCAACTCATCATACCTTCATTTTCGTCCAAAATCCTCCCCAATCTTCTCCACCCAAATAGACCTTCAAAACGACCTTGGATCGCGGTGGCTTGAAGACAGAAGTTGTTCCCCTCATCAAGACGGTTCCATTCCCGCTGGTTTCACCTCGTTTTGTTCATCGAACAGAGAGAAAAACGCGGTCAAAGTTTCAGATCTTAGAAGGTATAATCCATTTTATGCCCACCTCGTTGCTCCAAACACAATTTCCTTTGAATAGTAGATAGATCTAGATGTTATCTACAAGTTTCATGTAGAAAGTTTTTCCATCCGAGCAACTTTTTCTGTAGTCAAACCTGACATCATCATGACATCAGCGTAGTCAACAGTCAACTTAGTCAGATTAGTCAAAGTCAATTTCAGTCAATTCCCGAGTTTGACTTTTCCAGATTTTAGTACGAACTCGTATAATTCATAAAAAAAGATTTGGAAGTCCAAAAATTATAAATTTGATATCCCTGAAAAGCTGAGATTCTGTAGAATCCATTTCTGCAATAATATTACTTATTCTCTGTACAAAAATTTGATTTATAAATTAAATGGTTTAATTGGTCATTTTCACCATAAAAATTATATCTTTAGTTCTGTATATCCAAATTTAGCAAATAATATGTCTATGGATTCACAAAAACGAGTAGAACACGGTAGAGCCATTATTCGGTATTTTTGAGTCTGTTAAAATCACGTTTTATACAGAACTATTTGTGGACTATTTTGAGTATAAAAATTGTTGTGTAAATTATTTTTAAGTGAATCCTTTTGCAAATGGTTGTATATTGAACCCTCTGTACAGTAAGAGAAAAATATAATTTTATTATATTATAATAATACCATGGAAATTATTTAGTGAGAACGTACTTTCCAAGTGTTAGAAAATATTGCTAATTGCTACAATTGCACAACTGGTTGCATTTGTAATCTTGAAAATATAAAATGTTCAGAAATCACTTAGTAATGTTCAGAACCTTGTTATAAAAATTTGTACAATAAAAATTTCCATCTTGCATGTTTGCATACTTTGCATGATTTTTGTGTTGCCATTAGTGTTGATCTTGTGTATGTTTTGTCTTGGTTGTTTTGCTTGATAGATTGTGTTGATTGTCAAGTGTGTTATTGCGAAGAGTGTACCAAAACCACCAACTACTAAGGAAAGTGACACTATCATCCATGTCCTACTATTTTCATTATACTTAGTGGATTTTTGTAGTATGCATGATAAGACTACTATATTTCTATGCTATGCTAGGTCCTATTAGGAAATCCATCTTCCTTAGTGAAAACATCATAGTTGTAGTATGCTTAGCCCTGCTATATACTTGGGGTGGAATACCATATCGGGATTTCATGAAGTGTTGGAAAAATATATGTTTTATATAATAAAACAAGTACTCAATGAACCACCTGGGTGGAAAGAGGATACTCACCTTGGACAAGGTGGCAACAAAGGGAACCATGTTTATATGGCTATCTTTTGTATGTGCACTAGAATAAAACCACCCAGGGACTTAGAGATTGAACATGTTTCTCGTACAGTGGCTTCCGTGTACAGCCACATGCTAAATGGGCTCTGGCTTAGTCAACTACATAGTGTAAGACCCTTGCATTGGCATCTTCAGGTTAACTAGAATTATGTATTGGAAATATATCCTTACATTGGTGCCTGGTAGACAAGCTAGCATTGTGTATTGGGAGGACTTCTATGGAAAGACTTTGTCACATTCTCGATCTGTCGGTACTCCATTTGGTGTGTACTTATCCAGCGGCCACTGGTGGCATCAAGGCGAGATTGTGTCATGTGGGTAAAGTGTACAACTTCTGCAGAAGATCAAATTCTAAGTACTTAGTCGTGTCCTCGGTTATGGACAACTCTGAGCAACTAAGGCCGGAAGCTATGGAAGATCTCGACATTCCAATTTCTCAAAGTAAAACTTGATGGTGTCAACAAGGGATTAGAAGCACTTGGAGTTTTCCAAGGAGTTCAGAAAGATTGTCAAAAGATCAAAACTATTTTGAAAAGATAGGATAAAACTATATTGCTTTCTGCAAATAAAACTAAACCCTACTTATCCAAATATGCATATATTGATAGGTTCCACTTATTTCTACATAGTAGTGAAACTTGCCAATACAATTCAAATGTATTGACCCTTGTGGCTGCAACTTATTATGTTGCAAGTTTGTTTGATGTTAGTGAAGTGGGTTGAATAGGATTACAAGTCTACAACCAACATGATTGCCTGTGGCACTTTGAAGATGAAGGACTCCATGCTATATAGTTATTCTGCTGCATTGTAATGAGATAGCCAAATGAGCTATGTAAGATGTAATGAATTATTTTATTCCTGGTTATAAAGTTGTATTATGACCTTTGTTTCTTGATATTACATCTTAATTGTGGATGCTAGCTATTGATCCAGAGACTAGCATTGTAAACACTGGGATCTCTACCTTATTGAAGGTTGGGACCTCTTACAACCACGCAAGAACTTTCTACCCCTTTCCAACACCAATCGACTTATTTGAAACAACACAACGAGAACGGGGGTCCAAACTACTTTATTCAAGCAAAATAAGGAAACTAATCAAAGCGAACGAAAACTAAGACGCTCCAAGAACAACACAATACTGCATGAAACAATAAAAACAAAGTGTCTAGAAAGACCTGAGCTTTTTATTGATGAAGAAGGGGATTCCTTGGGCATCCCCAAGCTTTGACGCTTGTAACTCTTGGATATTTCTTGGGGTGACACCGGGGTGGCATCCCCAAGCTTGAGCTTTTGTCCATTCTTCATCTCATTACATCATTCTTTCTCTACACCTAAAATTTTTCCTTCATACAAAACTTCACACGATCTTCATTAGCAACATTAGTGTATTCAAAAGATAATAGACCCTTGGGTTTAGATTTAGAACAGGAAAACTTTCACTAAAAACACAAGTTGTTGTAGTAATTCCCTCAAAAATATCAATTTTCCAAAAAGAACCCAAAAAGGAATCAATTAGAAGAAAATGCAAATAATCGCAGAAATCTGTCAAAACAGACCAGCAGGTAGAAACCGATTTTTTTGAAGACCTTCTGTTGCTCAAATCAAAAAGTTTTTGAACTAACGTAAGTTATCTAACATACTGGGGGATTTATTCATAAATTTTCAGCTCAATTGGATTTACAGAGACTCCTCAAGAATTTTTATGGTGGAGCACAAAAATCTGTTTTGGGATAGCAACTCCCCAAATCTTACTTCCCTCTCATTAGAGGTCATTCTATGCACAAAAACAAACAAAAAGGATAAGGAGAGGTCATTACTAAAGTAATAACTTCCAAGACTCAAGAAAACTCTTGGGTTATCTCCCAACAAGTACTTTTCTTTAACGCCTTTAAGTTAGGCACAAGAAGCAAGAAATCAAGTATTTTCAAATGAAGAAGCATTAACATCAAACCTTGCTTTCAAAAGAGGAGCTAAAAGCAACTTCTCTCTCCTCATAGGGAAGTGTTCAATACCTTTCTTGAATGGAAATTGATATTTAATGGTGCCTTCTTTCATATCAATGATGGCACCAATAGTTCTAAGAAAAGGTCTTCCCAAAATAATAGGACAAGAAGCATTGTATTCAACATCCAAAACATAGAAATCAACGGGGACATAAGCATTGTTAACCATAATGATAACATCATTAATACCCCCCATGAGTTTCTTCTTAGCATTATCATTAAGTGGGACATCCAAATAACAATCTTCCAAAGGTGGAAAATCAAGCATTTCATAAATCTTCCTAGGCATAATAGAGACACTAGAACCAATATCACATGAAGATTTGAGATCAAAGTCATTCATTTGCATATTAATAATGGGTTCCCAACTATCTTCTACTTTCCTAGGAATAGAAGTTTTGTGTTTCAACTTCTCTTCCTTAATTTTAATAAGAGCATCAGTAATGTGTTTGGTGAAAGCAACATGCATATCACTAGCATCAGGACTTCTGGCAAGCTTTTGCAGGAACATAATCACTTCAGAAATATTGCTACCATCAAGATCAAAATCAAACTTAGCATCACTAGTTGTAGACTCATTAGACTTAGGCATTGTAGGAGGAGGAATAGGGACTTCTTGTGGTTTAGTGGCATCCATATTGGTGGTGGTGATGGTGCACACACTATTGTTTTGGCAATTTCATCTTCCCTTTATCGCTTAGCATGAAGTTGTGCTAACAGTCTAACATTTTCATCAAAAGAAACTTGTATGGCATGAGTAGCAGCAAAGGTACTTTCCATAGTTTTAGGTTTAGCAGCCATTTTATTAATCAAAGAGGACTGTGCTTCAGACAAAGAGGAAATATTTTTCTCAACATTTAAAAGTTTTTCCTCCACAGTCTTGTTGAAAGTGGTTTGTTTACTAATAAATTCTTTGAGCATGACTTCAAGTTCAGAGGGAACTTCTAGCATTGTTGTAGGAGTTTCCATAGTTATTTCCATTATTAGGAGGATAAGGCCTATAATTGTTGTTACTACCAAAATTATTCCTATAGGCATTGTTGTTGAAATTGTTGTTTCTAATGAAGTTCACATCAACTTGATCTTCTTGAGCAACCAAAGAGGCTAAGGGAACATTCCTTGGATCTAAAGGAGCTTTCCCATTAACAAGCATAGCCATAATAACATCTATCTTATCACTCAAAGAGGAGGTTTCTTCAACAGAATTTACCCTCTTACCATGTGGAGCTCTCTCAGTGTGCCATTCATAATAATTACCCATCATATTATCAAGGAGTTTTGTTGCAGCACCCAAAGTGATGGTCATAAAGGTACCTCCAATAGCTGAATCCAACAGGTTCTTTGAAGAGAAGTTCAAACCTGCATAAAAAGTCTGGATAATCATCCAAGCAGTAAGTCCATGAGTGGGACAATTCTTAACCAAATATTTCATTCTCTCCCAAGCTTGAGCAAAATTTTCATTATAAAGTTGTTTAAATTTCATAATATCACTTCTCATAGATATGATCTTAGCAGGAGGGTAGTACTTTCCAATAAAAGCATCTTTTCACTTAATCCAAGAATCAATACTATTTCTAGGCAAGGATAGCAACCATTCTTTAGCTTTTCCTCTCAAAGAGAAAGGAAACATCTTGAGCTTAATAATATCTCCATCTACATCCTTATACTTTTGCATCTCACAAAGTTATTGAGATGGGCAGTAGCATCATCAGAACTAGCACCAGAAAATTGCTCTCTCATCATAAGATTCAACAAAGCAGGCTTAATTTCATAAAAGGTAGCATCAGGAGCAGGTGGAACAATAGGAGTGCTTAGGAAATCATTGTTATTTGTGCCAGTGAAGTCACACAACTTGGTATTCTTAGCAGAGTTCATTTTTTCAAAAGTGGAGCAAGCCAAAACAGCAGTAGCAACTAGAGCATGGACTAATTTTTTGTGTTTTTTATAAGAGAAAGCAAACCAAACTAAACTAATTTTTTTGAGTTTTTGATAAAAAGAGGCAAACAAAACCAAGCAAAAGAAACTAAGAAAAACAAAAACAAAGTAAAGAGAAAGGTTGAGAAGGACTCCCCTTGTGAAGATGTCCTTAGCCTCCCCTCCAACGGCGCCAGAAAACTTGTTGGCGCTTTGTCAACGTGGAGCACTTCGTCGGGAAACCCCAAGAGCAAGGTGTGAAGAGCACATCAGAAAGTCTTCCCTCAGTAAGAAACCGAGGTTATCAAACCAGTAGGAGGAAGGAAACGTCTCAAAGGTGTTGCAAGCAACTTGGAAACCTGCACAACACAAACTCAAGACTTTGCCCCAACGAACAGTGAGGTTGTCAATCTCACCGGTTGCTGTATCAAAGGATTAACTGTATGGTGTGGAAGGTGATAGTGGTTTGCAACAAGTAAATGGTAACAGTGGAAGATGTATCAATGGTAAAGATTGGACCGGTGTCCATAGTTCACTAGAGGTGTTCTCCTTAGATAAACAAACATGGCATGCTGGGTAAAAAAATATAGCTGGGCAATTGACAGGACTGAGTAAGGCATAACTATGCAGTACTAGACATCAAGATCCTATGATATTCGATCGGGCAATACAACAAGATACATAGACCGCCATCCAACTACATCTATGACTAGAAGTCCACCTTTGGGTTATCATCTGAACCCCCTCCAGTATTAAGTTCCAAGCAATAGACAACTGCTTTAAGAAAAGTGTGTAAGGTAAAAAATCCACTTGTTCCATGAACAAGAGACTGTTGTTTTCTCCCTAGTAGAAACAGCACATCTACAACCTTAGAGATTTCTATCACTTCCCTTAGATTAAATAGAGGCATGAACCCACTATCGAGCATAAATACCCCCTCTTGGAGTCACTAGCAACTACTTGCCCAAGATATCTACTAACAACGGAGAGCATGCAAGATCAAAAACAACATAGACATGATAGAATCAATAATACAAAACCATTAAATCAATCTGACATAGTAATCTCAATATCAATCGGATCCCCGCAAACACAACATGCATGATTACAAATAGATGAGATCTTGATCATGAACGGAGCTCACAAGATCTATACATGAAAGCACAAAGGAGGAGATACAACCATCTAGCTACTACATGGACCCGTAGTCCAAGGTGGGACTACTCACGCTTCATACCGGAGGCTGGCATGACGAAGAAGAAGGCCTCCGGGATGATCTCCCCTCCGGCAGGGTGCCGAGAAGAGCTTCAGATCCCCCTCCCCGATCTAGGGAAGATGCTGGTGGCGGCTACAGGAGGTTTCGTGGAATATTGATCACGTGTTTAGGGTTTAGGCATCGGGGGTCTTTATAGGCGAAGAGGCGAGGCAGGGGGCCGCCAGGGCGGCTGCACCCCCCTAGGCGCGGGGTGGGCCAAGCCGTGCGGACAGGGGGTGTGGACCCCTGGTGACTCTCCTCCGTCTCGTATTCCGGCTTCGTGTTCCCCACGGTAAAATATTGACTTTGGCTTTTGTCCCGTCCAATTCCGAGAATATTGATTTTCTGCCTTTCTAGAAGCAAAAACAGAAGAAAACAGGCAACAGGCACTGTGGCATCTTGTTAATAGGTTAGTACCAGAAAACATATAAAAACACCTCAAAGTGTAGACAAAGCAAATCAAAGTAGATACTAAACAAGCATGGAACATCAAATATTGTAGATACGTTTCTGACATATCAGCAGCAACAATTCTCATGGCTAACTTGCCTCAAAGGTTGTGGTCACGAAGGTCTAAGTTCCTATTGAACCAAATAGGTCGGGTAAAAAATCAAATACTAAGATTTGAGAGTAAATCATTATTGTTTTACAATGATGAACCGATTACATGCAAAGAAGCGATGATGGGCCCTGACTCCGTCAAATGGCTTGAAGCCATAAAATTCGTGATAGTTCCATACACGAGAAATCAAGCTTTAAACTTGAAAGACCCTCCGGAAAGGTGTAAAACCTATCGGTCGTATTTGGATCTATAAATAGACATGGATGTTTCACATCTATGAAATAGTAGACATGTCGGAAAAAGAGTATGACAACATTCAAAAGGTTGACTATGACAGGATTTGATCTTTCATAGCAATATTTAGTATTATAAGGATCGTCCCGATGTTCCTATAGTTTTTTCTCGATCTTTCATAGTGAGTCAATCAGGTAGGTAATCTCCCAATCACGCGATGAACGCAACCTGAAGAAGAGGAATCAAATCCAGCCAGCAACGTGATGAAGAACACCACGCCTCAAACCAAAACCCGACAATCCTTGATGAACACAAGAACCTCCGCGACAATATCAATACGATAGATAACACGGCATCGCCGTCCCCGGAGGGATGCTTCACCAAGTAGCACACATAATAGTTTTAGACTAATCAACTGAACTCAAAGCTAAACCTAACCCTCGATTGACTGACTCTTTATATAACCGATTGGACAGACCCAAACGGGACTCAAACTGGACTCTAACGGATACGTCCGGATCGGACGAAACCTCGTAGGCCATACATTCAGGTGTAGATGGGCCGGACATTCCGGGTGACTCACACTGGACAGTCTGGTCCTGGCGGAAACTTCAGAGTTTCCGGATGGATTCTGGGTGGCTTTCGATCTGGCATACAGAATGGCTGCCACCTTGACGCGTCTTGGGTAGGCCAGACATTCCATCTGGCTTTGGCCGGACACTCCGGTCTTCACATGAATCTTTGTGTCCTTCTTGATGATCTCCTATTGCGCCTTCCTCCCGCTCCTCCCTCACGGATGTCCTGAAATTAGGCTTCACCTCCTCCTTCGTTCATGTATCATCCTCCCCCTTCAAGAAGTGTTGTCCCCAACGCGTGAGGGTCTGCTCGAAAGGGTGGCGATATCAACACAATCATCATGCGATGTCAATGTCTTCAAGTCTTGCCTGCCTACCACTCTGCATCCTCCCTCTCGGCTTTCTTGACACTAAATAGCCCGTGGCGCCTACACCTCTTTGCGTCTCCATACGAGCTTGGACCTAGGCGCCACCATCTTCTTCTTCTTCTCAACTATTGTTGGAACCCGTGGTTGCTAAACATGGACCTTCTTTGCACGAACCTGCATAATATGAGTAATTCCTGGACCACACAACTGACGAACATGTCCATCCTTGCATCTATGCATACGCACTGATGCTCCAACAAAATGTCTCCGAGGTGTTCCAACAAGACTATGGCTGACTACCTGCTGCACCATATGCACCGGAACGCGATCAGCACCACCGTCATCGGTCTGAACACCCATGTCAACACAAACTGGAAGTGGAACACATGCTGACATATCCTTCCCTTCATCAATAAGAGGCTTGACTCCAACTGGCTTATCACTAACAAGAACGACTGGCTTGTCACCTACAGGCTTGGCCGAAACAATAACACCACTAATGCTCTTCGCATCATGCTCCGCATGCTGCACCTTAGCTAGCCCTGGTTGTGGGTTAGCCTTATGCAACTTCTCCTTGCGAACCACCAGCACCACATCGAACTTGATTTGATCATCTCCCATAGGCTTCAAAGTCCGTTGTCTGCCATCATGCACAAAAGAATATGTATTTGCTCTCCCAGCATGTAAAGCATTACGATCATACTGCCATGGACGTCCAAGTAACAACCCACGTACCTCTAATGGCAACACATCACACTCCACCTCATCAACATAGCCACCAACTATAAATGGCACATGCACCTTATGAGTTACCTTATCCATATCGCAGCTATTTAACCACTATAGATGCTTAGGTTCAGGAATACGCCATGTGGACAACCCCATCATTGCCACCATTGCCTTGCTAATGCCATTAGTATAGCTTCCTCCATCAATAATCAACTTGCATACTTTGCCTTTGATCATACACTGTTCCAACGCTGGCCCTTGTCAACTATAATACAAGAATCATCATGTACCCGCTTGAGGTGCAAATTCAACCCACTAAATGGTTCAACCTCTTCCACTGTAGTTTCAGCGCACACAACAACATTGGAAACAACAGGATGCTTCTCTTCAGAAGGTTTTGTCACTGCCACACTAATTGTTTGCACTGGAACAACTGTTGTAGCCTCCTTTGCATGAGACGAAAAAGACACAACTGCAACCCTGGGTGACTGCGGGACTGCCTTCACGGGCTTGGTACAAGATACCTTGCGACGAGGAGACATAAAATATCCATGTAAAAAATTCCTTCCAAGTTGCATCTATAATGTCCTTGTCACACATCTCTTTATCCCACCAACGATTTATCTCCTCATCTACACGTCGCAATGCAAGAAGCACACGTGTAGGATTATCCAAATACTCATGTGTATCACATCTGTAAAAACCATCTTGCATGTGACGTTCCCACGACTCATATTAATCATACGTCACCATGTGAACTAGTTTCCACCTGATTTGAGAATCATCACATACCACACCGTTCAAGATGTCGAGATAGTCATTGTACACATCACCAGATCTCTTTCCAGAAACACACTGTTTGCCATAGAAGTCACCCTGAAACGACTGCATGCTTGCTAGCATGAACTGCACAGAACAGGAAAAAAATCAAGGGGAGGACTGTCCGGTGTTGGAGGGCCGGACTGTCCGGGTCGGCCGGATACTCTAGGAGGAAACCGTCAGACACTCCGATGCACGGATGTCGAGATCCAATCTGCACAGCCCGATCTCCTCTCCTCAGGACGATCTATGCCAACACACTCAGCCGATCAATCAACACAATCTCGTCGTGAGCAACCTGGTGCTCTGATACCACATGATAAGGATCGTCACGATGATCCTATAGTTTTGTCCCGATCTTTCATAGCAAGTCAACGAGGTAGGTAATCTCCCAATCACGCGATGAACGCAACCTGAAGAAGAGGAATCAAATCCAGCAAGCAATGTGATGAAGAACACCACGCCTCAAACCAAAACACGACAATCCTTGATGAACACAAGAACCTCCGCGACAATATCAATGTAACATCCCAAAAATATTGATCATGGTTATCAAACTCTAATCACTAAAATTAGGGTTAAAAAAACTTTGATTAAATAAAAACCATATGAATGCATGTGTGTATTTGATGATTATATGAATGCATGTTTGGACTTGTGTGATTCACCTAAATAGCAAGAAATGGATTAAAGATGAATATAACACCATCTAAAACATTTCCAAGCAGAAACAAATCAAGAGAAAATCAAAAACAAATCAAATAAGGCAAATGGTCATTTTTGCCAATCTTGCTCACTAGGTCACTTTGAGTGTTTCTAGTCCAAGATTTCAAACAGGAAATTTTCCATTTATTTTCACCCCTTGCTATACCAAGTAAAAGTGAATCAAAGCCCACCTATCAAACTTGCAGAAACATTTGGCAACCCCATTCGTGAAGATCACACTTTTTCAAAACCCAACCAAACTAGTGCCCCTTGACCAATCCAACTAACCAGATACTCCCTAGTATGTAACTAGCAAACCCACCAAGTTTGAATCCAAAATTCAAATTTGAATTTCTTTTGGCCATTTCATCAAACACCTTGTTTGCAGCAAACAACAAAACATCAAACACTATTTGCAGCAGTGATTGTGGCATACCTTGTTCCCTCTCTGGTTGTAGCAAGCTCTTAGTAGATCATCTAGCCTCTTTAACAATCCTTAGCACCACTGTGAGCAAGCCTAGCCATCAATGGTGACCATGCCGAGAGCACCATTGCCACCCCCATGTCGCCAGCGAGTTAGAGGAAGCACTAGCCTCGCCAACCTTGTCTGGAGCACTGACCACCGTCCACCGCCACCCCCTGTCCAAGCCCCGAGCAGCCAGCCACTGGACCACAAGCCAAGATCGCGCCCAGTTTCTCTCCGTGTGTGCCAAGAGAGCGCCAGTGCGCCGTCAACAACACGAGCCCAAAGACCGCGCGCTGCCCTCGCTGCTTGCATACGTGATTGTCGGCACCCCCGCACCCCGCCAGACAGCCCCGTTCACCGTGCGGACCATGCATGTTGTGCGCCATTAAAATCACCGTCGGACCCGCCCAGATCACCGCGACGTTCTGACCATTCCTCACCCCCCACGCCGCGTGACCATGCCGTTGAGCTTCGCCAGGGAGCACAGCACCGCCCCCTATCATCGCCCATGCCATTAGCACGTTGTGCCGATGACCACGACGAGCTCCACTCGCGCCATTCGGTCCCCTCGTCGCACTATAAATAGAGGCCTTATCAGCTCAAACCATTCACACCATCTCACTCCCCACCTCTCACTGATTCCCCACACTCACCCTCGGAGCAAGGAGAGCACCACGTGGCCGGAATTTCACCGGAGTTTGCCGCTGCAGAGGAGGAGAGGCGCCGTCGATTGGATCCGCCCTAGGAGGAGCTGCCGGTACTAGGAGAATCATCATCGACGACTTCGTCGTTCACCCCCATCACTGACCATCGCCGGAGCCCTAGTGATCCTCAGACGACCCCCACTGTCCGCGCTAGGGTTCAACCTCGCCGCGTCCTGTTCAGGCGTGGACGATGAACCAGATCCGTAGGATTAGAACTAGATTGCACGGCCTAGATCGCCACGTACCGCTTCTCCACTCGCCGTCTCACTGACGAGTGGGGTCGCTCACTTAACCAGCCTGCGCGCGCGCTGTGCGTAGTGGGCCGGCCCAGTTAAACCTCCCGCGCGACCCATTAATTAAAACTTAGGTTTATTCATTTAATTTCAAACTCAGTTCTATACCTAGATTCAAAAATCAACCCAGCTCGATTCATTAAACCAAAATGCATGAAACCAATTTTGTTAGAAAGGTACTAAAATTCTTAATCCAAGCCCGCTGGATTCAAACCATTTATAATTATAGATCACCCATGGTAAAAATAACAAGGCAGAAGCTTTTCTGCATTCAAACATTTTTCAAAATTCAAGCATAAGAGATTTTGAGTTGATTCCAACTCTCAAAAATCACATTTAACCATACCTTTCAGAATATATAAAAAATATATGGGTTTACTTGCACAAATAATGATCAAATAATAAAAGAATGCCTCATAGGCCATTCTAGTCATCTTATTTAATTAAAATAAAAAGGTTAAACCTTATTAAATTGTGACACCACTTTAAATCGCATTACCATGTACTGAAATATGTGGTGATGACATGTGTCAACATGATCCCATGTTTGAGTTGGAGGATATTAAATCTTAAGTAGTTTTTCAATGAGTATAAATTTATTTTCTAAAATAAAATAAATAAGACAAGTGCTTTAATCTTTGTGATAATAGTGATGATGATAGATCATCTAGTGTGAACCTTTGTGTGATAAATAGAATAGTTAAGTATTGTGTGGTGATTGTGTACCTCGTATTTATTTATAGACGCTAGTACCAACCAAGGATACGAGGAGGAAGGAGGATACTACGAGGAAGAAGCCAAGGAGAACTTCAACCACTGCTCTGCACAAGGAAAGCATAATACTATCAGTTGACTTGGCAAGCTAAAACTTGCTTGCTACTATGCCAACTATATGTCTTAAGCATATGTGATTATACCCCTTGATGATACCCAATCCTAGTTTTACTTGCAAGCTTAGTACTTTATTTCTTTATCAAAGCTTTCTCTTAGAGTTTACTTAGTGACTTGTAGATTCTAGAAAGATATTGGAAGGTAGCATAGAGAGCATAAAACTTGGCCTAAGTTAGATAATCTTGATGTCATCCTGGGGCATGAGATTGAACTTAGCTAGATACACTTGTTTACCACCCCTCATTAGTATTTACGCCCACTTGTAGATGCTAGTGCTAAGCATAAAACTTGATCAACTTTAGATGGGAATACTTGGTGAAAATGGTTATGAAAACCTTAGAATGATGAGTCATTCTACTGAAATGTTTTTACATGTGTTTCCGAACACCAAATGATTTGATGATGAAAATGATAAGGCATGAGCCTTAGCCCTTTACAAAACTGATGGTTGTCTGGATGTGATACCATTCCAACTTTATCGTACAACCACAATACCCGAAAATTTGGTAGGGCTTGACCGGAAATTTATATACCTTAGTATGGGTTCCCTTGCGGCCAAGGTCTGAGCTCAGGCTACCTTGTGAAGATTTTCCACCTGTGCAGTACCCAATATGATAGTTGGTCATGGTTGGGAGGCCAAACTCACAGGAGAGGTGCCTATACTAGGGCATGTAATTGAAAGGTTAGGATTGATTATCCGCATACTGAGTATGGTGAATTCAGGATTTATTCCTGACGGATGAATCGAATGTTATGGTGAAAGTGTACAATCTTTGCAGAGTGTCAAACTATTCGAATAGCCGCATCCGCGGTTATGGACAGTTGGAGTGGCCATACTGTTCCATCGTCAGATGGTTTCAAAATGACTTATGAAATGATTTATGACTTTGACTTGACCACAACAGAGTTGTGACATGAAACTCAAGTTCCCACGTAGGTTTCATAAAACTTTCAACTAGGTTTCTTTGCTTCTGAACTCAGTAGAGATAAATCTGGCTTTTTGCAAAACAACCCTGGAGCTTAGTATATCCTACTCAAAAACCCCCTTCACTTGTTAGTATTAGTTTGCGAGTACTTAAAGAGTACTCATGGCTTTGTCCCTGGCTATTCCCGTGGCCAGACTTTGAAGAGGAGTATCAGGAAGATGGACCGCGGGAAGGTTACGACAACTAGGATCATCTCCCATCGTCAGCATTGCCCGTGGCCATGAAGATGGAGCTTCGCCCATGCTATCGTTATCTTTACGTTATTCCGCTGCTTGAATTGTATTAAGACTGGATCATGAGATCCTTATTTGTTTAAGACCTTATGTATGGTTTGTAATGGATGATCTACTGTGGTATCCAATATGTTATATCTCGCAAAAATGGTATCCTGGGATTGCGATGTATGGCATACCAGGCATCTGTGATTAAAAATCCGGGTGTTGACAATCAATACGATAGATAACACGGCATCGTCGCCCCTGGATGGATTCTTCACCAAGTAGCACACACAATAGTTTTAGAATAATCAAATGAATTCAAAGCTAACCCTAACCCTAGATTGACTGAATCTTTATATAACCGGTTGGATAGACCCAAACTAGACTCAAACTAGACTGAAACCGGACTCTAACAGATACGTCCAGATCGGATGAAACCTTGTAGGCCGAACATTCTGGTGTAGATGGGACAGACACTCTGGTAGGCCGAACATTCCAGGTGATTCACACCGGACAGTCCGGTCCTAGCGGAAACTTCAGAGTTTCCGGCTGGATTCCGGGTGGCTTCCGATCTGGCATACAAAATGGCTGCCACCTTGACGCATCTTGGGTAGGCTTGACATTTCGCCTGGCTTTGGCCGGACACTCCGGTCTTCATAGGAATATTTGCATCCTTCTTGATGATCGTGCCTTCCTCCCGCTCCTCCCTCACGCATGTCCTAAAATTAGGCTTCACCTCCTCCTTCATGCACGTATCATAGTCTAGACAGATTAATGTAGCAACCACTATATATAATTTTGTTATGTGGTAGTTGAATAAACAGAAAATAGTTCTTCTAATAGAAAAGTTACATAGGACGTGTACATGACACGATCCAAAGGGTTTTGTTAATTCAAAGTATGTTAAAAGCGTATGCAAACTTCAATGGTTGAAATATGCAACACGGAGTTGGAATCTTCATTGTGATGAAACTGTTAAAAAATTTAATTTCATCAGAGACGATGAAGATGTTTACATTTGCAAGAAATAAAGTGGGAGCGCTAAGATATATTTCTAATGCATTATGTGAAACACATATTATTGATTAGAAATAATGTATCTTTTATTAACACAGGTTAAGAATTTCATCTCAATGAAAGACTTAGGCAAAACCCAGAATATTTGGAATCAATGTCTATATGGATAGATTGAGACGCTAATATGGTTGTGCCAAGAGTACATAAATGAGATATTAAAATAGTTCAATATAGAAATTGCAAGAAAGGTTCTTATAGCACATAAAGAATTGTATCAAGATTCAAGTGTATTGACACTTGGTAAGTGAAACAAAGATTCAAGTATTTTGATACTTGATGATTGAAATCACAAAGAGTATTTTTGATCAATCATATTGTGATATGTACACATCCGGATATGTCTTATGCTCTAAATGTTATGAGCATATACCATAATGATTCATAAGATGATTATTGGACGATAGTAAGGATATTATTATGATTGTTTGGATGAACTAAGAATATGTTATTTTTGTAGAAGTGACAAATAGATAGATAGTTCATTGTAAAAGTATTACATTGATACTATTTTTGTCACAAAGTAAAAAATTAAGTTTATCTCAATTTAAACTATAGGTGGCACAATGTAATGGAAAGGAAGTTCCATAATGGATTTGGATGAGTTACAAAGTTAAGACATTGTGGCAGATACTACAACAAAAGGCTAAGTATATGACTGTTATTATAGCAGCAAAAGAGGGCATTTATGTCAAGTAATTTGTTATCAAACTAGGTGTGGTTCATGTAACTACCTCGGTGAATTACGCTCCTAGATACAAGCCTGGATGAGCGGAAATGGTTGAAATAGTACGGTGGGGGCCCAAAAGCCACTCACAGGTAGACCTTTCGGCCGTCCCAACCATTTCCAGTCATCGGGACAAGTACGGGCGGCGTAATCGGCAGGCGAAGGGATCAACTACATACACAAATGAGTATGTATGCAAGCCACCATACAATAGTACATCAGAGCCATACCATCTAAAAAGAGAGGAAATATAGCAACACCATACGGCAAGATTCAAATATCCTAGATAGATATAATATTTTAGGATATTTCCTCATACATCACACATCAGAGTATCAGGCGGAAGCGGCAAACAAGATCCGAGTACGGACAAGAAGCAAATCGGCATAAGATTCCCAGAACTAAGCACATCCCGCCCACAGATCTGACGGATCCCCGATCCCGGAATCTCTACACCGAACGATCGTTGCCCACATCATCAGCCTCTTCCACCCAGTATCCGTCCTGCGAGTGTACCTATTCATCTGAACTAATAATTTATCGTGTGAGACCCTAAGGGTACTCAGCAAGTCTTTATGCCTCTAAAGGGGACACAACCTGGGGTGACGCAATTGCAGCGAAAGATAAACCCTAACAGTTCTATAGATAAACGCTAACCATCCGCCTAACCAAAGATAGACGGATGTCCGTGAATTAATGACAACAGTTATAACAGTAATATTCACAGATCCATCCTCCTCCTCGCTTACCGATGAGGAAGCGGACGAACAACCCCCCATCCGTTGGCAATTTTATTAACCATTCCATGAGGGTTGCACTATTTACTAGTCAATTACTTAGTCAAATTAAAAGCGGTACTTTAGTTATGCTTGTCTATGATCGAGAAACTGTGCTCCAAGTCGTCCATAACCGCGGACACGGCTTTCAGAAAGTTTTACCCTGCAGGGGTGCACAAATAGCAACACACACTCGATCAACCTCGGAAAAACCAAATCAAAACCCAACGAGGCCTTCACGACAAAGCAATCACAAGATTTAGAAATATTTCAGGGGGCCACCCCTTAAAGTAGACCCGCAACAAAGTTAGCTGACTTCGAGACGGACTCAAGGTTTGTGGGGCCGGCTGTAAACGACTGGGAACCCGAAAGTGTGACTGGGCTTGTCGATACCGCGAAAACGGGTCACAATTCCTAAATAGTACAGGTGCTCCTCGCACAATCGTAAATAAAGCAGTAGCATGGCATAAGTACAGGATAGTAAATAAAACCTCAAACTAGTTTGTGGCCCCAAGAAATAAGACGGAATCAAGCTCTGGCTCAGGGGGGTCCCATAAGCCTCCCGGATGTGGATAGCGCGAATAATCAAGGAACAGGAATCAAGTACTCGGGGTCCTACGGGACACAAGTGAGCAGGAAAAACCAAATAGCAGATATTGCTCACCGGTGCCACTTTCATTAGTTATCCCATTACTACTCAGGTTAAGTTGTTTAGGTACCTCGTTATCCAACAGACACTCACATACCCTACACATGTTGTTCTACGACTCGCATGGCTCAAACAACTCCTCTAGTAATGGCTCATGGGATGGAGGAACAAGCTTGGTGGGGTTTAAAAGTAAAGGCTATGCAATACTTGGGATTCAGTTTAATGCAATCGCGACTCAATGATGCAAGAATAAGATAGAGGCAATAGGTACTGTATGTATGCAAGCATGTGGTAGTGCTTGCCTGGCAACTCAGTCGAAGCGAGAGACGGATCTGGGTAGTGCTCCTGGTTCTCTTGATATATCCCCTGCTCAGTGTCTATTCGAAGAAGAACCAAACAAACAAGGGCCAACATAAATAAAGTGCTCAAGCATAGGAATAAATGCGTCAAGCAAACAATCATGCCATGATGAATGATGCACAAGTTGCATGGCAATAATGTAGCATGGCATGGGTGAGGTGTGGAATACAAGAATAAGTCATTTTATTGAGTTTTGGTCACATTTTATTGTCATAGTAGTTGCTGTATACCATATATTTATATGATGCATGCTGCAATTGAAGTCATGGATAGCATAAGCAGAAATTTCTCGTCGAGCTGATCATTTTAGACATATCATTTGTCAAATTCGGAGTTATAAAACAAAAGTTATTAATTTATTAAGGTCCAGGGGTATTTTGTTGTAATTTAATTCAACTTGAAATTTAAAGTGTTCAAATAATATTTTGAATGGCATATTTGAATTCCTCACATTTTTCTGATTCAAAAACATATATTATATGTTAAATTTGGATTTATAGTTTAAAAGTTATTTTAAAACAGAATCAATTTTGAATTTGAATTAATTTGAAATAGTTTTGAATTAAGACAGACAACCAAAAACCTGTGTTACTCACTCTAAGCTGACCACAGATGCTGACAGGTGGGGACACGGCTGGCTCGGGGCCACACGCGCACCGAGACCCTATTTTACCGCGGCTGCTGCCAGCCACCGAGGCTGACGTGTGGGGTTAGAGGCTCGCGGGCCCACGTGCCAGTGGGGAAACGGTGGAGGCTGACAGGAGGGTGGTTGCGGGACCGCGGGTTGATTGAGGCGTTTGCCGGTAGTCTTTTTGCAAAAAGGCAGAGACGCAGACATGTGGGGCAGCGAGGAGTGCGGGTTCAGAAAGAAAAAGGTTGAGGGGGTTTTGGGGAAAAAGGCCCCCAGGGTCCTGTTCCTCTTCTCTGAACCCGCTGTCGTCAGGCACGCGCGCGTCCGCGGACAGAGCGCTGCGGGGGCTCGAACCCGTGCCCTCTGGTGTGCTAGCGACGGCGGCTACCACTGCGGTGCGTGTGCGCTTGGTGACAGAAGGGAGGTCGCGACTAGCTAGAGGTCTCTGCGATGCGCAAGCGGGCAGACGGTGCGCGCTCGCCGGTGCACGCAGTGCGTTCGACGGAACGCACGCCGCCGGCAGGAAGCGACGAAGGGTAGGGGCATGTCTAGGGGATCCGGGGACTCACCGTGGGGCCGTCGGTGGGGTTGGATCGGGTCGGCGAGCAGCGGATCGGCGGCGAGGCAGACGGCGGCGAAGCTAGGGTTTGCGTCGGCGCGCGTCGGTTCCGGCGGTGCTGGGGCTTCCTCTTCGCGTCTCCGTGCACAGGCTGCTGCAGTGGGTCTGCGAGGTCCTCCTCAACACCGTGGAGCACCACGCCTCCGGCTAGAGAGGGATGTAAGGGGAAGGTCGACGGTGGCCGGCGTCGGTGGAGGAGAAGAGGGGAGCGAGGGCAGGACGCCCTAGGGTGGATATGGGGTAGCTGGGCGAGGCAGAGAGGTGTGGGGTGGATAAGAACGAGGGGGGTGAGGTGGTTGGCGTGGGGGAGGGGATGGTGATAAAGGTGGCCTCAGCCACCTTTGTCCTCTCCTCCACGTGATCGGCAGGGCTCGGCAAGGCAGGGGGGAGGGGAGAGGGAGGCTGCCAGGTGGGCCAGGGGGTAAGGAGCTCGTGGTGGGGCAGGGCAGGCAGAGGGAGAGCAAGAAAGGAGAGGGGGAGAAGAGAGGAGGTCCTCGGGTGGGGCTAGGGTTAGAAGGGAGAGAGGTAGCTAGGGGGTATGGTGGGGGGCAGCTAGGAGGGAGAGGAAGGCTGAGAGAGAGGGGGGGTTAGGGCTTAAGCATGCAAACATCATCACACATGGATGGGGATTGTTTTGAGAGGGGGTAGGGTTTGGGAGAAGGATAAGAGAGAGGAGGTGGTATGGTGGTTAGGGTTTAGATAGGAGGGGGTAGGGTTTAGAACAAACAAACAAGATCAAGCAAAGAGGAAGAGAGTTGATCCATGCAAGAAAAACCAAATAAAATTCAAATGACAAGTAAAAAGGTGGTACTTGCATGTCTCTAGCTAGATCAAGCAAAAGAAGGAGAGAGAGAGATGAGAGAATGACCTACTCCAAGAATTTCAAATAAAAACCAAATGACTTAGATGTGGTGGTTCTGCATGGCCCATGCAATAATAAATGCCATGTCTCCATATTGTGAAAACAACATAAAATCACATGGCATTATTCCCTGCATTCCCAAAAGGTGGGATAAGGCCAAGCAAGAAGGGACTAGTACTGGATCCACCCAACCCACATGAGCTAGGTAAACTCAGATAAATGCCAGCTCATATTAATTGGATGGTGGAATTATAAGGTGGTGAAGAAAAGGTGGTGGAGTTTAATAAAAGATATGCCCCCAATTCAACTTGGGCATTTAAACAATATATCAACAACCAAATACAATATCAAGAGGCAAATACAATTAATAATGCATATGAGACAAGAACCAAAACACAAGGGTTTTATATGATGCTCAAATGCAAGGTGGCATGATGACATGAGCATGATATGATGATGAAGCAACAAATATATGTAGGAAGGGGCCATTATATTACTAGATCTAGTAGCATTACAGTTGTTAGACAAATGGGATGCTACAACTCTCCCCCACTAAACAGGAATCTCGCCCCGAGATTCTAGGAAGAAGAAGAAGACACAAAGAGGGTAGGATAGTTGGCACGGAGTTCATCTTCACGCTCCCAAGTGGCTTCATCAACGGAATGGTGCGACCACTTCACCTTGCAGAACTTGATGGACTTGTTGCGAGTCCTTCTTTCTGCTGTCTCAAGGATTTTTGTGGGGTGTTCTTGATAAGACAGGTCTTCTTGGAGATCGATTAGCTCATGATCCACGGTCCTGCCGGGATCTTTGAAGCACTTCTTGAGTTGTGAGATGTGTAAAACATCATGAACCTTGAGTTTTTCTGGGAGCTCAAGAGCATAAGCAACTTCTCCTCTTCTACCATGAATTTTGAAAGGACCGATGTATCTAGGAGCCAGCTTTCCTTTGATACCAAAGCGGTGTGTGCCTCTCATGGGAGTGACACGAAGGTACACGAGATCACCAGGGGCATACACCATGTCCGTGTGCTTCCTGTCATAATTGCTTTTCTGGCGACTTTGAGCAATCTTC
Source organism: Avena atlantica (assembly GCA_910589765.1). NCBI lineage: Eukaryota > Viridiplantae > Streptophyta > Magnoliopsida > Poales > Poaceae > Avena > Avena atlantica. The sequence continues at coordinate 276,137,004 of OU342734.1, read as the reverse complement.
AGGTTCTCAAGGATGATATGCACCTTCTCCTCTGCTTGAGTTACAATGTCAGGGCCAAACCAAATTCTTTCTCCTGCACCTGACCAACCAATCGGAGTTCTGCACTTGCGGCCATAGAGAGCCTCAAATGGTGCCATCTTCAGACTTTTCTGGAAGCTGTTGTTGTAAGAGAATTCCGCATAAGGAAGACATTCCTCCCACTTCATGCCAAAAGAGATGACGCAAGCACGAAGCATATCCTCCAGAATCTGATTGATCCTTTCAACTTGTCCTTGCGACTGAGGGTGGTAAGCAGTGCTGAAGTTCAACTTTGTTCCCAAGGCATTTTGGAAACTTTCCCAGAACTTGGAAGTGAAGATGCTCCCACGGTCTGAACTGATCTCAAGCGGAACCCCATACAGAGAGACAATCCTGTTGATATAGAGCTCAGCCAACTGAATTCCAGAAATTGTTTCCTTGACGGGGAAGAAGTGAGCCACTTTAGAGAGCCTGTCGATGACAACAAAGATTGCATTGTTGCCCTTCTGCGACCTTGGAAAACCAGTGATGAAGTCCATCTCTACTTTCTCCCATTTCCATTCCGGGGGTTTCAATGGCTGTAGAAGACCGAAAGGTTTCTGATGGACAGCTTTCACTCTGCGGCAGACATCACACTCCGAGACATACTTGGCACAATACCGTTTCAAACCAGGCCACCAATATTGTGTTTTCAAGTCCATCTACATCTTTGTGCTGCCAGGGTGGATAGATAGAACAGAATCGTGCGCCTCCTTGAGAACTTGCTCTCTCAAACCCGGGTAGTTCGGAACAAACATCCGGTGTTCAAAGAAAAGCGTGCCTTGATCATCGACGTGGAAGGACTCATACTTCGGGAGCTGAAGTTTGGAGATGATCTTTTTGGTGTGCGGATCACCAAGCTGACGAGAGCGTATCTTTTCTTCCAAGAGAGGAGTAGCCAGAAGGTTCAGGAGATGCCCTTGTTCCACAATTTCAAGGTTGAGCTGACGGAATTCCTCGCACAAGAGAGGTTGTTGTTCTTCCATCATGAGGTTATTGACATAAGCTTTGCGGCTGAGAGCATCGGCCATGACGTTAGCTTTGCCCGGAGTGTAGTTGATGGTCAAATAAAAATCATTGATTGCTTCAATCCATCTCCTCTGCCGAAGGTTGAGATCAGGCTGAGTGAAGATATACTTCAAACTCTTGTGGTCAGAAAAGATCTCACAACGGTTGCCAAGCAAGTAGTGCCTCCACAGTTTCAGAGCAAAGACAACTGCTGCGAGCTCGAGGTCATGTGTGGGATAGTTGAGCTCATGTGTCTTCAATTGTCGAGAGGCATAAGCAACCACTTGCTTTTCTTGCATCAGGACCGCACCCAATCCTTGCAAAGAGGCGTCGCAGAATATCTGGAAAGGCTTAGATGTATCCGGAGGAACCAAGATTGGTGTGGAAGTGAGCTTCTCTTTGAGTGTCTCAAAGCTTGCTTGACATGCAGGGGTCCAAAGGTATTTCTTGCCTTTCTTGAGGAGATCGGTAAGAGGCTTTGCTATCTTCGAAAAGTTCTGAACGAAGCGACGGCAATAACTAGCCAAACCAAGGAAACTCCGCACTTCTTTGACATTAACAGGAGGAAGCCACTCAACAATTGTCTTCACAGTTTCCGGGTTGACTGCAATGCCCTTGGCAGAGATAACGTGACCAAGATAGGTTACTTGAGGCAGCCAAAACTCACACTTTGAGAACTTTGCATACAAGCGGTTCTCACGAAGCTTGTTTAGGACACACCGAAGGTGTTCTTCATGCTCTTCCTTGGACTTTGAATAGACTAGGATGTCATCCAGATAGACCACAACGAACTTATCAAGGTACTCCATGAAAACCAAGTTCATAAGCCTCGAGAAGGTAGCAGGTGCGTTGGTGAGACCAAAAGACATGACTGTGTACTCATACAGGCCATAGCGGGTGGTGAAAGCTGTTTTAGGCACATCTTCCTTGCGAATCTTGATTAGGTGATAACCACTTCTCAAGTCCAGCTTAGAGAACACCACAGCTCCAGCTAGCTGATCGAAGAGATCATTAATCCGCGGAAGGGGATATTTGTTCTTGATGGTTTTAGCATTGAGAGCCCGATAGTCAACACAAAGTCTATCAGTCCTGTCACGCTTCTTCACAAAGATTGTTGGGCTACCCCAAGAAGAAGTACTGTGTTGAATGAAACCCAACTTCTCTTGTTCATCAAGCTGTCGTTTGAGTTCAGCCAACTCAGAAGGACCCATTTTATAAGGCCGCTTGGAGATAGGAGCCGTTCCAGGTTCAAGCTCAATTACAAACTCAACCTCACGATCCGGAGGCATACCCGGCAACTCTTCAGGAAAGACATCTGGGAACTCACAGACCACCGGAACACTCTGAATAGCTTCCATAGCATCATCATTCAGAGCCGCCAAAGAGAAAAGCTGAATATCAGGAGTCAGACTTGGAGAATAGACTATATGGCCTTCTGGAATCTTCAGAGAAACCGAGCGTTCAGCACAATCAATCACAGCTGCATTTGCTGTCAACCAATCCATGCCCAAGATGATATCAATGTCCGAATTGCCCAGAAGAATTAAGGACGCCGAGAACGAAGTGCCACCAATCTCAATTTGATTGCCATGGCTGATATGAGCAGCCCTCATGTTTGAACCAGGAGATAGTACCACCAGACGACGTGATAAAGGAACTCTATCCAGATCATGCTGTTGTGCAAACTTATGCGAAACAAAAGAATGTGATGCACCAGAATCAAACAAAACTCGTGCAGGGACTGAGTTAACGGGAAGCATACCCATCACAACTCCAGGTGTATGCTCAGCTTGAGCGGAGTTGACACAGTTGGCGCGAGCAACAGTAGACCCGGGCTTGTTGATGTTGAGAGCCCGAGGTGGTGGTGCACGAACCATAGGAGAGCTTGCCGCAGATCTTGGAGGGGGTGGAGGACGAGCTTTGTTCTTCAACGGACAGTTCCAGTTTAGATGCCCAGGGTCTCCACATGTGAAACAAGCACCAGGTGGACGTGGAGCAATGTGGCCAGGGACTCCGCCAGGCGCTCCAGGGTAGTGGTGGTTTTAGCCCCTGGGAGCAGCAGTGATGAAGTTTGATGGCCTTGCTGCGTAGCTTGAAGGTCTTGGTGAAGCCGGGAGCGACGGTGGGGTGTTAGGAACCCAGACACGCCGCTTAGAAGGAGCTGACATAGCTGAAGAGCTTGGTGCGTCCCGGTTGTGTTTCTTTGACTCCTCAAACACTTGCCTACTGGCTTCCTCCTGCAGGGCTGTATGCTGGAGTTCCAGGAAAGACGCCGGCCTTGCATGTGTGATTGCATATTTGATCGATGCATTGAGCCCTTGCCGGAACCTCTTTTGTTTCTTCTTGTCATCTGAGATCTCATCACCACCATAACGAGAGAGTTTCATGAAGTTCCTGATGTAGGTATTGACATTATCATTTCCCTGCTTGAGGTTCAGAAAGACTTCCTTCATCCTTTCCATGACAATCTCTGACAGGAATTGCTCTTTGAAAGCTCCAGAGAACTGTTCCCAAGTGGGCTGAAAACCAGTGCAGCTTGCCTTCAGGTAATTCTCCCACCAGAGAGCTGCATCTCCCTTCAGAAGGTGAGTAGCACATTTTACCCATTCTTGCTCAGGCACATCAGCAGTCTCTAGTAACCTTGACATCTCACGCAACCAATCATCAGCATCAAGTGGTTGATCAGAAACATCAAATTGGCGTGGGTTGAACTTCAGGAAGCTTTTGATGTCTCCTCGCTTGGGAGGTGGAGGTAGTGGAGCAAACTCATTCCTCCTGACGCTTTCTTCCAAACGCTGCTGGTTCTGCTGCATTGCTGCCAAGGCATTGGCGATGTTTGACAACGCGGCCCCCAATTCCGGTGGTATGTCCTCATCAGAACGGCGTGGTGGAGCCATCCTGTGATTGATATAAAACACAAGTCAGTACTATAATGGAGAATAATAATAATCCAAAATAGTACCAAGATGGAATTAACCAAGATTAAAGGATACAATTTACTAAGGTGATATTAAAATATCAACAAAGTTCAAAGCACCTAGAAGATATTAAGCATATCGCACACGACTGAAAAGGAGTGTGGTACACAAATATATCAAAGAAAAATTTTCCACAAATTTCGGCATTAAAATACCAATAGATGCGCAAAATTACTTAACGAATCAAGATTAGTGACTCTACCAATTCAATATACAAAAGCGAATGATAAGAGTAGTGGTATGGTCGTGACTCCATCCCGCACTCAAATCATTACTCCGCACATGAACAAGTGGAACACATATCCTAACCCCTTTCTTCTCACGATGAACCTAAAGATTAGCAACTACGGAAACGAACACCCCAAACAAGATAACGTCGGGTAACAAAGAGTAAGACAGATCGTGACGGTATACAACGAATTAGATAGATCGCGTCGGTTTGCAAAAGCCTGTCGGTATGGAATGTACCAACAGTTGATAACCAAAAGGCCGATTGTGATAACAACTTGGATGCAACAGATAGACGAGGAATTACACACACACACACACACACAACCTATGGTACTACGGAAACCCAGAACACGTGAATCCTAGTTTGAATTTTTTTAGAAGAGGATTGAAAACGTTACACTTCCTTACCAGAAAAGGTGGGTGGGTGGGTAAGAAGAAAAATGGAAGCAGTCCTACTCTCACGTTTTGTTTTTCCCTAGTATACATAACTACCAAAAATATTTGCTAGACTGACAACGAGCGTTTGGCTGAGACCCTGAAGGTCGGGATGGCTCTGATACCAATTGTAACTACCTCGGTGAATTACGCTCCTAGATACAAGCCTGGATGAGCGGAAATGGTTGAAATAGTACGGTGGGGCCCCAAAAGCCACTCACAGGTAGACCTTTCGGCCGTCCCAACCATTTCCAGTCATCGGGACAAGTACGGGCGGCGTAATCGGCAGGCGAAGGGATCAACTACATACACAATTGAGTATGTATGCAAGCCACCATACAATAGTACATCAGAGCCATACCATCTAAAAAGAAAGGAAATATAGCAACGCCATACGGCAAGATTCAAATGTCCTAGATAGATATAATATTTTAGGATATTTCCTCATACATCACACATCAGAGTATCAGGCGGAAGCGGCAAACAAGATCCGAGTATGGACAAGAAGCAAATCGGCATAAGATGCCCAGAACTAAGCACATCCCGCCCACAGATCTCACGGATCCCCGATCCCGGAATCTCTACATCGAACGATCGTTGCCCACATCATCAGCCTCTTCCACCCAGTATCCGTCCTGCGAGTGTACCTGTTCATCTGAACCAATAATTTATCGTGTGAGACCCTAAGGGTACTCAGCAAGTCTTTATGCCTCTAAAGGGGACACAACCTGGGGTGACGCAATTGCAGCGAAAGATAAACCCTAACAGTTCTATAGATAAACGCTAACCATCCGCCTAACCAAAGATAGACGGATGTCCGTGAATTAATGACAACAGTTATAACAGTAATATCCACAGATCCATCCTCCTCCTCGCTTACCGACGAGGAAGCGGACGAACAACCCCCCATCCGTTGGCAATTTTATTAACCATTCCATGAGGGTTGCACTATTTACTAGTCAATTACTTAGTCAAATTAAAAGCGGTACTTTAGTTATGCTTGTCTATGATCGAGAAACTGTGCTCCAAGTCGTCCATAACCGCGGACACGGCTTTCAGAAAGTTTTACCCTGCAGGGGTGCACAAATAGCAACACACACTCGATCAACCTCGGAAAAACCAAATCAAAACCCAACGAGGCCTTCACGACAAAGCAATCACAAGATTCAGAAATATTTCAGGGGGCCACCCCTTAAAGTAGACCCGCAACGAAGTTAGCTGACTTCGAGACGGACTCAAGGTTTGTGGGGCCGGCTGTAAACGACTGGGAACCCGAAAGTGTGACTGGGCTTGTCGATACCGCGAAAACGGGTCACAATTCCTAAACAGTACAGGTGCTCCTCGCACAATCGTAAATAAAGCAGTAGCATGGCATAAGTACAGGATAGTAAATAAAACCTCAAACTAGTTTGTGGCCCCAAGAAATAAGACGAAATCAAGCTCTGGCTCAGGGGGGTCCCATAAGCCTCTCGGATGTGGATAGCGCGAATAATCAAGGAACAGGAATCAAGTACTCGGGGTCCTACGGGACACAAGTGAGCAGGAAAAACCAAATAGCTGATATTGCTCACCGGTGCCACTTTCATTAGTTATCCCATTACTACTCAGGTTAAGTTGTTTAGGTACCTCGTTATCCAACAGACACTCACATACCCTACACATGCTGTTCTACGACTCGCATGGCTCAAACAACTCCTGTATTAATGGCTCATGGGATGGAGGAACAAGCTTGGTGGGGTTTAAAAGTAAAGGCTATGCAATACTTGGGATTCAGTTTAATGCAATCGCGACTCAATGATGCAAGAATAAGATAGAGGCAATAGGTACTATATGTATGCAAGCATGTGGTAGTGCTTGCCTGGCAACTCAGTCGAAGCGAGAGACGGATCTGGGTAGTGCTCCTGGTTCTCTTGATATATCCCCTGCTCAGTGTCTATTCGAAGAAGAACCAAACAAACAAGGGCCAACATAAATAAAGTGCTCAAGCATAGGAATAAATGCGTCAAGCAAACAATCATGCCATGATGAATGATGCACAAGTTGCATGGAAATAATGTAGCATGGCATGGGTGAGGTGTGGAATACAAGAATAAGTCATTTTATTGAGTTTTGGTCACATTTTATTGTCATAGTAGTTGCTGTATACCATATATTTATATGATGCATGCTGCAATTGAAGTCATGGATAGCATAAGCAGAAAGTTCTCGTCGAGCTGATCATTTTAGACATATCATTTGTCAAATTCGGAGTTATAAAACAAAAGTTATTAATTTATTAAGGTCCAGGGGTATTTTGTTGTAATTTAATTCAAATTGAAATTTAAAATGTTCAAATAATATTTTGAATGGCATATTTGAATTCCTCACATTTTTCTGATTCAAAAACATATATTATATGTTAAATTTGGATTTATAGTTTAAAAGTTATTTTAAAACAGAATCAATTTTGAATTTGAATTAATTTGAAATAGTTTTGAATTAAGACAGACAACCAAAAACCTGTGTTACTCACTCTAAGATGACCACAGACGCTGACAGGTGGGGACACGGCTGGCTCGGGGCCACACGCGCACCGAGACCCTATTTTACCGCGGCTGCTGCCAGCCACCGAGGCTGACGTGTGGGGTCAGAGGCTCGCGGGCCCACGTGCCAGTGGGGAAACGGTGGAGGCTGACAGGAGGGTAGTTGCGGGACCGCGGGTTGATTGAGGCGTTTGCCGGGAGCCTTTTTGCAAAAAGGCAGAGACGCAGACAGGTGGGACAGCGAGGAGTGCGGGTTCAGAAAGAAAAAGGTTGAGGGGGTTTTGGGGAAAAAGGCCCCCAGGGTCCTGTTCCTCTTCTCTGAACCCGCTGTCGTCAGGCACGCGCGCGTCCGCTGACAGAGCGCTGCGGGGGCTCGAACCCGTGCCCTCTGGCGTGCTAGCGACGGCGGCTACCGCTTCGGTGCGTGTGCGCTTGGTGACAGAAGGGAGGTCGCGACTAGCTAGAGGTCTCTACGATGCGCAAGCGGGCAGACGGTGCGCGCTCGCCGGTGCACGCAGTGCGCTCGACGGAACGCACGCCGCCGGCAGGAAGCGACGAAGGGTAGGGGCATGTCTAGGGGATCCGGGGGCTCACCGCGGGGCCGTCGGTGGGGTTGGATCGGGTCGGCGAGCAGCGGATCGGCGGCAAGGCAGACGGCGGCGAAGCTAGGGTTTGCGTCGGCGCGCGTCGGTTCCGGCTGTGCTGGGGCTTCCTCTTCGCGTCTCCGTGCACAGGCTGCTGCAGTGGGTCTGCGAGGTCCTCCTCAACACCGTGGAGCACCACGCCTCCGGCTAGAGAGGGATGTAAGGGGAAGGTCGACGGTGGCCGGCGTCGGTGGAGGAGAAGAGGGGAGCGAGGGCAGGACGCCCTAGGGTGGATCTGGGGTAGCTGGGCGAGGCAGAGAGGTGTGGGGTGGATAAGAACGAGGGGGGTGAGGTGGTTGGCGTGGGGGAGGGGATGGTGATAAAGGTGGCCTCGGCCACCTTTGTCCTCTCCTCCACGTGATCGGCAGGGCTCGGCAAGGCAGGGGGAGGGGAGAGGGAGGCTGCCAGGTGGGCCAGGGGGTAAGGAGCTCGTGGTGGGGCAGGGCAGGCAGAGGGAGAGCAAGAAAGGAGAGGGGGGGAAGAGAGGAGGTCCTCGAGTGGGGCTAGGGTTAGAAGGGAGAGAGGTAGCTAGGGGTATGGTGGGGGCCAGCTAGGAGGGAGAGGAAGGCCGAGAGAGAGGGGGGGGGTTAGGGCTTAAGCATGCAAACATCATCACACATGGATGGGGATGGTTTTGAGAGGGGGTAGGGTTTAGGGAGAATGATAAGAGAGAGGAGGTGGTATGGTGGTTAGGGTTTAGATAGGAGGGGGTAGGGTTTAGAACAAACAAACAAGATCAAGCAAAGAGGAAGAGAGTTGATCCATGCAAGAAAAACCAAATAAAATTCAAATGACAAGTAAAAAGGTGGTACTTGCATGTCTCTAGCTAGATCAAGCAAAAGAAGGAGAGAGAGATGAGAGAATGACCTACTCCAAGAATTTCAAATAAAAACCAAATGACTTAGATGTGGTGGTTCTGCATGGCCCATGCAATAATAAATGCCATGTCTCCATATTGTGAAAACAACATAAAATCACATGGCATTATTCCCTGCATTCCCAAAAGGTGGGATAAGGCCAAGCAAGAAGGGATTAGTACTGGATCCACCCAACCCACATGAGCTAGGTAAACTCAGATAAATTCCAGCTCATATTAATTGGATGGTGGAATTATAAGGTGGTGAAGAAAAGGTGGTGGAGTTTAATAAAAGATATGCCCCCAATTCAACTTGGGCATTTAAACAATATATCAACAACCAAATACAATATCAAGAGGCAAATACAATTAATAATGCATATGAGACAAGAACCAAAACACAAGGGTTTTATATGATGCTCAAATGCAAGGTGGCATGATGACATGAGCATGATATGATGATGAAGCAACAAATATATGTAGGAAGGGGCCATTATATTACTAGATCTAGTAGCATTACAGTTGTTAGACAAATGGGATGCTACAGTTCATAGCTGGATAATACCATGAAGATATATTGTACGACAATTGTATCGACATGGTTTAATCACAAGGGAACTAAAGGTCTCACCAAAGGACCAAATTTATACATTTCCATCTGTTTGAGGAATGAGTGATGCGTAGAGACGCAAAGACATGCAATTACACATGGACCTGAAAGTGTCGGATCCGAAGAATAAGTTAACCACTAGAAATTGTGTATATATAACACCGGAAAGCCATAGGTGTTGAATGCACAAGTTTTTCAAAACTAGATTATTGACTCTTATGCAAGTGGGAGACTGTTGGAGATATGCCCAAGAGGCAATAATAAAATGGTTCTTATCTTATCTTTATGTTTATGATAAATTTTTACATCCCATGCTATAATTGTATTAACCGGAAAGATTAATACTTGTGTGCTTTGTAAACATGTAAGATTCCCTAGTAAAGCCTCTTGTTAAACTAGCTTGTTAATTAATAGATGATCATGGTTTCCCGATCATGGACATTGGATGTTATTAATAACAAGGCCATATCATTAGAAGAATGATGTGATGGACACACTCCTATAGTTAAGCATAGCATAAGATCAAGTCATTTAAAATAGTTCATTTGCTATAAGATTTCAAATATGGTTGTGCCAAGAGTACATAAATGAGATATTGAAATAGTTCAATATAGAAATTGCAAGAAAGGTTCTTATAGCACAGAAATAATTGTATCAAGATTCAAGTGTATTGACATTTGGTAAGTGAAACAAAGATTCAATTATTTTGATACTTGATGATTGAAATCACAAAGAGTATTTTTGATCAATCATACTGTGATATGTACACATCCAGATATGTCCTATGCTCTAAATGTTATGATCATATACCAGAATGATTCATAAGATTGGACGATGGTAAGGATATTCTTATGATTTTTTTGGAAGAACTAAGAATATGTTATTTTTTTAGAAGTGACAAATAGATAGATAGTTCATTGTAAAAGTTTACATTGATACTATTTTTGTCACAAGGTACAAATTAAGTTTATCTCAATTTAAACTATAGGTGGCACAATATAATGGAAAGGAAGTTCCATAATGGATTTGGATGAGATCCAAAGTTAAGACATTATGACAGATACTATAACAAAAGTCCAAGTATATGACTTTTATTGTAGCAGCAAAAGGGGGCATTTGTGTCAAGTAGTTTGTTATCAAACTAGGTGTGGTTCACAGCGGGCTAATACTATGAAGATATATTATACGACAATTGTATCGATATGGTTTAATCCTAAAGGAACTAAGGGTCTCACCAAAGGACCCAATTTATGCAATGCCATCTCATTGAAGAATGAGTGATGCATAGAGACGCAAAGACATGCAATTACACACTAACCTAAAAGTGTCGGATCCGAATATTAAGTTAACCACTAGCAATCATGTATATAAAACACCGGAAAGCCATATGTGTTGAATGCACAAGTTTTTCAAAACTATATTATTGACACTTGTGCAAGTGGGAGACTGGTGGAGATATGTCCAAGAGGCAATAATAAAATGGTTATTATCATATCTTTATGTTTATGATAAATGTTTACATCCCATGCTAGAATTATCTTAACCGAAAACATTAATACTTGTGTATTTTGTAAACATGTAAGGGTATCTAGTAAAGCCTCTTGTTAAACTAGCTTGTTAATTAATAGATGATCATGGTTTCCCGATCATGGACATTGGATGTTATTAATAACAAGGTCATATCATTAGAAGAAAGATGTGATGGACACACTCCTATAGTTAAGCGTAGCATAAGATCAAGTCATTTAAAATAGTTTATTTGCTATAAGCTTTCAAATACATAGTAACCTAATTCCTTCGACCATGAGATTATGTTAATCACCATCAACGGATGGATACTTTGATGACATCAAACACCACTACGTAACTGGGTGGTTATAAAGGTAGCATTGAGTATTCTGAAAGTATGTGTTGAGGCACATGGATCAAGAGTTGGATTTGTCCATCCATATGACGGATAGATAGACTCTGGGCCCTCTTGGTGGAATGTCATCCAATTAGCTTGCAAGCATGTGACTAGATCACAAGGGATCACATATCACGGAATGAGTAAAGAGTACTTATCGGTAACAAGGTTGAACCAGGTATGCAGAGATACCAACGATCAAACCTCGAAGTAAAGTATCGTGAGACAAAGGGAAATTGGTATCATATGTAAATGGTTCATTCGATCACAAAGTCATCATAGAAATATGTGGAAGCCAAGTGTCTCGAGCATGTCTGCATAGTTCACGAACCGTAGGGAGACACACTTAAGGATTCGATGTTGTTTAGTAGATGTGGAATGTAAGTTGGAGACCGAATATTTTTCAGAGTCTCGGATTGGATCCATGACATCACGAGGAGATCCGAAATGGTCTGTCGAATAATATTCTATAAGGAAAGTCCAATTCCGTGGTTTGGAAATGTTTTCGGTGTTTTCACCGGAAGCTTCTAGAAGTTCTGGAAGGTCCACCACCCTAGGGGATGGGTACTTGGAATGTGCCATGACAATATAGAATGGTTGCATCATACCCTAGGTCACTTGTCTAGGCAATGGGAAGAGAAATAATCAAACTCTAGTTTGAATAGTCAAACTCCAATTTTTAAAGACAAATCCCAACATTGAAAGTCAAACCAAGTGGAGGGAGAGGAGGAAACCTAGAGGAGGAAGGTTTCCCCTCCCTCCCTTGCCGCCAACCATACAAGGGGAGTTGGGGCAGGACTCCTCCTCCCCTAGCCTCCCATCCCACCTATAAAAGGAGATGGTGGGGTGCCCCTTGGCCTTCCTAAAACCCTAGGCTGACGCCCTCTCCCAAGTAGATGGCACCCTAAACCCTGGCTCCTCTAAACTTTCGTTGTCGTCTAGTCTAAACCCTAGCCCCGGCTTCCCTCCTCCCCTTGGCATCTAAAATCTAGCCACTGAGGTCCTCTCTAATCCACCATACCCGCTCTGTCTTAGGTGAAGCCCTGCGTTATCTACTCCTCCACCCCCACCACCACACCGTCATGCTGTTGGAATCGCGAGGAGAGATCTACAACCTTCGTTGCTTGCTGGAGCAAGGGATAGGAAGGTATTTATCGAGTACCATACGTGTGACGGACTGCAGAAGCGCTGCCGGAACATGGCGCCGGAAGTATCGTCTACACGATCTTGAGATCGGCAAGTGATCGACTACATCAACCATGAGAATCTGCTCTCGTTGAACTCTTTGGATCTACGAGGGTTAGTACTATACAAACTCGTTGCACCGATCTCATAGATTAGATCTTAGCTTGTGTGTGTTCATGCGATAGAATTTTTTGTTTTCCATGCTACGAACCCCAACATGGATATCGTAATAAGCTTAGTGAATCTCTCTTAATTCTCCCTTTGACCATGTAGGTTATAATCCATTGCTTATAGTCACAAAAGTAAGACCGGGCATACTCCCATACACGTCCTAAGTGTATCTCCCTCTCTTTAAACCCGGAGGAAAATGATATGTGGCCGACTACACTTACCATCTAAAGAGAGAGATCAAACACAATATCATTGATTAATGGATCACGGACCGAAGTAATAGATCATCTTTATTTCGTTTCATAATAATGCTAGGGTTTCTCCATCTCCCCAAGAACAAGGGAACTACTCACATATGAAGGCAATCAACATCATGATAATAATATGGATGAGGTATGAGAGTGCAATCGAATACAAGTGAAGATCCACACTAGGGGGTGGGCTACAACTAAGTAGACGAAGGGGATCGGTGTTGGAGACATTGTTGATGATGATGGTGATGTAGATCGGTGTTGAGGCCTTCAAGATACAAGTCCCTTCTCCTCTTGAGAAATGGTGATGGTGGAGATATTGTGGAGGCGGTGGCTATGGAGTTTGCAAGGCGGTAGGGCTCCGCCGTGGAGGTATTTGGAGACTATCCTTCTCCCTTGGCTCCTCCCCTCCTTATATAGGCCTAGGGGGTCTCTCATAGCCCCTCCCATATTACCTATGAGCTAAGGAAGGTATAGGAACGAATTCTGTGAAGAAACGCGTCTAGAAAAGAAGTTTTGGTGCGTCCAGACCCATGGTACGGGTGGGTGTTGGGCCACGTAGAGATAAAACAAAACTTTTCCCTCTAACATGGTGATCCCAAGATCCATCTAAGGTAGAAGGCCACGAGGTTTACCACTAGACGCGCAGTTGCAGATTACTGATGAAGCGCGTCAGTTGATGCAGTGCAGTCCTTACGATCCGATCGTCCTGGTGCTGATCGCGCAACACCTCTGCTAGTATCCACACATACAAGGAGGAGCACCGGCGGCGAACTGCTAGGTTCGTTACGACGGCAGGACTGCTGTGGAGCTAGGGTTTCCAACACATGGAATGACCTAACCGATCAACGATTAACCTTTCTAGGTTACTGTGCTCCACTATATATAGGGAGTGAACATGGGCTCCACTCACGTGGCCCATTCACTAAAGCCCATATAAAACCAGTCACCATGAGTCCAACTCACTGACTCAGTCCAAATCCGGCTTGGGTCCAACCCAACCAGATATCCGGTTCAGATCCTATCCGAACTTGCCCCCGCTCTTAAGTGTGTGACCCCGCAGGCTCTTGGCAACTTGGACACGATTAGAGTCCGACTCTCAATCAATCAGTCGGTAGCGGCTCCTAGCAGAACGTGTCGACTCCCAAGTACCAAAGAGTCATGACGACTTGCCTTTCCAATGCGACTTGCGTCCGAGTTCCTTTTGCCTCACGATATACCTTGTCAGACTATAGTGAATAATTCTCATCCCTTAAATAGTCCGACTCTCTTCTCGATCCGAGATAAGTGATTCACCCGACTAACTCTTAGTCGGTCGCCTCAGTTAACACTTAACCGAGTCGTGCATGGCCATGATTTCCGAATCATATCATCCGAGAGGGCCTAGAGAATATCTCTCCGAGTGGAGGGGCAAAATCCCGTCTTGGTTATTCACATGATGCAGCTTGATTCTCAGTCGACCCGAACTCTGCCTTTATAACTTCCCAGTTACGGATCAGCATTTGACAGAACCTAAGTCGGTGATCCTCAACTCGGACTATGCAACAACCTCAGGTCTAAGGATTACATTGATTGAGATATACAAATGACAACTTGTTCGTTGTACCTCAATATGGGTCAATCTGACTCGCTAAACTCTTTAGCCGAATCTGTGTAAGTTGGAATAGCATCACCATGCCCATGACAAGTGGAACCGAGTCATCAAGCCGACTTTCACATTGGTCTAAGTTGTGTGTCCAGCACAACCTCAATGACCAAGGACATTTAATACAAACAACATGAATGTATAGTTCCACAACCGAATCACATATTCAATGATATACATCAGATGCTCATACAAGGACAACTTAATAACTTTATGAATATAATGGAAATATCATCATACATGATTGCCTCTAGGGCATATTCCCAACAGTCTCCCACTTGCACTAGAGTCAATCTTCCGACATCACATGTCTAAGCATCTAATGCCCATGGCTCTTAGGTGCGCCTCATGCTTCGGCTGTGGTAATGGCTTTGTCAACGGATCCACGATATTTGCATCTGTGTGTACCTTGCATAACTTGATATCACCCTGATCCATGAATTGGCGAATCAGGTTGTAACACCCTCAGAATCGGACCTATGCAAGTTTGAGCAAAATTCGCCAAACCCGCATAGAAACGATTCAAAGGTGCCCACCAGGCACTTTCGTGTGGGTGGGAAAACGAAGTAATAACATTACACAACAGTCCTCGATGGGACCCACAGAACAGATATATATAACAGCGACTCAAAGAGTCAAGAATACAGATATAATATATACAAGATCCAAATCACCTTGAAAACGATATAGCGCCCATCTACGGACAAGATGCAAATGGGGCTAAGAGCCCTGAAGAATAACCAATGGCGTCCATAACCCTGCCCAGGCCAAGCCGGAAGGGTAACCCTGCTAACGGCGTCGATCTCAAAACCTGCTTGAACAAAAAGGGGTGCCGACAAAGGCAAAGGAAAAAAAAGGAGCGTTAGTACTGAGGCCAGTACACGGCGAGGCTAGAATTCAGCGGTCCTCGCCTACACAGGTATGGTGGACTGAAGCGGCAGCGGCAGCATGTACTAAACAACCTATAGAGACTCGATACAACTGGCGGCAATCAGAGAGGGGTAAGAAAGACCTATTCGGAACCAACCTGATACTACCACCAATCAAACCCATCCTGGCGTTTCCCCCTCGAGACCAAACGAGGAAGTCAACCGAGGAACTCACACAGTTGGCAGTTTTATTTATTCAGTTATCGTTGCAGTAATTACTAGTCAGGTATAGATAATCATCCTGATAAAGTAAGCAGTGGGCACTTTTAGTTAACCATTCCGTGATAGTTGCAACAATTACTAATCAGGTACAGATAGCATGAGATAAACCCAAAACCCAGCAGTTGTTGGTACTTTTATTCAGCCATTTCGTCGTAGTTGCAATACTTACTAGTCAGGTACAATGGTCGCAAGCGACACTTCAAACAAGCAATTGTGGGCAGTATTAATTAGCCATTCCGTTGTAGTGGAGCTGATTACTAGTCATTATAAGTCAAATTTATAGCAGTAAACTTTAGTTATGCTTGTCTATGATCGAGATACTGTGCTCCAAGTCGTCCATATCCGCGGACACGGCTTTCAGAAAGTTTTACCCGGCCGGGGTGCACCAATAGCAACACACACTCGATCAACCTCGGAAAAACCAAATCAAAACCCAACGAGGCTTTCACGACAAAGCAATCACAGGATTCAGAAATATTTCAGGGGGCCACCCCTTAAGTAGAATCCGCAACGGAGTAAGCAAGCTCCGAGACGGCCTCAAGGTTTGGGTGGACGGCTGTGAACGACTGGGAACCCGAAAGTGTGGCTGGGCTTGTCGACACCGCGGAATCGTGTCCCGCTCCTAAACAGTACAGTGTGCTCCTCGCACAATCGTAAATAAAGCAGTAGCATGGCATAAGTACAGGATCGTAAATAAAACCTCAAACTAGTTTGTGGCCCCAAGAAATAAGACTGAATCAAGCTCTGGCTAAGGGGGGTCCCATATACCTCCCGGATGTGGATAGCGCGATAAATCAAGGAACAGGTATCAAGTACTCGGGGTCTTACGGGACACAAGTGGGCGTTCGGAAACCAAATATTATCTATCACCCACCGATGCCTCTGCTTAATCACTTTTAGTTGTTAAACAGAAATTAAAGTGACGATAAGTAAAGCTAGAATCATCTCCAACAACAACATGCGGCAATACATCAACAACTGTGGCATTTGACAACACGCAACATTACTTGAGCAAGCGACTACGACGCGCAAGTCCAACTATCTACCAAACAACAGGTAATAGGATGTGTCCAAGGCAATATGAGGCTGCAGGGAATATCACGGGTACGGAAAACTAGAGCATCGCAACACAGATAGCAATAGATCAATAGGAGGGAAGTAAATACGATAAAAGTAAGATAGGTAGAAAGGGGGAGATGCTCGCCTGAAAACATTGTCGAAGGGTTCATCCGAAGATCGGGGCGAAGCTCACATCAACTCAACGGCCTTATCCGCGAAGAAGCAAAACACTAGAATAAACACCGGATGCAATATTTATTACTCGGCAGAAGATCGGCATGATGCATGTATGATGCATGACATGGCAAAGATGCGGTGCGATTAGGTCATATTAAGTGGAACCGGGGTCCCGACAATTAATAAGGCGATTCATGTTGTTTAGCTACCCCGCAATTTAAATGTTGTTTAGCAAGGCAAGACAAGATACCGGTTCGCTACACAAGTTTAAATGAGGCCGATATGAGACTAGATTTGCCCGCATATGGGCCCCATATTTAATTATTAGGTGAATCGGCATAAGGCCCCCAAACCACGGATATGCATGCGAGATGAATGATTTAATGCAACAAGTTGTTATTATGTTATAAAATAGGGTTTCGGGAAGGGGTTCACACTTTGGGGTCTCGACGATCTTGGGGTTCCGGGGGTCTGGGGTTCGGCAGGGTTCAGGGTTCGACGGCCTTGGCGGGATCGTTCTCGGACTCCGGGGGTTAGGGTCTCGGATCGGGGTAGGTCTTGGCGCAACCGGGGAGCAGGGCTTGGTTGGCGTCGGGGCGCATCGGGTTTCCGGTCGAGGCGTTCTTGTCGCGCGGCGTCAATGCTTCCGGGAAGGAGATCATGAGGTTCCGGCTCTGGTGGTCCATCGGGTTCGATCGAGTCGGCGTCGATCTCGGGATCTGCCCCTACACGGTCTTCGGGGAACTTGGAGTCCGGGGTTCGTCCCTCGGGGTGGTACTTGTCGCGTTCGAGGGGGGTACTTGTTGCACGTGTGGTCGCTCGGTCCGCGAAGTGGCTACGAGTATGGCGACGTAGGACGAAGATCCTGTCGGTAACCTTGTCAACAGGAAGGTCTTGTTGCATCCACGAAGGTGACGTCGGTAACACGGCGTTGGTGAGCTGGGTTGACGATAGAACCCTCCGAGATCTTGGTGATGGGGCAACCAGAGGGACTCCTAGCAGGCGCCTGGCGAACATGCTACAACCAGAGGGCGGGTCCCACGGTGGGCTCCGATGGAGGAAGCGGCCCGCGGCGGCAACAGGAAGGACCCGCGAGGCTTGGCTCGGGGCGACGGTGGCCGGCCTTGGCCGAGGCGGCGAAGGAGACCGACTTGGGCGACGCGGTCGCTGGAGCAGAGACGCCGGAGAGGGACGGTCGACGCGGGGAAGCGAGTCCGGCCGGCGAGCACGGCCCGAGGCGAGGCTCTGCGACGGGGCGGGGCTACTCGCTGCCGGCGCGCCATGGCTGGGGCGGCGAGGTTCGTCGGCGGCGGTCGCAGGCGGGGGCGGAGCGGGTCGGGGGAGCGTCCGCGGCGTGGCCGCGCGGGGCAGAGGCGTGGCGGGGCGCCTACGAGCACCGCTGCCGGCGGACGGGGAGGCGAGCTCGCGGCGTGGCCGCGCGGGGCAGAGGCGGAGGTTGGACCCGAGGCGTGGACGCGGAGCGGCGGCGTCTGGGCAAGCTCGGTCGCGCCCAGGCGCCGGCGAGGGGGGGCGTGCAGGGGGACGGGGCCGGGGCCGGCGGCGGCGGAGCGGCAGCGAGCGAGCGGAGGCGGGGCGGCGCGGGCTCCCAGGGGCGGAGGCGGCTCGGCCGCGGCCAGGCGAGGAGGTGGGGGGGGCGAGCGGAGCTGGAGGGATGCGGGGAGGGGGCGGTGGAGAGAGGTGGCGGCGCGCGGCGGCTCCGGCGGGGGTCGCCGGCGAGAGGAGGAGGCGGTAGGTGAGCGCCGGGGCCGGGGAAGAGAACCAGGAAGGAGGAGGGAGGAGGGGGCGCCGGTCGTGCGTGGGGGCGCGTGCCTGGGGTGGGGCCCAGGGGCGTGGGACAGGTGGGGAGTGGACCGGTCCAGGGAAGGTTGATCTGGGGAAGGTGGGGGGCTGGGTCGGTTTGGATGGAGGGAGTGGCCGGCTGACGGGCGGGACCGGGGCAGGGGCGGGCCCGACTGGCAGGGGCAGGCGGTGTGTGGGGTAGGTTGGAGGCAGATTGAGAGAGGAGAGAGAGGGTGAGAGAGGAGGTGGCCAGGCTGATGTGGCGGGTTGGGGTTGGTGGTGATTTGGGGAGGGGTGAGGTGGCGCAAGGGGAGTGGTCAGGGTGATGTGGAGGGGGTGGGCTGGGTAGACTAGTTGGTAGGAATAGGATTAGATGGGGCTGATAGGTGGACTGTTTTAGTTTTCCTGGGGCGGTCGTTCGGGTCAATCGGCCCGTTCGACTGCCCCGCTAAAATAACTTAAATTTTTATTTATTCTAATTGGGCCGTTTGCAACCCGATAGCGGCCAAAACAAAATATTCCGGGGACCCGGGTTTTGGCGTTTGAATAAAATACGGGGCGTTTTAGAAAACAAAACGGGTGTTGCGAAAATAGTTTTGGCAAACAATGCATGATGATGACGATGCAATGCACAAATTCAACGCGATTTTCTAGTAGTGGTTTTGCGGGATGCCACAATTCGACACCACTAACAATGGATCTCGCCCTCGAGATCCGCCTCATGGTACCGGAAGGAAGGTCGGCGTTCTCCGTCTTCTCGCTTCGTGTAGATCCTCGCGACACCACTAACAAGAGGTCGTTGCCCGTGATCGTCGGGAGAACACTCCGGGAACAAAAAAAGGTCGAAGGTAGAGGTATCGCAAATAAAGCCACCCCTAACTTCCGTGGACGGAGTAAAACTGCTGGATCCACGGATTCGATGTACAAGAGCGAATGATAAGAGTAGTCGGATGGTGATCAGTCCATCGCGCACCCAAACCATTACTCTGCACACGAATAGGCGGATTATGCAACCAACTCTCGGATTCAGACTGAAGATCTCGACAAGCGAGTTTCGGAACAAAGGAGGGATGCAGACTCTGCATCAGATCTGGCGTAGATGATGTCGTCGCGTCGGGAAACACCGGAAGGCACAAACAAGGAACAAAGAATGGTACCACGGTAGACGGTGATTCCTCGGCTAGCATGAAGATCAGATGTAGCAACACCGTTATCAGAGGAGGAAACGAAACCCTGAAGGTACTACGGATCCCAACCACGAGAATTCCTGGACTCGAAGAAAGGGACGAGAGCGGATTCAAAACACGTAGAGGTAAGAGGAGAACAGCAGAGGGGTAAGGAGTAAAATCAGACCTAACCAGAACTTTCCAACCGATTTTTAAGAAAATAGTTTTGACACTCTACTTCGGCCGTTAGCTAGGTTATCCTACAGGCTGGACTCGTGGGGTATCGCAACAGCTGAGCTCTGATACCACTATGTAACACCCTCAGAATCGGACCTATGCAAGTTTGAGCAAAATTCGCCAAACCCGCATCGAAACGATTCAAAGGTGCCCACCAGGCACTTTCGTGTGGGTGGGAAAACGAAGTAATAACATTACACAACAGTCCTCGATGGGACCCACAGAACAGATATATATAACAGCGACTCAAAGAGTCAAGAATACAGATATAATATATACAAGATCCAAATCACCTTGAAAACGATATAGCGCCCAGCTACGGACAAGATGCAAATGGGGCTAAGAGCCCTGAAGAATAACCAATGGCGTCCATAACCCTGCCCAGGCCAAGCCGGAAGGGTAACCCTGCTAACGGCGTCGATCTCAAAACCTGCTTGAACAAAAAGGGGTGCCGACAAAGGCAAAGGAAAAAAAAGGAGCGTCAGTACTGAGGCCAGTACACGGCGAGGCTAGAATTCGGCGGTCCTCGCCTACACAGGTATGGTGGACTGAAGCGGCAGCGGCAGCATGTACTAAACAACCTATAGAGACTCGATACAACTGGCGGCAATCAGAGAGGGGTAAGAAAGACCTATTCGGAACCAACCTGATACTACCACCAATCAAACCCATCCTGGTGTTTCCCCCTCGAGACCAAACGAGGAAGTCAACCGAGGAACTCACACAGTTGGCAGTTTTATTTATTCAGTTATCGTTGCAGTAATTACTAGTCAGGTATAGATAATCATCCTGATAAAGTAAGCAGTGGGCACTTTTAGTTAACCATTCCGTGATAGTTGCAACAATTACTAATCAGGTACAGATAGCATGAGATAAACCCAAAACCCAGCAGTTGTTGGTACTTTTATTCAGCCATTTCGTCGTAGTTGCAATACTTACTAGTCAGGTACAATGGTCGCAAGCGACACTTCAAACAAGCAATTGTGGGCAGTATTAATTAGCCATTCCGTTGTAGTGGAGCTGATTACTAGTCATTATAAGTCAAATTTATAGCAGTAAACTTTAGTTATGCTTGTCTATGATCGAGATACTGTGCTCCAAGTCGTCCATATCCGCGGACACGGCTTTCAGAAAGTTTTACCCGGCCGGGGTGCACCAATAGCAACACACACTCGATCAACCTCGGAAAAACCAAATCAAAACCCAACGAGGCTTTCACGACAAAGCAATCACAGGATTCAGAAATATTTCAGGGGGCCACCCCTTAAGTAGAATCCGCAACGGAGTAAGCAAGCTCCGAGACGGCCTCAAGGTTTGGGTGGACGGCTGTGAACGACTGGGAACCCGAAAGTGTGGCTGGGCTTGTCGACACCGCGGAATCGTGTCCCGCTCCTAAACAGTACAGTGTGCTCCTCGCACAATCGTAAATAAAGCAGTAGCATGGCATAAGTACAGGATCGTAAATAAAACCTCAAACTAGTTTGTGGCCCCAAGAAATAAGACTGAATCAAGCTCTGGCTAAGGGGGGTCCCATATACCTCCCGGATGTGGATAGCGCGATAAATCAAGGAACAGGTATCAAGTACTCGGGGTCTTACGGGACACAAGTGGGCGTTCGGAAACCAAATATTATCTATCACCCACCGATGCCTCTGCTTAATCACTTTTAGTTGTTAAACAGAAATTAAAGTGACGATAAGTAAAGCTAGAATCATCTCCAACAACAACATGCGGCAATACATCAACAACTGTGGCATTTGACAACACGCAACATTACTTGAGCAAGCGACTACGACGCGCAAGTCCAACTATCTACCAAACAACAGGTAATAGGATGTGTCCAAGGCAATATGAGGCTGCAGGGAATATCACGGGTACGGAAAACTAGAGCATCGCAACACAGATAGCAATAGATCAATAGGAGGGAAGTAAATACGATAAAAGTAAGATAGGTAGAAAGGGGGAGATGCTCGCCTGAAAACATTGTCGAAGGGTTCATCCGAAGATCGGGGCGAAGCTCACATCAACTCAACGGCCTTATCCGCGAAGAAGCAAAACACTAGAATAAACACCGGATGCAATATTTATTACTCGGCAGAAGATCGGCATGATGCATGTATGATGCATGACATGGCAAAGATGCGGTGCGATTAGGTCATATTAAGTGGAACCGGGGTCCCGACAATTAATAAGGCGATTCATGTTGTTTAGCTACCCCGCAATTTAAATGTTGTTTAGCAAGGCAAGACAAGATACCGGTTCGCTACACAAGTTTAAATGAGGCCGATATGAGACTAGATTTGCCCGCATATGGGCCCCATATTTAATTATTAGGTGAATCGGCATAAGGCCCCCAAACCACGGATATGCATGCGAGATGAATGATTTAATGCAACAAGTTGTTATTATGTTATAAAATAGGGTTTCGGGAAGGGGTTCACACTTTGGGGTCTCGACGATCTTGGGGTTCCGGGGGTCTGGGGTTCGGCAGGGTTCAGGGTTCGACGGCCTTGGCGGGATCGTTCTCGGACTCCGGGGGTTAGGGTCTCGGATCGGGGTAGGTCTTGGCGCAACCGGGGAGCAGGGCTTGGTTGGCGTCGGGGCGCATCGGGTTTCCGGTCGAGGCGTTCTTGTCGCGCGGCGTCAATGCTTCCGGGAAGGAGATCATGAGGTTCCGGCTCTGGTGGTCCATCGGGTTCGATCGAGTCGGCGTCGATCTCGGGATCTGCCCCTACACGGTCTTCGGGGAACTTGGAGTCCGGGGTTCGTCCCTCGGGGTGGTACTTGTCGCGTTCGAGGGGGGTACTTGTTGCACGTGTGGTCGCTCGGTCCGCGAAGTGGCTACGAGTATGGCGACGTAGGACGAAGATCCTGTCGGTAACCTTGTCAACGGGAAGGTCTTGTTGCATCCACGAAGGTGACGTCGGTAACACGGCCTTGGTGAGCTGGGTTGACGATAGAACCCTCCGAGATCTTGGTGATGGGGCAACCAGAGGGACTCCTAGCAGGCGCCTGGCGAACATGCTACAACCAGAGGGCGGGTCCCACGGTGGGCTCCGATGGAGGAAGCGGCCCGCGGCGGCAACAGGAAGGACCCGCGAGGCTTGGCTCGGGGCGACGGTGGCCGGCCTTGGCCGAGGCGGCGAAGGAGACCGACTTGGGCGACGCGGTCGCTGGAGCAGAGACGCCGGAGAGGGACGGTCGACGCGGGGAAGCGAGTCCGGCCGGCGAGCACGGCCCGAGGCGAGGCTCTGCGACGGGGTGGGGCTACTCGCTGCCGGCGCGCCATGGCTGGGGCGGCGAGGTTCGTCGGCGGCGGTCGCAGGCGGGGGCGGAGCGGGTCGGGGGAGCGGCCGCGGCGTGGCCGCGCGGGGCAGAGGCGTGGCGGGGCGCCGACGAGCACCGCTGCCGGCGGACGGGGAGGCGAGCTCGCGGCGTGGCCGCGCGGGGCAGAGGCGGAGGTTGGACCCGAGGCGTGGACGCGGAGCGGCGGCGTCTGGGCAAGCTCGGTCGCGCCCAGGCGCCGGCGAGGGGGGGCGTGCAGGGGGACGGGGCCGGGGCCGGCGGCGGCGGAGCGGCAGCGAGCGAGCGGAGGCGGGGCGGCGCGGGCTCCCAGGGGCGGAGGCGGCTCGGCCGCGGCCAGGCGAGGAGGTGGGGGGGGCGAGCGGAGCTGGAGGGATGCGGGGAGGAGGCGGTGGAGAGAGGTGGCGGCGCGCGGCGGCTCCGGCGGGGGTCGCCGGCGAGAGGAGGAGGCGGTAGGTGAGCGCCGGGGCCGGGGAAGAGAACCAGGAAGGAGGAGGGAGGAGGGGGCGCCGGTCGTGCGTGGGGGCGCGTGCCTGGGGTGGGGCCCAGGGGCGTGGGACAGGGGGGAGTGGACCGGTCCAGGGAAGGTTGATCTGGGGAAGGTGGGGGGCTGGGTCGGTTTGGATGGAGGGAGTGGCCGGCTGACGGGCGGGACCGGGGCAGGGGCGGGCCCGACTGGCAGGGGCAGGCGGTGTGCGGGGTAGGTTGGAGGCAGATTGAGAGAGGAGAGAGAGAGGGTGAGAGAGGAGGTGGCCAGGCTGATGTGGCGGGTTGGGGTTGGTGGTGATTTGGGGAGGGGTGAGGTGGCGCAAGGGGAGTGGTCAGGGTGATGTGGAGGGGGTGGGCTGGGTAGACTAGTTGGTAGGAATAGGATTAGATGGGGCTGATAGGTGGACCGTTTTAGTTTTCCTGGGGCGGTCGTTCGGGTCAATCGGCCCGTTCGACTGCCCCGCTAAAATAACTTAAATTTTTATTTATTCTAATTGGGCCGTTTGCAACCCGATAGCGGCCAAAACAAAATATTCCGGGGACCCGGGTTTTGGCGTTTGAATAAAATACGGGGCGTTTTAGAAAACAAAACGGGTGTTGCGAAAATAGTTTTGGCAAACAATGCATGATGATGACGATGCAATGCACAAATTCAACGCGATTTTCTAGTAGTGGTTTTGCGGGATGCCACACAGGTGGTACCGCATGAGTATGTGCTTGTTCTTCTGGTGTTGTCTAGGTTCCCTGGCTTGTGCAATAGCACCATTGTTGTCACAATACACGTCTAACGGATTGGACGAGCCCTGAACCACACCAAGATCCATGAGGAAATTCCTCATCCAAACAGCTTCCTTTGCTGCCTCCGAGGCGGCAATATAATCAGCCTCTGTTGTAGATGCAGACACAGTCTCTTGCTTGGAATTCTTCCAGCTCACAGCACCTCCGTTTATAATAAACACGTATCCGGACTGCGAACGAGAATCATCAGAGTCGGTAAGATAACTCGCATCCATGTAACCCTTTACACTGAGTTCATCTTCACCACCATAAACCAAGAACATATCCTTAGTCCTTCTCAAGTAATTTAGGATATTTTTAGCCGCTGTCCAGTGGATTTCTCCAGGATCGGCCTGGTATCTGCTCCCAACACTTAGAGCATATGAAACATCCAGCCTAGTACAAATCATGGCATACATGATGGATCCGACTGCAGAAGCATATGGAATCGCACTCATCCGACTTCGCTCATCAGTTGTTGAAGGACACTGAGTCTTGCTAAGTTTTACACCATGGGACATCGGTAAGAACCCTTTCTTAGACGATTCCATGTTGAACTTCTTCAACACTTTGTCCAAATAAGTACTCTACTCAATCCAATGAGCCTTCTTGATCTATCTCTATAGATCCGAATTCCGAGAATATATGTTGCCTCACCCAAGTCTTTCATTGAGAAACTCTTTTCCAATGATTCCTTGGTTTCTTGCAACATCTGGATATCATTTCCAATCAATAATATGTCATTCACATATAAGATTAGAAAGTTTACTTTTCTCCCACTAAACTTCTTGTATAAACAAGAATCATGATCACTCTTGATGAAGCTAAACGATTTGACTACCTCATCAAAGCGAACATTCCAACTCCGAGATGCTTGCTTCAATCCATAAATGGATTTCTGAAGTTTGCACACCTTGTCAGCATTAGCCGGATCAACAAAACCCTCGGGCTGTATCATATACACATCCTCTGTTAAATTTCCGTTAAGGAAAGCCGTTTTGACATCCATCTGCCATATCTCATAGTCGAAATAGGCTGCTATAGCTAACATGATCCGAACTGATTTAAGCATCACTATGGGCGAGAAATTCTCTTCGTAATTAACTCCTTGAACTTGTCGAAACCCCTTCGTGACAAGACGTGCTTTATAGACAGAAACATTTCCATCCATATCAGTTTTCTTCTTAAAGACCCATTTGCACTCAACGGGTCTTGCACCATCTGGCAGATCAACCAAGTTCCAAACTTGATTTTCATCCATGGACTTTAACTCGGATCTCATGGATCCAAGCCATCACTCGGAATCAGATCCCACCATCGCTTCCAAATAATTTGTCGGCCCATCACTGTATAATAGTAACACATCACGAACACTTCGCAATCCTGCCGATCTTCATAGTATAGGTGTTGCTGCTGGCTCAACTACCACGACCGGCTCAACCTCCAAGGTTTTTGCCGACTTGCTACTAGCCGGTTCCTCTCGAATTTCTTCGAGCTGCACCGTGCTCCCACTGACTCCCCGACTGAGAAACTCTTTCTCAAGGAAGACACCATTCCGAGTGACAAACACTTTGCCCTCTTCTCGGTTGTAGAAGTAGTAACCCAAGGTTTCCCTCAGATACCCCATGAAAATACACTTATCCGACTTGGTTGTAAGCTTGTCCGACTGAAGTCGCTTGACAAATGCTTCACAACCCCAAATCTTAAGAAAAGACAAACTCGGCCTTTTGCCTCTCCACATCTCATGCGGTGTCTTCTCTACTGACTTTGATGGTACTCTGTTTAGTGTGAACGCCGCTGTTTCTAGACAATAACCCCAAAATGATAAAGGTAGATCTGTCTGACTCATCATTGATCGTACCATGTCCAACAAAGTCCAATTCCGCCTTTCCGAAACACCATTCCTTTGCGGCGTTCCTGGCGGAGTAAGTTGAGGAACTATTCCACAACTTTTTAGATGGTCATCAAACTCATGGCTCATGTACTCGCCTCCTCGGTCCGACCAAAGAAACTTTATTTTCTTGCTGAGTTGATTTTGTGCTTTATTCTGGAATTCTTTGAACTTTTCAAAGGCTTCCGACTTATGTTTCATCAAGTAGATATATCCATACCGACTCAAATCATCAATGAAGGTAATGAAGTACTCATAACCACCCCTGGTTGTCGTGCTCATTGGCCCACATACATCACTATGTACTAGTCCCAACAAGTCGGACGCCCTTTCACAACTCTTTGCAAAAGGTGTCTTGGTCATTTTGCCGAGTAGGCAAGATTCGCATGTCTCGAACGACTCCAAGTCGAACGAAGTTAGGAGTCCATGATCATGGAGCTTCTTCATGCGTTTCCAACTAATATGACCAAGCCGACAATGCCAAAAGTAAGTCATATTCAGATCATTTGGTTTCAACCTTTTAACATTTATGTTATAAACCAACTCACCATCAAGATTCAAAATAAATAACTCGTCCTGGACGGGTGCAAAGCCGTGAAACATATCATTAAAATTCAAAGAACAACCATTATTCTTGATATTCGACTCATAGCCTTGCCTCATCAAACATGAAGCAGAAATAATGTTTCGACTGAGCACTGGAACATAATAACAATTATTCAGTTCCATAATGAATCCGAAAGGTAAATGAAGTTGCATCGTGCCGACTTCCAATGTAGCAACTCTTGCTTTGTTGCCGACTTGAATATCAACCTCGCCTCTTGCTACGCTCCTAGTTCTTACCAGTCCTTGCAACGAGTTGCAGATGTGAATAACTGATCTGGTATCATATACCCAAGAACTATTAGGTGCATCAGCAAGATATATGTCTATAGCATTGCAAACAAGTGTACCTGAGTCAGAAGTCATACCTCCACTCTTGGCTTTATCATCCAAATACTTGATGCATTCCTCTTCCAGTGGCCAACATCAAACATGAAGCAGAAATAATGTTTCGACTGAACACTGGAACATAATAACAATTATTAAGTTCCATAATGAATCCGGAAGGTAAATGAAGTTGCATCGTGCCGACTTCCAATGCAGCAACTCTTGCTTTGTTGCCGACTTGAATATCAACCTCGCCTCTTGCTACGCTCCTAGTTCTTACCAGTCCCTGCAACGAGTTGCAGATGTGAATAACTGATCTGGTATCATATACCCAAGAAATATTAGGTGCATCGGTAAGATATATGTCTATAACATTGCAAACAAGTGTACCTGAGTCGGAAGTCATACCTCCACTCTTGGATTTATCAGCCAAATACTTGTTGTGTTCCTCTTCCAGTGGCCATCCACCTTGCAATAGAAGCAAGTGGATCCGGCTGAAGGAGATGGCTTAGACCCTGAGGAAGCGCTTGGGACCGGGTCCTGAACCTGCTTTCCTCCCGACTTAGCCTTCTTCTTAGTCCAAGAACTCTTCTTGAACTTAGCCTTATTCTGCACCATCAACACTTGACTGGCGCCCTTCTTGAGATCCGCCTCTGCCTGCTTGAGCATCCCATGTAATTCAGTGAGCTTCTTATCCATACCATGCATGTGGTAGTTCGAAATGAACTGCCCATATGAACTAGAAAAAGAGTTCAGAATTATATCCGTAGCAAACTCTTCGCTAATGGGGTAGCCAAGCCTCTCTAGAGACTGCACGTAACCAACCATTTTGATCACATGCGGACTAAGTGGATCACCATCCTTAAGCTTGCAACTCAGCAAAGCCTGAGAGACTTGATACCTCTCAGTCTTCGCCTAACCCTGGAACAAACTTTTGAGGTTTTCGATCATATCGTAGGCCTCAACATTCTCGAACTGCTTTTGCAAGTCCGTTTCCATGTGAGCAAGCATAAGACAGCTAATATCTCTGGACTCATACTTAGCCTGACGGTAGGCATTGGTGGCAAAGACAGTCGCATTCTCATTCGGCTCATCTGGAAGTGGGTTGTCTAGGACATGGTCCTTCTTTTCTTGTTTGAGAACAATTCTCATATTTCGATACCAGTTGGTAAAATTAGTGTCGTTCAGTTTATCTTTCTCAAGAATGGTTCTCAACGCAAAACCGGATATATGAGAGTGACTGCTACTTGGTGCCATGATCTACAACAGAAAATATGCAAAACACTTAAGACATGTATTCATAAAAGAGCAAGCATATTAAACACTTTAATATTTTATGCTCCCACTAGAACCAACACCCCTCCGATGGTTGCTTAGTGATTCAGGATCCTAAATAAGAAAGTCGGCTAGTGAGCGTACCGTTGTAATAGACCCGTCTAGCTTACCGAGTGTTTCCGTAGTATGAGTCTGACTCGAACCCACCTAGTCGGAAAGAATTGACAACACCTCAATTTTATGAGCCCACTACCAAAAATGTCCGACTTGTGATGGTGCAAACACTGGCGGGAAAACCGACTAGACCTTCTTTGAGGGATTAAATTTTACCAACTATCTAATAGAGGTAAAACAGAGACATCACAATAACACAAAATAAAGCAATTATAATTTGAAATGGTATGGCTCCCTTCATGGCAATCTCCATCTCCACAAAGCCTGTAATCCGACTCGTGCCAACTCTTGTCACTTGTCGTCTTACTCCATGTCGCTGACATGTACAATGCCTTGCATGCCTTCCAGGTTCTCCAAACAGCTACACTAGCTTAGTAAAGTAAATTACAAGGAGAATACGACACGCAGGTCGTTATACAATAATATGACAGCACCTAGGCTCCAGCCGGCTGACAAAACCGTGATTCGCAGATCACGTATAGATTACACACATACATCACATGCACATGAACCATACCATTCACAACTTCCTGCAAAAAGAAGTTATGCATAGATACAATATCTACCGGCGTTGTCAAACTCGCAACGACATCTAAGGCGCTACAATAGATCCACACTAGGGGTTGGGCTACAACTAAGTAGACGAAGGGGATCGGTGTTGGAGACATTGTTGATGATGATGGTGATGTAGATCGGTGTTGAGGCCTTCAAGATACAAGTCCCTTCTCCTCTTGAGCAATGGTGATGGTGGAGATATTGTGGAGGCGGTGGCTATGGAGTTTGCAAGGCGGTAGGGCTCCGCCGTGGAGGTATTTGGAGACTATCCTTCTCCCTTGGCTCCTCCCCTCCTTATATAGGCCTAGGGGGTCTCTCATAGCCCCTCCCATATTACCTATGAGCTAAGGAAGGTATAGGAACGAATTCTGTGAAGAAACGCGTCTAGAAAAGAAGTTTTGGTGCGTCCAGACCCATGGTACGGGTGGGTGTTGGGCCACGTAGAGATAAAACAAAACTTTTCCCTCTAACATGGTGATCCCAAGATCCAGCTAAGGTAGAAGGCCACGAGGTTTACCACTAAACGCGCAGTTGCGGATTACTGATGAAGCGCGTCAGTTGATGCAGTGCAGTCCTTACGATCCGATCGTTCTGGTGCTGATCGCGCAACACCTCTGCTAGTATCCACACATACAAGGAGGAGCACCGGCGGCGAACTGCTAGGTTCGTTACGACGGCAGGACTGCTGTGGAGCTAGGGTTTCCAACACATGGAATGACCTAACCGATCAACGATTAACCTTTCTAGGTTACTGTGCTCCACTATATATAGGGAGTGAACATGGGCTCCACTCACGTGGCCCATTCACTAAAGCCCATATAAAACCAGTCACCATGAGTCCAACTCACTGACTCAGTCCAAATCCGGCTTGGGTCCAACCCAACCAGATATCCGGTTCAGATCCTATCCGAACTTGCCCCCGCTCTTAAGTGTGTGACCCCGCAGGCTCTTGGCAACTTGGACACGATTAGAGTCCGACTCACAATCAATCAGTCGGTAGCGGCTCCTAGCAGAACGTGCCGACTCCCAAGTACCAAAGAGTCATGACGACTTGCCTTTCCAATGCGACTTGCGTCCGAGTTCCTTTTGCCTCACGATATACCTTGTCAGACTATAGTGAATAATTCTCATCCCTTAAATAGTCTGACTCTCTTCTCGATCCGAGATAAGTGATTCACCCGACTAACTCTTAGTCGGTCGCCTCGGTTAACACTTAACCGAGTCGTGCATGGCCATGATTTCCGAATCATATCATACGAGAGGGCCCAGAGAATATCTCTCCGAGTGGAGGGGCAAAATCCCGTCTTGGTTATTCACATGACGCAGCTTGATTCTCAGTCGACCCGAACTCTGCCTTTATAACTGCCCAGTTACGGATCAGCGTTTGATAGAACCTAAGTCGGTGATCCTCAACTCGGACTATGCAACAACCTCAGGTCTAAGGATTACATTGATTGAGATATACAAATGACAACTTGTTCGTTGTACCTCAATATGGGTCAATCCGACTCGCTAAACTCTTTAGCCGAATATGTGTAAGTTGGAATAGCATCACCATGCCGATGACAAGTGGAACCGAGTCATCAAGCCGACTTTCACACTGTTCTAAGTTGTGTGTCCGGCACAACCTCAATGACTAAGGACATTTAGTACAAACAACATGAATGTATAGTTCCATAACCGAATCACATATTCAATGATATACATCAGATGCTCATACAAGGACAACTTAATAACTTTATGAATACAATGGAAATATCATCATACATGATTGCCTCTAGGGCATATTCCCAACAGTGGGCGGTACAACCAGACCTGCCAGTACTGGAGGTCATTAAACGCACCATATACTTTCATATTTTGGCCGCTATTTCTTCATACGAACTCCTATTTGGGTGTTCTTCTGCTCGGTTGATTCGTATGGATGAGAGCTACAACACCATGGCCTTGGGTCTTCATTTGAAGTTGATGGAAAAATCCAATTTTTCCAGCCCTCAAATGGCTAAGTATGGTGTCTGTAGCTCCTCCATATTGCATCTTCTTAGCTCCTCTTGCATTGCTTTATCCATAATCCATCACAACACCTATACACAATTCAAAGACAAGAAAAAGTAATAAAATCCTAATAAAAACTAAAAGTTATGCAACAGTCATATGGAAATGAATGAGAACTAGTTAACATGCATAATAGGCAGAGTTGTAGCTAGTATTGTGATGAGTGACAATATGAATAATTTGTATGCTTAAATATGCATCATATTTGCACTCATCAATATAACCGAGCTAAATGTTTCTCGTTCGAGCAAGAGAGTTTATAAAAAATTAATGTTATCATCTAGCTTACCATAGAAGATCAATGCCTTTTATCCTTATTTTCCATGCAAGCTCATAGTAAGATATAACATATTCATACAAGGAAACACAAGCTCAGTTATGTCAATCCATAAAATATAAATTACAACTTCATGCTCCATATCAAAAGTAAATCTAACTTGAAAGCAAACTTGTGATCCTCCTATTGCGCCTTCTATATTTTGTATATCCTAACTTTTGTAAAGTAAAGGCTTAGAAATTAAGAGTGAGAGATCATGTCATAAGAAGCATGGCATCATATTTTCTCATTAGAACACCCACATCAATAGATCAAGTCTATCAAACACCACTATTCCATTCATTGTCTTTTAAGAAAATTCATGTAGTAGTAACGAGACCATGCCAAAGACTGTTTTGTGTGAATCTTTATTTATTTCAAAGATAGTTTTTAACAAAGATCATTGAGTGATATTTTAAGCAACAGCTTGAACATACTTCAAGAGTGCCAACACTTTTTCCCATTACGGTAATAGGTGTTGCCCACGTCGTCAACTCATAGCCGAAATCAGGGGTTGTACCATTGATCGTTCGTAGGCCAGCGGAGTTGTAAGCATTCAAAGGTGTGCATTAAAAATATGTAAATAAGCTTTAAGTAGTATCATATTTTGACCATAATGTTTTAGCTTTGGCATGTATCTTAATCACTGCTAAACTTCATTCAATCAAACAACTCCTTTTAAGAGTGACATCAAGTCTATCAATAAACCTATGGGGTTGAGTATCTATAAGTCTAGACCCTTAAGATAATTAAACATCACTCAAGAAATTATTTAGAGTCTCCATCAATATACTTTTAATCATGTTAAGTGTAGAAATCAACTCAATGTGTTATAGAGGATCACAATATTATTCTCAAGTTGGATAAAGATCTTAACATAGTGCATCAAAGATCTAACTCAAATCTTATGAATCCTAACATAAGCAAGTGCATCTATTACCTAATAATAATGAAGACAATGTTTCTGTCAGCGGTTTGTCTGGAAAAGGCGATTTTGCGCCCAGCTGTTCGGAGTAATTATGTGCCCTGCCACTATTTAGGTCCCCTTCTTTTCAGCTTCTTGGCCAGCTTCTTCCAGAAGCTATCCTCGACCAGCTTCTTCCAGAATCTCATCTGCCAAAATTGTTTATACTTTTAAATTGGCATTAAAATTACTAGTTAAGAAGTTTGAACGAGTTAAAATGAGATTCTGAAAGAAGCTGATCGAATGTAGCTTCTGGGAGAAGCTGGTCAAGAAACGGAAAACAAAAGGAGGGGCCTTAGTCAACCCGTCATGTTCGCTTCGCTCCCGTCGCGCGAGACAGAGGATGGCCATGGCCGCGCGAGACAGAGCCGCCCAGCTATGCAACTCCCCTACCCTCCCTCAAACCTCGATATTGCCATTGCCATCGCCATCCTCGCCTAGAGCTCAGGCGCTTCCCGGCCGAACCTCACCATCGCCATCCCCGCCCAGATCTCGGGTGCCGCCCCGTCCCATCCTTCGTTCGGGCGGCCACGAAGACGTACTCCATTCCGGGAGATGCCTCCGTGTCGGGGATTGGAGGGCGATGGGGTCCTGTTGCAGGTCGAAGCAGAGCTCGCCCGAGGTGCCGAGGCGACGGGGGCTAGCAGGAGGGGCCAAGGTGGCATGGTGGAGGCAGGCGAGGTCGCAAAGTAAAGGGGCGGCGAGCGACGGCCGTTGGCTTGGCGATTTCTGTCGGCACACCCAGCGGTCACCCTGCTGCGACACTCTCCTGGTGCGCACACCGCCTCCTCGCTACTCCACGCCAACTCTATTGCTTCCTCTCCAATAGTTCCTACCCCCTCAATCCCCTGCAGCTGACGATAGACGGATAGAGAGGAAAAGGGGAAGAGCACGACCAAGTACAGAGGATGACAGTAGCGAGCGATGGATTTAGGATTTCAAATTGCATTTTCCCTTTATTTGATACAAAAATTGGTGTCTAATTTGAGATTTTGGTGGAAACTGAGAGATCAGGCAGTGTAGAGAGAGGATTTGGGGAAGAAAAGGACATTGCCGTATGGGAGAAGATTGCTATGGAATGGCAAATAGCAGTGGGTCCCAGGGAAGGTGGACCTCCGTGGTGCTTTTTTTTTTCTTTTTGGTCAAAACGTCGGTCGGTCTGGAAGAACGGAGACTACAATTAGAATAGAAAATGTTAAAAGCATCTCGTCATATTTATACTATTTATAGACGATTAAAATTTAGATGGGTCATGAGACCTACAAATGGTAGCTTCAACTTCTATTGTTCGGTAGATTCTGATAGCAGATGTGGCTTCAAACGTTTGAACCAACGTGGAAGTAGAGAGGCATTAGTACCTTAAACTACTAATGTTGCAGCGAATCTCTGATCCTGTTGGAACTGCTTCTTGTTTAAACGATTGAAAGCTTATCAGTTTCACGTGTACAAAAAAATTGAGCGGTCCCTAACTGCACTTTGGTGTGTTGCGCTGACTGATATGCAAGTTGTATGCGCTCTTAGAGCATCTCCACGCCGAAATTCGGACCAAACTTTGACCGGACGGTGCAAGTTTTCGGCATGAGTACGACCAGTTTCCCACTCGCGCAGGCCGAGTTCCCGGATCGCCTGCTTTCGCTCAAATTCGGCTCAAGTTCGTCCAAATTTCGGTATAGTTCGTCATACGATGAATACAGAATACTTTAAGACCAAAGTTCGGCGAAATTTTAAACAGAGTTTGGCGTAAATGTAAACATAGTTCGGCCTGCAATAAAAGTACAACATATTTCGGTCAAGTTTGGTCAGTTCATGCTCAGCATCTACGTCGTGTTGCCCCTGCGTATCCATAGGTGCTCGACAAGATCATCCTGCAGCTGTTGATGCATCGCCGGATCTCGGATCTCCTGACGCATTGCGATGAATGCAGCCCATGTTAGAGGCACCTGATGATCAGACTCGGCAAGAGGACCCTGTCTGTAGTATGGCTCGTCCTCCTCGAGCAAACTCATTGGATCCTTCCTCTCATCCTCAATGATCATGTTGTGCAAGGTCACACAACAGTTAATCACTTCCCACATCTAATCTTTCGACCAGGTCATAGCAGGGAACCGGACAACTGCAAACCTCTGCTGGAGCACACCAAATGCCCGCTCCACGTCTTTCCTGCAAGCTTCATGTTCTTTGGCAAAGTGAGAATGCTTGGGGAGCATTGGGCTTGAAATAGTCTTCACAAATGTTGGCCATCTTGGATAGATGCCATCTGCTAGATAGTATCTCTTGTTGTAGTGGTGTCCATAGATCTCAAATTCCACAGGGGGAGCATGACCCTCAACAATCTTGGAAAAGACAGTTGAGGACGTTGATGTCGTTGTTTGATCCTGTCATGCCAAAGAAGGAGTGCCAGATCCAAAGATCATGTGTAGCAACTGCCTCAAGTATCACAGTGCATCCTCCTTTGTGGCCTTTGTATATTCCTTGCCATTCAAATGGACAGTTCTTCCACTCCCAATGCATGTAATCTATGCTTCCAAGCATACCAGGAAATCCTCTACTTTCATTGACTGCGAGGATCCGAGCAGTGTCTTCAGCAGTGGGTGATCTCAAGTACTCTTCCTCGAACACTGCAATCACTGCCCTGCAGAACATGTACAAGCAATCAAGGGCGATGGACTCGGCGATGCGGAGATAGTAATCGGCACTGTCAGCCGACGCTCCATATGCAAGCAACCTCATCGCCACAGTGCACTTCTGAAGCGAGGAAAACCCAACCAAGCCGGTGCAGTCCTTCTTGCAAAGGAAATATGAGTCGAACTCCCAGATGGCATGCACGATCTTGAGGAAGAGCTTCCGGCTCATCCTGAAACGGCGGCAAAACACGTCCTCTCCATGGAGTGGCTGGTCGGCGAAGTAGTCGGCGTACAACATGCAATAGCCCTCTATCCTCTGTCTCGCCTTGCACTTCATGCGACCTGGCGCCGAACCACCGCGCTTCGGCTTCGCCATCTGCATGTACAGCTGGGTGAGCGATGCGAGGATCTGCAAGTTCTCTTCACCTTCGGTGACCTCGACGCTCTCCTCCTCTAGGAGTACGGCGAGCAACTCCTCGTCGTCGGAATCCATGGCGAGTATGTAACATCCCAAAAATCTCAAACTTAGATCAACAAAACACTAATCCTAAAGTTTAGGGTTAACAAAAACTTTTCTAAATCAATTCATGAATGCATGTATATGTGTATGCATGAATTTTGAAATTCTTTAAAACCACCTTGTTTGTGTGATCCATTGCTTGTAAAATGTTTCTTAGGTGAAAAGAACATCATCTAAAACATTCCCACACTTTTCCTAAAGAAAAATAAGTCAAAACCAATATATTAAGTGAATGGTCATTTTGACCAATTTAACTCCCATGCCTACTTTGGCTGTCTCAAACTTTCAAAACCTAACAGAAACTTTTCTGGATCTTTGCACCCCTTGAATGTACTCATAACAAAGTATCAAGGCCCACTTTGTGATCATCCAGAAACTTTCAAATGCATACTTTAAATGGTAATCCAAAATTGAATCTTCTTCATATGGGAAGATCCCACTTTTTCAAAACCCACTCAAACAAGCTCAATTTTCAAAATCCAAGCATCTGCAGACTCACCAGAACCAATCTAGCAAACCCACCAAAAATCATTTCAAAATTCAAAACTTGATTTCATGCGGCCATTTTATCAAACAGGTTGTAGACACAATTCAAACAAAACACAAACACTATAGTGTGCAGTGTTTTGAGCCTAACTTGTTCCCTAGTTAGCTCTCACACAATCCAGTAGATCATCTAGAAAGGTTAGACCAACACTAGCACCCCTGTGAGCTTGCCATTGCCATTGATGGTGAACAGCCGAAGCCAACCTTGTCACCCCAATGTGGACAGCAAGCTAGGAGCAGCAGCAAGCCTAGCCAGCATGTCTGGGAGGCAGCCCACCGTCCACCGCCACTGCATGTCCCAGCCGCGAGCGTTGCCAAGCCCTGTACCACGCGCACAAGACACGCCCAGACCATGCCGAGCGTGCGCCAGAGCGCCACCCTCGACCATCACCCACAGACCGCGCGCCGCCCTCACCGCGCGCACACACGATCACCACCGACCCAGGAGACCGCCAGACATCCCCGTTTAACGCCCCGCGCCATACAGCCATCGCCCGCCGTCGAGAACGCCGCCTCTGCCGCGCAGAGCACCGCCCGTTCCATACCAAACCACACCGCCCCATGCCTCGCGATCATGTCGTTGAGCATCGCCAGGAGACACAGCACCGTCCCCTACCCTTGCCCATGCCATTAGCTGCCTGTAACGTCGCCCCCGACGTGCTCCCCTTGCGCCCCGACGGTCCCCTCGCTCGACTATAAATAGAGGCCACCCCCGCACGATTTCTTCACACCATATCACTCCCCTCTCCTCACTGATCGTGCCACACCATTCTCAGAGCAAGGCGAGCACCACCTCGCCGGAATTTCACTGGAGCCTGCCGCTGCCGGAGAAGAAAGGAGCCAGCGATTGGAGCCGCCCCAGGAGAAGCCACCGGTACCAGGAGGTTCGCCGTCGTCGACTTCGTCGTTCGCCCGCATCGCCGACCCTCGCCCGTACCCCGGTGAGCCCCCAGCAACCCTCACTGGCCGCGCTAGGTTTCGTTCTCGCCGGAGCTGTCTCGCGTCGACGATGACCCTCAGCCGTTGGATTAGAACCAGATCGAACGAACCACGTTGCCCCATACCGCTTCGCCCAGCCCCATGTCACTGACGAGTGGGGACACCCACTTAAGCAGCCCGCGGGAGTACTGCGCTTAGCAGGCCGGCCCGTTAGAATTTCCCGCGCAGCCCAGCAATTCAAATTAAACCTTTTCTTTTTAATTTCAAACACACTTCTGTAACCAACTTCAAAAATCAACCCAGATCGATTTAGTGCACCAAATTAGATGAAACCAATTTTGTTGGAAAGGTCTGTGAATGCTTAATCCAAGCCCGTTGGATTCAAGTCATTTGGATCTATAGATCACCCATAGTAAAAATGACAAGGCAGAAGCTTTTCTGCATTCAAACATTTTTCAAATTTAAACCACAATAGCTTTTGAGTTGATTCCAACTCTCAAAAATCACTTTCAACCATACCTTTTAGAATATATAAAAATATATATAGGTTACTTGCATAAATAATGTTCAAGGAATAAAAGAATGCTTCATAAGCATTTCTAGCCACTTTAATTAATTAAAATAAAAGGGTAAAACCTTGTTAAATTGTGACACCACTTTAAATCACATTCCCATGGACTACAACATGTGGTGATGACATGTGTCAACATGATCCCACGTTTAGTTTGGAGAATATTAAATCTTAAGTAGTTTTTCAATGAGTAGAAATTACTTTTCTAAAATAAAAAGATTTAAACCAAACTTTGACCTTGTAATGTTAGAGATGATGCTAGATCATCTATAGGACCCTTGTGTGTGATGATTGCAAGTAGTTAAGTATTGTTTGGTGATTGTGTACCTCGTATTTATTCATAGACGCTAGTACCGACCAAGGCTACGAGGAGGAAGGAGGATACTACGAAGAGGAAGCCGAGGAGAACTTCAACCACTGCTCTGCACAAGGCAAGCTTTACTATGCAAGCTATACTAACCAAGTTGACCAATGCAGGCTAACACTTGCAAGATACTATACCTATGCAAGCTTATAAGACACCCTATTGTTGCCACGAACCCATGCTTGTGATATGATTACTATATGCCCTAAGCGTATGTAACCATACTCACTTGCTAAACCAATCCTAGTTTTATGGCAAGCTTCTTACTTTATTTCTTTATCAAAGCTTACTTGGAGGATACCTAAGAGTTTTGGTAGATACTAGACAGTTGTGCTGAAGGTTGCATAAAGAGCATAAAATTTGGCCTAAGCTAGAAACCTTGATATCAGCTTATGATATAAGGTTGGACTTAGTTGAAACTCCACTAGTTACCACCCCCCCATTAGTA
Organism: Avena atlantica; assembly: GCA_910589765.1. NCBI lineage: Eukaryota > Viridiplantae > Streptophyta > Magnoliopsida > Poales > Poaceae > Avena > Avena atlantica. The sequence continues at coordinate 276,098,174 of OU342734.1, read as the reverse complement.
CTACCCCACCTGTAGATGCTAGTGCTAAGCATAAAACTTGATCAACTTTAGATGGGAATACTTGGTGGAAAAATGGTTATGAAAACCTTGGAATGATGGATCATTCTATTGAAATGTTTTGGACATGTGTTTCCAAACACCTGATGATTTTGGTGATGAAAATGTTGAGGCATGAGCCTTAGCCCTTTATAAAACTGATGGTTGTCTGGATGCGATACCATTCCAATTTTATCGTACAACCACAATACCCGAATATTGGGTAGGGCTTGACTGGAAACTTATATACCTTAGTATTAGTTCCCTCACGGCCAAGGTCTGAGCTGAGGCTACCTTGTGAAGATTGTCCACCTGTGCAGTACCCAAGATGACAGTGGTCATGGTTAGGAGGCCAAACTCACAGGAGAGGTGCTTATACTAGGGAGTGTAATTGAAAGGTTAGGATTGATTATCCGCATACTGAGTATGGTGAATTCAGGATTTGTTCCTGACGGATGTATCGAATGTTGTGGTGAAAGTGTACAATCTCTACAGAGTGTCAAACTATTCGAATAGCCGCGTCCGCGGTTATGGACAGTTGGAGTGGCCATACTGTTCCCCCGTCAGACTTTTCAAAATGACTTGTGAAACGACTGGAGACTTTGACTTGACCACAACAGAGTTGTGACTGGAAATACAAGATCCCACTTAGGAGTTATAAAATTGTGACTAGCGTTGGAACTTAGTAGTTATAAATCTGGCTTTTGCAAAATAACCATAGAGCCTACTGTCCTATTATCCAAAAACCCCTTTTACTTGCTAGTATTAGTTTGCGAGTACTTAAAGAGTACTCATGGCTTTGTCCCTGGCTATTCCCATGGCCAGACTATGAAGAGGAGTACCTGGAGGATGGACCCCAGGACGGTTACGACAACTAGGATCATCTCCCATCGTCAGCATTGCCTGTGACCCCGAAGATGGAGCCTCGCCGACGTTACCGTTATTATTACGTATTCCGCTGCTTGATGTTGTATTAAGGACTGGATCATGAGATCCCTATTTGTGTAAGAACTTATGTATCGTTGTAATGGATGAAGTACTATGGTATCCAATTCTGTTATGTCTCGCAAAAATGGTAATCCTGGGATTGCGATTTATGGCATAACAGGCATCTAGGATTGAAAAATCCGGGTGTTGACAAGTTGGTATCAGAGCCATCCTGACCATAGGAGACCCTAGTTAGATTGGACGCTGAACCCAAAAACTTAGTTTCAAAACTCAAGAACAAAACTATTTACGAAAACTTATTCTCATTCTTACCTCTTTAATTCTTTAATAAACTTCATGTTCCTCAAAAACTCTTGCAAAATATATTTTCTTTTGACACACTTGATCACTTTGCTAATCTACTCATCCTCTATTTTTATAGATGGACGTGAAGTACAGCAAGTTTTACCAACTCGGGAATGGAGGAGACCTTATCTTTGAGAGGGATCTGGATCAGCTTTCGGAACTTCTGGAGCGCCCGCATCCCGAGTTCTTTGGAGCTCAGCTCAATGATCAAGGGGGAGAAGATCTGCAGTGGCTAATTGTTGCAAGTCTCCGAGGAAAGATTGAACCTCCCACCGCGGAGGGAATTCAGTTTACCTTGAGGGAAAACAACTGGCTCGATGGACTTGCCAGAGCAATGCAGGAAGCTCTTTCCCGTCTGTGTGGGCAGAGCATCAATCAGATCAAGGGTACTCGCTTTGAGTTTTGCCCAAGGCGTGATGCAAATGGTCAACCACTGGAAGCACCATACCACCCCGAGCTGAAGACTCAATTGGACCACCTTAGCTTCATGATGTATGATCGTCAGCAGGAACTGGACAACTGCCGTGACTATTGCAACCACAAGTCTGCCATCATCAAGACGAAGGATCAGACCATCGCCATACTAGCAAAGGATCGCAAGTCTCGCCGCCGTCAGCTCGACAAGAAGGAGCGCATTATTGCCCGTCTTCGCCATCGTATCTCAGCTCTGGAAGAGACCATCCATGAGAGAGACATGCAGTTAGAGGAAAGGGAGAATGTCGGAGAAGATCTTCGTGGAGACCCTTACTCCTATCTCAGCGATGACGATGATTTTCTGGAGGATCAGGCCATGGACTTCTTCACCGATGAGGATGATTTCGCCTTCATCGATGATGCGGAAGATGATGAAGCCATAGACTCCGAGCAGTAGTAGCACTGAGCACTAGCGTAGTGAGTAGTAGTCGGTCCCACTGTATTGTAGTCCCCAGAATGGTTCTTCAAACCATCTGTTTTTCTTTTTTGTGGTGTGTGTTGTACTGTGTGCTATGAGTGAATGAATGAAAAAGCAAGTTGCTAAGAAAACTTGAGTCAAACTCTAAAAACTTTTCAAAGACCCCAAAATCTTAGAAATTTCCCTCTTGTCTCATGATCTATATCAATCTTCAGATGCCACGTGGAGGAAGTGGTTCAGCCCCGGACCCGATGTTGCAGATCCTGCAAATGTTGACTTCTGACCACGAAGCTGAAAGAGCGGAACGTCAAGCCAACCTAGCCACTCTGCAACAGATAGCCCAGCTAGCCCACAACAACCAAGGCCATGGAAATCAGGACAACCACGGATCTAAGCTCAAGAATTTCCAGAATACCAACCCACCCGTTTTCACCAAGTCAGAAGAACCCCTAGACGCCGATGATTGGCTGCAAACCATGGAGAATAACTTAGAAGTAGCCGGAGTAGAAGCCAACGAGAAAGTCTTGTTCGCCACTCATTATCTAGCCGGAGATGCCAGGGCATGGTGGAACAGTGTTCGTGCAATGACCGGAGGCCAAATGATGACCTGGGAGGAATTCAAGGTCAAGTTTAGCAGAACCCATGTGCCGCCAGGTTTGATCAAGAGAATGAGAGACGAGTTCAGAGAATTGAAGCAAGGAAGGATGACTGTAGTGGAATACCGTGACAAATTTTTGTCATTAGCTAGGTATGCCCCGGATGAGATAGACACTGAACCAAGAAGAAAGAAAGATTCCTGAATGGTCTGCATGACGAGATGCAGACAGTGGTAGTCAATATTCCCTTTGCTGATATTGAAGCCCTTGTCGACTCCGCTATCCAGATGGAAGGAAAGATCAACCAGGCCAATGAGAACCGCAAGCGTCGCATGATGCATCAACCAGGAACCCATCAGACCCCAAAGTATCGCCCCAACCCATCTCCAGGATTTGCCCCAAGAACCAACAGACCCCCTATGACCTATCCCAACCGTGGAAACCCTAGACCCGGAGGAAATCACAACAACCCCGACAATTCTAGAAATTTCACCCGTGCCCCACCCAAGTTCAACACCAACAATGCTACCACCAACCCCAATACTGCCCCGAGGACTGGAAGCAATGTTGTGCCTGTCGCAGCCAAGGACAAGTCACAAATGACCTGTTATGACTGTGGAAATAAAGACCACTATTCCAACGAGTGCCCCAACAAGAAGAACGCTACAGCCCCTAATACCAATGTCCCAGCTCAGCAGCAGCGTCGTGTCCAGCCAGGGAGAAGATTTGCCCCAGGAAATTCACTCAAACGCAATGGCCGCCTTTTTCTCATGCATGCTGAAGAAGCTCAGGAAGCGCCATACGTCGTGCTGGGTATGTTTTCTGTTAATTCAGTACTCACAAGAGTGTTGTTTGATTCTGGTGCATCGCATTCATTTGTCACCGAAGAATTTGCATGCACTAGTAAAATTCAACCCACCAAACTGAAGCATGTGATGATTGTACAAATTCCCGGATCGACCACCAAGGCTAGGAAAATTTGCAAAGCCGTCCCTATCCGAATCCATGGCATAGATTTTTATGCTAACCTAATAGTACTCGGAACTAAAGGTTTGGAAGTAGTACTAGGAATGGATTGGATGTCCAAACATAAAGGAATGATTGACTGTGCCAAGAAAGCCATTACCATGACTAGTACCGCCGGAATATCAGTCGAGCATATATCTGAAACCTTACCTCGCCAATTCAAGTGTAACAAGAGTCTAGCCCAACCTACCATTGACCAAGTTCGGATAGTCTGTGAATACCCCGATGTATTTCCAGATGTTTTGCCCGGTATGCCCCCAGATAGGGATATCGAGTTTATCATCGAACTAATCCCCGGAACAAGACCTATAGCCCAGAGACCCTATAGTATGAACCCGTCAGAACTAGAAGAACTGAAGAAGCAACTGGATTCCATGTTAGAAATCAGATTGATTCAACCAAGTGCGTCCCCATGGAGGTCACCTGTCTTGTTTGTGGACAAGAAGGATGGAGGTAACCGTTTGTGTACGGATTATCGAAAGTTGAATGATGTCACCATCAAGAACAAGTACCCCTTGCCCAAGATAGAAGATTTGTTTGATCAGTTGACCGGTGCCCAGGTGTTTTCTAAGATTGATCTTAGAACTGGCTATCATCAACTCAAAATTCGTGCTGAGGATATTCCAAAGACTGCCTTTACCACCAGATATGGATTGTATGAGTATACAGTCATGTCTTTTGGATTAACCAATGCCCCCGCTTATTTCATGAACCTCATGAATAAGATTTGTATGGACTTCCTGGACAAATTTGTCGTTGTTTTCATCGATGACATTCTGATTTATTCCAAATCGGAAGAAGAACATGAGCTACACCTAAGGACCATTCTTGGAACCCTTAGAGAGCATCAGCTATATGCAAAATTTAGCAAATGTGAATTCTGGTTACAGGAAGTAGGATTCCTCGGTCACATTGTATCAGCCGGAGGAATTGCCGTTGACCCTGCCAAAGTGAAAGATGTAGAAGATTGGCAAGCCCCAACCACTCAAACCCAAGTTCGTGCTTTTCTCGGATTGGCGGGATATTACCGCAAATTCATAGAAGGATTCTCTAGTATCGCCCGACCCATGACCCAATTGCTGAAGAAGGACAAGAAGTTTGAATGGACAGACAAGTGTGAAGCGAGTTTTCAAGAACTCAAAAGGAGATTGATTTCCGCCCCAATCTTGATCATGCCGGATATCACGAAGCCCTTCAATGTGTATTGTGACGCATCCAAGATTGGTCTCGGATGTGTGCTAATGCAAGAAGGCAAAGTTATATCTTATCTATCACGACAATTGAAGCAACATGAACAAAATTACCCTACCCATGACCTCGAGCTCGCAGCCGTAGTTCTAGCCCTGAAGACATGGAGACATTACCTTATGGGAAACCGTTGTGAGATTTATTCAGATCACAAGAGCCTAAAGTATATATTCACTCAGAAGGAGCTGAATATGAGGTAGAGAAGATGGATTGAGCTAATCAAGGATTACGACCTGGACATTCACTATCACCCTGGAAAAGCCAACGTAGTAGCCGATGCCCTTAGCAGATTGCCGTGCCGCTTGAACTCCATGATTTTGAAGGAGCAACCAAGTTTGCACAAAGAGATGGAAGATTTTCGAATAGAATTAGTAAGTGAAGGATTTTTGGCTAGCATAGAACTTCAGCCCACTTTGATCAGTCAGGTTAAAGAGGCGCAGAAAGTAAATGCTAGTATCGACAGAATTAAACGTCGTATCGGTATAGGCAAAGTACCCGGATTCACCGAGGACGAAGAAGGAGTTTTGTGGTACAAAGGACGCCTTTGTGTACCAGCAGATTCTGAGCTAAAAGAAGTTATCTTGAAGGAGGCTCATGATACTCTTTATTCTATCCATCCCGGAGGAACTAAGATGTATCAAGATTTGAAAGAGCAATTTTGGTGGCATAAGATGAAGAGAGAAATCGGAAGCTATATCGCCAAGTGTGATATATGTCAACGAGTCAAGGCAGGACATCAAAGACCCGCTGGATTGTTGCAACCTTTGCAAATTCCGGAATGGAAATGGGATTCTGTAGGAATGGACTTTATCACTGGACTACCTACTTCTAGTAGGGGAAATGACTTTATTTGGGTCATAGTGGACAGATTGTCCAAAGTCGCCCATCTCTTGCCCGTTAAAACTATCTATCAGAGTTCGAAGCTAGCAGAGTTGTACATCGCTAGGATCGTTAGTTTGCACGGAGTCCCCAAGAATATCGTATCGGATCGAGGAACTCAGTTTACCTCGAGATTCTGGAAGTAGGTCCAGGAAGGTTTAGGAACCCGCCTAGATTTCAGTACCGCGTATCACCCTCAGACCGATGGACAAACGGAGCGAGTAAACCAAATACTCGAAGATATACTTAGAGCATGTGTGCTAGAATATGGATCCAAGTGGGAAGACTGTCTGCCGTTTGCAGAATTTTCCTACAACAATAGTTACCAAGCCAGTTTGCAAATGGCCCCATTTGAATTCATGTACGGAAGGAAGTGTCGCACCCCTTTGAACTGGTCGGAAGTAGGAGAGAGTCAAATTTTCGGACCCGACATCCTACGAGAAGCAGAAGAGAAGGTTCACAAGATTCGAGAGCATCTCAAGACAGCCCAATCCCGACAAAAGAGTTACGCCGACAAGAGACGTCGAGACCTCGCCTTCAACGTTGGAGACTTTGTTTATCTGAAAGTGTCGCCATTGAAGGGAATGCAGCGTTTCCAACTCAAAGGAAAGTTAGCCCCCAGATATATCGGACCTTTCAAAATTTTGAACCGTCGAGGAGAAGTATCGTATCAACTCGAGCTACCAGAAGAGATGTCAGCAGTGCACAATGTGTTCCATATCTCGTTACTTCGCAAATGTCTCGAAGTCCCCGAGAAGACCGAAGTGTTCAAGAATATCGATCATAGGACCATAGAGATCAATGATGACCTGACCTATCCCGAAGTACCCATCCGTATATTGGAGGAATCCTTTCGAACGACCAGAACCTGAAGCATCAAGTTTCTCAAGATTCAGTGGAGCAACCACACAGAAGAGGAAGCTACCTGGGAACGCGAAGATCACATCAGGACGGAGTTTTCAGATCTCTTCAAATCCTAGGTAATCTTTTCGTCCTTTCTCAAATCTCGGGACAAGATTTTGTTTAAGGGGGGAAAGTTTGTAACATCCCAAAAATCTCAAACTTAGATCAACAAAACACTAATCCTAAAGTTTAGGGTTAACAAAAACTTTTCTAAATCAATTCATGAATGCATGTATATGTGTATGCATGAATTTTGAAATTCTTTAAAACCACCTTGTCTGTGTGATCCATTGCTTGTATAATGTTTCTTAGGTGAAAAGAACATCATCTAAAACATTCCCACACTTTTCCTAAAGAAAAATAAGTCAAAACCAATATATTAAGTGAATGGTCATTTTGACCAATTTAACTCCCATGCCTACTTTGGCTGTCTCAAACTTTCAAAACCTAACAGAAACTTTTCTGGATCTTTGCACCCCTTGAATGTACTCATAACAAAGTATCAAGGCCCACTTTGTGATCATCCAGAAACTTTCAAATGCATACTTTAAATGGCAATCCAAAATTGAATCTTCTTCATATGGGAAGATCCCACTTTTTCAAAACCCACTCAAACAAGCTCAATTTTCAAAACCCAAGCATCTGCAGACTCACCAGAACCAATCTAGCAAACCCACCAAAAATCATTTCAAAATTAAAAACTTGATTTCATGCGGCCATTTTATCAAACAGGTTGCAGACACAAATCAAACAAAACACAAACACTATAGTGTGCAGTGTTTTGAGCCTAACTTGTTCCCTAGTTAGCTCTCACACAATCCAGTAGATCATCTAGAAAGGTTAGACCAGCACTAGCACCCCTGTGAGCTTGCCATTGCCATTGATGGTGAACAGCCGAAGCCAACCTTGTCACCCCAATGTGGACAGCAAGCTAGGAGCAGCAGCAAGCCTAGCCAGCATGTCTGGGAGGCAGCCCACCGTCCACCGCCACTGCCTGTCCCAGCCGTGAGCGTTGCCAAGCCCTGTACCACGCGCACAAGACACGCCCAGACCATGCCGAGCGTGCGCCAGAGCGCCACCCTCGACCATCACCCACAGACCGCGCGCCGCCCTCACCGCGCGCACACACGATCACCACCGACCCAGGAGACCGCCAGACATCCCCGTTTAACGCCCCGCGCCATACAGCCATCGCCCGCCGTCGAGAACGCCGCCTCTGCCGCGCAGAGCACCGCCCGTTCCAGACCAAACCACACCGCCCCATGCCTCGCGATCATGTCGTTGAGCATCGCCAGGAGACACAGCACCGTCCCCTACCCTTGCCCATGCCATTAGCTGCCTGTAACGTCGCCCCCGACGAGCTCCCCTTGCGCCCCGACGGTCCCCTCGCTCGACTATAAATAGAGGCCACCCCCGCATGATTTCTTCACACCATATCACTCCCCTCTCATCACTGATCGTGCCACACCATTCTCAGAGCAAGGCGAGCAGCACCTCGCCGGAATTTCACTGGAGCCTGCCGCTGCCGGAGAAGAAAGGAGCCAGCGATTGGAGCCGCCCCAGGAGAAGCCACCTGTACCAGGAGGTTCGTCGTCGTCGACTTCGTCGTTCGCCCGCATCGCCGACCCTCGCCCGTACCCCGGTGAGCCCCCAGCAACCCTCACTGGCCGCGCTAGGTTTCGTTCTCGCCGGAGCTGTCTCGCGTCGACGATGACCCTCAGCCGTTGGATTAGAACCAGATCGAACGAACCACGTTGCCCCATACCGCTTCGCCCAGCCCCGTGTCACTGACGAGTGGGGACACCCACTTAAGCAGCCCGCGGGAGTACTGCGCTTAGCAGGCCGGCCCGTTAGAATTTCCCGCGCAGCCCAGCAATTCAAATTAAACCTTTTCTTTTTAATTTCAAACACACTTCTGTAACCAACTTCAAAAATCAACCCAGATCGATTTAGTGCACCAAATTAGATGAAACCAATTTTGTTGGAAAGGTCTGTGAATGCTTAATCCAAGCCCGTTGGATTCAAGTCATTTGGATCTATAGATCACCCATAGTAAAAATGACAAGGCAGAAGCTTTTCTGCATTCAAACATTTTTCAAATTTAAACCACAATAGCTTTTGAGTTGATTCCAACTCTCAAAAATCACTTTCAACCATACCTTTTAGAATATATAAAAATATATATAGGTTACTTGCATAAATAATGTTCAAGGAATAAAAGAATGCTTCATAAGCATTTCTAGCCACTTTAATTAATTAAAATAAAAGGGTAAAACCTTGTTAAATTGTGACACCACTTTAAATCACATTCCCATGGACTACAACATGTGGTGATGACATGTGTCAACATGATCCCATGTTTAGTTTGGAGAATATTAAATCTTAAGTAGTTTTTCAATGAGTAGAAATTACTTTTCTAAAATAAAAAGATTTAAACCAAACTTTGACCTTGTAATGTTAGAGATGATGCTAGATCATCTATAGGACCCTTGTGTGTGATGATTGCAAGTAGTTAAGTATTGTTTGGTGATTGTGTACCTCGTATTTATTCATAGACGCTAGTACCGACCAAGGCTACGAGGAGGAAGGAGGATACTACGAAGAGGAAGCCGAGGAGAACTTCAACCACTGCTCTGCACAAGGCAAGCTTTACTATGCAAGCTATACTAACCAAGTTGACCAATGCAGGCTAACACTTGCAAGATACTATACCTATGCAAGCTTATAAGACACCCTATTGTTGCCACGAACCCATGCTTGTGATATGATTACTATATGCCCTAAGCGTATGTAACCATACTCACTTGCTAAACCAATCCTAGTTTTATGGCAAGCTTCTTACTTTATTTCTTTATCAAAGCTTACTTGGAGGATACCTAAGAGTTTTGGTAGATACTAGACAGTTGTGCTGAAGGTTGCATAAAGAGCATAAAATTTGGCCTAAGCTAGAAACCTTGATATCAGCTTATGATATAAGGTTGGACTTAGTTGAAACTCCACTAGTTACCACCCCCCCATTAGTACTACCCCACCTGTAGATGCTAGTGCTAAGCATAAAACTTGATCAACTTTAGATGGGAATACTTGGTGGAAAAATGGTTATGAAAACCTTGGAATGATGGATCATTCTATTGAAATGTTTTGGACATGTGTTTCCAAACACCTGATGATTTTGGTGATGAAAATGTTGAGGCATGAGCCTTAGCCCTTTATAAAACTGATGGTTGTCTGGATGCGATACCATTCCAATTTTATCGTACAACCACAATACCCGAATATTGGGTAGGGCTTGACTGGAAACTTATATACCTTAGTATTAGTTCCCTCACGGCCAAGGTCTGAGCTGAGGCTACCTTGTGAAGATTGTCCACCTGTGCAGTACCCAAGATGACAGTGGTCATGGTTAGGAGGCCAAACTCACAGGAGAGGTGCTTATACTAGGGAGTGTAATTGAAAGGTTAGGATTGATTATCCGCATACTGAGTATGGTGAATTCAGGATTTGTTCCTGACGGATGTATCGAATGTTGTGGTGAAAGTGTACAATCTCTACAGAGTGTCAAACTATTCGAATAGCCGCGTCCGCGGTTATGGACAGTTGGAGTGGCCATACTGTTCCCCCGTCAGACTTTTCAAAATGACTTGTGAAACGACTGGAGACTTTGACTTGACCACAACAGAGTTGTGACTGGAAATACAAGATCCCACTTAGGAGTTATAAAATTGTGACTAGCGTTGGAACTTAGTAGTTATAAATCTGGCTTTTGCAAAATAACCATAGAGCCTAGTGTCCTATTATCCAAAAACCCCTTTTACTTGCTAGTATTAGTTTGCGAGTACTTAAAGAGTACTCATGGCTTTGTCCCTGGCTATTCCCATGGCCAGACTATGAAGAGGAGTACCTGGAGGATGGACCCCAGGACGGTTACGACAACTAGGATCATCTCCCATCGTCAGCATTGCCTGTGACCCCGAAGATGGAGCCTCGCCGACGTTACCGTTATTATTACGTATTCCGCTGCTTGATGTTGTATTAAGGACTGGATCATGAGATCCCTATTTGTGTAAGAACTTATGTATCGTTGTAATGGATGAAGTACTATGGTATCCAATTCTGTTATGTCTCGCAAAAATGGTAATCCTGGGATTGCGATTTATGGCATAACAGGAATCTAGGATTGAAAAATCCGGGTGTTGACAAGTTGGTATCAGAGCCATCCTGACCATAGGAGACCCTAGTTAGATTGGACGCTGAACCCAAAAACTTAGTTTCAAAACTCAAGAACAAAACTATTTACGAAAACTTATTCTCATTCTTACCTCTTTAATTCTTTAATAAACTTCATGTTCCTCAAAAACTCTTGCAAAATATAATTTTTTTTGACACACTTGATCACTTTGCTAATCTACTCATCCTCTATTTTTATAGATGGACGTGAAGTACAGCAAGTTTTACCAACTCGGGAATGGAGGAGACCTTATCTTTGAGAGGGATCTGGATCAGCTTTCGGAACTTCTGGAGCGCCCGCATCCCGAGTTCTTCGGAGCTCAGCTCAATGATCAAGGGGGAGAAGATCTGCATTGGCTAATTGTTGCAAGTCTCCGAGGAAAGATTGAACCTCCCACCGCGGAGGGAATTCAGTTTACCTTGAGGGAAAACAACTGGCTCGATGGACTTGCCAGAGCAATGCAGGAAGCTCTTTCCCGTCTGTGTGGGCAGAGCATCAATCAGATCAAGGGTACTCGCTTTGAGTTTTGCCCAAGGCGTGATGCAAATGGTCAACCACTGGAAGCACCATACCACCCCGAGTTGAAGACTCAATTGGACCACCTTAGCTTCATGATGTATGATCGTCAGCAGGAACTGGACAACTGCCGTGACTATTGCAACCACAAGTCTGTCATCGTCAAGACGAAGGATCAGACCATCGCCATACTAGCAAAGGATCGCAAGTCTCGCCGCCGTCAGCTCGACAAGAAGGAGCGCATTATTGCCCGTCTTCGCCATCGTATCTCAGCTCTGGAAGAGACCATCCATGAGAGAGACATGCAGTTAGAGGAAAGGGAGAATGTCGGAGAAGATCGTCGTGGAAACCCTTACTGAATTTTCGACGTCCGGACTGAATTTCAGCGTCCTGGATAGGCGAGTGGGTAGGCGAGTGAAGATGCTCTTAAGTGAAAGACATTTCTCACCACACTACCCGATTAGTCATACTGATAATGATGTATTCAATGACGATTGATGGCTCACACTGCCAATGTGTTATCGATAACATCCTTTCTTTACATCACGCTGGTTACAATTTATAACTTGGACTAATGTGTGAAATTACATGAAGTTGTCTGTCATTGACCAATTACAGGCAGATCACCCATTTATAGGAAAACTAAAGATTGATGCGACGATAGGTAAAAAATGTATCGTAAAGAAATTAAACACCAAATATTTTATTTATTATAATCTTTGGAGAATTATTAATTATTTGTTGACCCATAGCAACGTATTGGTATTTTTCTATAACAATAAAGTTTAAAACATTAGATAAAAAATAAATATTTAGAAGAAACGAGGTCAGGATTACATATGTCGATTGACTTCGAGACAAAACTTGGGTCGAGCCGATGTTTTTTTATCAATTTTTTGTACTCTCATTGCAACGCACGGGCATGTGTGATAGTCCCTTATATAAATATGAAACATATTTTACCTAAGCAAGCATTCGAAAGCGCCGGGATACATGTTGCACAAAAAATTCATCGAACAAGAACATTGTATAAGACTCTACACATGCAGAAGCAACTTCCCCGAGATAGAGCTTTTATAAGAACCAAACTTGAATAGATTACTACAAGAAAAGAGAAAATGCAGTTATCAAAAGAGAGTGTGAGAATGTTGAAGATATGCCCTAGAGCCAATAATAAAAGTAGTTATTATTATATCTTTTGTTAAATGTTTACATTCATGCTATAATTATATTAACCGGAAATATTAATACTTGTGTGATTTGTAAACTAATTAGAGTCCCTAGTAAAGCCTCTTTATAATACTACTTGTTGGTTGATAGATGATCATGGTTTCCTGATCATGAACATTGAGATGTTATTAACAACAAGATCATATCATTAGGAGAATGGGGTGATTGACATACTCCTGTAGATAAGTGTAGCATAAAGATCAAGTCATTTCAATAGTTCGTTTGCTATAAGTTTTGAGATACACAGTAATCTAAATATTTCGACCATGAGATCATGCTAATCACCATCACCGGATGGATACTTTGATGACATCAAACACCACTTCGTAATTGGATGGTTATAAAGGTGGCATTGAGTATTCGGAAAGTATGTGTTAAGGCACATGGATCAAGAGTGGGATTTGTCCATCCATATGACGGATAGATATACTCTGGGCCCTCTCGGTGGAATGTCATCCAATTAGCTTGCAGGCATGTGACTAGCTCACAAGGGATCACATATCACACGAACGAGTAAAGAGTACTTATCGGTAATGAGGTTGAACTAGGTATGCAGAGATATCGGCGATCAAACCTCGGATAAGTAAAATATCGCGAGACAAAGGGAAATTGGTATCGTATGTAAATGGTTTATTCGATCGCAAAGTAATCTTAGAAATATATGGGAGCCATATGAATTTCCAGATTCCTCTATTGGTTACTGATCGAAGAAGAGTCTCGATCATGTCTGCATAATTCACGAACCGTAGGTAGACACACTTAAGGATTCAATGTTGTTTAGTAGATATGGAATGTAAGTAAGAAGACCAAATGTTTTTCAGAGTCTCAGATGGGATCTGGGATATCACGAGGATATCCGGAATGGTCCGGAGAATAAGATTCATATAAGGAAAGTTCAATTCCGGAGGTCGGGAATGATTCCGGTGTTTTCACCGGAATGATCTAGAAGGGTCTAGAAGGTTCACCGAACCGGAAGGGGATGGGTACATGAATGAGTCATGACAAAGTGGAATGGTTGCATCATGTCCTAGGTCAAAGGGCTGTGCGAATAAAAGTGAGAAATCAAACTCCAAAATTGAAAGTCAAAAGGCAAGTTTGAAAAGTCAAACCGGGACAATGTATCCTGGTGGACGGAGGAGAGGAAATCTCCTCTCCCTCCACCACACACCAAGGAGGAGACAGAGTTGGAGGAGGATTCAACCTCCCCTCCCTAGCTTCCCATCCCTCTCAGAAATTGAGGGGAGGGGGCTGCCCAAAAACAACACCACCATAGCCCCTCCCCACGAAGCCGCCTCGCGCCGCTGCTGCCTCGCGCCGCCTCCCAAGCCGCCACCGGCCACGCCTCCTCCTCTCCGGCCTCTAAACCCTAGAACACGGGGGAACCCTTCTACTTCATCCTACCCATTCCGTCTTAAGGAGATGCCCTGCGGGATATCCCCTCTACTTCCGACACCACGTCGTCGTGCTGCCGGAATCGCGAGGAGAGAACTACAACCTCCACTTCCTACTGGAAGAAGGGAGATGAAGGTCTTCATCGAGTATAGAAAGTCTGACCGACTGTGGAAGCACTGCCAGAACGCGGCGCCAGAAGGATCGTCTACGCGATCTTGAGATCGGCAAGTGTACGACTACATCACCCACGAGAATCTGCTCTCGTTAACCGCTTTGGAATCTTCAAGGGTGAGTACTCTAATTGACTCATTGCTACAATCTAGTAGATAGATCTTGGCTTATGTGTGTTTATGCGGTAGAATTTTTTTTGTTTTCCATGCTACGAACCCCTACAGAGAAGTGGTTACCTCCCCAAGCTTGAATAAAGCAAGGGTGACATACTTTACCGTTGAGGTACGAATAACCTCACTTTTGATGTACATAGACCTTTGGTTCAACAAATACTTCCTTGTTGAAGCGTTGAGTTAAAAATCAAGTAGCTTATGCAAGTATCTGCATGTTTGGAACAATCCATGCACGTCATCACACAATGTTCAAGGCTCCACAGAAATAAAAAATGAAGTAAAAGAAAATGATTCGTTGTACGAACAGAGTTTGTTCACCCAACCATGAAAACAAAAGAAAAAAACATGAAAAACTACAAAGAATTATAGGCTAAGGAGTTTCGAAGGTAGGTTAAAGAAAATAAAGTACAATGAAACATGTACAAGATAACTGTAACACCCTCGGATCAACCCTATACAAGTTTTAGCGATTCCCGCCAAACCCGCATAGAAACGATTCACAGGTGCCCACCAGGCACTTTCGTGAGGGTGAAAAATGAAGTAATATCATTACACAATAGTCCATGATGGAACCCATAGAATAGATATATAGAACAACGGCTCAAAGAGTCAAGAATATATATATACGGTACAAAGATCCAAATCACCTTGAAAACGATACACATCCGAGTATGGATAAGATGCAAATTGAGCTAAGAGCCTTGAAGAATAACCAGTGACATCCATAACCCTGCCCAGGCCTAGCCGGAAGGGTTACCCTACTAACGACGTCGATCTAAAACCTGCTTCAATAAAAGGGGTGCCGACAAAGGGAAAAGGAAAAAGAGAGCGGTCAGTACTGAGAGCAGTACACGGCGAGACATTGAATTCGGCGTCTCTCGCCTACATAGATATAGTGGACTGAGGCGGCAGTGCATCATGCACTAAACAACCTATAGAGACTCGATACGAATGTCGGCTAACAGAGAGGGATAAGAAAGATCTATTCGGATCCACCCTGATACTAACACGAATCATACCCATCCTGGTATTCCCCTTCGAGACCAAACGAAGAAGTAATACAGAGGAAACTCACACAGTTGGCAATTTTATCCATTCCGTTATAATTGTAACATTTTTTAGTCAGTCTTAGATAGTATAAGTCATCCTGATATCATAAGCACTGGGCAATTTTAGTTAACCATTTTGTTATAGTTGCAATACTTACTAGTCAGATATAAATAGCATGAGACATCCCAAATCTAGCAGTTGTTGACACTTTTATTTAGCCAGTCCGTTGTAGTGAAGCTGATTACAAGTTATTCCAAAGTCAAATTAATAGCAATATTTTAGTTATAGTTTTCTATGATCAAGATACTGTGCTCCAAGTCGTCCATAACCGCGGACACAACTTTTAGAAAGATTTACCCTGCTGAGGGGCACAAATAGCAACACACGCACGATCAACCTCGGGAAAAGCAAATAAAAACCCATCGATACATCATGACAAAGCAATCACAAGATTCATATAATATTTCAGGGGGCCACCCCACTAAGCTACCCGCGACGAAGTTGGCCGGTTCCAAAATGGACCCAGAGGTTTGTGCCAATGGGTGTAAACAACTGGGAACCCGAAAGCGTGACTGTGCTTGTCGATACCGTGAAAACATTCTACATTCCTAAACAGTATAGTAGTAAACGCTCTCCACAAGCAACAGTAGTAAATAAAGAAGTAAACATGGAATAAGTACAAGATAGTAATAAAACTCCAAACTAGTTTATGGCCCCAAGAAATAAGATATGGCTCAAGCTCTAGCTAAGGGGATTCATGGTCCCACATGCGGATAGTGCGATAGTCAAGGAACAGGTATCAAGTACTCGGGGTCCTACGGGACACTAGTGAGCGGCTAAAAACCAAATAACATCTATTGGCCACTGGTGCCTATGTAATAGTTATATTTATTCCCAGCAATTTAATATCAAGTTGTAATAACAGTCATGATCATCTCAAACATAAAGCATATGGCGACATTCGAACAACTGTGGTACTTGACGACATCAAACAACACCTAGGCAAGCACTGCGACTCGCAAGGCCATCTAGCTACCAACCAACAGGCAATAAGAGGTGTCCAAGGCAATTATAGAGGCGGCAGGGAATATGACGGGTATAAAAACTAAAGCATCGCAACACAGATAGCAATAGATCAACATGAGGAAATAAAAACTATAAAAGTAAAATAGGTAGAAAGTGGGAGAATGCTCGCCTGGAAAAACTACTGAAGGTTCATCCAAAGATTGGGTTGACACTCGCATCAACTCATCTGCCTAATCCGTGAAGAAGGAAAACTCTAAAAGAAACACCGGATGCACTATTTAATACTACGGCAGAAGATCGGGCATGATACATGTATGATGTATGACATGGCAAAGATGCGATGCAATTAGAGAATTTTGAGCGGAACTGGGGTTCCAAAAATTAATTAGGTGATTAATGTTATTTAGATACACTATAATTTAAATGTTGACTTAACAAGGAAAATATGTCACCAGTTCGTCACACAAATTTAAATAGAGCCAATATAAGAATAGAAAAGCCCACATATGGGATCCATATTTAATTATTAGATGAGTCGACAAAATACCCCACAAACAAATAAATATGTATGCAACATGAAAAATTCAATGTTCATAAGTTAAATTTCATGTTATAAATATATAGGGGCTTAGGGTCACACATGGGGGTTTAGGGTGATCTTGGTCCGATATGGTTTGGGTTTGGTCTCGTCGGGATCGGTATTCCAGGTCCGTGAAGTAGACTTTGCGTGTCTTCTTAGAATCCATCGGGTACATCTTCAAGTGTCAGTAGTCTTCAAGGTCTTGCTTATCGGATCCATGGAGGAGACCCTCGTGTTTCGTGTCGATGATCATCGGGTGCGTCGAAACCATGTCGAAGTCCTAGGGATGTCACGCCGATTATCTACGGGTCGCATCATCACTTGTTGGTGTTCGAGAGGTCTTGGAGGTGCAGAACTTGGTGGCGCCGGGTTTTGTCAAACGTAGGCGCACTGGCGCTGTGATGATAGACAGATCGATAAGTGCAGGTACATAGAGGCGTTGCACACCCTGAGCACAGAAACAGCCGAAAACAATCTGCAGGAAAACAAAACAAAATCGACACAGGCCTAGCGACACAGTGCTAGGCAATGTCGAGCACGCTCGTGCAGACATCTTGGAGGAGCTTGGTACTACGCGACATCTAGGAGCCTGGAGGGCGACGCGACCTATCCTGCTGTGCAACGTGCCAAAAGAAGGGAAGAGGTCAGCAGAGGAGGAGCTTGTTCGGTGGCGAGCGGAGATGAGCCTGAGGTGGAGTGGTCCGAGAGGAGGCGGACATGGCCATGGCCGCGCTGCAGGACGCTCGCAAGGCGCCAGGAAGGTCGAGCATGCGCAGCCGGCGAAGCCACGGCGAGGTCGAGACGGCCAAGCACCTGGTAGAGAGGCGGGGTCGATGGAAGTCGGTGGCGAGGAAAAGCGGTTTGAGGCAGAGCGGCTGGGATGGGTGGAGACGGAAGCAGCAGAGCGACAAGGAGCGACGAGGGAGGCAGGGAGAACGAAGGCGACAAACGGGGGCGGGCTCCGGTGGTCGCGAGATTGCGGGCTCGATGCACCGACTGTGGGGCCTGGGTGGAGGCAGAGGACACCGGCCGGCCGAGGGGGGCGTATTCGGCAGCGGCGCCCGCGAGAAGGAGGAGGGCAGGGCTTGCGAGCTCGAGGTCGAGCGCGGGAGGAAAGGATGACGAGGTGAGGTCGGGAGGGTGGCGGCGACATAGGGATTGATTAACAAGGAGAAGGCACGAGGCAACATCAGGAGTAGGTGGGGAGGGCGATGCGAGGCAGCGAGGGGGAGGGGATCGTGGGGTCACGAGCAATCGTGGCCAACGGGCCGGCCCGGCACGCGCCAAATGGACCGACACGCGGCACGGCCCGCCGTGGCTCGCCAAGCCACGTGCCGTGTCGGGCCGGCATGCGTGCCCCGCCTGGCGGCCCGAGCCCGACACCTGGGCTAAACGGGCCGGCCCGCGGCACGTCAAGCACGCTGGGCTATGGCCTTTTTCCGCACGCCCGTCGAAGTATGCCTTCAAAAACATCCTAACCTGAACTATACCAGCTAGATTTCGTTGTTCCCGTGGTAGAGTGCAGCGCGGGAGTGCAGCAGGTCACCGGTTCGATCCCCCGCGACACCCCTTTTTGCACCTTTCTTCGAAATATTGCCGCGGCAGCTGCTAACGGGCCGTGTCGGGCCAGCCCGCGTGCCCGGGAGGGCGGCACGGGCACGACACCCGCGTGCCACAGGCCGGCACGGCCCGTTAAGCCAAGTGTCGGGCTGTGCTCGGGCCGGGCTTTCTTTGCGTGTCGCGGGCCGGCCCGTCCAGGCACGGCCCGATGGACAGGTTTGGTGACGGGTTCCGCGTGGGGAGCGGGGCGATACGCAGGTGGGACCGGGGGTTCAGCGCGGGGTGTGCGGCGATGGGGTCGGCTGCTGCATATGCTGTACGCGGGTGGGTGCGCGTTTACTAGTCGAGAAGGAGCGGCCATGGGAGCGGGCAAGTGGCGCGGAAGCGTGCCCGCACATGGGTTGTTTGCACGGGGTGGTGGGTGAGTCTAGGGTTAGGGTTTGGGGGATCTTAGGGTTACCAGGTGTGGTTCGGTTTTCTAGTATTAGGGTTTGGGCCTACCCAGGGATTAATAAAATAGGTTTTATTTATTTTAATATAACAAACATTTTGTAAATTGTTTTAGACAAGCAAAATTATCCGGAGGACCGGGGTTTACATTTGAAATAGCGAGGTGATATTTAGAAAAATAAGATAGGCTTTTCGAGAAATAGTTTTAGGCAAAGTATGCATGATGACATGATGATGCTCAAATGCAAGGTGGCATGATGACATGAGCATACGATCATGGCGATGCACAAACAATGAGCGATTTCCTGGTAGTGGTTTTATCTGGGGTGCTACAATTCGACACCACTAATAATGGATCATGTCCTCGTGATCCACCTTATGGTACGGGAATAAGGCCGGCGATCTGAATCTTCTCGCTTCGTGTAGATCCTCGCGACACCACTAACAAAGATTCCTTCTCCGTCTTGAAATCTGTGAAACCACCAACAAGGGTCGTTGCTCACGTTCGAGATCACTACGGATAAACAAAAGACGAAGGTAGAGGCATCAAAAGATAAGGCCATCTCTAACTTCCATGGGAGGAGTATAATTGCTCGATCCATCGATTCAATGTACAAGAGCGGATTATAAGAGTAGTCAGATGGTGATCAGTCCATCGTGCACCCAAAACATTACCGTGCACATGAATAGGAGAATTATGCAACCAACTCTCGAAATTTAGACTAGAGATCTTGACAAGCGTTATTCGGAAACAAAAGAATGATATAGGCTCTTCATCAGATCTGATGCAGATGAGGTCATCGCGTTGAATAACACAGGAAGATACAATGAATTTTTAAGTGAATTTTTGGACCACTAAAAGGTACAACAGAGAAAGATTCCTCATATAGCATGAAGACCAGTTGTCTAAGCACCGTTACAAGAGGATGGGAGCGAAATCCTGAAGGTACGATGGAAACCCAACCATGAGAAATCCTGGACTTGAAGAAAAGATAAGGGCACAGATCCAAAACATGCAGAGGTAAGAGGAGAATAACATAGGGGTAAGGAGTAAAAACAGATCTAATCAGATCTATCCAACCGATTTTTTAAAATAGTTTTCACACTCCAAATTGTTTGTTAGCTAGGTTAACCTACAGGCTGGAGCAATGGGGTATCGCAATTACTGAGATCTGATACTACTCGGTAACACCCTCGGATTGGCCCTATGCAAGTTTTAGCGATTCCCGCCAAACCCGCATAGAAACGATTCACGGGTGCCCACCAGGCACTTTCATGCGGGTGGAAAACGAAGTAATATCATTACACAATAGTCCATGATGAAACCCATAGAACAAATATATACAACAACGACTCAAAGAGTCAAGAATACAGATATACGGTACAAAGATCCAAATCACCTTGAAAACGATACACATTCGAATACGGGTAAGATGCAAATTGAGCTAAGAGCCCTGAAGAATAACCAATGGAGTCCATAACCCTGCCCAGGACAAGCCGAAAGGGTAACCCTACTAACGACGTTGATCTGAAACCTGCTTCAACAAAAGGGGTGCCGACTGTAAGGATACGGGTAGGCTACACTAGCGCAAATCAAAATTTTCTACCGCGTAAACCAGGATTACTGTTGTCATAAATCACGGGATTACCACTAGACGCGCAGTTGCGGAATCGATGAAGCGCGTCGAGGAAGTGCAGACGTTCCACGTCTCCTCCTTGTTCTCGTCCCACGAGAAGCTCCCCTTGCGTGTCTCGTCCAAACGCTACAGATGCAGCGCCTCCGAGGTATCCACACGTACAGGGTGGAAGCGTCAGACGCCGCACTGCTAGGTCCGTGCGTGTAACACAGGCGCGAGGAGTGGCGGCTGGGACGAATGGTCTAGGGTCTAACCCTAGTCAGCTCGCCGCACCCTCTGTTATATAGGCGTCCCTAGTGGGATTCTACATTAGCAGCCCATTAGTACCCTAAGCCTGGTCTAATTCGGATCCAATCCTCATTAGGCTTCCAGCCCCTTAAGTGTGTGACCCTATACGTCATATACGTATAGACATGACACAAATACACTTATTCTGTCAATAGTTGGTAGCGGCCTCTAGCAAGACGTGCCAACTCCTAAACGCATACAAAGATCATATCGGACGAACCATCACAAGGTTTAGTACATGTATTTCCCTTTGCCTCACGATATTTGGTCTAGCTCCAAGCTGACCTCCCTTTCTCGATACTGTGATTTGGAATCCCTTTACTAGGTTAACTCTTAACCATATGTAGCACGACCATGCATTTCTGGATCCGATCACTCGAGGGGCCTAGAGATATCTCTCTCAAGTAGAGAGGGGCAATATATTCAGCTTCTGTTAAAGAGGAGGTCACCGTATCTTGCTTGGAACTTTTCCAGCTCACAGCACCACCATTCAAGACAAACACATAACCTGATTGCGATTTTGAATCATCTGAGTCGTTAAGGTAACTCGTGTAACACCCTCAGAATCGGACCTATGCAAGTTTGAGCAAAATTCGCCAAACCCGCATAGAAACGATTCAAAGGTGCCCACCAGGCACTTTCGTGCGGGTGGAAAACGAAGTAATAACATAACACAACAGTCCTCGATGGGACCCACAGAACAGATATATATAACAGCGACTCAGAGAGTCAAGAATACAGATATATTATACAAAGATCCGAATCACCTTGGAAATGGTAGAGCGTCCGACTACGGACAAGATGCAAATGGGGCTAAGAGCCCTGAAGAATAACCAATGGCGTCCATAACCCTGCCCAGGCCAAGCCGGAAGGGTAACCCTGCTAACGACGTCGATCTCAAAACCTGCTTAAACAAAAGGGGTGCCGACAAAGGGCAAAGGAAAAAGAGGAGCGTCAGTACTGAGGCCAGTACACGACGAGGCTAGAATTCGGCGGTCCTCGCCTACATAGGTATGGTGGACTGAGCGGCAGCGGCAGCATGCACTAAACAACCTATAGAGACTCGATACAACTGGCGGCAATCAGAGAGGGGTAAGAAAGACCTATCCGGATCCAACCTGAGGCTAACACCAAACAAACCCATCCTGGTGTTTCCCCCTCGAGACCAAACGAGGAAGTCAACCGAGGAACTCACACTGTTGGCAGTTTTATTTATTCAGTTATCGTTGCAGCAATTACTAGTCAGGTATAGATAATTGTCCTGATAAAAGAAGCAGTGGGCCCTTTCAGTTATCCATTCCGTTATAGTTGCAACTATTACTAGTCAAATACAGATAGCATGAGATAAACCCAAAACCCAGCAGTTGTTGGTACTTTTAATCAGCCATTCCGTTGTAGTTGCAATACTTACTAGTCAGGTACAATGGTCGCAAGCGACACTCCAAACATGCAGTTGTGGGCAGTATTAATTAGCCATTCCATTATAGTGAAGCTGATTACTAGTCATTATAAAGTCAAATTTATAGCAATAAACTTTAGTTATGCTTGTCTATGATCGAGATACTGTGCTCCAAGTCGTCCATAACCGCGGACACGGCTTTCAGAAAGTTTTAACCCGGCCGGGGTGCACAAATAGCAACACACACACGATCAACCTCGGAAAAACCAAATCAAAACCCAACGAGGTCTTCACG
Organism: Avena atlantica; assembly: GCA_910589765.1. Taxonomy (NCBI): domain Eukaryota; kingdom Viridiplantae; phylum Streptophyta; class Magnoliopsida; order Poales; family Poaceae; genus Avena; species Avena atlantica. The sequence goes on along the minus strand of OU342734.1, from coordinate 276,075,306 downwards.
ACAGAGAAATCACAAGATTCAGAAATATTTCAGGGGGCCACCCCATTGAGTAGACCCGCAACGAAGTAAGCTAGCTCCGGGACGGACTCAAGGTCTGCGACAATGGCTGTAAACGACGGGGAACCCCAAACGGGGCTTGTCGATACCGCGAAAACATTCCGCTTACCTAAACAGTACAGTGTGCAGTACCTCGCACAATCGTAAATAAAGCAGTAAAGCATGGCATAAGTACAGGATAGTAATAAAGCCCCAAACTACTTGTGGCCCCAAGAAATAAGACGGAATCAAGCTCTGGCTAAGGGGGGCCCATACTCCCCATATGTGGATAGCGCGATAAATCAAGGAACAGGTATCAAGTACTCGGGGTCCTACGGGACACAAGTGGGCGTTCGGAAACCAAATATTATCTATCACCCACCGATGCCTCTGCTTATTTCAATTTTAGTTGTTAAACAGAAATTAAAGTGACGATAAGTAAAAACTATGATCAACTCCATCATCAACATGCGGCAATACATCAGCAACTGTGGCATATGACGACACACATCAGCACTTGAGCAAGCAACTACGACGCGCAAGTCCAACTATCTACCAAACAACAGGTAATAGGGTGTGTCCAAGGCAATATAGGGCTGCACGGGATATTCGGGCACGGAAACTAGAGCATCGCAACACAGATAGCAATAGATCAACAGGAGGGAAGTAAATACTATAAAAGTAAGATAGGTAGAAAGAGGGAGATGCTCGCCTGAAAACATTGTTGAAGGATTCAACCGAAGATCGGGGCGAAGCTCACATCAACTCATCGGCCTTATCCGCGAAGAAGCAAAACACTAGAAGAAACACCGGATGCACTATTTAATACAACGGCAGAAGATCGGCATGATGCATGTATGATGGATGACATGGCAAAGGTGCGATGCAATTAGGTCATATTAAGTGGAACCGGGGTCCCGACAATTAATTGAATGGTTCAAGTTATTTAGCTACCCGCAAATTAAATGTTGTTTAACAAGGCAGATTGTATTCCCGGTTCGCTATGCAAATTTAAATGAGGCCAATATGAGACTAGATTTGCCCGCATATGGGCCCCATATTTAATTATTAGGTGAATCGGCATAAGGCCCCCAAACCACATGAATGTATGCATGCAAGACAATTATTATGCGCCAAGTTGTATTATATTGTCAAAATAGGGTTTTCGGGAAGAGGTGCACACATAGGGGCTCGACGATCTTGGGGTTCCGGGGTTCGGGGTCGGTCTCGGGGTCCAGGGTTCGGCGGGTGCGTTCTCGGACTCTGGGATTAGGGTCTTAGGATCGGGGAAGATCTTGGCGTAACATTCTCGACCATCGGGGTAGGTCTTGTCGCAACCGGGAAGCAGGGCTTGGTTGGCGTCGGGGGCGCATCGGTCTCGCCCTGTACGGTGTCGTTCTTGTCGCATGCCGATCTTGTCGGGTTCCACGGGGTCGAGCTTGCCGTTGCGAGGGTCTTGTCGGGTCCGCGCCATCGCGTCGGTCTTGGCGTTCGGAATGCAGCACTTGGTGTTCGGGACGGAGTGCTTGTTGAACCGGTGGCGTTCTTGGCGAGCATCGGGTCCGGACTTCGCCCCCGGGAACGGGTCTTCGAATTCCGTGAAGGAGATCATGGCGTCGGTGAGGTCGATCTTGTCGGTTCCACGGTTTCAGTTGTCGGTGTCGGACTCAGGTCTCGGCGAACTTGGTGTTCCATGTCGATGACTTGGTTTTCGGGGTAGGCGGTCTTGTCGGCAAAGGCGAACTTATATCCGCGCCGATGGTTCTCGGGTTGGGTCGATGGTGAACTTGGGGATTAACGCCGAGGTCGTCGAGTGGTGCCATGTACCTTCTTTGGAATCCTTGGCATCGAGCCGGTCTTGTCGGTGGGCGTCTGCACATGTCCATGACACGGACGAGAGGGAGATCTTGGCGGCAACATGATGTCGAAACGGCGAAACTCAAGTCATGCGGCTCTTCTTTTGGTACTTGAGTTCCACCACCACAGAAACATGCAGCAGAACTTGGACATCGGAGCCAGGGTAGCATGCTTGTGGCAACGACCTCTACAGATACTCACACACGCGAGGCATCATACTTGCTGGACGAAGCGGGCACGGTGGAGCGCGGCCAGACGCGGGCTAGAGGCGGCCAAGGGCCCCTGGTGGCGGCACAGCGGCGGAGGAGGTCGCGGCCGACGGCGCGGGCGACCTCCGGCGGCGCGAGCTCGGGGCAGAGCCGGAGGTGGGCGAGCGCACGGGCGCGGAGCGGCGGTGGCGCCGGGCGCAGAGAGCAGGGGAGGAGAGAGGCGCGCGCGCGGGAGCTCGCAGAGGCGGCGGCGGGGTCTGGCGGGCGGACCGGCACGGCGGCGGGCGGCGCGAGCTGGGGGAGACGGGGCGGCGCAGCCACGCCGGAGAGGGGACGCGGCGGCGGGCGAGGGAGGAAGAGCCGGGGCGGGGGCGAGCCTGGGAGGAAGAGGAGGGCGGCTGGTCTCGAGGTGGGAGAGGCCTGCAGGCGCGCGAGGTGGAAGAAGAGGCAACGGGGTGGGGGCTGTCGTGGTGGGCCAGGGGGAAGCGGGATTTGTCGGCTGGGGCAGGTGGATCTGGTCAGGGGGGCGTGGCGTGAGGGAGGGGTGGGCCTGGCGGGTGGAGTGGGTTGACTGGTGGGAGGAGGAGAGAGGGAGGGGGGCCACGTGGCGGCTGCTGGTTGGTGGGGGGAAGAGGAGGGGGTGAGGTGGCGCAAGGGGAGTGGCCAGGGTGAGGTGGAGGGTTGGGTGTGGGTAGATAATTGGGTAGGTTTAGAAATTAGGTGGACCGTTTTAAAAATGGGGTGGTCGTTCGGGTCTATCCGGCCCGTTCGACTGCCCCGCAAAACAATATAATAATTTTATTTAATTCTAAAACGCATCGTTTTGCAAAACATAGCCGACAACAAAATAATCCGGAGGCCCGGGGTTTTGCGTTTGAATTAAGATGGGGCGTTTTAGAAAACAAATCGGCTTTGCGAAAAATAGTTTTATGCGAACGATGCATGATGATGACGATGCAATGCACAAATTCAACGCGATTTTCTAGTAGTGGTTTTGCGGGATGCCACAATTCGACACCACTAACAATGGATCTCGCCCTCGAGATCCGCCTCATGGTACCGGAAGGAAGGTCGGCGTCCTGCGTCTTCTCGCTTCGTGTAGATCCTCGCGACACCACTAACAAGAGGTCGTTGTTCCTGTTCGTCAAGAGAACACTCCGGATAAACAACGGGCGTAGTTAAAGGTAAGGTCACCTCTAACTTCCATGGAAGGGGTAAAATTGCATCGATCCACTATTCAATGTACATAAGCGAATGATAAGAGTAGTGGTATGGTCGCGACTCCATCCCGCACTCAAAGCATTACTCTGTACACGAATAGATAGATTATGCAACCAACTCTCGGATTTAGACTGAAGATCTCGACAAGCGAGGTTCGGAACAAAGGAGGGATGCAGACTCTGCATCGGATCTGGCGTAGATGGTGTCGTCGCGTCGGAAAACACCGGAAGGCACAAACAAGGAACAAAGAATGGTTCCACGGAAGACGGATTCGTCAAGCAGCATGAACACCGGATGGGGGAGCACCGTTATCCAAGACGGAAGCGAAACCCTGAAGGTACGACGGAACCCAACCACGAGTCCTGGACTCGAAGAGGAAGGAGAGAGCAGATTCAAAACACGTCGAGATAAGAGGGGAACAGCAGAGGGGTAAGGAGTAAAATCAGACCTAATTAGAACTATCCAACCGTTTTTCAAAAATAGTTTGACACTCTACTTCGGCCGTTAGCTAGGTTATCCTACAGGCTGGACTTGTGGGGTATCGTAACTGCTGAGCTCTGATACCACTCTGTAACACCCTCAGAATCGGACCTATGCAAGTTTGAGCAAAATTAGCCAAACCCGCATAGAAACGATTCAAAGGTGCCCACCAGGCACTTTCGTGCGGGTGGAAAACGAAGTAATAACATTACACAACAGTCCTCGATGGGACCCACAGAAAAGATATATATAACAGCGACTCAGAGAGTCAAGAATACAGATATATTATACAAAGATCCAAATCACCTTGGAAATGGTAGAGCGTCCGACTACGGACAAGATGCAAATGGTGCTAAGAGCCCTGAAGAATAACCAATGGCGTCCATAACCCTGCCCAGGCCAAGCCGGAAGGGTAACCCTGCTAACGACGTCGATCTCAAAACCTGCTTAAACAAAAGGGGTGCCGACAAAGGGCAAAGGAAAAAGAGGAGCGTCAGTACTGAGGCCAGTACACGGCGAGGCTAGAATTCGGCGGTCCTCGCCTACATAGGTATGGTGGACTGAGCGGCAGCGGCAGCATGCACTAAACAACCTATAGAGACTCGATACAACTGGCGGCAATCAGAGAGGGGTAAGAAAGACCTATCCGGATCCAACCTGAGGCTAACACCAAACAAACCCATCCTGGTGTTTCCCCCTCGAGACCAAACGAGGAAGTCAACCGAGGAACTCACACTGTTGGCAGTTTTATTTATTCAGTTATCGTTGCAGCAATTACTAGTCAGGTATAGATAATTGTCCTGATAAAAGAAGCAGTGGGCCCTTTCAGTTATCCATTCCGTTATAGTTGCAACTATTACTAGTCAAATACAGATAGCATGAGATAAACCCAAAACCCAGCAGTTGTTGGTACTTTTAATCAGCCATTCCGTTGTAGTTGCAATACTTACTAGTCAGGTACAATGGTCGCAAGCGACACTCCAAACATGCAGTTGTGGGCAGTATTAATTAGCCATTCCATTATAGTGAAGCTGATTACTAGTCATTATAAAGTCAAATTTATAGCAATAAACTTTAGTTATGCTTGTCTATGATCGAGATACTGTGCTCCAAGTCGTCCATAACCGCGGACACGGCTTTCAGAAAGTTTTAACCCGGCCGGGGTGCACAAATAGCAACACACACACGATCAACCTCGGAAAAACCAAATCAAAACCCAACGAGGTCTTCACGACAGAGCAATCACAAGATTCAGAAATATTTCAGGGGGCCACCCCATTGAGTAGACCCGCAACGAAGTAAGCTAGCTCCGGGACGGACTCAAGGTCTGCGACAATGGCTGTAAACGACGGGGAACCCCAAACGGGGCTTGTCGATACCGCGAAAACATTCCGCTTACCTAAACAGTACAGTGT